>BCKK01000003.1:508499-1108499 GCA_001600615.1 Dioszegia crocea
CATAATCTGTTGTAATCGCTGTATGATATGCATGAATACCAACAGAGAATGTTCTAGACATCAAGAAGGCGAGAGACGGAACCATATTTCAACACCATCAACTTCACGACGTACGTTATACAATTATCAAGTATACGCCCCGCATCCTAACCATCTCCGCAGCTCGCTTTCAATTCCTACAAGCCCGCGCCGCTTCGTTTCTGCACAATGACTGAAGAGACCATGACTATTGAAGAGCTTCACGACTTTCCCTTGGATGACGATCCCGGCTTCGTCACTTGCCTCGCCGAGTACGACTGGACTGACGAGGAGCTGGAAACCCTGCATGGTTGGCTGGTCAGAGACAGGAAAGCAACGGCAGACGCTCTCGGAAAACAGGTGGAAGTTGTTGAAAGGTGCCACTTGTACGTTGTAGTGCCGTAACATTCCTCGTTCCTAGATTCCGCCTTAGCCAGTTTCGACCTTAGTTCCTCTCTCTTTGATGCATTCTATACAGCGATTACAACAGAAGTGAGTGCATCATTTCCCTTACTGCGAGATATCTGCTCTCAGTATTCTGATGCAATATAGAATCCGACAGAGTCTGAGCAGCTGATCACGGGATCGGCAGGCGCGTCTGCCAGATCCACTGATCCCAACTCAGTCGGCGGCAAATTGGACCTGACGGCTCGATCAAGACTGCTCGACGCCCGCGTCTGGCGTGTCTGGAACAGACTCGAGAAACGTCCAATTTCTGAGCGCCAGCGAAATGAGTTGGAGCGGCAGCAGAGCTTCGGTGCAGGTACGAGCGGGCTGATCAAGGAAGGTCAAGGGGAAATGTGAACAAGGCGCAGATTTTGGATTGGTCGTGGTGAGGAGCGCTTATGTTGACTGGATCCATTGTGACATATGCATCATCTAGTACCATGATCATGGTATGCAGTTTCGCAGTGCTCGATTCGTGCCATCCCACATTATATCCTGAGAGCAGCGTACAAGGGTGGGCAACGACAGCGCAGGACCCAGGCGGATTCCACATACCTCACAACCTGAAACAAGAGGAAATTACGTCACATGGCATCTCAAAATTGCCTTTTCGGGAAAATGCTTCCTTATCATCCGTTTGGCGATGGGACGCGTTCTGCACTTGTCACCTTGATTTCACTCATACACATGCCCTAAAGCCGTACGCTAGACGCAGTGCACACTCATCAGATCACCGCATCGCTGTGAGGTGCCGATACGCAATGATTGACACCGAAGCTCGGGGTCAGAAGTTCTAAATCTGGGTCCGAGTGGAGCACGGGGATCGTGTGTGTGTGTATGTTTGAGAGTTGTGTATCGGGGACACCGCAAAACGATGGTATCGGCGCAACGACCGCTAAGACTCACACAAGCTGTGTAACAACAGTCGCCTAGTGACCACATGGGCTCCCATGACCGTCATTGCGGTGCAGTCGGCGCGCATGGGGCGGGTATATAAGACGGAGACCCTCTCGTCGATTTCTCTTTCCCTCATACTCACTCATCTTACCCATACACCCTCCAACTTCCCAACCATCTACCAACTACCAACTACCCACACTCATTTACAATGTTCGCCAGCACCACCCTCTTCACCCTCCTCTCTGTCCTCGCCGTCACCTCGGCCATCCCCGTCGACGTCGACGCATCCATTGCCATCGCCCTTGCCCCACCCTCTTCTACCCCCGTCGTCTTTGACGTCGCTCCGGACGCTCCTGTCACTGAGTTCATCTGGGATGACTACAGCCGAGGTCGCCGTATCCACCCCGTGGGCCGTACCGATCTCTGCCTTGCTCTCTTTAACGAAGGTCCTTCCATGTAAGTCTACCCCAATCTATCCCTGGGATGTGCGCTGATACCTTAGTGTCGCCTGTACCGAGGGTGCGTGGAAAGATTACCAATACTTCGACCTCCCCGTTCCCGGCTACGAGCCCCGCAAGTACATCAGCGTGCACCAATTCCCCGACATGTGCCTCGAAGCTGGTGTCCATGGTTACGCCAAGAAGGAGACTTGTGACGGAGCGGCTCTGCAGGAGTGGGTCTTTGCGGAGGACAGCACGATCAGGACTGCCAACGGTATGCTTCCTTCTGGGGGAGACTTGGATCTCAAGCTGACAAGTCCAGGCACACGTTGTCTCACCATTGACAAACGCTCAGACACCGTCGTCGGCCCTGACTTCTCCATCTACCGTGACCTCCAGACTCGGGACTGCTCGACCAAGGCGGGCGGTGACCCTTACCAGGCCTTTGTCCACGTTATTCCTCCCTGGGAGACGAAGTAGGCGGCTGTTGTTCGGTGTCTGCTGAGGGTGTGGGGGTGAGACAAGGACAATTATTAGCCAGATGTAGACAGATATCAGATCAGTGTCCTGAATGCATCTGTGCGGCTACATTTCTGGTTTTGCTTCTGATCACTTGACATCTGCGGAAAGGTCTCGACGTCATCTGGTATCGAGTACACAGTCTCGAACCTGGCGAGCATGCAATCTGTGCTATAACACATTAGAGTCGGATTCCAAGGATGAACATGACAGACCAAATCAATTGCGATACTCTTCATCCTAAATACTATCTATCCCAGAATATCAAACAACCCGACCCTGAAGCTCACTTCTTCTCCTCCTCTCCCTCCTCTTCCTCCTCTTCCTCCTCTTCCTCATCTTCATCCTCACTAACCTCCCCTCCCAAACCTTTAATCCTCTCTCTGTCCTTCCTCCTCTTCTCACTCATTTCTTCCAGCAACACCAAAAGATCCTCATGCTCCTTCTCATTCTCTCCCATCTTCACCTTAACCCCACTCAACTCCTTCTCCAACTCCTCAATCTTCTTCTTTTCCTCTTCCCCTCCTCCACCCACGGCACCACCACCGCCCTTCTTACCCTTCTTCCCACCTTGTGCCGAGGCCGAAGTTTTCGCAGCCTCAAGAGACACTTCCGCCGCTTGAGCCCTGATGAAGCTTTCCCTGGCATCCTTCTCTGCTTGCTCAATCCTCTCCTCGGCTTCTTTCAGCTTGGACTCTGCTTCCGATGCCCGTTTCTCCATACCCGCCAACATCTCCTTGGTCGTCTTGAGGTCTGCCTCGGCTTTAGCGAGGTCGGTGGAGAGTGATGATGCAGAAGCAGATTTAGCGCGTTCGGCTTCGAGCTGGGTAGTGAGAGAGTCGAGTGTAACGGATTGTTCCTTTTGGGCGGACTCGGACGTGGACAGGGAGGTGGATAGTGTGGAAAGTTGTTCAGTGAGGGAGGTGACTTCAGTAGCTAGAGCCTTTTTCTGTTGAGAATCAGCATACAGTCTTCGTGATCCTGACCAAGAATGCTGCCAGGTAGGTATACGACGGTGTTGCTATTGGGACTGTCGTCTTGTAAAGTAGAAACTCACCTCGGTCCGATGCTCATCATGAATCTTTGAAAGGCTCGACTGCAATTGCATGACCTCATCCGTCTGCGCCTTAAGTTTTTGGCGAAGTGACATGATAATCGATGCAGTCTCGCCTTCGTCCGAAGCCGAAGCTGGATCATCAGCTGAAGCTCTTCACCACGGGCAAGACAGCACAACTCACGTCCAGATCCCCGAACCGCATCTGGTTCAATCGCAATACTCCTCTGGATAGTATCTGCAATCATGAGCTTTCAATCCCCAAGCTGTTGTTTACCAATATCCCAGGCCAGACGTACAATAATGGTTCTTCCAAAAGTCCACAAACGCCCAATCAAACCAAAGTTCTAAACCATCATCCTCTTCCACACTTGCATCCCCACCTTCCTGCCCTTCTGCCCCTTCACGCACAGCTGAAACCACAGGAACCTCGCCTGCATTGCCATCCGTGTCGAATGCGTCAGGCTGGACGGCGCGGAATCGGGGATCTTCACGTAGGCGGGCCATGCGCGAGACGAACTGGTCTGGACCTATTCTGGAGTGTAGGATGGGGTGAAGAGTTGCGCTAGGGATATCAGCTGTTGTACCTCACATGCTAGTGAATAGCTTAGTTGACAGCAGTAAGCGCAAAGATGACATACCGAGTTATCTCTCCTGGTTCTCGGTTGAATTCATAGCATACACCCAGCAAGAAGGCGCTTAGGCCTTGGACCAGAGGATCTATCCCGGTGGTCTGAGTGATAGGTTGAATAAGCTGTATCTGTCAGCTGAGGCGGTACTTCGCATTCTATGCGAGAGAGGTTGAAGCGCATAACTTACGATTTGCAGATTCGCACTCTCGGCCAAGAACTCCTTGACGCTCCTCGGACTATCCCATAACCACGTACACAGCAATACCAAATATCCCACCATAACTCTCGTCCAGTCTTCCTCGTCCATACCCTCGGCACCTTCTGGCCGTAATCCATCCTTAGCAGACCTATTCACAGCATCCGTCTGCTCTCTCGACGCCATCATGAGGTTCCCAACCACAAGCTGGATTAACCCAACTTTATCCTCATCTGCATCACCGCCTGGTGGCGCCAGCGTAATTTCCCTCGCGACTTTCTTAGCATGTTCTGATGAGCGGAGGAGGTGAGATAAGAGGAGGCAGGCGAATAGAGGGCGGTATGGGTCGAACGGTGTTTCAGGGGTGGAGGGGAGGTCGAGGAGACCCGAGAGGATAGTTGCGCCTGCAGAGGGCTCTTTGGATGGGACGAGAGAAGCGAGGAGGTCAAGTCGGGCATCATCGTTCCCTGTCACGTATGCCTACAACTTATCAGCTTGTCCAGTATCAACTGCAATCAGGGAAGCTTACCTCGAACATGTTTACTCCGGCTGCTCGCCCTCTTAAACTCTTTCGTCCAGTCGCATCACCCTCGACTACACTGTTGACTAGTGTAATCACCCCTGGCCTAGCACCTTCCCGGACGAATCCACCGTTCGGGTTCGCTTCGTCTGCTGGGACAGGTACAAGCGGGCTGAGCTGCAAAGAGGAGAGCAGATTTTGGTTCGCGGTTGAAGAGAGGAGTATAGGGGTGAGAGTGTTGAGTGCCTGGGATTTTATGCTGTTGGGTGCATTGGAGGACAGGGAGAGTTCAACGAGGGATCTAGTGACGCTAGATGAGGCCATTGATGACTTAAGCGTCAGTTTGGGGACCACTTGACTGAGGTATAATGGCGTCAACTTACCTGGTTTGTACCCCCCGGGCCACCAATAAGCATCCGAATCAGACCTAGGACAAGCCCAGTATTGTAGATCTTCTGCTCGGGCCAGTATTGTAAGCAGTAGTCGTCGGGAGATACGGCATCGGGTGCAAGATTGGCTGGGAAGCCAAGGATTGGAGGAATAGAAGGGATAAGAGCGAGTTCTCTGAAGTAGTTCTAGAAAGTCAGCTAACGAACCCACTTCTTCGAGTGTTTGATAACTAACCTGATTTGAAACATTGAACCGCAGCAAACTCCCCACTGCCGTTAGAGTATCCTGAACCACAATCCCTCCATCGATCCCGCCCTCCTTATCTATAATCTCAAACAACTTCTCAAAGGCTCCAGAGAACGCCACAATCTTTTGGAAATCCGCATTCCCAGCTACCATGACCGGCAGCAACAACAACGCCTCATTCCGCAACATCTCACGTGCTCCGCCTCCCATTCCACTTCCGCCTGCTGCAGCTCCTGTTGATGCTGATCCGGGGACGGCAGACGGTGGTGGCGCTTTCGTATCTAGGATTGATAGGATGCCTTCGACGCCAGGAGGGGGTGCGGACATGATGTATGACTGTGCGAGAGTCGGGCGGGAAGCCAGGAGTTGGGAGAGGAATTGAAGGGTGTAGAATCGTGGGTAGAAGGAAGGTGAGGTGGCGAGGATGTTGAGAAGCGCGTGGAAAGGCGCTGAGGTTGATAGGAATACATCGGTGAAGCGTAATCCGGGGTCGTCTCTCGCTGGCTGATACTGTCAGCTATATGTCTTGGTATATGCAGACCGCGCAACTGACCTTTTCAGGCACTTCGCATAGCTGCATGAAAGTCTCAAGGACAGCTTTGGCGCTGTCGACATCATGTGGCGCATCGTGTTCCAGAACGGCAAGCAGACTATCTATCGCTGCTGATCCGACGTCCTAATGGGTTAGCTCTAGCTAGATGAGTAGAGGAGAGGGCAATATGGTCTGCGAGGAGCTACAAGCCTTGAGCTTGAGAGTATTCCACATCCGGCCAGCTAGCCTCAAGACCGTTCGAATGTAGTTGGATCACAACACTCACCTCTTTCCAATCCCTACTCAAGCCCTTCAGACCCAACACCGCCGTCCGCCTATCTTCAACTTCCGGGCTGGTCTGTATCCGCTCAACAAGCTTGTGTATAGTATCTGACGCTGTCTGAGGAGCTCCCATATCCCCTCGAAGCTGGTTATAGGCGGAAGACAGCTTGGTCGAGAAGATCGAAGCATATTGATTCGCCTGGAAGTTCATACTGGGCAGATATGCGCTCAATTAGGTTCGTTCGAAAGATCGTCGCGGTGAGCGCGACCTGCTGTCGATATACTAGCGATATATGGACCTGCGCAGTGTAGGTATAGATGTAAAGATGTCAAGGAATGCGTTGCTGTCAGTCGCGGTGGCTCATGGACGCGTTTGAGTTTACTCCCGTGCGTAGACGATCAGGCACGAAAGGGGATGAGGGGACCGTGGGAAAGTGGCGGAAGTAGTCTGAAACACCACCCAAAGTGACCCCCTTTGTTGACCCCGTGTGTCTCATTGATTGATATTCTACTCATTGAGCGTTATTGTCTGCTGGCATTGGGTCAAAAGGCTCCTTGGAGGAGGGATGGGACAGCTGTGTGCCGGGTGAGATGATGTGTAGGGGTCGAGACGGGGCTGCGGAGCATATAGTCCGGGATTCCTTTCGTGATCTTGCACTCTACTCATTCTTCCGTCGCATAACTCTGACTATGCTCACACTGACTCGCACCCATAGCTCGCCACGGCTACTCGCTGTGCTACTCATAGTCCAAGGTAAGCCTTAGCCCAGGCGTACCAATTTCGAAGCTGACATATAAGGTGTGTTGGCCGCTCAAATATGTACTCCGGAAGGATGCGTCAAGGGCAAATCCTCATCAAAGAGTAGGTTTCTCACTTCAGCTCGGACCTCGATCGAGCATCAGCTGACGTTACAGTCTTACACACCGACTCATCATCACATAATCAACTCGCTCCCGGTACCTACCCACTCTATGGCGGCCTCAACCTAGAGCAATCATCCCTCTCCGCACCTCTTAACCAAACAACATCGCGCTCAGGCGAATCAACTACTCTTACCTACCCACCCCGACCTGCAGTCTTCGATCAGACAGCCTATAAGGGCTGGACAGAAGGATACAGTGGGCTGGAATGGACCGCTGCGGAAGGGTGGAAAAGCCTCTATCTGCCGAAGGATTGGTACGCCGTCACGGGCGATGGGGAGGTGCTGTGGGGTCCAGTTGCAAATTCTGGAGAGCTACCTTCGGGAGTTAGAACTACCATCAAGATGGCTTCGTCATGTGAGCTCTTCCTCTCGGATTTGCCTTGATCGAGACAAAGCTGACGCTATCAGCCATCTGTGATCCACCCTGCTCGTCAAATGGTTTGTGTATCACCTCTCCTTCGGCAGCGGCAACGTGTCAGTGCAAACCTGGATGGGTCGGTGCGCAGTGCGACCAATGTGCATCAGGCTTCTACGGATTGACATGCAAAGGTCAGCTACCTTGCACATGAAGATGTCCCTTGATGGTAGCTGACAATACTCAGCATGTGACACAAATTGTACGATCTGCGACGGGGGACTAGCTGGGACGGGGAAGTGCCTTGGAACGAGTAAGGATGCGACAGGCAAGCTAACATCTGACCCATCCTCCGCGGCCGATAAAGATCACCCTGCTTACGGTCCAGCTTGCGGTTGTTCCCACGGTACCTGCTCCGCATCAGGCGACTGTACCTGCTCTGCTGGATTTTCCACCAACACCACGATATCAGATAAGAAGTGCAATACTTGTGTTGAGGGTTTCTTCCAAACTGGAAGCGGGGATTGCAGATGTAAGTTGCAGTGTTCGTTTGCATTCAATACGACGTATCAACTTATACTCCAGCTTGTCCCGGGGGATGTTCCAGCTGCAAGCTGAAAGAAGGTACCACAGACACTCCAATCTGCACATCCTGTCGCCTGAATTTGAACCTCAACACGGCCGATCCGGCCCGATGCGTCTCTCGAGGAAGTTGCCAGGATGGAAAATACTGGGATGACTCCACTTCAGCTTGTTCATCGTACGTCAGCTCGACAGTTCCCACATTTGGCAAGCTCTCAGTTGACAAACACAGTTGCTCGCCTGCATGTAGTACCTGTTCCGGCCCCTCATCGACCGACTGCCTTACCTGTTCTTCGCCCCGGATCAACCTTGAGGGCGAATGTGTCGGGCTAGATTCGAAAGGCGTTTGTGATTCTAGTTTGGCTAGTGTCCAAGGTGTCTTTGTTGCCAATAATGCTATAGGGAAATGTGATGGTGAGCCTTCAAGTGATTAGCCGGAAAATGTGGCGATGGGCGATAAGCTGATACCCCTAGCTTGCCCATCTGGCTGTACAGCCTGCAACATACCCAGCTTCTCATCGATTTCTTCCTTTACCTCCCTCCAATGTACCGCCTGTGCCGATGGATACCTACTCCAGGCCGGATCGTGCGTCAAACAATGCACACCAGGCTGGTTCTTACCCACCTCAGCAGACAAGACCGGGACATGTCAACGTGAGCTCACGTGAACCGGCTCAGGATCAGGTCTGTAGCTGACACTATAGAATGCTCCTCATCATGTGCCGAGTGTCAAACCACATCAACAACATGTACCCGCTGCCCCTCCCCATCCACCCCTGTCAACTCGACTACCCCAACCACATTCGCCCTCTCCGGCACCTGCGTCCCCACTTGCCCCTCCGGCTCAATCGGCACAAACGGAACCTGCACTCCTTGCCATCCAGACTGCACAACCTGCACCTCACCCTCTTTATCAAGCTGCACGGCCTGTCCACCCAATCTGCCCATCCTCCGATCCGGTCGATGCCTAGACCACTGCCCCCGCTCGTCCTTCTTCGACCCCTCCTCCAAGTCCTGCTTGGGCTGCGATTGGACCTGCGCTTCTTGCTCCTCTTCTGGCGATGGGGCATGCACATCCTGCGCGGACGGATACGTCCTTTTGGGCGGGAAGTGTAAATCTGCATACTGCGATAATAGCTTTGTGCATGGGGCCGGCCTATGTTTGGTGGACTTGGTGGATAAGGAAGATAGGCGGTGGATTGCAGGTGTAGTCGTGGGGGCGGTGGTGCTTTTGGGCGGATTGGGATCGGTGTGGTTCGTCCGCAGGCAGAGAAGGAGGAGGAGGGAGGATAGTGAGGCTTTCAGGGAGGCCATGGAGGTCAGAGGTCCAGTTGCCGTCAGGGAAGAGGTGGACATGGGTCTAGGACCAAAGTTGGGGAGAGTCTTTGGTGTGGATCGGATCTTTACGACAAGATCAGGATCTACACAGGCGGACTTGAGTGGGACGAGGACTCAAGGGGATAAGAAGCGGTTAAGGGAATTACTCCTCCCTTCTAATTATGCCCGACGCCACGCCCACCCAACCTCAGCCAACACCGACATCCCCCTCTCTCAGACCAAATACCACGAAGCTACTTCCAATTCGAGAAATTCCCTCATCGGGGGAGTTCGGATATCGACATACCTCAACATCCCTCCACCTCCTTATGCCCCTTCCAGCATATCCACCTCTCGGCCTCCTTCTCTCGCCGCTTTGACCACCCCATCCCTCTCTCAGCCCTCATCTCCTACATACACCCATACTGGCACCTCCACTCCTACACCTTCTACGCGGCCATACGAGACTGCCCGGCAAAACTTGCTCCGCACGCTTAAGCACCACGAAGACGATATCGATCTCTTGTCCGATACGCACGACCAGTCATACTACCCCATGCTTGATATACCGGTTTTGCCGTTACCGAAGAGAGCCTGGACGGCAGGTAGGGGAGAAGAGGAGAAGGAGAGGGGTGTGAGCAGGCCTGGAGTTGGGAGTCGGGATGTTGACGAAGAGGAAGTTAGGCGGGTCTCAAGGATTGAGGCTCGGCTTAGTGAGCTTTGGCCGGAGCTTGGGAAAGGACAGAGGGCGGGAGAAGGATGGGTCTGAGGATTGTAGGTTGTAATGTATGTTATCAATTCAGGATTATACATTGTCCAGATGCAGAAGTCAATCGCAACACTAGGCTAAGGATACAGTAATGTTATCCACGCTTACTCCTGCCATACTAGAGGATGACTTTGAATGCCTGGAACGGATCGCCATTGGTTGAGCACTCCCAAGTTTGGACATTGGCCACGGTGTTGTAAGGGGACTCGTAAGTGATGGGTGACATGTTGGCGATATCAAGGCACTGGTCTATTGTCATCAGCCACTAGCACCCCTAAGCTAAAGACTGAGAAACTTACTGCCTGCTCGGTAGGTCGTTCCGTCAAAGTACCACTGCTGCGCAGCTGAGCCTTTACAAGTGTCGATGATGGCGCCGACGCCATTGATGTTGTTCCCCGGGTCACCGCCAGCAGTGAGGCATAGCTCGGGCTGATTGAAGAGCTTAATCTCGCCAGTCTGACCCTTAACAGTCGGCAAGCTCCACTCCTGAAGGACGGCGTACTGATCACTGAAGCAGGAGGTGCTAGAATATCAGCTAGTGTCACTGTAAGTGAAGACAAGATACTCACAGTCCGACCCTTCCGCCTGCATTCGCAACACCCCCAGCAACAGTCACGCAGAGATCACTTCGCGAGGCAGGGTGGATTCGTTGGCCAGAGCCAGGAGTGTCGAGTATGAAGGGTCCGTGGGGGATATAAGACAAGGGATCGAATGGAGCTGCGCTAGTGGCGGCTGGGGCAGACGAGCTCGAAGAGGCGGAGGATGGAGCGGGGTCCTTGACGTAGTAGACTATCACATATCAGCTTTGAGGTTGAGCTGGAGGGCATGACTTACTCTGGTTGGTGTTTCCAGTAGTACACTGATACGTCTGAGGAGCGTTGTTGCCTTCGTCGATACACTGATTACCGCCAGTTTGAGCGATACGGTTGTCATCGGTCAGATACCAGGTCTGCTGGGGGGCGCCGGGGTAAGATGTCCAGATCTGTACATGCTCAGCAACACTTTCTTTCAATCAAGATCAAGACTTACCTTCAAAGGACCATTGTTTCCAGGTTCAAGTCCAATGTCGAGGGCAAAGTTGGTACCGCTGACGACGACTGATCCGCTGCCCTTTGAGATATCCCAAAGGTTGGAAAGCGCGCATGTCTGAGTGACGACGAAGGTACCGTCGTATATCTGACCAGCCTCTGCACCGGCCCGGCCACCCTGTACGGAGAGACAGTAGCCGGGCTTACGAGCGGATTCGATAAGTTGACCAGTGGCACGCTTGTTGATAGGGGACGCGGAGGTGAGAGCGAGGAGAGGAAGGAGAGCGAATAGTGAGGCAAGCATTGTGGTTGGTTGGTGTGATGAGATGAGGTAGAGTGGGAGTTGTTGAGTTCTTCAGGGGATGGAATGAGTGTCTTATATACCACAAAGCCGAGGCATAGCTTTGGGAAAGGTGGACAGCTTGCGCAAGTTGCAAAGCGGCCCGACCTTGGAGGAGGCGCTTGTCAACACCGCTGCGAACATCGGCGCGACGACGGCATGTGTCAACACTGCAATCGCCGTCGCCCCGGCTCCGAACATCCTCATGGTGGTGACAAGGACCATGAGAGGTTCGGAGGTAGCGTACAGCCAACTGTCGTGGCTCACACAAGAATAGACATCGAGTTACCTCATGCGTCCCCCACTTTACCCCACTCTCGTAAATTACTAATAGTGGCGGACCGGTGCTGTTCGAGGCTGTTCGGCACCGCGGCCACGAGGAATGTACGCGCTAGTAAGTGGGTCGACGACATCGTACACCGCACTTCCACCCACTGACGTCTCGAGAGTCGGGACTGCTACCAGCTGCTACCCATATGGCGCTCTCGGTACTCGGAGCGAACTGAGCTTGCGTGGGCTGTCTAACGGGCTAATCGCGCGACGCATTCCTCCCTCTCCCATGCATGCGTCCCGCTCAGCCTCTGCGTCAGCGGCGGTGGAGGGCAGTGGAGGGCTGTCAAACACCATACACTAGCCAATCTGGACAGCAGTGTGTGCTGTAAACGTGCTGTAAAGATGTTGAGGAGTGAGAATTAGAAATAGAGCGGGGTCTACTGGGGTACCGGGTACGGGTACCACGTTGTGTCCCACCTTCACCCCACTTGCAGAATCCGGCACCGCACGCCCGTGTCCGCATCGGCTTACCGCTCAGCGATGCAGTCAGCTACGGGATCACTCAACCCGACCCAAGCTTGGAAAGTGTCTGCAGAGTTATGGAAGGACAAGAGGGGCACAGATGCATGACCCACATTATGACATTACGAAGAGACTAGATTCTTCCCTGATTCCCCAGATACTGATACCGTACAAATATGACCGACAACGACCCATCCTGAAACCTCCGCCTAGACCTACTTCGCAACTACCTCAACATGCTGAAGCTCGGCCTTCTCTTTGATCTCAGAACTATCGTCGTGCCCAGAAAGCGCCGTGACTGATAAGTCAGCACTGGAAGTATAACGGGGGTTGAGGATTGACTCACTGTCCAGAACAGTCGATTTGAACTTCCTGGCTGAGACACCATTCGCGAAGAGGTGGTCGATCTCAAGGTATGTCCGGTCTTTACATTCCGGTACTCTGAAGTATGTGTAGGCAAAGCAGAGACCGCCAATGCCGAACCAGAACCATCCGGACTTGGCACCCCAGTTGAACGCCTATTTGTCAGCTGCGAAGCCAAGTGTTGAATCACAAACTCACATCTGTGTTGAGCATTCTGGGAAGGAGTTGACCAATGACGATGTTGGTGATGATGTAGGCAGTACGAGCTAGGGCGACAGTCTTATTGCGAAGACGAGAGTTGGGAATTTCGGCAATGATACCGTAGCAGATAGGACCGACTGATAGCTTGAATGCCAACTGAATCATGATCATCATGATGGCGACACCGATGGCCACATCGGTCGTTCCCGATACACCGAGGATACCGAGGACCATTTGGAAGAGTGCGATGGCTGCAGTGCCGTACAGGTAGGATGTACGACGGCCAACATAGCCTGTAAGGTAGATGGCGGTACCGGTTGCCACAATGTTGACGGATTGGATAGCCATGGAGTAGTTGAAAGCCATGACGGCAGACATGCCAGCTTGGGTCAAGCTAGGAATCAGCTGAGCTCTAGTTGATGTTGTATAATTGACTTACTAGGTGGTAGCATAACCGGTGACACCCTGGCCGGTAAGAGGCTGGATAGCAAAGACGGCACAGGCGATCTCTGTACGACGCAAGTTGACACCTCGGAAGCAGTCGAGATATGTGGCGGATTTAAGCTCCTCCTTCTCCTTCGCGTCCGTGTATTTGATGAGCTCGACCTGTTCCTGGATCTGAGATTCGGAATAGTATCCGGGGCGTGCTAGTCGGCGAATCGTACGGCCAGCCTCGTCATATCGGCCTTTGCGGACAAGGTGCCAGGGGCCTGAAGTCAGCATTGCGCGGCATAAGGCCTATAAAGATAAGGACTTACTTTCGGGAGCGAGGAAGCCGACGATGAAAAGAGGTAGAGGCCAGGCCCATTGAATCATGTAGGGCATGCGCCATGCCCAGTCGTCAGGGAGTTGAAGAGAGCCTCGGAGGATGCCAGCAGCGAGGAAGTTGCCCATGCCCCAGCACATGGAGACCCAGCTGAGGTGTGAGCTAGGCCAAATGTGGCAGAGATAGAGCAACTTACCAGGTAAGGTAACCCCTCATAGCAGTAGGGCAGATTTCAGCGGCGTAGGCGGTTGTCTTTATACGTCAGCAAGTGTCTAGGTCAAGTGTAGGAACACTCACCAGAGTCTGATAGATTCCCCAGGGGAAACCACACAGCATGTTCCCCATCATGAGCATAGCGAGATTCTGGGCAAAGACGAGCATGAAGACTGGATATCAGCACAAGCTCAGTCTGACAGGTAGAGAGCACTCACTAGCAAGAGTCAAAAGAACCATTCCCAACATGTAGACTTTGCGCGAGCCAAATCGATCCGTGGCCCATCCGACAAATAAGAGTCCCGCTACCGCTCCAATTTGCTGCCCGTTGTTGATTGCAGCTTGCCAGTCCGAGGGGATGGCTTTCGTCCCACTGGGTCCAGCACCAGGCACACCAAAGCGTTCCTTGTATGCTGGCTGAGCAAAGAAGTTGTTCACCTGGATTCGTCAGTAGATTTCACATCGGCAGATAGGGGCGACTCACCAGACCAGTATCCATACCATCCATAATCAAAGCTGCACTCAGAGCCATAGACCACAGCGCTGCTGGGTAATAGATCCTGATGAGCTGTTTGAGGCTCAACTTGGTCTCGGCGTCTCCAGCAGCGATAGCAGCTTGGACCATGTCGGATTCGCGTAGAGAATCCATGACATTGTCGCCCTCGATGCGAGATAGCTCATGGTGCTGGTCGTACTGAAGATCCTTCTCGTTCTTGATGGTGGTCATTGTGAAAGTGCGGGAGGGGAGGGTGCCTGCTAACCAATGATGGCCCAATTGCTTTATATGAAGACGAGGTATGGATCAGCAATACCCCGCGCGGCCCCCACCGGGGCCATCGGGCATTCCTGCCGAAATCCGGGGCCTTTCCTGCCCTTGTGGACTCCTTGTGGATGCTGTCTCTCGTGCCTCGGAGAGCGAGGACGACCTCTCACATACCTCACTCGTCAGCATCGCAAACCTCCCGAACGATGCCATCTACCATCACATGCTTCCTTTCGGTACGTTTCTCGCTCCTTCGGCGCATTTCCACTGTGCACGATGATGGACTGGATATGATAGAGTTTTGCCATGGAAGCTAGACGAGAGGGTGAGCTCCGAGTATAGCTCCGGAGCGTCCCCGGTTCCGGTGGCCGGTCGGAACCGCGGATAAACATTTCTCCGGATCAAGCCACCCGCCGCTTGGTGGAGGAAGGTGGAGGCCTGGGCCCTGTGGCAGTAGTGTGGCCGTGTGGAGTCTGGGAATTATGACAAGAGCTGCTTTGCGACATTGATATCATAGACAGGTCTGACTCAGATGGCCGACCCCCGGGCTGGTCAGAGAGGGCTGCTCTTGACTGGGTTGTTGGAGCAAGAGTACTGCTGAGTCTGATCAAAGGACCACACTGTGTGTCGAGAAGAACTCTTCCACGTTCAATTGACATTCTTATGAATGCATAGAGAGCAAAGTCCATAGATGCCATTATAAATGTGGTACCATCTCGGGTACGACAGATTGTCCATATTCAGCAAGCCCTCTGCTCCACCCTCTCTCATCATCTCTCAAGCACACCTAAGCCAAAACAGTGAAGGCCTGGTAGGGGTCGCCGTTGGTGGAGCAGACCCAAGTCTGAACATCCGCGGCGGTGACGTAGGGCTTCTCGAAGCTGGGTCCAGACTCCTTGACGACGTCCAAGCATTGGTCTGGAACATTAGCTTGGCTCTTAAGTGCGTGATGGTCAAACTCACTGTTGGCGGTCTGCAGAGTGGTGCCTGAGTTGTACCAAGTCTGCTGGGGAACACCGTCGTAGCAGGTATAGATCTTGGCGCCGACGCCGTTGGCGGGGTTAGATCCGGCGTCGAGGCAGAGTTCGGGGTGGTTGTGGAGACGCACGGGTCCGCTCGAGCCGGCAGATGGGAGGTCCCAGAGCTGGAAGTCGGCGTTGTAGTCGTTGAAGCAGCCAGCACTGGAGATGTCAGCAATAGTCCAGGCAACGAGTTAGAAAACACTCACACTCCGACCCTGGCGCTGATACCAGCAAAGCCTCCAGCAACAGTCAGGCAGATGTCGTTACGGCCGACGGGGTGGATACGCTTGCCCTGGCCAGCAACATCGCGGATGACATCGCCACGGGGGACGTTGGGGAGGATGTCGGTGCTGGATGACTGAGATGGGGCAGGAGCGGCTGAGGAGCTGACTACGGCCGAGGCAGAAGCAGACGGAGCGGGGTCATTGAAGCGAACGTTATACACTGGAATATAAGCTTGCAGTAAAGGTACTTGGTGCAAGCAAAACTTACCTTGGTTGGTGTTACCAGTGGTGCAAGCGTAGGTCTGAGGTCCGTTGTCTCCCTGGTCAATGCACTGGTTACCGCCAGTCTGAGCGATACGGTTGTCGTCGGTGAGGTACCAGGTCTGCTGAGGGGCGCCGGGGTATGACTGCCACACCTGAATCATCAGCGAGGTCCTTACTCATGTAACAGTTTACTTACCTTGAGGGCACCGTTGTTTCCGGGCTGAAGTCCGATGTCGAGGGCGTAGTTGGTGCCGCTGACAACTACGGAGCCGGAGCCCCTGGAGATGTCCCAGAAGGAGGCAGCGCTGCACAGAAGGTCGGTGACGGGGGTGCCGTTGCTGACGGAGCCAGCGGAGACGGCAGCCCGACCGCCCTGGACGGAAAGACAGTAACCGTTCTTTCGGCCAGACTCGATGAGACGGCTCGACTCGCGCTTGGTGATGGGCGAAGCGGAGGTAAGAGCGAGAAGGGGAAGCAGAGCAAAGAGTGAGGCAATCATTGTGATGGATGGATGGGTTTGTGTTTGGTGTGATGGTGGAAGGAAGTGATTGTGTGGGGGAGAGAAGAGGTCAGAGTGAGTCTCTTATATGTCCATCCTGAAGGCAGTGATTTCCAACAAGGACGGAGTAATAGAAGCTTCGGAGATTTTGAGTACTGTTCTTACTCATGAGATCTAAGACAAGGATGACTGACGCACCGCTTTGGACGCGACGATCCAAGTCACGCGGAGGAGGCGGGGTTCTCTGGTGATGATCCGAAACACCCGGGGTCTAATCTATATTTAGAGCGCCACCTTTTCCTATTGATTGCCCGCGGGGAATCAGAGAAAATTACTACTTTCGGAGTTATTCCTTTTGAATCATTAGGATTTTCGTTTGGATTCCTTTGGATTAGGAAAAGAGGACTCGGTGATCGTCCCCCGGGACTTTGTGTGGCCATGCGTATGCGCCAAGCGGTGCATATTCGGCAAAGATGAGATCGTCCATGATCGACCTGTGCATCATCGTTGTGTGACTCCTGTGTCACTGCCTCAACGCCCCGGCTAAAGGATATAGTCCGGCCTCTACCAGGACCTACATACTCAGCCGAAGATCTGAAAGAGCTGGAGAGGCCGAAGGATGATGCGCTGACGAGGCGTGCGTTGGAGTCTAGTGAGGCGCCTCCGCCACAGACACGAGCACACGAGATCCCTGAGATCTTATCCCGAGCGATGCATGATGGTCCAGTTCATGGCGAACGAAGCGTCGCTAAGTGCCGCATTGCTGAGCGACAGCGTGGACATGAAACGTATGGAGACGGACGTCGGACTTTGATGGATGGCCAACGTCGCAATGACGTCCCGGATCTAGGACATCGTGAAGCAGTGCCACAGACGCAACGTGTGCGTGTTCTAGAGAGGCAGTGCTGGATGCAATTGTAAGTTGCGCCTCACGTAAGGTCGCCAGAGTGAGCTGGAGAAGACACGGGAAGGAAGATGACATCTGATTGCGGACAATTACATGATGTGATGAGATTCTTAGAACTACTAAGCATCGCAAAGAAGCCTCTGGTGTCAGTATTCTGAGAGTCGAACGGATCTGGCACGCAACGCATGCGCAGAAAGTCGCAGAAACCTGCAGAAGCAGAGAGAAGGGTCGAAGCCATGATCCAAAATTCTGGTCATGCGTCATCATTTGACGTAATTGAAGCGCGTGACGTCATTTCTGAAACGGACGCGTTTCATCTTGGGGGAGGGCGCGAATAAGGCGACGCGACGCAGAGGTCTAGCCTCGTGCTCCCTATGCAGACTCTACTCTTCGTTCGCCAATTCAATCTCATCGGAGTAGAGCAAGCAGCATGCCAAACTCCACCGAAAAACAGCGCCGGGAGCTCAAATTCCTAGATAGAGAAATACGCAAGCTTTCCCCAATCATCTGCATCAAAGCCGCTCGTCGATACTTGACATACCTCATTCTCAAACGCGCAGATCTCAGGCGTCGAAGCGACAGGCGCAAATATCGGATCAATGAGAGAATTGATGAGCTTCTGGATCAGGAGGGAGGGAGCGACTTTCAGGACAATGTTCAACGTGACGCCGGAGGAAATGTGTATGTTGGTGGACAGATTTGCGGATGATGAGGTCTTTAGCGCTGGAAGGTGGCCTGTGAAGTATCAGATGGCGGTGACGGTGTATAAGATGGCGCATGGGGCTAGTGATGAGGAGTTGGCTAGGAAGTTCGGCGTGAAAAGTGAGTCTTGGTGACGCGGTCCCGCCCAGGTTGTTAGCTGATAACCAGTTGCTCCCTTTGTTGAAATATGGACGGATCGTGTCCTCAAAGCCATCAATCGCCAAGTCCCTGAAATCATCGCCTGGCCTAGCCCAACAGAACGGACGGCCCTCAAACGTGATATCCGCCAAAAGCACGGTATACCAGACTGTGTCGGCTTTGTCGACCACACCTACTTCCCCATTCGCCCCCTCGACCTCGCCCACCCCCCTCCACATCGCACAGTATACGATCCTCGTCCACCTCCCCAAGCCATCGACGTCCTCGGCTCCATAGATGACTCCATGCGATTCACCTACATCGCTTCGAGATCCGATTTCCCGACATTTGCGCGGTCATTACAGTACGAGTCGACGCTTGAGCGAAAACCCGCAAAACACTATCGATCGGGAGAGTACCTGTTGGCGCCGGAGAGCTTTGTTTCGACTGTGAGGATCATTACGCCATTCAGAAATTCAGAGGCTGGGCTGGACGATGGGCAGGTACGTATTACGTGCTTCTGCGGCTCAACACTTAGGCTAATTCCTAGATCTACTTCAATGGAACAGTCAAAACAGCTATTACATCGATTCAGCGCGCGTTCGCTCTCGTCAAAGCCCGCTGGCGCATCGTCAATACGCTCAGTCCAGTATCGAGCGAGGCCGAAGAGGAACGAGCGCTGTCGATAATACTGGCGGCGTTCTGTCTGCACAATCTGACTGTGGCGTCATGGGAGATGTTTGTGAGTGAGGAGACGTTGGGGTCAGAGGTGCTCAAGGCGGAGAAGGAAAGGGTGCCGGAACCTGAGCCTGAGGTGGATCCAGCTGGCTACATCAATGGGAAGTTGGGTATTGGAAGGCGGGAGAGGTTGGTAGAGAAGATGGTGGAGATGGTTGAGATGGAGAGAAGGTGACGGAACAGGTCGTCATCGGGTATAGGTGATCAATGCACTGATGATGGGCATTTCGGACGGATTCTACAGTCGGAGTTAGTCCAATATGTCAGTGGTTCCAGACGGATTTCGGTCCAACTACCGGCGGAATGAGACTATATGCTCACTTTGGGGCGTGGCTCGCCGGGTGAACTTCATATGCAGGATAGTATAGCGCCTTATTCGATCTGGATGACAGGGCAATGATACATCTACACAAGTCGTCGGCTTGAAAGAGCTTTGGGTAGAGCCAAAGCCACGTGGCAATTTGACGGACGCGTCACCTGGCTCAAGCGAGGATTTCGCGAATTCGATTGTACATTTCGTCTTGCCTATAGTCTGTGTAATCGTAAGCGAATCCCCCACCCCCTCTGCCTTCCCAGCACTTGCTGATGCCCTTCAGCCGAGCCGCATATCCCCAACTTTCCCCCTTTCCCTCCCCTCATTGATCATGCCCGCCGGTCTCAAACCCGCTTCCGCGTCTCCCGACTCTACCTGCGCGAGCTGCTCCAAGACGCAGAGAGAACTGGGCGTCCCGCTGAAGGCGTGTGGAGGATGCAAGACGGTGCTTTACTGCTCCAAGAAGTGCCAGGATGTGGCTCGGAAGGCGCACGGAGCGGAGTGTCAGGAGATTCGCGCTGGAGGAGGAAAAGCGCCGGCACGGAATGAAGAGGCGCCAGCTGCTCGACCCCGGACGGAAGCTCGGCCATCTCAGCCAACTCAACCGGTAGCGCAGCCGAGAGAACGAGCTCCAGCTACATCCTTCGATACTCCCTATATCCAAGTCCGCACTACCCCATCCACCGACGCGAAACCCGACCCCTCCTCGGCTTCTGCCATACCTACCCTCGGCCCCGCCCACCCTACCCTACCCGGCATTCCCCAAGCCAAGACCCTGATGGACATGCTGGACTCCATGAACATTGCCGGTAAATCGGGTGGTTTCATGTCTACCATTTCAGGCGGCAAAGCAAGCGGCTCAGTCAAGGCTAGCGAGTCTGGTTTGGGCAACCTCACCCGTTCTTCCAAATCAAACGCCTACCTCTCTGCCCTTTCCGAGCGGGAGGCTATACGGCAGCTCATCGACTGTTTCCGTATGCGTTGCGAGGACGAGTACAAGTTCAACGGTCTTACCGTGGGACTGTATAATGACGATGATCCCGCTATTGAGTTCAACAAATTCTTGGCGTTGGCGGAGCAGGCAAAGGTGTTGCCGGATTGGTGGAGCGGGGCAAGACGGGCCGAGGCGCGGAATAAGGCGCAGGATCAGACTGGGAAATGCTGTATACACCAAACGGTGGAGAAGGCGGATGTAATCGCGGCGTATGATGGGGATTCGATGATGCCCATGAAGCTGAGAGGGTTGGCGGAGAGGGTGTACGGGACGCCGGTGATGAGGAATTAGGGCCAGGGATCGGCGGTGAGAATAGTATAGTAGCTTGTCCTATCAATCTTGTTGACTGCAGCGTCCCGTCTGGGCTCGTCCAGCAGCCATATCCCCCACAACTCATTCCTTGCATGCCGTAACGCACCGAGGGTCTACTCGCCACGTGCGGCCAGGCGAACAACCTCAGAGCCGAAATTCAGCTGACCTCTATGTTGTGCTTCATCCAAGTACAAGCCCAGACAAGACATCCACCGTGAGTAAAGTTGCTATCCATGCTGATACCCTAGACGGACCCATCTGCCGCCTTTTCCCGTCACGCAACTACCCAAACTTCGCCATCCCTAAATCACCCAACTTCCCCTTTCATCCCCCTTCGCAATGCCATCCCCCGTCACTCCCATCGTCACCACCCCCGAAACTCCCTGCGACTACTGCGGTAATGTGCAGAAATACCTTCCTGCCCCACTGAAGAGATGCGGCCAGTGCAAAACTGCTCTCTATTGTAAAAGAGAGTGCCAAGTCTCCGCTTGGGCAGGACACAAGGCGGAATGTCTGGCGATAAGGTCTGGTGCTGCCGGGCAGAACGGTGCCTCAGTAGGATCTACTTCTACCGGTCCTGGCCGATCCAATGCCAATTCCAATGCTCAACCCACTCCTCCTGGCGGCTCATCACGTACCGGCGGCGCCGACCTAATGGCGGAACTCCTCGCAGGTCTAGGCGTCACAGACCAAAACTCCATCGACGAAGCCATGGCGAC
Source organism: Dioszegia crocea (assembly GCA_001600615.1). Taxonomy (NCBI): domain Eukaryota; kingdom Fungi; phylum Basidiomycota; class Tremellomycetes; order Tremellales; family Bulleribasidiaceae; genus Dioszegia; species Dioszegia crocea. The sequence goes on from BCKK01000003.1 coordinate 529,923, forward strand.
CTATAACGGTAGTGCTCCCCCCAAAAACCTATCCAAAGCGAATCGCGATCTCTTCGCCAGTACAGGCTCTTCGAACGAATACCTCTCGGCCCTTCCCGAAGATCAGGCAATGAGGCAACTCATCGACTGTTTCCGACTTCGATGCGAAGATGAGTACAGCTTCAATGGGGAGACGTATGGTCTGTACAATGGGGAAGACCCTACTCCGGATTTCCGGAAGTTTCTCAAGCGGGCCGAGAAGACGGGAGTCTTGCCGAAATGGTGGAATGGTGAGAAACGTGCCAAAGTGTTGGAGCTGGCGCAGGATGAAGACGGACAGAGTTGTATTCATCATGCTGTGGAGAAGAGCGATTTGATTGAGCTGTACGAGGGCGACTCGTTCATGCCGATGAAGCTGAGACAGGTGGCGGAGAGGATTTATGGGACTGGGATCATGAGGGGCTTTTAGTGGGGTCTGTCCTGCGTGAGGGAAGGAAGGAGTGGCCAGGTGGGGAAAGGTACAAAATCGGGACTGAGGCTCGGTGACGGTCGAAAAGGGGACGAGTTATGGAAATGGAGGTGGAAGGACGGATAGATCTTGCCGGCCTCGTCAGCCTCTAAAGGGTCAGATTATCTGAGTCAGTATCACAGTATCAGGATTTCATGTCCCTCAGACCCTCATCGCATGGCAGACGGGGCCACGAGGGACTTGACTAGCTTAAGGTCACATAGCCCCCGGCGCCCGCAGTCATAGTACTCGCTCTTGACTCGCTCAGCTGAGTCAACGCGGCCTCTCGCCACTGTGCTAGCCACGTGGGAATGAGGAATGCAGAGGTCGCGTTCGGACGCGTCAGAACCGACGAAGGGCGAGAGGAATTTCTCAGATTTCCCCATCTCACCACGACGTCCCTATCAAGAAGTGAGCGCCACGGCCATAAACGGCGTAGTCTCTGACATTTCTCTTACATTCCACACGGATGCCCTCCTCATCCCACGATTCTCCCCTCTTCCACAACCGGGTGATCAGCTTGGCCGACCTGAAAGTGAGCATTGACCTCTGCCTGAGGAATCATCCTGTAACCTGTGTTTGTATACAAGGATGATGCTGATCCTCAGCCCACAATCTTGACGGATAAAACCTGATTCATTTATCTTGGATCGCTCCCATCTTGGCGATCTCGCGTCCGAAAAGCGAACTATCCCCTTTCAGCCACCTGCTCTCACCGTACTCGTCACACCCCCTCGCTGGACGAGGCCCATCCTACACTCTCCTCTACTTCCTATCCCATCACCCCCACATGTCCTCCTCCACCTCCTCCGAAGCGTGCTGCGCCGCATGCTACAAACCCCAATCCGTCCTCTCTGAACCACTCAAGGAATGCGCCGGCTGTCTAAAGGTGGCATACTGTACCAAGAAGTGCCAAGCGGGCGCCTGGACAGTCCACCGCGCAGCGTGCAAGGCCACTCGTGCCGAAGGCAAGCGTGCGACCGACATCCTCTCCGGAACCCCCTCCATCCGCAATGCCGATAAACCTTTTGTCCCCGGTCCCGATTTCTACGAAAAGCGTCTGGTACGATGTTCCATCCTTGGCAATGCGGGGGATGTGCCTGCCGAGTACGCCGAAGTTACCTCGGGTACTTCATCCCGACCGCCCGCTCCGCCCGGATACGCCTATGCACCTTCATACGCTGAGCTCGCGGCTCAAATCGTCGAAGCTGTCAAGGCGAACCATGCGGACCTGGCCACGTTAAACGACGATACCCCTCTTTCCATTGCTGCCCGAGCTTCATTCGCACTTCTTCATCCCAATAAACCGGCGAAGACATACCTGTCATCTTTACCCCAAAGAGACGCCCTGGTGCAGATTGTAGACTGCTACAGGTTGAGGATGGACGATGAGTATGTTTATGCCCTAAATAATCAAGGGGTGTACCAGGACGAGGATCCGGTTCCGGTCTTCAATGATTATTTGGATCGGGCGGAACGGAGGAAGGTGTTGCCTGATTGGTGGGATGCGAGTATGCGCGCAGGGCTGTTGCAGATGGTGCTGCTGCCGGCGGCAGATTACTGGTTGAGCATTTACCAAATTGCGCCCAAGTGGCGGATTCTGGATTTGCACGAGAAGAATAAGTATGTGCCGCATATACTGAGAGAGCTGGGGAATAGGATATATGGAAAGCCGGTGGAGAATTATAGACCGTTGAGTAAGTAGGCAATTGTAGTTTGAATGGGGACATTTCACGATGTGGTTGGTTGGTCAAAGTCAGGTGTAGCTTTGATAGCTTCATATTGCAGGTGCCGACGTGGCCCTGCAGCTGACCTGGCACGAGCAAAGTCTAAGATCTCGGTGAAGCAGCCGCACAAGATCAATGTGACATACAACAAGCCCCATCTACAGATTTATACCATGTACCGAAGGCACAACCCGAAAGATCGTCAATCCTCGCAATCGCCCAATGCTTTAGGCCTTCTCGACCACTCGCCCACCCTCCATCCGCCCCATCGTTGTCTCTGCCCAATCCTTCATTTTCCCCGTTGGGAACCCGTCCAGCATTTTCAGAGTCTATACAGTCAGCTGAAATCCATCGATGTTTGGCACAACAGCTCACATCGTCTAATTCCGCCACGCTCTCCGTTATTGACGTTTCCAACTCTGCCAGTTGGGCCTGTTTAGCCTGGATTGACGAGAAGCGGGTAGAGCAATCTTGATGTAGCTACAACCATGAGTTTTGTCCTCATACCATAGAACTCCTCCAGGTAGAGATCAACTCACAGCTAGATATTCCGTTCGGAGACGTTCATGAGCTTCATCATATATCCCCAAATTGGCAGCTGCCGTCAGAGCTTCAGGCGATAGATCCGGCCTGATGATATCAGCTTTCTAGTCTGACAAGGAGCTTATGGCGGCAAAGCTCACCTCCACGCATCCGCTCTGACTTCTGAACTGCCCGCTGCGTAATTTTGCCCATCCTTCACTACTGATTCGAGCATTTGTAATGCCCGACCGACACGATAATGCTCGAAGAGAACTTTAGCTTCGGACTGCTGTGTCAGCGTCTTCCAGGCGAGAATCAGAGACATGGCTCACTTCTATCTTCCGCTTCATTGATGTTGAAGCATCGTTGCAGATTTGGCTGAGCTCTTGGGGGAATTTGGCGGCCAGGAGGGGGAAAATTCCCTTAAGATCTCGGTATCTGGACAGATCAGCACATTCCATTGAGACACCCTCCCATTGCTTGGTCGAAAAGTAGACCTACTCCCATTTCCCCGCCGCTTTGTTGATGGCAATCTGGAGCGCATCCAGCGTAAGGTCATACCGCTTCCCCCACTGCTCCGCCCCATCCACCTCGATCGTCGGCATTGTCTCCGCCGTGGGTTCTACCGCCACACTGCGCCGCGTCCGAGGTGTTCGTGGAGCGGGAGTTGTAGGCGCTGCGACTCGATGACTAGGTCCTGCTTCGGCAGTAGGAGGGATGGGGGCTGCTAACATCGCTGGAGGGGGATGGAGGGGAGTTGTGGATTTTCTCGGTTGTGGGGATTTGGGTGGAGTCGTGGCGGCTGGAGTGAGTATCGAGTCGGTCTGGACAGCAGAGACAGATGTATAGACAGATCCTGTCGGTGCTGTAGAAGCTCCAGCAGCGATTTGCTCGTCTACGAACATGTCCGTATCGTGCTGTACTTCCGCCGCGGTCAATTCAGTCTGAGGTGGGGTTGACGATGAGGCTGGTTGAGCTGGCGGTGGCATAGCAGGAGAGCCTGAACCCTCCGGAGGGGTCCGCATGACCTTTTGTACCCGGGGTATGAATGCCCGAGGAGTGGCAGGAAGTGTAGAATTACCCTCGCTACGTCGAGCAGGAGCAGCTCTTGCTGGAGTCGGCGCCGGGGAATTTGATCTTTCGGGCGCCGCCGCTATTGGTTCTGCGGGCCGATCATATGGCTTCGCGGGCGATTTCCCCGTCTTGTTCGGTGGTGTGCGCTGTAATGCTGGCATAGTGTAAGGGCGAGATGGATGTATGACTTTTGACGTTTGTTGTTGTTGCCTTTGGACGCGTCCTTGAATGGGTGGGGGATGACCGTGGGAAAGCATCACCCCTGACACAAACTTGCACGTGACTTGCATACCTCACCACACCCCTCGCATTATTGGCCACTTCGCCGCTCACAGCTTCTGTGAGTTTCCCATGACCTCTTGTCTCACACTAGATATACTGAATCAGACTACCGGTTCTACAACGCCTTACCGGCGACGATAAGCCAAGATAGAGAACTTCGGAAGTGGTAAGCGTATGAAAAACGGCCTCGGCGTATAAGGGTCAGCTTTAATGCCCCCGACTTCTTTGCCCAGCGCTGACACCATGTCCAGTATCACCAGCAAAGCACACCTTGCCTTCAGTGGCGTTTTCTCGCAGCTCATCGAGCCTAGCATATTCATTGACCCATACACGGCCACTCTGACTGTCAAAATGTATGTCAGATCCCACTGCCTATGCTAATTTCCCAGGTCAAACCCTGAATCAACCAACACCTCGCGCTCCGCTTCTCCATCCACCAATCCAACTCCTGCGCCCCAGAACCGACTCGTCTCGGGCTCGCTCAAAGACCGTATCGCTAAATTCAACAACCCCTCTGCTACACCCCTCCTACCCACTCATCCATTCGGCACAGCCGGTCCAGGCTCAGGTCCAGGTGGCGGACCAGGCAAGAAGGGCCTGTATGGGAACCGTATCCCCACTCTGGACCCCAAATCTGCGGGCCACATACCGACTTCAGGATCTGTTCGGAAGATATCCGAGAACAGGGGGTTGATTGGAAATCGGATCCCATCCAGTGTTTCAGGCGGTAGTGTCGCCGGTCTGGCCTCTGCCAATACTGGCGGGTCCAATCCTGTTCCCAGCCCGAAACCCTCTGTGGGCGGTATTGGCCGACCAGCCAGCCCGTCGGGGTCCATTGGCTCGTCGACACAATCAGCCCTCGCAGACTCAGGTACACCGGGCACATCCCGCTCGTCCTCTCCACCCACATCACCAGGCGTTGGCCTCCCCCCTTCCCTGCTCGCTGCCACTCTGCCCGATATTGGCGGACCGGGCGCGATGACGCCTTCTTCCACTCGTGCAGATGCTGGAGAAGAGCAAGAAGATCGGTCTGCACCCAGCACACCCGTCGTTGGCGCAACCATCCAGCTTCCTCCAGCAGAATACGACCTAGTCCCTGGAAATCTCAAATTGGCTACCGCAGCCCAGATGAGTCGGGGTCTGTCAGCCACTTCCGCTGCGCCTCATACTTTTGCTCCGAGCGTCACGTCGTCCCTGGCAAGTCAGTACGATCCTAGTAGCCAAGGAGCCGAGGAGAAGCAGATGATGCAGGATGTGAGCGGGATTTCGACGCCGACGGGTACGCCCAGAGCGGCATATAGGGAGTTGGACGGGAGTGCGAGGGGCGAGGGAAGCACACGGGGGGAAGGGAGTGTATTTGATGAGGGGAGTGTAGTAGGGGATGGAGATCAGGCTGGGGAGCAGAAGGCAATGGAGTCTGTCAGTAGACGATTGGAGGGATTGGCGTTACAGCGGGATGAGGCGGAAGGAGCGGGAGCCGCAGCGGACAGGGAGAGGTATGAGGGGATGGAGGTGGATGATCAGCCTACTCCCTCAGTGGAAGATCCCGACCCAATCGCTCTTGCTGGATCTACGGCCACTTTATCAAATGCTCCCCAATCCGTTCCAGGCGAAACTACATCGGCGGAATCCGAGTTAGCAACGAAATCAGACGACTCCACTCCGCCCGCCGCACCGTCCGAAACTATTCCCATTCCAACCCCTAAGGAGGACGAAGACCCAAACAAAGCGTCCGATCTCGACGCGCTCAAACGTGGCGATCTCGTCCGTTCCCCAGCCGAAGCAGATGTCAACCCCCTCCAATCACTTTCTGGGGCAGGCTATGAGAAGCCCTCTAGCCCTATTGCTTCCTCAGCCAAGAGCGAGCATCGCGACTCGGTCTGGTCAGCCAATAACGCCGACGCGTCGAGTCGTAATGTCATCGAAGAGCGGAATAAAGAGATTGACGAGAAGGATATTGAACTGGGACCTGAAATGGTCGTTCGGCCTCCTTCGCCGGGCAAAGATGTGAATGGCGCTTCGGTTGGAGCGGTACCTGTTCTCCGACGAAAGAACCCGGAAGGCCAAGATGAGATTGAGGTTAAACACCCTGAGGAAGTTTCAAATCCGGCGGGGACACATGATCTCGTGGCGAATTTGGGTAATGAGGATAAGGATCAATTTGTCAATGAGGCATTTGGCGGTGATGTACATGAGCCGACGAAGGAGGAGGAAGAAGGGGATGCGAAGGATCGAGCGGCGCCGGGCGAGTCGGAGAGAAAGGTGTTTGTGGGTCCTGGAGAGGTTTCGGCGGAGGATAAGCTCGGGAAGGGACAGAGTGTGTATCCGGATGGGGCTAAAGGGGTAGAGGGAGACTTGGAGCATCCGGAGAATGAAGGAGAGAAGAAGGAGGGGGAAGAGTATAAAGAGGAATTGGAGAAAGTTGGGCCGGCGGCTGTTAAGCATGAAGAGGGCATTGCGGTTGCTGAGCTTGGCAAGCACTCAACGGCAGCTGGGGGGTTGGCGCCGTTGAAGTTTGAGAAGGAGGACGGGACGTCGATTAAGCCCGAAGTGGCTTTACCTGAAAAGGACCAGAAGTCGGACAATAAGCAGGCGGATCAGGAAGTCAAGAATGGTGATGATGATGATTTGATGGAGCTGCCAACGAGCGATGGGACGACAATACAGGTGTCGAAGAAGCTGGAAGATGATGGAGCGGAGGAGAAGGAGGTTGTAGCCAAAGACGCCGCGGAAATACAGACGAAGTCGGAGGAACCAATCCTCGATGTCAGTCCGTCGACAGAGGGTGTTGAAGGGAAGACACCCCTTCAAGTCCAGGTCGAACCTCTCCCTATCGCCCAACCAGCCGATGAGCTCCAAACTCACTCTGACTCCCCTGGACAGAAGGCGATGATGCCACAACCGGAATTCGAAATTACATCTTCCCCTAATCCTACCTCCACCAACTCCCCACCTGCCTCAGCATCAGCGCCCGTATTCCCAGAACCACCGCATACCGACCCCACCACTGAGGACAATCCACCTTTATCTGCCCGGTCATTCAACTCCGTGTCGGGCTATACCGACCGATCATCTACCCCTCTGGACCCCAGTGTCATCAAGGCGTTCCCGGACGTGCCGGATGAAGAGCACCCCCGGGTACAGATTCATGTCAGTCCGCATGTGACACCTGCGAAGTCAGGTGTGAAGGCCAAGTCGGTGTTGGATCCTTCGGCGTCGGCGTTTATGCCTGGGCGGAACTTGGCTCAGGCAACGAGTCAGCAAGGCGTCTCTTCTGAGTCAACATCGAATCCGCCATCATCCGCAGAGGAGAGGCCCAGTACGCCAAGGAAAGGATCGGGCGGATCGGGATCGGGCGCGTTAGAGGTGGATCAGCCAGAGATGGAGGGAGGTGGCGGATTGAGTAAGCGCAGAAGCGTTAGGAGAAGCCCTAAGAGCCCGCTATTGGGTGATGAGGATCCAGGAGATTACGTGCCGGGTGAAGAAGGCTGGGCGGTTGTTACTAAGTGAGTGAGTCCTGTGTGCGGTTTGAAGGGGTAAAAGGGTGTGAGCTGATGTGATGCAGGGGAAGAGATGATTAGGTGAGATGTTGAGGTTACTGGGAATAAGGGGTACAGTATTTAGTCTGCAGGTGCTGAATGGCATTCATGTATAATAGCCTTACGGTGTTCCGGAAGCATCTCACTACGATCATTTGCATACTGAGGCAAAATCGTCCAGACGGATAGTGACCATTGCTAATTTGTATTTGAGCTTGATTTCAGCCTGGCATATCAAGCCGAGCAACCCGCTTCTTGATCGCATGTCCGCCGCCTGACCTCACTCTCAAAGCTCATCGGCTTGATTGGCACGAGTTCGCTAGTCTGATGTTTGTCCGTAATCTGCTTGATTGGATCAGCAATTTAGCTACAACTTCGGCAGTAGCCAGACTCACCTCAATGGCAGTATATAAGGGGTGCGCCCGAGTAGCTGACCATCAAGACCGTCGGCTGTGCCCCTGATGCGAGTTCTGCCCTTGCCAGTCCATACCGCCACCTCCCGATTGATGCTGCCCGTACCCCATATTCGGCATGTATCCCATCTGCTGCCCATTCGCAGCCATTCCTTCGCCGCCACCCATCATCTGCCCGTATTGTCCGTATTGTCCATACGCCCCGTTCTGCCCCTGTCCCATCTGCCCATACATGTCCTGCTGGCCCATCCCCATCTGCGCCTGCATCTGCTGCATCATTGCCATCTGCATTTGCGCCTGTATCATCGCGTGCGCCTGAGCTTGCGCATGGGCAAGAACCATGGGGTCGAACTGCGCTTGGTTTGGCTGGCCAGGTTGCTGACCGAACGACGGCATCTGTTGATCGCCCATTCCCAACATCCCACCATTCATGTCCATCCCTCCACCCACATTCCAGTCCCCCATCCCCATGCCAATGCCTGGACTGATACCCGGACTCAATCCTGCCGATTGTGGATATGGCGACAGTTGTTGCTGGCCGTTATTCCGAGATCCGTATTGCCGGTTCTGCATACCTCCTCTTTGCTGTCCAGGGTATGGCGACGAGGCGTTGGGAAGATTACGAGGTTTGCGCTGAGGAGATTTCGGACGTAGATTGTCGATTTCGTTATGATAGGGAAGGGTGGGTCGGCCGTCTTCGCATTTGAAGACTTGGGAAGTGTAGAGATTTGGATCAAAGATTTCGGGCGAGCCTGGATAGGGATCGAGGAGTGCTTGACCCGCCGTCACCCAGCCTCGTCTGGCCGTCTCGGGTTTTCCGAACAGGTGTAGACGGCGAGTTCCGAGACAGAAGTTCTCGACGAGAGTTTGGAGGTAGGGTGGACAGCGTGGTCCTAGGGGTTCTGTACTGGTCAGCAATGACCAGGTCGATGAGTGTCTGACTCACCTCCATCGTCCTCCCATACCATGACATCCGTGTCCACATTACAATGCACGAATCGACTGTCCGTTGACCGCCTGACCGTCCCTCGGATCCCCATCAGACAGTGCTCCTTCTGCCCCGCGAACAGCCCACCCTCATCCCGACCATCACCTGACGCGTCTACTGTCCGCTCGCCCTTGTTCGTCTTGACCCAAACGATATCCTCTGCTCGCCGGAATCCCCACTTGGCAAAGCACTCTCGGCCCTTTTCTAACCCATCGCTCGATGCTGCGCCTACCCAGAGGAACACAAAGCCTGGGTCGGCAGATATATTTCGTAAGGGAAGAGAGGCGATGTAGGACCAGTCGAGCGGCTGAGGAGGGGTGATCAAGATGGAGTCGAACCGGTTGTTCGAGAGCGCGCTTTGGATGGCATAAGGAGTGGCAAGGCTTGGAGAGGGATCCGTCGGGTCTTGCAGCGGCAGGTAAAGAGGATTATGGGATGTACTATCCACCATTTCATTCTTCAGCACCATCAGTCGCTTCAGAGCGGGATACCTACCAATTAGCCAAATCACTAAATTCACTTACTCTTCGCTGATTTCTTCGTCTCCCGCTCCGAGTATGAAATTACTCCCCCATTCTCCGCTGGCTCCATACCACTCGCAATAGTCATTCCGCACCGTCTCCTCTGCCACTACGTAGTTGGCGACATTCAGCTTGGAGTTTGTGCCAGCAGTCGGCAGCCGGGGTCGGGAAGGGCCCGCTTCTGAGAGCTGTGGAGCCTGGGGAAACGCGTCTGCCGTGTCGATCAAAGCTCTACGCTCTGATTGACGGGCGAGTACGTCGCCCAGGAATGCCCTGTGGGCTGTGATGGCCGCCATGGCTGTGTCTATGGTCGATGGATCACAAGGGGCTTGGGGTGGACTTGAAACGCACCATAGGCTAAACCCCGGCTAATCTCCCCGTGGCTTCCTTTGTGGCACCCCTGCGAGTGGCAAAGTGGACTCCTTTCATCAATCGCCCCTGGACCCCTGAGGTAGCACAAAGGCCAGGCTCAGAGCTGGTAAGACAGAGCAGCATATGATGGTTGTTCATTCTTACATCTACTGATAGTGACCAATCTGCAATGCTCGCCAAACTCACCGCCTTGTTGCCACTTATGGCACTTCTCTCTGCCACTTTCGTCCACGCTCAGGACAAGTCAGCCGACGCCTATCCTATGTGGGTTACGAACGACTACAATTGTGGTGAGTTATCAGCTTGGGCAGTCTTCGAGCCGTGCTGAAGGGCAGTCATCGGATGCTTGCAGATCTTTGACGACAAGGTTACCGACAGGCCAAGGTGAGTCCGCTCAAATCTACGGAAGTACCGAGCTGATATCGTAGTCCCAGCACAGAGCAGAAGGGCAATGAGTGTATCATTGATACTTGCGACAAGGCATCTATGGGGATGAACATCTACCAGGCTCACTACATCATTCAGGCGCGTTCTTTCACTGTTGCCCCGCCCTCGCAATCCAAGCTGACAGGCCAGATGTTCTATGCCACTGGCAGTATCTACGAAGACCCCAATATGGGAGATTGGGGATCTGGGACTCCCCCAGACAAACAAGTTATCGCTGCCAATGCCGGTGGGAGTCAGCCTGCCGGTGATGCTCCCCCTGCACCATCTGATTCGCAAGGTGGTCCCCCTCAAAGTGGGACTTCAAGTGCGACGACACCAGCCGCCAACAAACCAAGTGGCGCGTCAAACAGCACAGGTGGTACGACTCCCGAGAGTGCTGCTGGGAGGACTGAAGCCGGTTTGGGCTGGCTGTCCGCCAGCGTGGCGGCGGCTGTACTCGGTCTGGCGGGGATTTTGTAATTCCCTATCCCTGATCGATGGACAATGTGCAATGCTTTCTGCGAGATGTGAGCGAGTGGTCTTAACCTCATGTGCTCTTTTCGAAGAGAGTCCACCCACGCCGTTTCGGTGTGCTGCTTACCTTCTACGTGATGTTCGTGATCCTCCTTTCTCACATTGCTCCCTGAATCCTCTCAAGCAGCTGTGTAGCAGTGCAGGTGGAGCAGAACGGGCACCAAGCTATCTCCCCATCATTATTCCTCTCACCGTCCCTCTGATCTATCCCCCCACTCCCTCATCGGCTACCTTCAGTCTCCCACATCCAGAGGCAATATATACCTTGTCCATCCACTTGACGATCAAACCAGTCATCATGCTCGGCCACGCCTTTCGCCTGGCGCTATATCTCTCTGCCTTCCTGACGATATGCCAAGCCTTCTATACTGATCCCGTCTGCCTGGAATCCTGCTCAGACTGGTCCATCGTCCTAGGACACTGCAGGGCAGTCTACGGGAACGAACGTAAGTGCCTCATTCGACTTTCGCCACCCAAGCATTTGCCACCCACTGATGCCATACTGATACAGCAGCCTGGTCGCACAATGAGACGTTTGCGAATGACTTTGTTCACTGCTGTTGCGCTGGAGAAGAAAATGACAAGGTATTGGGGGAGGAGAAGTCATTGCGCAGTGTGGGGTTGTGTCAGAGCTGCGTCAGTACCCCGCCAATGGTGAAAAGCGATCTCTCCGTGAGTCACAGCTGCATATGCGTGCCCTGCTATGACTCCTAGGTGATCATAATATCCTGTCGGCCCATATGTTGACATACCAGACACTACTCGGACTGTGCGCGATTCAATCAGCCAATGGGACAGCTGGAAACGCCTCATCATTCAAGCCGCAAGGTTACGCCACTTCGGGAGACCACGCCAAGGCTGGGACATCTCTGAATGTTGTCTCGGCAGCGGACAAGGTGACGAATGTGCCAGGAGGAGGTTCAGGATTGACGGTGTTGACGATCTTGATGATGGTCGTAGCATTGAAATGAACGATATTAGAGGCTGTATAACATTTGTGATCAGATGCACAATTCCTCACACTATCTCGTGCGACGTGCCTGTACCTTATCAGTACAGCCGACAACGCCTGTTCTGGAATGTACAGTGAAGTGAGTCAGTTAGGCCGCGGTATGCGCTGGACATAGGCTGAGGGTCAAAGATGGGATGAGGCCCAGTAGAGGAACGGACGATGAATTCCCGACGCAAGCCAGAATCAAGTCTTTCGGCATTGAAAGCGACCCACAGTTTACATTTGCCTTAGATCTTCTCCCTCCCTCCTAGAGTCCTACCTATAGGAAGCAAAATGGGTCCAGTCCCATTCCACGAGCCTCATCATATACTCGTCCACCCCACCCACATCATCCTCATCCTCATTCTCGTCGTTCATCTCCAGATCCCCTCCGCCCAGCTCCTCAATCCCGGGTGTGACTGGGGACGACGCGTGCGCGTCAAACTTGACCGCAGTCCTTTTCTCAGCCCCGACCACATCCTTCCGGATCCCCGCCGCCTCAGCCTCAAAATCGCCATTGTCCATCTCGCCTTCACCAAGGGCAATTCTGGCGGCCTGGACGTCTTCCTCATCCTCGACCTCAGCCACCATCTTTGCGAATTCCCTCTCTTCTCCTCTTCGTGGCGCATGCTCCCCGACATCCTCAGCCTCTGGCTCATCCTCCACTTCGATATCCTCCACCCCATCCTTCTCTTCCTCCTCCGCAAGCTTCTTGGGCTCATCCCCATCATACAGCGTGTCTCGCCAATCCACCTTCCCGAAGAACTCCGTAGTGAAGTCTCCTTCCTGAATAATGACCTTATCCAGCAATCGCTTCTGATTCGCCTTCTTCAACATGTTCTCCTCGACAGTATGGCTACTGACAAAACGGTAGATGTGCACTTCTCTCGTTTGTCCGATCCGATGTGCCCGATCCATACACTGGCGGTCCATACTGGGATTCCAGTCCGAATCGTAGAAGAAGACCGTGTCGGCCCCGGTAAGATTGATACCGACCCCGCCAGATCTCGACGAAGCGATGAAGCAGAAGATCTTATCATCGCTGTTGAATCGCTCAGTGATGATCTGGCGATCCTCAATCTTTGTACTTCCGTCCAGCCGAAGATATCGATGTCCATTGTAGTTTAGGAAGATCTCGAGGATATCAAGGACGCGCGTCATTTGCGTGAAGATGAGGACGCGGTGGCCTCCTGCTTTCAGATCGCGCAGCATTTCTGCCAGTTTTTGGAGTTTACCACAGTCGTATTGGAGAAGGGATGTGTCGGGGAATGCAATTTGGAGTTTGGTGGATGCGTGGTGGAGGGTGTCGAACTCGGGATCAAGGAGGGAGGGATGTGAGTCGGGTCGAAGGGAAGGGAGGGCAAGGGAAGCCAGGTTGAGTGCAGTAGCAACAGGGGGAATGACGGCGAATTTCTCGACGAGGGGTTGGAGGTTGTGCTGTCGTTCGGCAAACGAGAGGACTAAGCCAGACGAAGAAGGGATCAGATCATGGACGAGGTCGCGCTTGTTCCGACCAGCAGTGAGTGGTAGGAGTTTCCGAGGGATTTCACTGAGCATGGTGAGGAATGTTGATCCGTATATCGGTGTAGCGCGACATCGGAGCCTATTGACATCGCGTAGACTCCTCCACCGAGCTACGCTTGCCTCTTCTTCCTTGGCAGCTCGATACTTGGCCCAGCCCTCCATCGTTCTTGGGTCCAAAATGGGCGGGGCAGGCAGACGACCCTTCTGCCGCTCCTCGATGGCGTGTGGCAAACGGTCACTCGCGTCCAGCTGACGACGAGCATGACCCGTCCAACCGCTCATCCCCTCGTGGCCTGTGATATCCAGGACGAGACTCTTCACATCCACTTCATCCCTACTCGCCAACAACCGCTTTCGAACGATGATGTCCAGCGGCGTAAAGTCTTCCGCCACCGAACGATCCATGGCGAAACTCGTTCGCACCGGCCGTACCTCGAACAGATCGGGATGATTACACACTTTTCGCAGTTGCATGAGAGTGTTCATCACGCCGAGGTAGCCGCCGTTGGTCAGGGCGTCTTTTGTAGATGATCGAGACATGAATTCGTCGTATAGGAATCGTTGACGTTTGGAGAGACGGCAGTAGACGACATGTTCGAATTTGCCCGGAAGCTGCTTTTCGACCTCTGATTTCAGGCGGCGGAGGATGAAGGGACGTAGGAGTGTATGGAGTTTGGAGACCGTCGCCATGGCTTGTTCGTCGAGGACATCTCCAGATTCGACGGCTTTGTCCATCGGATCTAGTTGTCAGTGAGAAGTCGGTAGGCTAGGCGGTATACAACTCACTTGAGAACCACTCGACAAAATCCCGATGATTCGCAAACCCCACAACGGCCGTAGCCTCCTCGGCCACTCCATGCGGCATGAGAAAGTACAGCAGACTCCACAATTCCATCAAGTTATTCTGAAGTGGTGTACCCGTCAACAACAGCCGTCTCTGCGCCTTGAAGCCAAGGAGGGTCTGCCATCGCTGAGACCTGAAGTTTTTGATATTGTGCGCCTCATCCAGGATCATGTAGACCCAATTTTTACGCCGAAAGATGTGTTGGTCGGCGAGGACGATCTGGTATGAGGTGATGCAGACCTGCCAGGAGTGCTCGGTGAGCCAGCCTACACGCTTCTCCTTGCGCTCCTTTTGGTTGCCGTAGTACGTCAAGACTTTGAAACCGGGGAGGAACTTCTTGAATTCCATTTCCCAGTTGAGAATGACGGAGGTGGGGACGATGATGAGGTGTTGACCCCAGATACCGCGATCGCATGCGAGGTGGCCGAGGAGGGAAATGGTCTGAATAGTTTTGCTGCCACCGTCAGCTATATTCCCGTGCTCATCGCGACAATCATTGTAGCTTACCCTAGACCCATCTCATCCGCCAAAATCCCATTCATGTTATTCGCATAAAGGCCCGCCAGCCAATCCAGCCCGGCATGCTGATACGGCCTGAGCGTCCCCCGAAGAAGAAAAGGTGGTCGAGTCTTCGGCGCATTGGGGTCTTCCTCAACTTCCATCTCCGCATCCGCGCCCTCTGCACCTTCATCCGGGGCGTCATCTTCTTCCTCTTCATCCTCCTCTTCGCTCTCTTCCTCAGACGAAGACTGAGGCGTACTCTCGCGCGTCTCCGTCTCGGTGACATCCTCGATTCTTACCCGCTTAGGCGGAGGGGGCGGATTATCTTCCGGCGTCCACACTTGTCTCACCCTTCTTTGCCGTTTCCCATCGCTGACGACCAAAGGCGACGATGCCGATTCAAGATTTTCATCGAGCAAAGATTGATCCGCGGGGGCCCATGGCTCAGAATGGCCGTTGAGTGATGGCTGGTCTGGATCTGGGTCGGGAATATCGGTTTCGTTGGAAGCTGGAAGGACACCATACCGCCGCAAGACCTCCTCAATAGGCATATCGGCATCAGCCAGTAAGCCCTCGTCTTCACTATCCACCTTGCCATCCTCGTCCTCTGCTTCCTCCTCTGCCTCCTCCATCTCAACGTCCATTGCCTCATCCTGTTCATTCTCCAAATCGCCATTGATATCAAATTCAACATCATCTGCGTCTGGATCTGCCTCTTGCAGGAGGCTGGAGGGTGCAATGACTTTACGAGCGCGACGAGATCGGATTGCGGGAGATGGGGCATTCTGGTCATCGATGGGCGCATCAACAACGGATAGGAAAGGGGGAGACGACGATGTGAGGTCCTCGGCTAAGGGAGCGACGATAGAGGGTGGAGAAGAGGCGGCGTCAAGGGAGTTGGAGAGGGGTAGAGCTGTAGGAACGGGGGGAGCAGCCCGAGGTGACGTCGAAATCGAAAGTGATGGGCCGATGTCGTCCGATGGCATCGGTGCTGAAGTGGAGCTTGGTCCCGCTTCAAGATTATCTGACGGGACTGGCGATTCGTCAAAGTCGGCAAGCAGATCGCGGATATCTGCTTTTGGTGAGGAGGTAGTTGAGCGTGACTCCGAGGCCAACCCGTCATCACTACCTTCATTCTCCTCATCCAGGTCGTCCCTTGACTCGATCCGCCCGCCATCCAGATCCGGACCCGGCGATGTAACCTCGCCATTAGGCCCTTCTCCATCCAGGTCGAATACACCCTCCACCTCATCCACCTCCATCTCTTCCGCATCTGCGTTCACAGGTTCGACCTCCTCCACCTTTTCATCCTCTTCTCCTTCTCCCTCGTCTCCCTCTGCCTCTGCCTCTTGCCTTGCCCCATCCTCCATATCAGAACTATCGGCAGACGAAACATCATCTGTTCCATCACTATCCTCATCCTCCATATCCACTCCACCCTCAAATTGCTGCTGCGCCTCGAGAAGTCCTGTGCTCCTCTGCAACATATTCTGCAGGTGTTCCTTGCCCAACCGATCTTGTTCAGCTTTCTGAGCTTCCTGCACTCGGGCCTTAATGACCTGGAATATCAGCGACTGGCATATATCATCATCAACGATCACAGAGATCAAGACCACGACCTACCTTGACTGCCAAGCCCCACTTTCTTCTCAAAGCCTTGATGACTTCCCTCCCCTTCTTCCTAATCTCGCGCTCTGCCTCTGCCTTCTCTCGGTCCGCCCGACCCTCCAAATGCTCCCAGTACGCCATGACCATCCTCGCTATTCTCCGACAATACACTGGCTTATTCTTCGCCTCGTCCAACATCGCATTACGAACTTGCCGCATATGCACCATAAGGTGATCCTGGTAGTCCTGTTTTCTAGCAATGACGGGGGGTTTCGAGCTGAGTTTCATGAGTGAGGCTTTCCCAGTGCCCATATCGGTATCGGCTTCGTCAATCAACCGGAGCAACCGGCCCTGTGACTGAAGCCAATTGACCCGATTCCGATTGAAACCATCCCGCCCTGCTCGGGCTTCGAGGGCGGGCAACTCGGGCGGCGGCCCGGAGTCCTCGAGCATGATGTAGGATGTGAGGAGGGAGGTGAGATTGCCGCCGTGTGAAGGGGCGGGGGGAGGGTGCTGGACAGGATCCGTGTACCATATTTTGTTTGGTCCGATACGGCGTGGCCGAGGCCGGAAGGGGGGAGGGGGAAAGGGGATATGTGCGAGTGAGGGCAAAGCGGGAGCCGGTGTTGGTGGAGGGACATCATCTAGAGGATTGGTTGAAGGTGTGGGTTCCAATTCTAGATCCTGGTCGATCGGGGAAGAGGGTGTGGGGTCAGGAAGTCGGATTTTGGGCGGACGGCCAGGTCCGCGTTTGGTCGGAGCAACCGGCGAGGTAGTGGGGAGTTCCACAACAACCTCGACAGGCTCAGGATCGAGTAGTCGTATCTTTGGAGGTCGACCTGGTCCGCGTTTGATAACAGGCGAAGCAGGTCCGGGCAGATTAGGCAATGAAGCCCTAGCCTTGCCCCGCTGCACGCTCGTTTCAACTGGTATAGTTGACCCTCCGGCAATACTGGCCCGAGCCTTCTTCCGTAGAGGTTCCGATGGCGGAGGCATTGATTCTCGCTCCGTCTTCATCCGGCCCTTACCTTTCCCCTTCGGCTTCTCTTCTTCCATCTCCACATCGTCCTGAATAAACACCGCTGGATCCGCCCTTTTCTTCCCCTTTATGTCCACAGAGCTCGTATCGCTTAGCCGACCTTTCCCTTTGGAGTGAGAGAGCGATGGTAGTTCAACGATAAGTGGTGCAGGTTTGGGCGCAGAGATGATGTCAATCTGCTCGTGCGCTTGTTGACGGGTGGTTCGGCCCCTACCCGGAAGAGAGTGTCGAGCGCGAGAAGGGCCAGCTACGGCGTTGGGTGGTGGAGGAGGAGGAGCTAGATCGAACAAGTTATAATTGAAACGTTTGTACTAGAGTAGCATCAGCGCAGGTTCATGATTTGCAGAACGGTAAGACGTACATCTAAGAAGACGGGCGAGTTGTCGGCTTTAGCAACCTATACCGTAAGCTATCAGACACAGGCTCCCACTTGATAGATAGACCCACCTCCGGATCCCAGCCCGTGATCATTAAGATGTACTTCTCCAGGTGAAATTTCTCCCTCACAACCGTGTCATGCTCATCCACCACCCCTCTCAACTCCTGCTCTTTCTCCTTGAGCAGCTCATCTCTGCGGGTCTGGAGTGCCTCGGGTCCCAGCTTCCGGCTGATGAGGAGCGACTCCTTCTCTGTTGGCGCGCGAACGGAGGATGAGGTGACTTTGGATGATGGGGACGCCGAAGGGGCAGCTGGGGCAGAGGTGGATGGTCGAGCTCGGAGGGTTCGGGGAACTGGTGCTGGTCGACCTGAAGGGCGAGAGGTTGCTGGCGCAGCGTATGTGATGGCTGGTGGTATTGTTAGAGGTCCTGATATGTCGTCGACGTCGACTAGGTGTGCTTCACCACTTGAGACCTCGGCCGAAGGGACAGGCTGATCAATGTCCATAACGGACAACCTCCACCGTGTCGATCCAAACAAATTTCTGGTCTCGCAGAACCAACTTTCCACCGATCGATAGTGGAGACTTTGGAGTACCCACACTTGACGCGACGAAGAGTGGGAAGGAGTGGGTGATATAGAAAGATGTATAAGAATTATAGGTAGTCCTATAGGGATGTGCGGGGAGAGTGAACGCGACGAGGACAAGCCGGAGATTGCCGGGGATAAGGTGATAGTGGCAGATGGGCGTGGAGGTGGTCCGCCTTGTGTACATGTCAACCATATCTCACATAGCTTATAGGCAATTTCCACCATGGCACTGCTAGGTCATCTCAATGGGTCGGGAAAGGCCCAAAGTCCCTCTCCTCAAATCCTCAAAGCCGCCAAATCAGCCGTTGCTTCGCCGCACGCGCTCATCAACCTCACTCGGCTGGTCAAATCTCTCGATACGAAGATACCGACTACAGATCCGGATGATAGCCCGCTCGTGGACCTTTCAGGCGTATCGGTAGTGCAGAGGCGTAAGGACTGGGAGGTAAGCTTAAGCTCGCGCGAACGGGTGTGTGGGCGGTCCAGCCGTCCAGTTTGGCTGGACACTCAGATACGGTCTGGAGCATGGGTCACTGGATGTGTTTCAAGTAACGGACGCAGTGCTATGGGAGTGGGAGAGTGTGGCTTTGCGGGAAGGCTGTGCCCCGAACAGAAGGAGGTTGTTAGGCCCGCTCGAGACCATGATTGCCGTGGATAACTCTTTGTACTCCAGTGCTGATGAGGTAGTCGTTGATGTACGCCCGTGCTGTTCTGGATCTACTGAAGGACGGAAATGAGGGGTCAGTTGCCGTGGCACGAGTCGCCCTGTATGTTATACTAGCCTAGCTGACATGACAGATCCTCGAGCTCATCTCGGACTATCACTGAGCTCAATACAACGCTCACAGGCGTTACAGCCCGATACGAAGCTACAGTCGGCCCCACCCTTATCCCATCCTCTCGACCCATAACTCCTGTAATCGGATCTGTCCCTTCTGCTACTGCAGGACCGTCTGCGACTCGCTCGACCGAGACGTCAGAACATCCCTCCATCACTCCCGCAGCTTCATCCTCTTCCGATACTGCCCCCAATTTGTCAACTACTCGCCGGCGCCAACGCCCAGCGCCGTCATTATCCGAATACCTATCAAAACGGGAACGCGAGGATGCTCGGGGCGGCGAGGCGGGTCTCTTGTCACTCGCGTCGGCAGGTCCTGTCCGGTCGTTATCTGGGCCGGCAAAGACGCAGAGGGACCAGCTTTTAGCTGGACAGCGAAGCGAGGGCGTCATGGGGAATTCACAATTACATGAGGAGCTAGGCGGGCAATTGGCCGAGGTGAGTCGTTTGCTTTCGACGATAGGCTGAGTTTGTCCGAATCCTAGCTGATGGGTTTAGATGTCGCATAGGCTCAAATTGAACGCTATTCACTTCTCCAACTCGCTCGAAGCGGAGAAATCTCTGCTGGACTCTTCACAGCAGACTCTTGAGAGTGGGCTACAAATAGCTCATCATGTGGCTGCCAAGCTGATCCAATAGGTAATCTGACCGGAACACAGGCATCCAAGAAACACCTGGGATCGGTGTCGAGTAAAGGAAGAGGAACGACGTGTTTGACCCTGGGGATCATTCTACTCGTCCTTATCATTTTCGTCTGGACTTATATGCTCATTCGATTTACATAGTATGATACATGGAGCTGTTTCAGTACGGTCAAGTTTGCGGCTACCTAAGACGATCGACCTGATGGTTAAAAGTTTTCCTATTTGACAAAGGTCCACGATCTGTGACCGATTTGTCAGTAGACACCCCATCGCAGAAAGCCCTAAGGAGAATTGAGCACATTTGCGATTTGAGTATCATCCTTCAAGCGGCATGACTGGCTGGAAGCGATGAGGGCACGACAGCTAGGTCATAGGGATACATTCCACTCTGCTCTCTTCTCTCATCACCCCATCTAGCTTTCCCACCTCAGATCCGATTTGCGTGGTTCTGAGCGATCAGCGATACTTCAAGCAGCAGACGACTCATTTCAAAAGAGACCGGACAGAATCGCCTCGACGTACGGATCAAAGGATGTAATTGCGCAAGGTATGTGATTGCCCACCTAGGCTCGTCAGTCTTGCAACTCGCTAAAATCTTCGAGCACCTGAACTCACATAAGATAGCAGCAAGTGACAGTGAGGGATATAGAGCTCCTTATCAATCTGATGATAGTCAGCTTCAGATCGTACGTACCATTGTGGCCAAGACGAGGTAATCAGAAAAGCGGCCAGTACTCACGCCTGATTCTTTCCCCTCGGCGTAGCTACCCATCCTACCACCGCGGCAATAGCGCACGCTATGGCGATCCAGACTACGGTCATGAATGAGCCCATGCCGTATAGTGTTGTTGATGTGGTATGGTGTCGAATGAATCGCTGCTGCTGGTCAGCGCCGCCAAAGCGCTTGGGCTAAAAGTGTCAGGGGACATCACGTGGGTGCAAGTGCGAGGGGTCTTTACGTAAACCCTAAATTCCAACCACCACCTCGCTGATCGCTGATCACCACCTACTCGGGGTCGGCAAAAAGGTTCGTACCTCTTCGCGACCCTCAGCATGTCCAGCTTACAGGCCTTTGCTCGCTTGGTCACCAGGCGCGGTCCAGCTGCGGCTCTCTCGGGCCGCATTGCAATCCGAGGGAAGTCCAGTACGGCTCACGCTTTCGCCATCGAGCCGGATGCAAGCGACGATGTCGATCTCGCTGAAGCGGGGCCATCTAGCCTACCGATCAAGCGAAGTCGCGAGCAGAACTCATCGCCGAAGCGTCAAGCTACTCCCAAAGGAAAGGAAAGAGAGCGAGTCGTGTTCCGTTACGAGGATGCTGGGACATCAATGGACAAGCGGGCGTATTTCTCCGGAGAGGACACAGGGGCGGAGTTGGGTGTCTGGGGTGATGCAGATGGTGGAGAAGGGGACATCATCCCTGGTCTAGAACCTGGACGAGTGATAGAGTGCAGAAGGTAAGCTCTGATTCCAAGAGCATCTCCGATCAGGTCTTTGAGGAGTTCTCCGCTCACGCAACAGATCCGGCGGATCAGCCATCGGCCTGTTACTCGCCGCTGTAGTAGCCAACGGCCGAAAACGTCTCATCCTCCTCCGTCAATCCGGCGAAATATGGCCTATATCACCTAACGATGTCCAATTCGTCATGCCTCCTTCACTCATCCCCTTATCGCTCGCCGAGAAATGCTGGAGTCCAGACGTCATTGAAGCCTGGGCTAAGGGAGACGAGTCGGTGCACAACGAAGCTGCCGACGGGGAGATGATGGCGGCGCGGAGAGAGGCAGTGGTGATCCTGAGAAAGGTGGCGAGGGAGACGGAGAAGGTGGTGGGGAGGCTGAGCTCGGGCGAGGGCGTGGAGGGTGTATGGAAGTCTTGTGTGGAGGGCAAGAATCCGGAGGAGAGGCAGAGCATCACATCTGCTCTTGCTGCGGATATCTTACTCTCCTCTGCGTCACAGCGTGGCGGAAACCTCGGCGGCAAGACGACCAAAACCAACACCTTGCCGGCGTATGCTGCGCATACAATGTTAATGCGTCGTGCCGACCTCTTCTTAGGTGATGGAGTGGATATGTGGGATTCGGGCGTTTTCCTCGTCCGGTCTCTAGCCGAACGAGAACGTTTGGAAACTGTCACTCGATGGGTGGACGGCACTACTCCAGAAGACTCGGCAATCCTACAATCCTTCGTTCATAAATGCCAACAAGCCCTTACCTCCCAAACCTCATCATCTCCCCCTTCCATGATTGAATGGAGTCCCACCGATCAAACCCTAATCTCCACTCTCCTTTCACGGCTATACGAAACCCGAACCACCCAACATTCCCCATATGACCGACTAAGCGTTGCCATTATTCGCGCAATCGATCCGTACCCCGGGGCGATTGCCGATCAAGCGACTATCGCCCGGCTCCTCATCGATCTTGGCTGTCTGCCTGTGACCGACTCACTTCATACGTCCAAAACCGCTGAGACGGAACTACGCGAGATATCGCAGTCGCAGATTACGGGCGGTCTTCATGTGCCTCATGACTCGAAGTTGAGCCAAGGCACAGAGCTCGACAGCCTTCGGGAAGACTTCTCCAGCCATACAGTCTGGGTCATTGATGATCCTACGGCCCGAGAGCTAGACGATGGGATCTCCATCGTTCCGGTCGTTGGATCAGAGGATGTTTGGGCACATATCCACATTGCGGACCCTACAAAGATCTTACCCATCGATCATCCCCTCTCTGTCCGTGCGAGCTTTAGGGGAACGGCATTGTACCTACCCGAGGGCAACACTCCCTTGATATCCCGAGGGGAACTCGGGGAGATGATGCAGGATCTCAGCCTGGGAGCGGTAGACGGTCAGGGTGGTCAAGGGGTAATGACGTTTTCTGCCCTCCTCTCTCCCTCTGGCGAAATCAAGGAGACTTCCGTCAAGGCTGGATGGATAAAGAAGCCAAGATTAACAAGTTATGAGGATGTCGATGCTGCCTTTGGCGCACCCCGCCTTACCCCTATAAGGCCATTTGGTCCACTCGAACACTCCCCCTCTCCCTCAACCCAATCTGAGCCTCTATTGGCCCGTCCGCCAATCTCTTCAGCCGAAATACCACAGCTCGAACTCCTTCAGAAACTGGCCATTGTCCGTCGAAGTTACCGACTACAATCAAGCGGGCTCGAGTACTCACTTGCTGTCGGCACATTGTCCCTCTTATCCCCCCCTACCCCCAATCCCAACATCTTCGCACCAAATTCTATATCGGACCAAACTTCCCCATTCCCCTCATTCCCCCTCATAGACTATACGATCCCTCCCCCAAGATCATCCGCCATGACAGCCTCGTCAGCCGTAGCTGAAATGATGATGCTCGCAGGGCGTGTCGCAGCTGTATTTTGCAGTACCCATGGTATACCCGTACCTTATCGAGGTGGCGATGCACCCCAACAACTCCACATCCCCGGTCGACCTAGCGCCACCATGTCACTCGAAGACCTCCTCTCCCAACGACAACCTGACGGGTTCATAGACCCATATCTCGTCTGGCGATCCCGAGTTGTTTTCCCATCTTCAACAGTAGGGGTCGATCCTATCCCACACTGGAATATGGGCTTCACAGGCTCTGAAGCGGGTTATACACGCCCCACGAGTCCTTTGAGGCGATACGACGATTTCATCGTTCACTGGCAGATCAAATCGTTCCTAGCCAAGCAAGGAGGTGTGGACTGGGGTCGTTCAATGGATAGGGATGAAGTTGGGATATTGACTCACCGGGTCAGTGCCGCTCAATTACGAGGGAGGAGGGCAATGAAGAATGCAGAGGCGTATTGGCAGGCTGGCCTCTTTGCACAGAGGCTGCAAACTCCGCGGGATGCAAGTGGGGAGGGAGAGGTGGATTTGAGAGAACCGTTATTGGGGAGAATTGCGGGTCCTTCGGCCGCGATGAGGGGCATGTTGACTACCCCGGTGCACGTTCCGGCACTGGGCGCTATGGTTAGGATGACGAGTACGAGGGCTGGGGAAATCGGGGAGGAGGTGAAGGTCAGGATGGAGAGTGCTGTCCAGTGGCCTGCGCCGGTGGTCGTTGTCGTGCCGGCATAAAGGAGTCCAAGGTGTACGTGGAGAACTGTATCATAATCAGTGTTGTAATTAGCATCCCGCAATCTCATCACACCATTCTTGTGTAATCCAAACTTCCAGTGTCTTCCAGTCCACATTGACTTCGCATCGATTGCCCCAAATGTTAACTTAGGGATGCACTACATCTCGACCATCTGCAATTCTACCAAACCTTTACAATCTACACACTCAACCCCAACTCTGCCCCACCTCGCCCCTCATTGACCTTCAAATCCCATTCTCATTGGCTGTTGCCCATACTGCGCCTGCCCCGGCCCCCCAAATCCTGCAGGTGGAGGTGGCGCATATCCCTGACCACCCTGAGCATACCCATCCGCCACTGGGAATCCAGGCGGTGGCGGCGCCTGTCCATATCCAGGTCCACCGTACCCGTTCTGAGGCTGCTGCTGCTGTCCGTAGTCGTATTGCATCTGAGGAGGATATCCTGGCGGTGGTGCTTGTTGTCCACCACCATATTGGCCAGGTGGGGGTTGGTAGACTGGCATACCCGGTGGAGGTGCTGGTGGTTGTGAAGTAGCGGCGAGGGCGCCTGCGAATTGGCCTGGGATGTGAGCTTGTTATCCTGTTCCGCATCAATGAGGAACAACGAAGCTTGCCTTGGAACGCTACAGGAGCCATGCCCATACCTTGACCAGGCAACATCGATCTCTTCCTACAAGAAGTCAGCTTACAATCCTACACCGGAGAGTGGCGGAAAGAGGAAAGCGTACTTTGCCTGAGCAGCCAATAATCTCTCTGCCTGACTCCCGTGTCTCTCCCCTTTTCCATCCTTCTTGAAAGCGAACTGTACGCTGACCTGTTTCCCACCAAAAAATTGACCATTCATATTCTCTATGGCCATATCGGCTGCTTCGAACTCATGGTAAGATACGAAACCGTAACCTTTCGATTGACCTGTGGACGGATCGCGAGCAATCTGAAAATATCAGCACTGGTGTTTTCGACCCAGATCGTTCTCTCATATTCCTTCCTCCTGTCGTCGACCGGACACTTCTCGCGAATTCCCTTTTCCCGAGTCTGCCAATTGTGCACGCTTCTGGCCACGCGAAGACCAGATCAAAGTCCCGCAAAGCCCCTTCTGCCTCTCAGAATCCCTCTTCTCCCCTCCGCTTTTTTCTTTCTCCGTCGAAGCCGTCGAGGACCTCCATAATCCCACATCTGTCCCTTACCCCACCATTTAGCCATGCATCCAGATCTTGGCCACTGAAAGCTCCACCATTCCATAAACCAAGCTATGACTCACCTTAGGTTGATCGGCAATATGTCCAAAAGTCGAAAAAGTCTCATACAGCTGAGCCTCATCGACACTCTCGTCCAAACTCCCCACAAACAAATTCGCGCCCACATCCACCTGTTTCCGATCATAACTTGCTTTATTCACCCGAATAGGCTTTCCATAAAGTTTGATCTGATTCATAATCTTGACGGCGTAATCGGAGTCTTGTTCACTTAGAAATTCGCAGAATCCGAATCCTTGATGCGACATTGAAATTCGGTCTTTAGGTAGGAAGACGTTGGCTATCTTTTCAGCATGATACTGTGTTTGTAGGCTGAGAAGCACATACAGACTGGCCCTGCTTGGCTGCTATGTCAGCTTATGGTCCACTCGAAAATAGGAAGCCATAGCTTACAGCATCAACTCCCATATCAGGGCATCCGATACTCTGTCATCCAGATTCCCCTATGGAGTGTCAGCTTTAGGTTCCAACATGTAAGCTTTGCGAGCTCACCAGATACACCGTCGCCTCCTGATTTCTATCCTGCTCTGCCTTGGGTGCGATACTCATTGTGAGATGATGGATGGATGGATGGATGTACGCAATGAGTGCACAGTCAGTGCAAGGCGGCATTCAAAGGTGGGCGATGACGTGGATTATAGAGTATCATACCCGTATGTGTACGGTAAGTATAAGGTAATTAGTTACGGTGTCGTTCGCCATATATTCTTCCTCTCCAACTACTATGGACGCCCATTCCACTAAATACTTCATGGCTACGAGCAGATGGCGGCGTCAAGGCCACGTCGAAATCATCTCGATGTACGATACACGCATCGCCCTGATCCCTATGGGGTTCTTGAGCGGCTGCGGAGACAACACATGGCATTACGTCCTTTATGCTATCTCATTACTCGTGAACGTCACGCCGGGTGATAACGCCAGAATCGTCAACTCAGCAGGCCTCATTATGAACTTAATTGAACCTCCTGCCAGTGGAATATTTAGATACGTCACTGGTGAGTTCCAATCTCATGGGATCAGTTCCTGTATGTGTCCGCTTTGCGCTGACAGCGTATAGACACTGCCACTGAGGTCAGCTTTACTCGCGGCCCTGAATACCTCAGCTATTTCAAGGCTCCTGAGGATGTTGCGGGATCAGACAAGTCCAAGTCGTCCGCCTCGTCCCGAAGTAGGTCTGACCAGGTGAGTTTGACTATAAGTATTACTCTGACCCTAAAAGTCCGCATTCCGCGATCAGCTCATTGGTCGTGACGGCGTCTGCATAGTGTCGGGCACTCTACCGCGGGGGTGCGAGGCGGCTCATGTCGTACCTGCCAGTCGACCGGAGGTGAGGTTCCCGAACTTGTCCCATCAGTGTCAAAAATAACCCAAGCAGGTATACGAAAGCTTGCTGGGGCATGATGTCGGAACTTTCGATGTTGAGTCGGGTATGCTGTTGTCAAGGCATCTGCATAAGGAGTATGATAGTCTTACCTGGTCTCTATACTTCAAGGTGAGTTATCAGATATACACGTTGGACGTTGATTATAAATGAGGCTAATCGCATCAAGGACGATATCTATTACGTTCATTATTTCATTCCCGAACCCGTCGACAAAATATACCACGGTCATGCAATTCCGCTCACCTACTTCCGGACTATGTACGAACCCCCCCACCCTACGCTCGTCGCATGGCATTACGCCCAGACCGTCCGCGCACGGTTGCGAGGCTTTTCTGCGGGGATGAACGTCGCACCCCCTGTCTAGTATGTAGTGTAGCTTGAGCTTCAGCGGAATGCATAATAGGCACGTCAGGCAGATTGCTCATCCTATCAATAGCACAATCGTATATCCAGTCAATGGCCCCATTCGAGCACGGATCATCAGTCAACAAGTGTGCTCCCGAGAGTAATGCCATAGTATACTCTAGGTATGTGGCTACAGATGAACCTGAATACTACTGTGATCCAAGCCAAAACCTAACAAAAAATCGTCACAAGTGATCACTCCACACAATATCTATCGTCCATACCAATCTCGTGAACCCCCTCAACCCTTCCTCGCTCCTCATTCACGATCACCTCCGCTTCCCATCGCCTCCTCACTTCGACAACCCACTCCCACTTCCCATCCCGGCCATCCCCACTTCCTGCTTCATACGCTTAACACTCGCCTTACGTCCCAGCGCACCATCCACCGCAGGCCGCCGTACCTCATCTTCAATCTCGATACTCGGCCGATCATGTGCCAGCTCAGTCGGACTCGCTCGGCGCTTCTGGTTCGAATCGTCTTCCTCGCCCGCCATACCCGAGTGGTTTCGCCGGTCACGCGCGTTTTCTTCATTTAGCATAGCGAAGGATTGATGGATGATGACTGAATGTCAGCGACTGATCTATAGTTTCCGCGGAAAATGACTCACCCTTGTATGCAAAAACATATTGACGCAAACTCTGCACCAGACTCATACGCTGGACGCGCATACTCTCCAACACGTCCAACACGGGATTCTCCATCTGCGAAAGCGGAGTCGGCGCGCGCTGCTCGGGGGCGTTCCGCACTGCAATCGGTTGAGGGTCTTCAGTGACTGGCGATAGTCTAAATTCAGTCAGCAGCTACAATTCCCCATGCCGTTGTGCCAAACTCACTTCTCATCTGACAATTTCTCATCCGACGTGTAGGCCGAAGCCAGACTAGGCCGTCGTTCAGTCGGGTTCGTACCCGCGTCCGAAAGCTCATCTTCCCGATATTGTAGCCATTGATTTATACTTTGGTTCTGCTCGCCTGATGA
This sequence comes from Dioszegia crocea, assembly GCA_001600615.1. Lineage (NCBI taxonomy): Eukaryota > Fungi > Basidiomycota > Tremellomycetes > Tremellales > Bulleribasidiaceae > Dioszegia > Dioszegia crocea. The sequence goes on from BCKK01000003.1 coordinate 557,899, forward strand.
GCCCGGACCGGCAGAAGGTGGGTATTCGAATGGCGAGTCAACTTCCATCGCCTCGCCCCCGCTTCCCTCGATTACATTTGTCGATGCCGATGTCTGAGCATCCTGCGGCAACCAGTCAAAAGTCTGAGGAGCGGGTTGGGCAGAAAGTTTGATAGGAGCCGAAGCGGATTTAGTCGCGGGTACGATGGGCGTCGATATTCCGAGGCCAGAAGGAGGTATTGGCGATGTACCTCCAGCTTTCCCTATTCTGCGCCCTGTTTCCCCGTCTGACAAACCACTGCCCGGTAATACAATCTTATCGCCCGAAGCGAAAGATACGCTCTTTACTCTACTCCCATGACCCTTCGTCAGGCCGCTATCTCCCGATTCTGACCAAGCCCCAGCCTTGGGTGACCCGCTCGCGTGACGACTATGCACGACGCTTGACCGGGCGGAGGCTGAAGCGGGAATAGGGATCGAATGGGGTTTGATACTATCCTCATCCCTCTTCCTTTGCTCATTGCGGCCTCGCGCCAAAGCATCCAGGATCGAATCGACAAGGATGAATGAGCCTGTCCGTCCGATTCCAGCCGAACAGTGAATGAGCACCGGCGCTTCATCACCTGCTTTCCGAGTCTCGGGCGTGTCCACCTCGTCCCTCGCGTCAGCGACATCGGTGATGAGGCCGAGAAGGACATCGGGGGATGTAGGAACGTCGAAATCGGGCCAAGAAACACATTGGATTTGAACAATCTTTCGAGGGGGTTCACTCGGGTGATGATCATTCGAGAGGTAGAATACACGACGGATGTTCTTGGGTTCAGCGTCAAGGTCTGGAGAGGATTTGGAGGGGTTGGGCGAGGCAGGAGGTCCAAAGTCGAACCCGGCAGATTGGGCCGGTCGGCCGAGATCTTCGCCACCCGTCTGGCGTTCGAGGCGAAGATGAAGTGCGCCGTAATTGCAATCTTGCCAATAGTTGCCGCATTTGACTTGTCCCCCTTCGAATTGCTTCGTCAACCTGTATGGTCAGCTTAGTGCCTGTACCCTAGGGACATTATACTCACATGACGATGACTCGGACGTCTTGTTCCCATACCAATGTCCAGAAATCTCTAAATGTAGCGTCGAGAGGGCCCTGAGTGGCGATGTACCGCTTCGAAGTCCCTCTCGGTTGGATGTACGACGCATTGATGTAGTCGCTCTCATCCTCGCAGGGGGTGACAAGTCGTACGCGGGAAAAGTCATACGGCCAGATATTCTTATACCTGATAGGTCAGCCTAAAACATCCACGCTTCATTCCGCTCAACTGACCGATTCTTTATCCCTCGCTCAACACCAGCAGTGATCGAGAATGGATAATATTCCTCTCCTTCTGCCGGCTCACCAAACCCTCCAGCGCCTGTTCCCCCTCTATGCCCTTTACCCCACTCTTCCAATCTGGCCACATCCGCCCGATCCTTCTTCTGCTGTCGAGCCCAACTTGTCGCCCTCCCCTGCTTACCCAAATCGTCCTGCGTCGTCCCAGGCAAAACAGCTCCGGAACCCTCCGTATGCCAATCCATCAACGCCTGCAACCGCTTTTGCTCATTCCGCTCCACCTTGTAGAATTGCTGCGCTAGCTGATCCGCTCCCTCTGCTTCGGACAGAGTCACCAACTCGCTGAGCCACGCCGGTAATTCGTGGGCGCGCCGCCTGGTATCTGCGCTTAATTGGAGGGGAATACGTTCGGTAATTCCACCGTGTGATAACTCGAGATTTTGCCGGATGTTGTCAAAGAAGGGATTGGCAGGTTGGAGTTTTGGTTTGTAAGAGCCTGAAGAGCCAGACGTGCCAGATACGGAATTATTCGCCGTACCCGCTCCACCGAGCATCATACCCTTTAGTGACAATGGGCGGCCTGCTGGACTGGGGAAGGAGTCGAATGGGTTGGACTTGGTGGCTGTGGGAGTGAAGGGGAATCCGCCCGTTGGGTTTCGGGCGCCAGGGGCGCCACCGCCTGTCGATCCTGAAATGATAAGCTGGGCTCGACTCTTTGCCAATCTCAACAAGGAGACGAGAGGCGACAACTCACCATGTAGGAATGCAAACGATCCCAGACCGCCTGCGTTGAAGTTCCCAGATGGACTGAGGGTACTCGGACCAGGTGACGTCATACCATCTGACTCTTCGATTGGTTCGGTAGATATCATGTCTAAACCAGGAATGGCTTCGAGGGCTGCCTGACCACCCTTTACGAACCACAGTCTGCCACCGAAGCCCTCGCGGATGAATTTCGCTGCGAGACCTTCGAGCAAACTGCCGGTGGTCGCGGATGTCGAATCGACATCAAGGAGGACGATATTGCCCATGGTTTTGTAATTCTGTACCGCATGCCGACTTTCGGCCGAGAGCATCTGGAGGACCTTAGCAATGGTAAATGCTGGTCGGCGGAGGAGAGTGGAGGGGATGGGGATGGAATGTGATGAGGGAAGGTGAGCGGAAAGGTAAGCGGAGGGTGGTCGGACATCTAGGACCAAGGTGGAGGTTTGGGAAGTGAACTTTGTGATGTCGGTAGCGGCGAGAGGATGGAGGCCGGTCGACGTTTCCGTAGAGGTACTTGCACCCCCAAGTGGACTTGGGGATTTGACGCCATGGATCGCAGTATTTGGGAGTGTTAAATTTGCCTTCGGCAACGATCCCCGCCGACGAGCTAGCGCAGCTGGTAGGGACGGTTTGATGGTTGGTGGTTGCGACTCCACACCCTCCATTGGCGTGGATGAGTTTTCACCCCTGCTTCCAGACGCTGACGCGCGCCCTGCCATATTCCGATATTTCGCCAGCATCTCCGCATTCATTCCTGCTCCACTTCCCGCCGATCCCGATCTCGACGGAGTAGCCAGTGGCGGCAGGTCCGTCGAGCTAGAGCTCGCCGCTCCTGATCCTTCCGCCCATAGATTCCCGCCACTCCAACTTCCATTTAGGTTCAACTGCTCAAACGGTCCGCCAATATGTGGACTGGACCGTCCTGGACCATCGAGAGATGGAGTTGGAGCGCCAGATGTGGCGCCCAAGAACTGCCATGGTGATGAGGCCGAGCTAGACGGTGGGCCTGAACGAAGGGAAGAGAGACTAAGGGTGGAAGGCATCTTAAAGGGAGTAGGCGATGACGTCGTAGCTGGTGTAGGAGGTGATTGGATGGGTGAACTGGGTCCGGCAGGCGACCGTATAGGGGAAGGTGGTAGACCAGATGCGGGCGCTGGTGTTCGATGTTCACCTGCCGAGGGAAAGTTGGGGATGGATGTAGGAGCGTTCGATCGATGGCGAGAGGGAGTGGCAACTGGACGATTTGCTCCAAGACCGCCCGGGCTGGCTAGTGAGACGTTTCGGGGTATGGACGGCTGTTTCGGCGTGATGAGATTCTGATGAGGTGTGGGAGGGGAAAGTTGTGGTCCCAGAATGGTAGGCGGGGGTATTTGCTGGCGTTTACCAGGTGATGATTCGCCAGCAGAAGCTGAAGGAGGTCGGAAGACCCCCTCGTCCTCCTGAGTCAGCATTTTGAGCTGGGGCGAAGTCGAGTCGCTCGGATCGGATTCTGGTAGGGAAATCGGAGGATATGATACGAAGGGGATAGACTAGTACAGTCTCGGGTGACAACTCATAATCGTCAAGTCTGTGAAGATTGATTATGGGCAAAATTGATACTTGCTGACAGAGTTGAAAGTCAGTGACGTCGGATGCGAAACCTGAAACTTGCTTCCGAAGTAGCTCCGAAAGGGGAACGAGTCGACCGTGGGTGAGATTTTTCGGGTTCGTTGGGGAGGTATGGTATCGCCGGTTGCGAATAAGGGGTGTATGGGACGCTGTGATGAATAAGCAGAGGTGTAGTATGCAATAAGTAGGCGAAGCTCATGGAAGGAAGGAAATGATTTGAGTCCAGGCCCTTTAGTTTACGGAATGACGTAGGTAGGACGACAACTCGGAGGCAGATGACTCAGCGGGCCTATCTTCGCTCTCGATCGCTTGTGAATAATAGGCGCGCAGCAACCCTCCACCTTCAAGCTGCAACCAGTTACCACACCTACCATATACCATACCTCCTCATCACCCACAGAGCTTCGTCGACGCAACCACACAATGCAGTCAGAAGCAGTACGCCGCTTTGATGCAGACTTCAAATCCACACCAGGCATGCTCAGCATCACGGCGAGTCACATCGCTTGGAATCCCGCAACGGCGGGCGCTATGGACAGGCAGCAACAGAGTATGAACCGAGTGATCAGTCAGTTTACCTTGCATATAGCTTACAGCCTTCACATGCTGATGGCGAAGATATGCTAGCGAGTAAAGCGGGCAAGCCGAAAGTCTCCCTCAAGCTCTTGTTCAAGGATGATGTTCCCGCCGGCGGATTATTGTTTACATTCACTGCGTCGACGAAGGAGGACGATAGGAAGGCAGTACAGGATATACTCATACCCTTCGTCTCGACAAACAAGGGTGTCGGAGGCGGGGCGCACACACCTGCCGCTGCTGCTTCTGGCATAGCCACACCTGGAGCTAGCGGATCAACACCCGGCACGCCAGCTCTCAGCGCGGTGGCGAGAGGCAAGCGCAAAGCCGAGGATTCACCCATGACCCCTCAGCTCAGCGAGGCTGGCAAGGCGGCACTAAAGGCAGAGAACAGACTCAAGATGAAGGTTCTAAGTAAGAACCCGAACCTGAAGATGTTGCATAAGGAGCTGGTGATGGCTGGGCAGATCAGCGAGAAGGAGTTTTGGGAGGGAAGAGAGGTGAGTTCGGCGAATGGTGGGGGCTGATGTTAGGCTATGATCCAAGCTGAGGGTCTTGCTCAATCGCTCAAACCTGGAAGACCATCAAGATTGCTTGATGATCGATTTGACCTGGATGCGTCAAAGGATAAATCGTCCGGGAGTGGGACGGGAGTAGGGGTGAAGAAGAAGGAGTCGGGACCGATGATTTTGAACATCACCAAGGATCTGACGAGGGAGATATTTGAGGAGTTTCCCGTGGTGCAGGATGCGTATGCGAGATATGTCCCTGGGGTATGTTAGCTGTTTGGTCAATGCGTTCATGGCAATTAGCTGATGGTATAGATCAATGAAGCGGAGTTCTGGACCAGATATTTTACCTCGAGATTATGGGAACAACATCGCGCCAGTGTCAGGAAATCGACAAATGAGGAGGTGAATAAAAAGCAGGATGAGATTTTCGATCGATATCTCGAAGAACCAGATTGGAGTGAGTGCTTCCTCGCGCTTAGAAGTAATGTCGCTGATGATTTGTAGATCAAGCTCCGAGGCGTGATGCGGCTGCTCCTGTCGTCAGGTTCTTGGACCTCGCAGCGACAGAAGAAGATCATGGTGATGTGAGCATCTCTGTTTTCCGGGGAAGGCTTTGCGCTGAAATTAGCAGTCCGATACAGTCCGAGATCACACGATGCAGGCGGGTCGAGAGCGGAGTTCTTTACCACTCATAAGGCGATTCAACGAGCATTCAAATAAGCTGTTACGAAGGGGAACGTACGTTCAGGCTTCTTTCGTAGGAAACGATCTGAACGCTGACAATACAGGGAAGGCCGAGATCAGAATGGCGATGCCTCGGAAGTGAGCTGCGTTTTGTCCTGACTCTGCGTTAGCGTAGGAAAGCTCACAATCCAGGACAGAGACATATACGACGAGATTGACCTCGAAGATCTTCACGGTCCTGCCGCTCCCCAAACGATCGCCCTAGACGTTTCAGAAGGCACAACAACGACTGAACGCCGAGAGGGAGCAGCGAGCAAGGGCATCATGCCTGGGAAATCCAAATGGGCAAGTTCTTATCCATGGCCCGTTATTGCGCTGCTGACAAAGTAGGAATTGCTCGAGTTCGCAAGTCAGCAATCGGGCCTGATGAGGGAGTGGACAATGGACTTTTCCGCCATTTCGTTGCCTAACCCCGTTACGCCCGCTGAGCGCGAGGCGGGTCTGTCAGCTGAGCAAGAAGCAATGGCAGCAAGGTTTGCGAATCAGCGGGATGGGGTGATTGCCTCGTTGATTGTGGTGAAGGATCTACATGTGGCTAGTAACGCCGAGACTGCCATAAATAGTATATTAATCTTCTACCCAAAGGTCCCGAATCCACAAGTTACATGCTGACACTATAGCCCCATTCCCCCAGGACGTTCTAGACCAAATGCGATCTTGCCACAATGCCGCCACTGAATTCTTGCGTCAATACTGGTCTGCAATATTACCAACGCCCGCTGCGGCCCTGGGCGCGGGTACAGCGGTGGCGAGCGCGGAGAATAAAGGGGCGAAAGCGGAGAAGATGGCGGGTTATCTAAGGTTGACGGAGGGGAAAGTGGAAGGTGTTGTGAAGACTGCGGGGTATGCGGGCATTGATGCGGGTCGGGTTAGAGCTGTAAGTTCTGTCTCCGCTGTTTGGATCAGAGGAAGCTCATGCCTTAGGCTCTGGCGCCGACGATGGGGGCTGTGAATGTTGCGCTGGAGAGGGAAAGACGGCGGACAGCTGCGCCATAGTCTAGATGGACGGACTTGCTAGTCCGGTTGTATGGATATCGTCAAGCGACTCATGCTGCACGTTTTCGGCCAGAATGGTGTGGATCTTTAGTTGTTCTTGCTGGCGCGAGCCTATCGTTGCCGCAGCCAAACTGCAGGGTATGGGTACAACATAATCTGTCTCTATTCATCTTTGTAATCCCTCGCTCGCTTGTCTACCCCCAACACCCTGAGCTGATGTCGAGTACGACCATATACTATATCCCCTGTGATTCGACTCCAATAAAATAATATACAGATTACCATTATACTCTATCCCTACTCGACCATCCCGATCATTGACCCCCCCACACCGATAACTGAACACCTCACTTCCCCCTTCCCCTACCCCTCCCTCGTCCCCTTCCGCGTCCCCTAGTCCCGCCTCCTCCCATCCCCAGAAACACCTGTTTCGTAACCACCTCTTCCGCCTCCCCTTCTTCTCCTTGAGCCGTAGGCGCAACCGACGTTTCCCCCTCTTCCGCTCCCTCCCCACCGCTCATCCCTCTCCGGCCACCATGTCGCATAGGGCTCGGACTACTCGCACGGCTACTCCCAACTGACGATCCACCCACCGACGCCTCAATGGTAGACGTCGTAGACTGTATAGTATCCGTCTTGGGCATTCCTGGGCCGTTACCCGATGGTCCCCGCTGTCCCGGATAACGCCCAGAAGGGTTCCTTGACCCTGACGCCGATGCTGATCCGCCTGCCGAACGATGGATGCTCAGCATTTGTGATCCAGCTTCACGGCCGATCGTGTCGATCCGCTCTCGCTGCTCTTTACTGAGTGTGTCGAGAGAGGGGAGAGGGTCGGCCGCGCCGTAGCTGTATCCTTCGGAAAGGATTGAGGGGTCTCGGGGTGGGGCTAGAAGAGGGGCATTTTCGGCGGATGGGGAGTTGGATGGAGAGGAGGGACGAGGACCGCAGCATGGTAGCCAGTCAAAAAGGCCCATGATGTTGGATAGTGGGATGGAGGAATGCGGTGCAATGGGAGGATTAAGGAATTCGCGGCTTGGCACCGACCCCCTTGGGGATTTGAATTTGAATGTGGAACGAGGGCTATCGGGCAGAAATTTTCGCTTCGATGTTGACGATTCGGGTGAGTCGTTCAGACTGGATGTGACTGGGTGGGATTGGGGGTATCCTTCGTTGGCGTAGAGAGGTTGTGAAGGGATGGCTGAATGAGAAAAATTGAGTGCCGAGCGATTTTGAGTCAACACCCTTGATCCCACGTGACCGCCTAGGCACTGGGGTATATAATATACCTCTGTCCGCATCATCTGTTCTCGACTTACTCTACATATACAACTCGATAGGACCTATCAGGGACCACGACATACTTATCAAGGCGCTCGCTCTGCGACGAGGCCGAAAACGAGTCGAGATAAGAAGACACACCACCCAGGATGACCCGCACTCTTATCCTCCCAGAGAATGTCATCCACGAAATTGCATTTCTCTCGGACGAGCTTACGGTCTGGCGGTTGATGGGGACATCGCGTGCGGCTAGAAATGCTGCAGAGCCTGCTTTGAGACGGTTTCTGGGCGAGAGAAGGGTAGTCCTCAAACCCCCAATAGTTGAATACAGTGAGTCTGACCAAGAGACTATTTATTTCAACAGCTAATCCTTCTCCCAGCGTTTTCTTCCCCTATCATCCCCTCTGACAACCGCTCGACTAAACTCCCGCTCAACGAGCTCACCCACCGCTTCGAATCCCATCTTGACGCCTATCTCCCATCAGCAACCCACATCCGCAATCTCATCGTAGAAGCCAGAGACGACAGTCTGGCTGGCTGGAACCTCATCGAGCGATTCAGTACCCAGCTAGAGCGCCTAGAGCTTCATTTCGTTGATGGGCGGTGGCTGAAGCAGGGCCAACGGTCGACAAAGAGGTTGTATCACGTTTGGGTCCCACACACACACTACGGATACAACAACTGGTATGGAGAGCCGGATACAGCGAGCTATTGGGATCCTCCTCTGAAGTACCTCCGAATCACCTTCCCCAACCTCACCGAACTCATCCTGGTCGCGACCGCACGGATATTCCCCCTGCTCGAGTACTTCATAGACCTCGCGCCGAACTTGCGAGCTCTTACACTCAATTGTTTCTGCGGAGACGCGGGAATCATCGACGACGACGACAAGGAGTGGAGTTTCTGGGGCCTTGACAGGCTAACCTGCTCTGGCTACCATCTCATGATGTTGAGTATGGGGAAAATCTTTGGGGGGAACACACCAGATCTGCGCCATCTAATCCTGAACGTGGACAACTCGAAATTCACGAAAGATGATGGGGATGATCCGGATCCGGACTGGATCGCAGAGTTTACTACAGTCTGCCATCAACTGGAGGGGATAGCGATGTACGGGGAGGCGTCTTATTTCTTCGACATAGTGCAGGAGGGTAATCAAACAGCGGGAGACGGCGGCGCGGACTTTACAAGCCTCACCACGCTCGTGCTCGAGGAGCAAACGAAGCTGGGGGGAGGTCAAGAGAATGCGTATGCGATGCTCGCCGAGGTAAGTTGTTAGATCCTCTCAACTTTTGCGGTGCTAATAGACTTGCAGCTGGAGCACCGGCCAGAACTCCCGGCATTAACGAAGATTGTGTGGGTCGACCGCCGTCTTGACGCGCGCGGTCACCTGCGGTCAGCGAAGAGCTCGGCTCCTCTAGAGCTGTTTGATGAACACGCCTTACGCCTCCTCTTCGAGAGATACCCCACCTTACATGAAGCGCTATGGGTGAACGACTACCCTCCCGACCCTTTTGCGGATGACTTCGGGTCGGCGTCATTCGAACGTCATGTCATCTGTCGTGAGACTCGGGCGAAGTGGATTGATGAGTCGGGCGATCCTGCAGGCGGTGAGAACCCCGAAGTAAGACTAGGGTTAGACGATTGAAGAGGGGGCAGAGTGGGGAAATCCAGGCCATGGTGTCGCGAAATTTAGGGCGATTTTGCGTCAAGTGGACATTTGGCAGCGACATCAGACTCGAAACATAGATGTCGATATAGCTCTACTGGATCAAGACATGACTTGAGCATCAGGCCAGAGCGCAGAGTAATAACGAGCTAGCCGCAGTCATAGCGGAACAGTTAGTCAACCAGCAAAGCGGGAAAGCTTGAAGCTTTCACGCTCGTCCAGCTTTTCACTTCGCTACATCACTCCCATTGATCATCTTCATGCGACCTTCAACCGCGTGATCTCTCCCTCCAGCACAGCTCGTAAGAGCTTCAGCGCAGCCACTTCTGCCGCCAAATTTGTCCTCACCCATCGCTCAGATACAAACGTCAGGATACGTTCACAAAATCTGGACACTTCCACAACTATCGCCCGCCCCTTCAACGTTCAATCACTTGCAATCCTCCCCGAGGCCGTCCTCTCCAATATCGCTTCGCACTCAGATGAACTAGCGATATGGCGAATGATGGCTACTTCCAGGGCCTTTCGTCATGCAGCCGAACCAGCTCTGAAGCCTTATCTAAGGAAACGGGTCATAGCGCCCGTCCCAATTATATTCGAAGATATCGACGGTAAGTCCCAGACCTAGACCCGCCGCGATATATACGCTACCGCTGTGAGATTTGTGACTGACTTCATTAGGTACTTCTTGTCTCGCTCTGTCCAGCCGAGCTGTCCTGCGCAAGACAGCTGTCAAGTTCGGGAATCACCTGGCTGCCTGTCCCCTTTCGCGCAGTCTTGTACGAGACCTCACTATCGAGGTCCGAGAGGACGATGCTAAAAGTGGTTGGGCTCTGCTTGCGGGGCTCGCCAATCAGCTCGAATCGCTCGACATTCATATCTGTCACGGGTTTGGTACCTACGAAAGCGACGATGGTAGCATCGATATGGACGAGGGAGAGGGCGAAGACGAGAGCGAAGATGGAGAGAGCGACGTTGGCTCCAAGAAGGGGGTTCGGCACATCCACGACATGGATGCAGATGAGGACGAAGACGACGTCAGTCAGGACTACTTTCTACATGGTGAGGAAGACAATTACCGCTGGCGGTTGTGCTGGCCGGCCAAAATCACCGACACCTCCATCCTCTTCGCAAATCTTACCACATTGCGACTCGAGTCAACTACACACAGCATCGAGTTCCTGCCCCTCCTGCTCGCCAGTCCACTACTACGTGATGTAAAATTGATCTCTCATTGCCAAGACCCGATTTTTCACCAATTCCCAGACTACGACGATGATCTCGAGCACTTTGCCAAGCTCGAACGGCTGTCCGTGATTGGTCTCGAGTTCATCACAGGCGAGCTGGCGGATGTCTTTTTGTCTAACGCGCGCAATATCCGCTTCTTGACCTTCGATATTCCAGATCCCAATTCGGAGCTGGGCGAGAGAGAGGAGTGGGGCAGCAGGTGTGAAGATGAAATGGTGTCTGTACATGAGTATAGAGGGAAGCTGGAGGGACTGGCGTTGTACGGTTCGAGCTCGTATGGATACTTGCGGTCATTGAAGTCGTTCCAGGGGGTCGAGCAAAAAGATGGCGGACATAACAGCGTCAAGCTGCTGGTCACGGAGCAAGATGGTTGGGAAGAGAAAGCTCCGGGCTTGTATTCTTTCTTGATTGACGTGAGTTCCGCCCCACCAGTATTCGACATGGCTGATACTCGGCAGAATCCTGAATATCGTCCTTTCCTCCCTTCCCTGTCTCACCTGACCTTCGTCGACAAACGGCTAGATACCCAAGGTCATTTCATGCTTGATGACTCCCTCCTCTTCATACCCGCCTACGACACCAGAATCCAGTCTCTCTTCGACTACTACCCCACTCTCCAGCAGATCTCTTGGTTCAACGATCACCCCATTGATCCTTTCGCCTTTGAAGTGCCAGCAGGAGAAGATCCGCATTTCGTCTGCTCTTACATTCGCCCGGAGGAGGAAGGTGCTGTTATGGAGTGGCGGGGTCTGGGGCCAGAAGGAGGGGCGTGATACCGTGCGAATGGGACGGATGAAGTGGTCGAGGGGGAGAGAGCAGGGAAAGCAGGGTCGACCGACTCAATCAACAAATCGGCGAGAAGACATGGCGGTTGGGACTACAGCAATTGAGTAGAAGATGCGATCTGGACAAGTTGGACGCCTTCAGCTTCGACATAGCAAGCTTCAGTTGGATACATGTTATAAAAAGACAGCTACCGTCGAGGAAGCTTCTCCATTCATGATTCAATACTCATTACCCTCCGTATGATACAACTGCGCTCCTGACCAGGCTGACATGCTCGGTCCGATCCCGCCATCCTTGCTCCCAGGTCGATTTGCGGCCAATAACGCCCAGCAGAGCGGAAATCGAACTCGAACTCGCAGATCGCGTGTACCAAGATCCAAGCTTGTCTAAGCATGACATGATGCGCCATGGCCAGACCACCTCCACCGACGCGCAGCAACGCCCCCGTCGCGTCTCTTTGTGTTCTCTTCGCTTGCGACAAGGGACCGGCTAAGACGAGTACCGGAGTGCCGTGATGTTCAGGGTCGTACCTGAACGCCATGCGGGGCACATAGGGTGAGTTCGCCGGGCCCCGCGATTCCCCGCCTTGTGAGACCTTGGGGGGATCTCGATCGGCCAACGCCAAGCCGGCACAGTGACGTTATGTCTAACCCCAAAATTCTATTCCCGCTTTCCTGGGCTTCCGGGATCCCATCTTTCCGCTGGAAAGCACTGAGCCCAGGCCGTGAAGGTGATTCAAACGGGACGGCAGGATTGGCTCATTTCTGTCTCTGTCCCAGTCCCCGACTGCCTGTTGGACAGGGCATCATGTGATTTGGAAGAGGGAGAGATGTCCAAAAGTGGAGGTTATCGGCCCAGGTGTTGTTTCAGTAACCGGCTCAGTCCACTTCTGTCCAACTCATAAACACTGGACTTTGCATGTCAGCCTTGTCCCATCCACACTTTCCCTCCCTATACGATGAACAACCTATCACACGTCGAGACCAACATCGAGAAGTCGGAGCAGGCTCACTATGAGCACGTCGACCACGAACGCACAGGCGAGAAACTCGACCCTAATGCGGTCGAAGCTGCTATTAGCGGTCACGACAAGAAGTGGGAACGCCGTACTATCCGCAAGATTGATATTAGGCTGTTGATCATTCGTACGTTTCTCTACTGTTGCTTTTGAGTGATGCTGACTTTTCAGTCGGTCTTTGCTATGCTGTCTCTTTGATGTGCGTACTGTGCCCGACTGTACAGAGGCCAAACTGATCAATCCAGCGACCGAACCAACATCTCTTCAGCACGAGGTGAGTTGTCTATTCCGGGTCCGTAAGAACTATCGCTAACAGTACAGTGGCTGGTATGCAGGTCTCCCTCCAACTGCAAATCGGAGACCGATACTCCATCATCTCCCTCCTCTTCTTTGTTCCTTACATCATCTTCGTGAGTACCTACTTTATTCCCTTTGAGGCCTGAGCTGACCCACAGGAACTCCCCTCCAACATCATTCTCCGTAAAGTCGGAGCCCGTCTATGGCTCAGTTCCATCGTTCTCGGTTTCGGTGCCATCATGACCGGTATGGCCTTCGTCAAGGAGTGGTGGCAGTTGGCTATCTGCCGAACTCTTCTCGGTTTGCTAGAGAGTGAGTCTGATCTCAAGCTGAAATAAGCTAACATCCAGGTGGTTTCTTCCCAGGCTGTGTCTACCTCGTTTCCTCATGGTACACGCGATACGAGACCAACTCCCGTCTTGCCGTCTTCTACCTCACTTCAATGGTCATCTCTGGCTTCTCCAACATCTTCGGTTTCGCGATCACCAAGCTGAACGGCCGATCGGGTCTCATCGCCTGGCAGTGGAGTGAGTCTGGAGCTTCAACCTAACGAGCCAGAGCTAATCCCCAGTCTTCCTCATCTTCGGCATCATCACCCTTGGCCTCGGCTTGCTCGGCTACCTCCTCATTGTTGACTTCCCCGAAAACTCCAACTTCCTCACACCTGAGCAGAAGGAGTGGGCTATTGCCAGGATCGAGCGTGATCGTGGAGATGCCGTCCCCGACAAGCTTACCGCCGGTGCCATCGGCCGTGCCCTCCTTGACGCCAAACTTTGGGGCTTCGCATACTGCTTCATGACCGCCACTACTGGTTCTTATGCCTGTAAGTCGATCTTTACTTTGCCTCAGGCTTTACTGACATCACAGTCGCCTTCTTCCTTCCCGTCATTCTTGAGGGTCAGGGATACAGCCAGGAACTATCCCTCATCCTCTCTGCTCCCCCATACGTCTTTGCCGCCTTCTACACCTTTGGTCTTGCCGTACTCTCCGACAAACTCCGTATGCGAGCACCCTTCATTGCGACTTCCAACATTGTCTGTGTCGTCGGTCTCGCCATCACTGCCTACGCTGGAACCATCGGTGTCCGATACTTTGGATGCTTCCTCACCATCGCCGGTGCCCAAAGTAACGTCCCTGCCGTTCTTGCCTACTCTCAGAACAACATTCGAATGAGTTCCAAGCGAAGCGTCACTAGTGCCCTCGTCATTGGCTTCGGTGGTATCGGCGGTATCATTGCTAGCAGTAAGTTGGATCATCACTCGGTTGAAGACTCAAGCTCATTTATCAGCTGTCTACCGTCAGGTCGACTACCCCATGTACATTCCCGGTCTATGGACCACCATGGGTCTTAACCTCGGCTCCCTCGTCGTCCTCACCACTCTCTCCTTCTACTTCAAGAAGCAGAACCGAAAGGCTGAGGCGGGCGAGACGGTAATTGAGGGTCAGGAGGGATTCTTGTACACTCTTTAGGGTTATCAGGGCGTAAGGTATAGGTTGTTCATTAGGAGAAGTTGTGATCAGGGTATCAAGTGTAATCAGGGTATATGAGTAGTCCAAGCTTAGGTAGTTGAACATTGTCATGAATTGACTAGCATTATGTGAAGCATATGAGTCAAGAGTTCAGTTGAACCATGTCCAACCAAGGGCACAATGGTGAAACAGAGTTCGGTTCGAAGGTACCAAATCCGGTACTGGCTCCGGCCGGAATGAGGAGAATGGTCGCGTGGCACGTCGCGTGAGATCTTTACATAGAAGCAGCCGCAACGAGGAAAGGACAGATGTGTAGATGCAAGATCTTGGCGCCGAACGGGATGTGTGTCTGTGCGATAGGGATGTGTATAGGGATGCCTTCATCTTGTCCAGATCTCTCTCCCTTTATAGAGTCCTCACAAGGACCCCCTCGAAGCTCAGGCACGGCGTCCGCATGGGGCTCCGCAAAAAGCGCCGAGCCTTCTCAGATTAGAGTTTCGCTTGGGCTCTCCGACCTCCTTCCGACGTTCCTTGCTACTCATTCTCGGCCTGGCTCGGCGCATGCCATTCTCACCCACAGCTTCCTCCTTCGGCTACTGAGACTTCCGATAAAAGCGGATTCAGCAACTCCAAGCAAGCTCTCCACGGCGGAATGGGGCGAGGCATCAAACGCGTCAGGTGATGGTCCGATCAAATCGCATCAACACAAGGGAAAGGATGGGGCTTAGGGTCTGGGGACGAGGGGCACTGGGCTTCGGATCTAACAGTAACCGGGTCTACCATCTCTTGGATACATACTTAAGAAATCACTTGTCGTCCCATTCCCCCTTGTTTCTAATCATACTCCACTCCGCCACTACCCCTCCTTTACAACTCCGCACAATCCTTCTATCGCACTTCTACACCCATCACAATGAGCAATTTACACCCAGTCGACACCAACGTCGACAAAGCAGAGCACGCGCACATGGAGCACAAACACGGCTCTCTGACTGGCGAAGAGGCCGTCAGTGGCCACGACAAGAAGTGGGAGCGCAGGACCATTCGAAAGATTGACATCAGGCTGCTCATCATTCGTACGTTGCCTCGTCGTTGCCACTCAAGATTCGGCTGACGTTACAGTCGGTCTCTGCTATGCCATCAGTTTGATGTGAGTACTACTTGAGCAGAAGAGGAGCCCTAGCTGACTCCCAGTGACCGTACCAACATCTCCGTCGCGAGAGGTAAGCCCATCATTATCAGACCAGGACGTCAGCTAACTCTTGCAGTTTCCGGTATGCAGCAATCACTCCAACTGCAGATTGGCGAGCGATACTCAATCATCTCTCTACTCTTCTTCGTCCCCTACATCATCTTTGTAAGTCCCATTGGCTGACAATGCGCCACCAGTGCTGACCACCAGGAACTCCCCTCCAACATTGTCATGCGCAAAGTCGGCGCGCGCTACTGGCTCAGCTTCATCGTCTTTGGCTTCGGCATAGTCATGATCGGCATGGCGTTCGTCAAGCAGTGGTGGGAGTTGGCAATCTGCCGAGTTCTGTTGGGTCTCCTAGAGAGTGAGTTTTTGTCGTCGTTCTTGGCTGACGTTATAGGTGGTTTCTTCCCCGGATGCGTCTATCTCGTGTCCTCCTGGTACACCCGATACGAGACCAACTCTCGACTCGCCGTCTTCTACCTTACTTCTATGGTCATCTCTGGGTTCTCCAACATCATCGGGTACGGCATGTCGCTCTTGAACGGTCGAGCTGGCCTCATTGCGTGGCAGTGGAGTAAGTTTTGCTTCTTCGTCAAAAGGATCCTTTGACTGACCTTTCAGTCTTCCTCCTATTCGGCATCATCACCGTCGCCCTCTCCCTCGCCGGCTTCCTCCTCATAGTCGACTTCCCCGAAAAGTCCAAATTCCTCACTGAGGAGCAGAGGGCTTGGGCCGTAGCCAGGATCGAGCACGACCGAGGCGACTCCGTTCCCGACAAGCTCACCGGGCGCGCATTGTTCAGTGCCCTCGGAGACGGCAAGATCTGGGCCTTTGCCTACCTCTTCATGACTGCTACTACTGGTTCCTACGCATGTAAGTACTCATTCTCCTCTGGCTTACTCCGCTAATCGCCAGTCGCCTTCTTCCTTCCCGTCATTCTCGAAGGTCAGGGCTACTCTACCCAACTCTCCCTCCTCCTCTCAGCCCCTCCCTACGTCTTCGCCGCCTTCTACACATTCGGCCTCGCCATCCTCTCCGACAAAGTCCGCATGCGTGCACCCTTCATCGCCACCTCCAATATTGTCTGCGTGGTTGGTCTGGCCATTACGGCCTATGCGGAATCTATCGGCGTCAGGTACTTCGGATGCTTCCTCACTATTGCCGGCGCGCAGAGTAACGTCCCTGCTGTTCTTGCCTACTCGCAGAACAACATCCGGATGAGCTCCAAGCGAAGCGTTACGAGTGCCTTGGTCATTGGGTTCGGTGGAGTGGGAGGTATCATTGCCAGTAGTAAGTCTTGCCCCTTGAGTCATTAATGAAAGCGCTGACATTACAGCTGTCTATCGCCAGGCCGACTACCCTCGTTACATCCCCGGTCTCTGGACTACCATGGCCCTCAACATTGTCTCACTCGTCGTTCTCGCCCTCATGAGCTTGGTCTTCAAGAAGCAGAACCGACGGGCCGAGGCTGGCGAGATTGAGATTGAGGGTGCGCCGGGATTCCTTTACACTCTTTAGGTCATGGAGGTATAATCTACGAACTGTGTTAGCTGTGTATATTAGATACTAGGGTCGAACATTAATCACTTGTAGGTATCGGTTGGAACTTATGCATGCGAACTACTCTATACAGCTGGGCAGCAGTGGGATGGGACGCAGCCGCTATGGTAGACCCAAAATCGAGAAACACCTCTCACTGTCAAGATAGACTGATACATGCGTCAGGACAAGGTTTAGAGCAACACGCATTTCACACCCCGCTCATTGCGCCCCTCAATTCCCACCTCTCACCTCTCACCTCTCACCTCATGTCTCTCACATATCACCTCGACTCATGCTCGGCGATTCCTGCAATGTCAACCGGGCCCGGCCAGAGACACAGATCGAACGACGTACGCAAAGGGTTGTCCTCCCAAGCCACCGTGGCCGGCTGGTCAATCTGATTGTTCAGTTGGGCGATCTGATCAGTAGTCGCTTGGAGGGGCTCGAGGGTCGTAGTCGATGGATTCCTGTGTCTAACCAGTGAGCACTGTGCCAGAGGCTGACCCCAAAGCTGGGACCGGATCCACTTCCAAGGGATCACTTACTGTAACTCGCTCACTTGAGGGTTGTCGGGACATGTCAGAACCGGAGCAAGGCGAAGTGCGGAGGTGATGTTGGTGAGTTGATTCATGATGGCTTGAGGTCTGGTCGTAAAGAGATGGTGAGTGGCGAGTGTGGAAGTGCAGCATATGTGCGCATTGCAGATATTCCCCCGGCGCGCTGTGGAGCACACCCGTTTGGCCCCTGGTCGTCCTTTGAGTCATCCGCTGATCAGGAGTAGCTGGCCCATTTCAGGAGTCTGACGTCTATGTGCCATCAGATGGAAAGCCCAGACAGCAGGCTAGGAGTCAGGCCTCAGGGTCAGAGTGTCAGGACGTCAGTGCGAGTTATGCAGCAATTAGTCAATTCCAGTCTCAAATGCAATGACATTTGTTGCGTAAGGTCTGCGAACCATTGGCCGCCTGTCATATCAGCGGACCAACAAGTCCTATGATCTTTGGAGAGCTTTGCGCTGCAAGGCGCAAGACTGCAGGTGTTGTATGAAGTCAAAAGTCGAATGGCATGACGCCCCAAACCGTACACGATGGAATTACCACATCGGGCAACACAATCTCCCAAAGGGGCAAATATAGACCGCGTTTCATCCTGATATCAGGGGTCCTCACTCGACTGCATCAACATTTCTGCCTGTCCGCCACCAAAATCTTAACATCTAGCTTGACGACCGTAACATCCTTTGGCCACCCAGGAGCACCGCTTCCCACCGCATGGGTCACTATACTCTGAAACGTCCTCCTCCCTCCCTTTTCCCGGAGACGGACGGCAAGGGAGGGGAGGTATGTATCGGATCTCGGAGTTGATACGCTGATCGAGGGGTACCCCTGTCGACGCGGACGGACACGCCTTGAGTACTGAGTGATGGCCCTCTTCCCCATCCCAAAGGGGGGTCAAAGGCGTCAATAGCGGTGCGAGATTTTGGGTCCGGTTGGTCGGCAGCACACAGCAGGAGTTGCGGGCAACGTGGGCGAAGTGGGGGCAGAGGCCCGCTTGGTTGTTGATGCCTTTCCTACCTCATCATTCTTGAGATATAAAGCCAGCCTCCCTCGTCCTGCAGCCTTCTGATATTATCCACCTTAATCTTGATCTTGCTCACCTTCTTTCAACCCTGCACCCCTCAAATCACCTTACCCATCTCAACCAATTCTGGACTACCCCACACACCCCTCACTCATCCTTTACTACTCTCACCCAACAACTCACTCATTCACTCTAAACCCATCCTAAAGCAACAACGATGCTTCTCCAACTCTTCGCCCTCCTCCCTCTTCTCTCCCTCGCCTCTGCTGGGCCCATCAACAAGCGCGCCGCCAGTCGCCTCATCGAGTCCGGCCGCACCCCCGGGGCGTGCCTCTCCATCGAGGGCGGTCGTCAAGCCGTCGCGGGCGGTAACGTCCACAGCGGTACTCCCGTCATTACCTTGCCCTGTGCCACTGCCTCCTTCTGGGATATCTCGAAGGGTAGCGGATCCATCATCCTCAGCGGCGCAAACTACGCTCTGGACATTGGGACCGAGCCTGGAAACCACGGTGCGCTCAAGGTAAGTCAGATCGTGAGCAAGGTGTGGGTGGATGCTGATATCTCTAGGTCTGGGAGTCTTACCCCGGCTCCAAGCCTCAGACATGGTACTTGACCGACGATAACCGTATTGCCCAGACTGGCGGTAATCAGTGTATCGACCAAGGAGACAACGGGCCTCAGACTTACGAGTGCACTACTGGTAATACCAACCAAGGTGAGTATTTCCTCTGGCGGGTAGGCGATATCGCTGACGACCAGTCTACAATGTGCGCTTCAACGATCCCGCCCCATCCTCTTCCAGCTCCAGCTCGGGCCCGGCACCCTCCTCCACCGCCTTCAACGTTCTTCCCAACGTCCCTGACAAACTCATCGTCAAGGATACTCCTCTCGGTGGTAGACGTATCCATCCCGTCGGTCGTCCCGATATCTGCCTTACGGTGACGAGGAACTTTGCCTTCAACGAGGAGGCCGTTGCTTTGTAAGTCTACCACTCCTCTCGACATTCAGGACTAAGGAGCTGATCTTACAGCGGCGACTGCTTTGCCGACGGCGCCAACTTCGCCGACATGCAGACTTGGCACGTCCCCGACAATGGAACCCCAGGCGTCATCAGGCTATTCAGTCACCCCACTCTCTGTCTCGACGCCGGCAGTAACCCCGCCAACGGTGTCGGTGCCAAGATCTACGCCTGCGGTGTGGGGCTACCCCAGCAGCAGTGGACTTTCAAGGACAACACCATCCGTACCGCCAACAGTAAGTCTTTCCGTCTCATGTTAGATCTAATGCTGACTTCTAGACCAATGCTTCAACATCAAGAAAGAGTCTTCTGGCACTGGTTCCATCTACTACAACACCTACGTCAACACTCAGACTTGGGAATGCTCCACCAATGCCGACCCTTACCAGGCGTTCTTCATCTTGAACTAGATATGTGTCGGGGAAGAAGTCAGAAGAAGAAACGGACAATGCCTCATATCAGCCAGTACAGTGTAGCTTGTAGATACCTCATGCACCACTAGGCTTGACCGATAGCCAGTCAGTTTGGCCACGGCAGAGGAGGTGAGGATCGAACAGTCCTCACCTATCAGGGGCCGACCTGTTAAGCTTTAGACACACGGGGTCAATGCACCAAACCCCTTTGGCTCGTCCGTCTGGATCACGTTCCGGGTGCAATTTCTGTTGTAATGTCTCTCTACCCACAATACAAACTCAGGCTGTTCATATCCCACCGCTACGTTCCCTACTCGGCAACAGTCCTCCTCAATACTGCAGTGCGAGACACATCAGCCGAATCGCAATGATCAAAACCGTCAAAGGGTCCGAGCGGCGTCCTCAGCGGACTCTGGGTCAGCTGATGGATCTGATTCCCCTTGAGTGATGAGGAAAGAGGCCCTCCTTCATCGTTTCAGAATATAGACGCCCCAAAGGTAGTCCTTACCATCACAACCATGGTATATATAGGCACACCTATGGCTATTGACACGCCCATCCCCTCTCACTTCTCTCATCCTCAACCACTCTAATTCCCAAACCCCGCACCTACACTGCCCGCCTTCACCCACACTCACTTTACCCAATCGCACTCAATCATCATGCTTGCCCCCCTCTTTGCCCTTCTCCCGCTTCTCGCCCTCGTCTCAGCCAACCCCATCACCAAACGCGCCGACAGTCGGCTTATCGAAACGGGCCGCACACCCGGATTCTGCCTTTCGGTCGAGGGCGGTCGCGAGGCTGTCTCTCAGGGTAAAGTCCACAGCGGAACCCCCGTCGTCACTCTCGCCTGCCCCCAAGCTTCTTACTGGGACATCTCCAAAGGCAGCGGATCGGTCATTGTCAGCGGTGTCAAGTTTGCCCTCGATATCGGTCTTGAGCCTGGAAACAATGGGCCACTCAAGGTGAGTCAACTGTGCTTTGGGTGGAAAGGATAGGTGCTGATTCTTAGGTCTGGGAATCCTATCCCGGCGCAAAGCAGCAGACTTGGTATCTCACCGATGACAACCGGATCGCTCAGACTGGAGGTGATCAGTGCATTGATCAAGGAGATAATGGACCGCAGACCTATGCGTGTACCACTGGCAACACCAACCAGGGTAGGTCTATTCTTCCTCTCGGCTGAGGGAATTCTGGCTGACGGTACAGTATACAATGTGAGGTTCAACGACCCTACCCCTTCATCGTCCTCCTCGGTCTCTGCCTCAGCCTCCAGCTCAAGCTCCGGTCCATCCCCTTCGTCGAGCGTCTTCAACGTCCTTCCCAACGTTCCCGTCTCCCCCATCGTCCCCGACACCCCGGGTATGGGCAAGCGTATCCGCCCCTTCGGCCGTCCCGACGTCTGCGCCACGGTCCAGAGCGGCTACGCCGGTCTCACCACTCCAGTCGCAATGTGAGTCTGATTCTCTTCATCACTAGCGGAGCTGAGCCGATATAGCACCGCCTGCTTCCCCGATGGCTCGAACTGGGCCGATCTTCAAACCTGGGATCTTCCCGCCGCAGGCACAACTGGCGTTGTCAGGCTCCATGGTCACCCCGAATTCTGCCTTGACGCCGGTAACAACCCCGCAAACGGGAGTGGCGTCAAGATCTACACCTGCGGTCAAGGATGGGCTCAGCAGCAGTGGACTCTGGTCAACAACACACTTCGCACCGCCAACAGTAAGTCCCAGTCGGTAAAGCAGAGGATCAGCGCTGACTATTCAGACCAATGCTTCAACATCAGGAAGGAGTCAGGCCCTACCCAATCCAAGCCATATGGCACCTACGTCGACACCCAGACTTGGGAGTGCTCGACCAACGGTGATCCCTACCAGGCATTCTCGGTGTCGGCTTAGGCTGAAAGGCGAGGCGGTGAAGCATGGACACTTGAGGAGCACCAACGGACATTTTGACTCCTCAGTATAGTAGCGTGTAAATATGCAGCCAATGATGTGGTTTCCTATCCCGGGCAGAGATGTTCAGCAAATGCCAGCTTCGGACTGACACACTAGACCCTCAGTTCAGCTCCGCTCCAGCCCTTCGTAATCTCGGTACGATGACACTATATAGCGTCAGAACCCAAAGCTGCGCCCCGTCCCGTTAGAGTTCATGTAGCTCATGCTTATAGGCCCCATGCTTGCACATGATCCACTACGCATAGCCCCGCATGATATCCCCGAAGCCGCATGAGGAATGTATTACGTACAATTACGTATACCGGTGCCGGTCCGCCGAATTCCGACAGCACCGCTAAAATGCGACCGAAACCATCTTTGCGCCTTCCCCCCACTCTCTCATCACTGCATGACGCACTGTTCGGAGATGTCGGCGTGCTTCTCTGACACCTCATGACCTCGCATGACAGGTGGACACAGACGGACGGGCGGGAGCCGCAGACGTAGAAGGCACCCCCGAAGTTTATGCCGTCCCAAAGGAGCTCAAAGGTGTTGTGCGGTGTATAAAGCGATGCTTCGACCGAGATCTGGGACCTGCTGACCTACTTGATGATATATCCGTAAGAAGGGTATCCGTATGGACCGAGCCCGCTCTCCCAAAGTCCCCTTCGTCGGACATATAAAGCTGACTCCCCCTTGACCATAATTCAATATCCCCATCATCCTCCTCCTCTACATCTAAACCTCACACCCAAACACCCAACACACTCCACTACCACCTACTCTTACCACAATGCTCGCTCCACTCTTCGCTCTACTCCCTTTCCTCGCCCTTAGCTCCGCTAGCCCAGTCAATAAGCGCGCCTCCAGCCGCCTAATCGAGTCTGGTCGTGCCGGTGGCTTCTGCCTTTCGGTCGAGGGCGGTCGTGCAGCCGTGGCCGCTGGAAAAGTCACCAATGGTACACCGGTCACTACGCTCGCTTGCGCCGCTGCGTCTTACTGGGACATCTCGAAGGGAAGCGGGTCTGTCGTTGTGAGCGGTACCAAGTACGCTCTTGATATTGGACTTCAGCCTGGAAACAATGGTGCTCTTAAGGTAAGTCAAGCTTTAAGTCTAGGGATGAGGTTATGATCGATGCTGACTCTCAGGTCTGGGAGTCATACCCCACTGCACCCCAGCAGACATGGTACCTCACCGACGACAACCGTATTGCCCAGACTGGCGGTACCCAGTGTCTTGACCAAGGCGACAATGGACCTCAGACTTACGAGTGCACTACTGGCAACACCAACCAGGGTAAGTCTCCCCTTCAAACTTGGAAGGTCTCGGCTGACGAAACAGTCTACAATGTGAGGTTCAACGACCCTACTCCCTCAGCCTCATCCTCAGTCTCTGCCTCGGCGTCAAGCTCGAGCTCTGGCCCATCCCCTTCCTCCAGCGCCTTCAACGTCCTTCCCAACGTCCCCGTCATTGCTGTCGTCCCCGACACTGCTGGTGGCGGTAAGCGTATCCGACCCGCCGGTCGACCTGACGTTTGCGCAACCGTCACGAACGGCTTCGCCGGTATCGGTACCCCAGTCGCTATGTGAGTTGGCCTATTCTCTTTACACGTAATTTGGGTTCCAGTGCTGACATTGTCAGTGGCACTTGCATTCCCGATGGCGCCAACTGGGCCGATCTTCAGACTTGGGACCTACCCGCCGCTGGCACGTCCGGCCCTGTCAGGCTACACGGCCACCCCACTCTGTGCCTCGACGCCGGAAGCAACCCGGCCAACGCAGGATCAGTCACCATCTACACCTGTGGCGAAGGATGGCCTCAGCAGCAGTGGACACTAAAGGACAACACTCTCCGGACTGCCAACAGTAAGTTTTGGGTCTGGATTGGTTGATGTGATCAGTACTAACTATTAGACCAATGCTTTAACATTAGGAAAGAGTCCGGTCCTACCCAGTCTAAGCCATACGGCACTTACATCGGTACTCAGACTTGGGCGTGCTCGACCAATGGCGATCCTTACCAGGCATTCACTGTCTTGGCTTAGGAAGGAGTGGCGAAACAGACGAAGGGTAGAGGGAGTGTGAATGCGAGATGGACTTTGCCTTTGGCTCCGATGGACATTTATCAGTAGCTCAGTATTGGACATTCTTCTATAATCTTCCTGGCTTGGGAATGCATGAATGAGCTATGTACACCATATCAAGCATCCAGCACAGAGTACGACGCAACCATACGGCCGAAGCAAATCCGAGCGATTTGACTGGTGCCGGCGACCGGGAACGAATTTAGCCGAGGACGCCGTGCATTGCCGAGTGGGCTAGGCAAGGTATTGGAAAGTCAGTGCTGTCTGCAATCAAGTTGGAAATTGGACATTGTGCATAGGCATATAAGCTTGATCTACCATCTCGCCACTTCGTACAAAGGACGGATCTCAGAACTTCAATCGCAAGATCGATCAAAATGGCACAAGACAAACAGGTAGACGGGAAGGAGGTAGCGGAGCACAATTCGCGGGAGAAGGTGAGTGATATGTATCGAACTCGGGATAATGAGACGTTTGCTGATATGCTTGTGTAGGGCGTCTGGATCGTTGTACACGGTATGCCCTAGTGTTCCCGCTTGGCCCGATGTCTGAGGTCTGACACTGATGATTCAAGGCAAAGTGTGGGATGTGACTGATTTCCTTGATGTAAGTTTACCGCAGGCTTACCTGGTTTTACAAGATGGCTGATAGTGACAGGACCACCCCGGAGGAGCTGAGATCATCTTGTGAGTGTGCTCTAGGCGATCACGAATGCCGCTGAGCGAGATTAGGAAGTACGCCGGAATGGACGCTACGGAGGAATACGAGGTATGTCTCCTTCTTCATTCGCCTTGATCGGAAAACAGCTAGCTTACCCAAACAAGCCGATCCACCCCCCAGATGCGATCAGTGACAACCTCGGTATGATCCCCTTTCTACCTCCTACCGGACCTATCGCTGACTCCCTAGACCCATCTAAAAACATCGGGACTTTACTCCCCAACACCCTACCCAAACCCGCCGTTGAATCCCCCGCTCCTGCTCCCGCTGCAGTCGCTATCCCTCAAAAATCAACATCTGCCGCTGGGCAGCCCGAGCCTGAAGAATACGTCAAGCCTGATATTGAAGAGATGTTATCTCTGCATGACTTTGAGGCGGTGGCGAGGCGGACGATGAACCGTAGGGGTTGGAATTATTATTCCTCGGGTGCGGATGATGAGATTACCATGGTACGTCTGAGGCTTTATTTGCTATTACCGATGAGGAAGCTGATGATATAGCGCGAGAACCACAATGCGTACCACAGGGTATGGTTCCGACCTCGGATCCTTCGCAATGTCAAGAATGTCGATTATTCAACCAAGATTTGGGATTTCCCAACTAGTATGCCAGTCTATATCACCGCTACTGCCCTTGGCAAGCTTGGACACCCCGAAGGCGAAGTTGCCCTCACTCGAGCGGCAGGTAAACAGGACATTATCCAAATGGTCAGTGAAAGAGAACGAAAGAAAACTGACGGTCTCAGATCCCCACACTTGCCTCGTGCTCATTCGACGAAATGGTAGATGCCGCCATCCCTAACCAGGTCCAATTCTTGCAACTCTACGTCAACTCCGACCGCGCCCGAACGAAGAAGATCATTGCACACGCCAAGGAACGTGGAATTAAGGCATTGTTCATCACTGTCGATGCGCCTCAGCTGGGCCGACGAGAGAAGGTGAGTCTCTATGGAAGGGTCAGTGAGCAGGGACTGACGTATAGGACATGCGTACCAAATTTGAAGGTGCAGCTGCATCACACCAAGAGAAGGGCAAGGATAATGTTCGCCGAGATCAGGGCGCAGCACGGGCCATCTCATCCTTCATTGACCCTTCTCTAAACTGGGCCGATCTGGCCGAATTGACAGAAGCGGCCGATGGGATGAAGGTTGTCCTTAAGGGTGTTCAATGCTGGGAAGACGCAGTCATGGCGGCCGAAGCAGGATGTGACGGTGTCGTCTTGTCAAACCACGGGTAAGTAGGCTGGCTGCCATGGGGGATTATCGCTGAATTTACAGTGGTCGTCAGCTTGACTTTGCCCCTTCGCCAATCGCGATTTTACCCTCTGTTGTGGCCGCACTGCAGAGTCGAGGATTTATGACCCCTCATGCCACCCGAGGCAAATTCGAAATTTTTGTGGATGGCGGTGTGAGGCGAGCGACCGATGTCCTCAAGGCTATCGCACTCGGTGCGACTGCGGTAGGTATTGGACGACCAATGATTTACGCCATGAGTACATATGGTGAAGAGGGCGTTTCAAAGTTGCTCCAAATTCTCAAGGTAAGTCTTTAGGTCATGTGGAGGGGCCAAGGCTGATGAAGTAGGACGAGTTTGAGATGAATATGCGATTGATTGGCGCGCCGACATTGGCAGATGTCGTTCCTAATATGGTCGACACCAGGGCTTTGTTCACACCCGGTCCAGAGCAGACAATGTACGATGCCAACTGTAAGTCTTTGTGTCGATCCCGAATTCGGCAAGAGCTGATGGGTCAGACGAGAGGATGATGCCTGTTGGGTCTAGGGCAATGTTGTAAATGCCCTATGTACTTGAAATCTCCTTCAACATTATCTCATTCCGCCCCCTTTTGCCTTTTGTAAACTTTGCTAGTTTGTATGAATGGACCTGTTCGAAACGGCAAGGTCCTTCACTGCTGACCGCTGCCAATAACTTCATGATTGTTGCATCTTCCCTTTCGTCATGGTTCTTACGCTGCTATTCAACTAATGTCGCTTTACTCCTTCTTGCCAGTCTCAATTTCCTTTCGGGATTGACCGTTCTCTGATTCGAGCTTCTTAGCGGAGTCCTACAGGGTCAGCTTTGGTCTGTATTCATATAACGGCAAGGAGAGGGCAATGCAGAATCGTCAACCGGGCAGGAAACACCTATCAACGGAATGGCAGTCGGGATCGCCAGGTCCGGAGGTTTTGGAATGACGAAGGAGAGATGATATGAACTCTTGCCCCGCCAGCGCTTCAGAGAGAGAGAGAGAGGCAGAGATCTGCGGCATATAGGTCTGTGGCTAGAAGACAGGCACTTACGTCGGCAGCCTAAAAGATGAAATCAGCTTATATCCCCGTCAGACTTTAAGCAAGACTCACAGCGATAGCCTCCTTGGTTACCTTACCAGAAGATCCGCTCTCGTCCTTCTTGCCTTCTGAGCTCTTACCGGCGACCTCTGAAGAATGATCAGCGGGTATCCTTGACATAGGGAGCGTTTGTCTGCGTAATCCATGTCTCCTGTCTCATAGGCACCCCGAACACATACAGCTCATCCGTATGGCCAAACATCAAGCAGAACGAATTCCAATGAACACCATAAGCGGAGAAGAGGAAAACATACCAGGTCGCTGCTCAGCTCCAGTCTTCGCCCCCGCCTTATCCTCCTGACCGACCGACTGCTTCCCGAGCTGCTTGTTGTCCTCGGTCGCGGGAGATTGAGCGCCACCTGCCATTTTGATTGGATGTGTATTGGGGAGTAAGGGTAAGGGTGAGTAAGGGTAGTAAGTGGTGTTGTTGGTGTAGATGTGGTACAGTATAGACGATTGATTCCAGCGAGAGCACTCGAACTTGGGGCTGGGAAGGAGGGCCATGACGTCAGGTGAGGTGACGTGGTATTTTCGGCATTGGCCATTATCAATACCGTCGGTATCGCAGCTTGCTGAGGGGAGAGTATGGGCCACTTGTACTATGGTCTGAGCTCGTGGATCGTGCTGATCCGTGCAAGCCTGCCCTTTTGGTGTCATTATGTTTATTCATTATAAGACTTCTGTGCCGAGGGCAATGTCGTACGGCAAAGCAATGTCCGTTTCCCTGTTTTCCGTTCTTCTAGCTTCTGAGTACTCTTACGCCTCCTATTCTCCCTTTCCCTCTCCGCACATCCACCGAGCATCATAACCTCCCCTCCCCTCTTCTTTCCATTCACATCCTACAACGCCAATCCCAATCCCGCCACGATGGCCAGAACGACCGACCATCCCCCCGTCCCCTTCATACCGGCAGTAGCGAGCCCTGCCGATCTGCTCGAGCTAGCAGCAGCCGCGGCAGATGCACCCGATGCGGCTGTAGATGTCCGAGGGACGGTAGATGTCGTTGCTTGAACGACAGTGACGACGACGGGTGTCTCGGAGCTGATAGTTGTAGTAATGGCGGCAGTTGTGGAAATTTCGGCAGTGACGGTTGAGGTGATGACGGGAGCGGGAGTGGGAGAAGTGGTAGATTCGGAAGAACGGAAGTAGGTCAGCGTTGATTCTAAGGAATTCCAGGCAATGGGGGAGGGTAGAGGATGGATTATGGTAACTCACGAGGCGACGGGAACAGCTGATGAGGCGGCTGGAGCGCCTGCTGAGGAAGTAGGTGTAGCCGGAGCCGTTTGGATCGACACTTCAGCAGCACTCGATACTGACGAAGCAGCAGCAGGTGATGCAGATGAAGATGATGCGGGGCTCGGAGCGGGAGTATCAGGTGCCGCTGAAGAGGACGAAGCAGCAGCCGAGGCTGACTGTGCTGAAGATGCAGCTCTAGAAGTCGAGGAAATGGCAAGTGTCGTACTACTGCTCATCATACCGCCGCCGATAGAGTTGGCACATGTCGAGTCGTAGAAGGCATAAGCGGCCGTTGAGTCTGTGGGCTGGAGAGTGTCAGTCTAAAACCTACTTTGTCTCACTTCATTGTGCGGGTCATGTGGATGTGAAGAGAATGACGTACGGAGCATGATCCGCCAATACATGATCGAAGGTAACTGGCTGCTCCTGATGATTTACAGAAACAGGTCGTATTGCTGATCGTCCCACAGCCCTGGGATGATCAGTAAGAGATCGAAAGTTGGGTGGAGGGATGACATACAGCATCTCGAGCAGCGTCATTAAAGCATAATTGGGCACAAGACGGAGGACCGGATTGACGAATCACCCACGTTGGGGGTAGTCTGACCTAGGAGATGAATCAGTAATGGTCGGACAGCAAAGTGTTGTTGACGTTGAGATTGGAATCCAAAGGAGGGTGGAGCGGACGGGGACTTACGGCCAGAGCTAAGGGGAGGACGGCAAAGAGGAGTGAGGCGTGCATTTCAATCGTAAACTTCTTATGGGTCGTAGTAGTGGATACAGTTGTGTGGATGTGAGTTGGATGTATAGATGAGTGGTAGTTGAGCAAGAGGTTGGTAGGCAAGGAAGGAGGAAATGCTCCGAAGAAAATGAAAATGGCGGGTGGAGATGGGGCCCCACATTTTAGGTTCGGGGCTAAATTTAGCGCTAGCGGGGATTGTACGTCATGAGTTTCAAAGGGACCACCCTCGTTTCGACCCTGTGTGTCGGGACTCTCCTCATCCTCATCCTCATCCTCATCCTCATCCTCATCCTCTGCTTGGATCAAATGGCAGTAACTGGCCGTCACGTTGCGATGGCAAGCGAGTCAGCGACAGATGCTCTTATGATGAGAATTTAACAGAACGCTGGGAGAACAAGAGGGCCCGCTTTTGCTGAGACTGGACGACTCCAACCTCGCCGAAGTTCCCCATGTCGGGACACGGAGACTTGGCACCGACAGGGGTCGAGACTGGCTCACGCATGTGACAAAAGACAATCTTGCCCAACATCAACGCATCAACAGCAGACACCCTGCATGTTCTGACCAAGACTATTAGATATGACTCTTTAAAGACCTTCATCAAACCCCTCTTCCCACCGCCTACATCATCAAGACACCAGCGACGGCTCCGAGACCAACAGCGACAAGGCCCTTGGCGACGGCGGTAGGCTGAGCGCCAGATTTGGAGGAGGCGGACGCAGCGGCGGAGGAGGCGTTGGAGCCAGAGACGCTGGCGGAGGCAGAGGCAGAAGCGGATGCCGAAGCTGAAGCGGAAACGCTGGAAGCGGACGCGCTGATGTTGCTAGCGGAAGCTGAGACGCTGTATTATCAGCACATATCTCAAGGAGAAGAGCTCAGGGGGAGCACGTACCCTGTGGCAGAGGCCGAGGTGGGCGCCACTGAAGCAGAAGGTGTGCCAATGGCTGAAGTCGGGGCGCTGCCTGATGGCTGAAGGGCGGAAGGGACTTCAGGCACGGGCGCGCCGGCGGACCTGCAGGTCTCTTGGAGGAAGGCAGTGGCGACGGGGATCTGGTCGGCCTGGAGGTGTCAGCGTGAGATTGAAATGTTCGGGTTGGGTCTGCGGAAGGGAATAGGGGGATTGTATTGAGGGGTGAGGCCTGAGGAGAAAGACTTACAGAGCAGGAAGAAGCCACACAGGCCGACACTTTGCCTTGGATCTCGGCGTTGGTGCAAAGGCAGACAAAGTCGGTTCCGCCACATGGGGCAGGCTGAGAGTGTCAGCGTGAAGCTTGGCGATAGGAAGGAGGGGAAGGGGTCTGAGCTGGAAGGTGAAAGGTGCTAACTCACGTTCAAGCTGACATCGGCAAGACAACCAACAGCGCACGCCGGGGGAGTTGCCTGACGCTGGACAAGGGCCTGAGGGTGTTAGTGAAGGGTCTGAGCGGGCGATTGAAGGTGAGAAGTGGGGATGAGAGGAATAGGAGAAGAAGAAACTTACCAAGGCCAAGGGGAGGAGAGCGATAAGTGCGAAGCCCTTCATTGTAGGTTTTGATATGTGGATTCAGGGAGTGTTATGGATAGGTGTTACAAGCAGATGGATGACGGATGATGGAATGATGGGGGAAAGGGGAAGTTGGGTAGAAAGGATTGGTTATATATACAAGACATTTCGAGCCGAATATCAACGCTCGGACACGGTTTCGGTATTCCGCAGTTGAGTGAAAGGGATACTCAAAGGACGCGACTTGGTTGTGCTCAACGACGGGAAAGGGACAAAGGACAAAGCGCCTGTCCCCTTGTCGACCGCCCTTTTGTTTCAGATTCGATAGAGTTTCATCAATTCAGGGTAGGGCAGGGACAAGGTTTGGCCCGAACTCCGAGTGGCGAAAGGCCCGAGCGCAGTAGCCATGGTTGTCGGTGTTACATGTGTACTGAACATGGAGAAACTTGCTCGAGCGGACATAGATGTATAGACAGTCGACATGACCAATTTCGTGTATACCAAGCATAAATGTCAAGAATTCCCCAAAT
This sequence comes from Dioszegia crocea, assembly GCA_001600615.1. Classification (NCBI taxonomy): domain Eukaryota; kingdom Fungi; phylum Basidiomycota; class Tremellomycetes; order Tremellales; family Bulleribasidiaceae; genus Dioszegia; species Dioszegia crocea. The sequence goes on from BCKK01000003.1 coordinate 588,988, forward strand.
TATATCTCCGAGCTAATCTCTGCTATCAAGACACGTGTATCCTCCCTTTTCCGACAATCCCTTTCTGTAGCCCTGACGACACCGCCTAGATGGCAGCAACGGCTCCAGCAGCAGCAACCATGATGCAAAAGACACCAGCGGCGGCGGTTGGCATGGCCCAGGCTGACGAGCTGGGAGCGGGGAGGCCGGATGTCTGGGATCGGAGGGAAGAGAGGGCGTTGGACGCGGAGGCAGAGACGGACGCGGCGATGCCGGAAGCTGACGCAGCGGCGGATGAGGCTGCGTTGGAGGCGGAGGCGACACCGCTGCGTGTGTTAGATAGAGCGTGAGATTTCAGGTGGGTGAGACTTACGATTGGGCAGCGGAAGCGGCAGATGAGGCAGCGGATGAAGCGGCCGAGGCGCCGCTGGCGAGGACGGATGAGGCACTGTGTTGTCAGCTTATGAATAGCCTGATTGAGGGGCGAAGACTTACGAGGCAACTTCGCCAGAGACTGCAGATCCAGCACTGGCAACAGCACCCGAAGCGCTGGACGCAGCACCGGCAACAGCGCTCGAAGCGGACGCAGCGGCAGAGGTGATGGAGGCTGAAACACCGCTGGCGAGGGACGGGGCTGAGCCAGCCACACTGGAAGCGACGAGAGATCCCGAAGAGGCGATAGGGCTGATGGATGATGCTGGGGCAGTGGCCGAGGGCGCAGCGCCAGACGCGCAGATTTGCTGGCCGAATGCTAAGGCAGCTTCAACTACTGAGGCCTGTCGAGTTAGCTCTACCAACAAGGATGACAAGGCAATAACTTACGTCGCAAGTGTACTGGATGCATCCAGCAAAGTTCCACTGGGTCTGTTGGTCGGCGCAAAGGCAGGCGACATCAGTAGCGGCGCAAGGACCCTGGAACTCAGCACAGCACAGCACTGGATTCTCAAAATTAAATCTGGACTTACAGGGTTGGCCTGCTGCTGAGCTACACAAGCGGCAATACAGTCCGGGGCGGCTTGACGAGGGATGACATTGCCCGGGACCTAGAAATTATCAGTCAACCTCCTTTGTCCAGAGTAAGAAACTTACAGCAGCAATGACGGGGAGAAGAATGAGGAGGGCTGAAGTGCGCATTTTGTCTGAGGTGGGGTATAAGGTGGTAAGTACTATATGAGCGATAGGAGTGAAAGACAGTGGGGGTGGGGGGTTTGATGTTGATGTAGATATAGACGAGGCGAGACGGGGGGAAAAGGAACGAGAGGGAGGGGGGTGTTTATTTATGACGATCCGGACTGATCAAAGGAGTTCAAAGGAGGGTCCCTCATTCTGAGACGCACACACAGCTTTAGCGCGGATGGGCATCTTCGGAAGCGAGTAATGACGCGTTTAGGGAGGACAAAGGGGGATGATAAGCTCATTGTGTCGTGTTGAAACACGGGGTGGGCGCGTAGGTTTGGGAGCGCTTCCGATGCGTCGGGTTTGGCGTGACGGTCGGGGCTCGGACCTTTCTTTCATGCATCATCACTTGGATTGATGAGGAGAGGGTGCTTCTGAGCGCGCATTACTAGCTAGCTATAGCTTAGGTATCTGGTATGCTCATATGGCGGAGATGGATGGTGAATTGAATATTGAAGAGCGGTCTCGAGTGGCTAGTGGCCACTGACCGGTGGGCGAATGCCATGCCGGCATGGTCAAGAAGGCTTGATCCAGACTCTTGAGAGATGCTGAGCGTTGTGAGGATGGCTGTATATCCCAGATACATACACTATCTTTACCCATATAAACCCATCAAAAGCCGTACGGCACGGCAACCAAGATCTAGACAACAACGATAGCGCCAACAGCGACAATCACTACACCCGCCATACCCGCCACGGCGGTCGGTAAAGCCCTAGCTCGGGATGAGGACGCAGCGGCAGGTGGGGCAGTACCAGCTGCAGGAGCAGTCCTGAGAATCAGCCTTATCTCTTGCCCATCACCCTGAGTAAACGACAGGTAGAAGAGGAGAGAATTTGACATACCCTGCAGATGAGCCCGCGTTTCCATTTCCATTTCCACTCCCACTCCCACTCCCGCTTCCGCTACCAGTGACGGGCGCTGCGGTAGTCTGTGGCGTAGTGGAAGAAGGAAGAGGAACGACACCTGGAACCGGGACGGTCGTCTCGGGTATCTTGCTAGTTGTGCGACTGGCTGAGGAGGTCACGGGTACCCAGGTTGCGCAAGCGTCTCGGATTTGCGTGAGGATCGCGTCGGTTGTGTCTTGCTAGTGTAGTCAGCGAATGTTCAAGGTATAACTTTGCGAGGGTAACGAGAGTAGGACGTTTATATGATCGTGGTCAGAAGAGCATAGAGGAACTCACGGGACAAGCAGCCTTGAGGCAAGATTCCACCTTGGTGAGAAAAGAGGGATTGGAGCATAGGCAGACTGAATTGTTGGTACAGCCAAGTGAGGCCTGTGTAATTAGCTACTTGTATCGCTTTGCCATAAGAGACACAGAGAGGTGTGGGACTTACTGCGTCTCGTGTAGCCTGAAGTTCACAGGGTTGACGACAAGGGTTGTTGAGTGCGCCTTGACGAGGAAATAGGCTGGGTGACTGGGTGGGTCAGCATTGTACTTATTGATGAAATATGGAGACGACTCACAGCTACAATCATCGGCAAGAGAGCTAGGAGGTAAGTTAATTTCATCGTGATGGTATCGGAAATAGTAGAGTCAGATGCGCGATGTCAGAAACAGGGAGGTTCTGGGCTTATATATGCCCAAAAGCCCTACCGAGCAGCCGACGGGCGCAAAGAAAAGCTTGTCAGCGAGGAGGGTCTATTCGGCTGCGATCAAGGTAAGAATTTGGCTCGCATGATTGAGATGCGGGGAAGCGAAAGCCAGAGCGAATAAGAACCGGGGAGCCGAAGCGAGAAAAAACCTTCGGTCTCTCCGGAATTGTATGCGTATAAACACGTCGTAAGAGAGCATCTGTGCAAGGTGGAACTAGGCGCGCCATGATCCCCGCTCAAGGTTGGTGAAGTACTAACAATCATCCAAAAGCGTGTTGCGAAAATTGGAGGGTTCAGACTCAGTCTGACGTAACCTAGCCGAGGGGTTCCGAGGTGGCGGAGTACTCCTGAGTACTGGCAGTGCGAATCTACTGGGAGGTGGGTATGCTGAATGTATGCATACGCGCCATAACTTCTATATACACGAGAAGCACCTTACTAGTCACTATATCAAAGTCCATAGCCAGTGTCATCAAACAGCAAGGACAGCTCCAGCGGCAAACACCACCATCCCCATCATTCCCGCCCCGGCGGCGGCAGTCGGCATAGCCCAGGCGCTGGACGAAGAGGACGTAGAAGAGCTACGGGGTGAAGACACAACCCTGTGTCTGGTCAGCTATTGCCCACGACAGAGATCGGCTCCAGCCCGAGGCGAGAAGAAGTGGATACTCACGATGTGCTGGATGATCCGGCGCTCGAGGCTGTTGACCCAGATCGTACGGTCGTGGATGAGACTGGAGCGGTCTGGGATAAGGAGATACTGGCAGCTCCGGAGGCTGAGGAAGCCGAGGCAGCGGAGGAAGAGAATCCAGCGCTGCTGCTGGACGAGCCCGAATCAGGGTCGCCGCCTGTCATGATTGCGTCGCAAGATGCTTTGATCTCGGCTTTCATACCGGGTGACTTTTCCGCCTGATAAGAAGTCAGCAAGCTCTTACTATGCCTCTAATCATCATCCCAGGAAAGATCAAAATCCCCTTCTCCAGCTTGGATTCGGGTTGAAGGGGGTCAAAGCGGTCCAGGAACAGAAACTTGAAAGGGCTGAAAGGAAAAACATACCGGGCAATTAGTTGTGACGCACTCATTGATCCAGTTGATATAAACTGTGTTCTTGCAGAGACACAATGAGTCCATTCCACAACCCGTCAAAGCCTTCAGGTCAGCTCATGGTCCGAACCATCAAGCGGAGGTAGAACTTACAATTTGCGCTTCAGCACCCGTATCGCACATGTCGAGGCAGGTTTCATTGAGTGTCGTAGGAGGCTCATCGTCGGCTGCTCCTTGTCGCTTGGATAGGAGGTTGGACTGTGACATCAGCCTGCTGGGCTCTAAAGGAGGGGTCGGGACTGCCTACGACGCCAGAACTCACGGCGGCAATAAGTAGAACTCACGGCGGCAATAAGTGGCACAAAGGCCATCAAGGCCAGGATAGCAGTCCGCATCTTGACTCAGTTGATAGTCTTGTAGTCGGAGTAGATGATCTGATAGAGAATTGATGATTGCTAGCAATTTGGTCCGGTAGCGAAGGACGTCCGAGAGCCAAACCTTACATCCAGGCTTGGACCGTGGTGTGGTGTTTCAGCCTGTTTCAGATTCAGATGGTGTCGGCATGGGCCGTCCTGGTCATACAGTACCGGCTCAGTCACCGAGTCACGTCGGGGTGACTGAAAGCTGTCCAAGACTGAAGTACATCTGTGTGTAACGGAACGAAGACACATCTCCAACCTATAAATGCATATCGAGACCTTTCATTATAAAGTAATCCCTATGCCGATATTGCGCCTAGCTAACTGCAGAACAGAACAAGGCGCCCTTGGCTTCCTAGTGTTACTCAGGCTGCAAACGCTACACCAGCCGCCGCTAGAATAACACCCGCCATCCTAAGTCCCGCCGTAGGCATCGCCCAAGCGATAGAGCGGGGGTCATCGCCGTTGACGGCTGAGGGGAATCTAGGGGGGTCGCCGTTGACAGCGGAGGTGATACGTCTACACGGCATCAGCTTTGCAAAATCTGACCTCACGGTCTGTAAAGATCGACAATGAATCGACTCACCCGGTAGTCGAAGTAGCAGATCTGGTACCCGACAATGACACTGATGTTCTCGTTGCGGTACCCCCGCTAAAGAATGGCGGCGGAGCTTCTGTGGCAGCTGCGAGGGTCTTGTCGCATGATGCTTTGGCTTCAGCTATCATCGCTTCGGCCTGGCTTGGCTGATGGATTAGCGCACGTCTTTGTTGATCAAAGTACGACGCAAAATGGCAGAGGAGTGGTTTTACGAAGGGGACGGGTTGAGTGACGAGCCGCAACGTACAGGGCAATTATCGGTAAAGCAGTTATTCATCCAGGTGATGTATCCCGTAGGACCTGTGCTCTCGCAGATACAGGCATTGGTTTTACAGCCGCTATCCTGCTATCCAACATCAGTAAATTGCGTGGAACTGTAGGTGAAGTGGACTTACAACAGCTTGTTTTGCCTCGCTTTTGCATTTCGCGGCACACGGGTCGTTCAGTGTAGTATTGGCAGCTGTTTGACGTGCGGCCAGGGACAATGACTGTACGGTCAGCAGAGTGATTGACCCTCCACCACTCACTGCTGAATTGAGACTTACAGCCAAGATGAGTGGAACGAGAAATAAGAGAGCCAGAATGTGTGATAGTGCGCCGCGCATCGGGCCGAGACTTTGAAGGTGTAAGTGTACTATGCTGATGAGGGTAGTTCTCACTGACAGGGAGGACTTATTGACTTGGTCAGGTGGGCTGTATCAAGACTGTGAAGGAGAAGCGAAATCTACAAAGGAGGACCGCCGGACGCAAAGCCTAATCAGGGGGTTCTTGAGGACCCTCCTTTGGATTAGGGACGGAGCCTCGAGACCTTCGAGACGAGCTGATCAAATGTCCCAGTACGTCCGCAGCAATGCCCAACATATGATCCATGAGTTATGATCATTAATCTAAGACTCTATAAATCTAGTCTTCTTCCCGCAAGATCAGCCCTTCCTTATTCAACCAAGCCATCAATTCGCGCCAAACCTGCGCTCCTCCAGCCGGCAACAACTCAGCAGCTTTTGCGCCCACCTTAGATCTCGCCAGATGATCCGCTGAGCCGAGTATGATTAAGGCCTGAAGACATCAGCCTTCCATCCCGAAATCAAAAGACAGACTCACTCTTTTAACCCTAGTCAACCCCACATTCAGCCGTCTCCAATCCGCCATGAATCCAATATACCCGCCCGGGTTATTCCGTACCGTACTGAAGATGATGACTGCCTTCTCTCTCCCCTCAAATCCATCCACCGTCTTAATCTCGATATTCTCCAGCTCTTGGGCACGCTCGTGTCCCAGCAGGTCGACAACGACGGCAGTACGTTCCGAGTCTGTGCGAAGATATTCCGTCAATTGTCGGATTTGGGCTCGATACGGCGTGATCACTCCGATATCCGTCCCTTTCAGGGTCTATCACCATCAGCATAGTCCAACGACCCTACGACAAGACAAACTTACAGGATTCTTGAGCAAAAGATCCGTGACCACATCGCAAACCCTCGCTGCTTCCCCCGCATTCCGTATACTCTTGCTACTTGGATCTTCTGGCGAATTGTGATGCACAAAAGTAACATTCTGCCTCTTGCCGTTGTCGTCCTCGACCAAGAAGTCAGTGATGGGAGGCTCGAAGCCAGGTCTAGCCGAGCCGTCACTCTCGGCTGTCCCGTTGGCCAGAGCTGAGGCGTAGAATGCTCGATTGGGGAAATGGGCGATTTGAGGGTGCATTCGATATTGCGTGTCGAGCATGATGGATGGGATATCTAGAGGTCAGTTGTGGGACCTGAAACTCGTAGGTGAACTCACTGTGTTCATGGATCAATCGCTCGAACATGCTTGTGGCCAATCCGCCCAACTGTCCGACCTCCGAGACGATCACGGGAGGCAGTTGCTTATGATCACCGATGATAGCCACATGACTCGACTGGCCTGTCAGCTGTGCACAACGTCCAAAGGCTTTACGATAACTCACGCCTTTCATAAGGGGGATGAGCGAAAGTGGTTCTGTAGCCATACTCGCTTCATCCAGAAAGACGATAGGAAAGTCAATTGCGTCCAAAGTCCAAGATGCCGCTGATAAGCATGTCGTACAGATCTGCAAATCATCAGTGCCGCTCTCATTCACCGTCAAGACCAGATCTCAACTCACCACATCTGCATCCAACACGATATCCCGGACGATTGCTTGTCTCAAGCCTCTCCTTCTTCCCTGTGCTTTCGTCTTTTCAACAATGACTTGATCTGATTCAATCAGCGCGTCGATCAAACCAGCATCTTTTTGACTTACTTCTAGACATATAAGAGTATTGGTTCTCGGCCTCATCCACGCTCTTCCCATTGTCGCTCGAAGCTTTCTTAGCGCCCTGCAGGGTGGTATCCATCGCCAGCATATCCCTACCACAATCCTCCCATTCGCCAAATAGAGGATGTTCCTCTTGGAGCCGCTCAACAGTCCACTGCCGCAAGTCTTCGCGCACGGCCTGATCGTTGCCGAGTCTTACAGCTTTAAGACCGTGATCCCGTAAGCCGCTGAGAAGGTTATCAACTGCGGCGTTGGTGTGAGCTGTGACGAGGATCGGATGGGGGATCTTCCAGTGTTGTTTAAGCAGTTTGATCGTTTCGATAATGACTCGAGTCTTGCCTGTTCCAGGTGGCTGAATGTCAGCTTGACAAACCCACACAACGGAGATTGATTGTAAACTTACACCCTGGACCAAACTCAATCTTTCGCTCAGCATCATCGCTATCGCCCTCATCTGACTCGGGTTGAGCGGGACATCCGGATCGCCCTCTACCCGCACTGGCGAACGACCATCCTCGGCGCGATACCGCGTAGTCCAACTTGCAATGAGCTCGTTGTTCGACAAGATACTCGGCGCTTCGTACGCGGAATGAGGGGGCGGTATAGGTGTGGCGTCGATATCGCCCGGATGCGTTTCCGCCAGGGCCGGCACCTCGACAACAGGCGTGGATTTGGATAGTTTTTCGCCGATGTGTAGAGAGACCGAGGTATCCTGGGGTACAAAGTCCTCCTGGAACGCCCAGAGTAACTTATCCCGCAGATTTGTTCCCTGGAAAACGGTCTGGTGGATCGTACTCCGAGTCGGCTCGTTGAAGGCCTCATCTTCGTCCGAGTGACGAGGTGAGATGTAAGATGGAGGTGGATATTTGGCTTGTGCGAGGGCATTGGCGTAATCAGAGCGTTCAGTCTCTGTCGGATCGGCATTGAGTAAACGGATAGCTTCAAGTTGACGCTGAACAGCAATATCGTTACACCCTTCGTCCAGCCTATATAGTCAGCAGTGACTTTATCTGAAAAGAAGAGACTTACCGCCAGTGACCAGATTCAATGCCTTCTATCGGCGTAGGAAATGACACCCGAATGAACTTCCGGCCGACCGAGTAAACAGACCCTAAAAGCTTCTCGATGGGTTGAGCGAGAAGAGGAGTTTCGGATGGATCGCCACCCGCGTATTGATCGCCAGAGGCCACACTAGTTGATCCATCACGCGTCTTTCCGTCCGTTTTTACATAGTCGTAATGCGGATGAGTACGGCACAGTTCAGTCACCGTTCCGGATCTGTGATCATCAGCGCGGCTCTAGAAGTACAGAGAAGAGCTTACTTGAAGATGTGAAACTTGAGGTCGCCTTCTTTACCGGATGCAGCTTTGCCAGTCTTTGCGAAGGTGTAGATGTACGCATTTGGTTTCCGGTGATAAGGGTAGATAGACGCTCCAACATCCTCGACCATATAGCCCTCCGCCTTAAGCTTCTCAGGAGACCATAACAGTTGCCTTTCAGCGTGTGCGCGCTGCTCTTCCGCATGTTCAGCCATGATGAGAGGACGAAAGCTGGAAGTGTCAGTATACGCACGAGACAAGAAGAGGAATACGCACTGCTTATCGTACTCGGACACAGGCTTGAAGAACTTATCTCCTTTCTCCAATTCATTCACTTTAGCTCTGCTCCGCACGACATTCCTTTGCTCAGGAAACCACCTGGACCCACTGGCCCTTTTTGTTTGACTTAAAGATGTCTTCTGCCAATTATATCGTTCTTCCTCCACCGCCAAAGTCTCCCCGGGCTGAAGAGGGGGCAGATCAGGTACCTGCAACCGCAACTTCTTCGTCCGCTTCTTCGGCTTCTTCAGCGTCGGCTCCTCCCATACATCCATCCCCTGCCTGACATCCTCTAGATCCGCGCCATAGCCATCCGACCACGAAACATCCTCGCCTAGACTGCTTCCTGGATCCGAAAAGCCGAAGTCTGCCTCAGTGGGCTCATATACCGGCACTTCCCTCCCTACAGTCTGCGCCTCTCCAGCCTTGGTTGGGTAGGTATGTCGGGCAGGATAATTTGGGTCGATATTCGCTATCTCCTCCGCTGTGAAGGTAGGAAAGTCGCGCCAATTTAGATCTGGGTCGGCGTACGTTTGCTGCCCCCGCTCGAGCGCTTGAGCATCTGCCTGGGCAGAAGAGTGAAGTATCCGTTTGACAATATCAGTGACACAAGAGCGGGGTATGGTCGGTTTCCAGGGTTTGAGTGGACGGCCTTCGTTCGTTGCGGGAGGGGGAGAGCGAAGTGGGGCCGAGGTTGAGATATTCCGGTAGTTGCACATAGATCCCGGAGGGATGAAGGATGATGGCGAGGGTGGTAGTCGGACTCGGGAGGATGTGGCGATAGGAGAAGGGACGAGGATGTAAGGGGGACAGACGCAAGCTGATCGATCGCGTGAGGGGGTAGGGACTCGGAGCGTCCGAACGCTTGTAGGAGCAGGCTTCATCTTGAGGTCGAACCTGGGGAACAGCAGGGAGGAGAAGAAGGATGAGGAGGAGTTGAGTGGGCACACAGCCCTCTTTTGCCGGATCCGCCGCTGATGTGTGACTGGAAGAGGTAGATGAAACGATGACAATAACAGAAAAAGTTGAGAGGTGGGACGCGCGGGGAAGGTTTCAGTCGCGGGTGGCAACCGGTCCCCCCCTGACCGGCCTGACCACTCTAATCTCACTGTTGGCCAGGGAGAACGGCATATAAAGCTCGGAGTAGAAGCGTAAAACAATGTATCACATCATCTACCATTATTGACAAGAGCCAGGGCCGATACCTAAAGTCCATAACTGAGAATCCATCCGATCCTCCCCTACCCTTCCTCGCCTCCCTACACCTCCGTCAGAACGAAACGTAACCTATATAGAGCTAAAATGAATGAATACAAAACAGCCATAAAACGACAGTGGGAACCATGGGAAACACGTGGGGGAGAAATACTACAGTATAAGGGGAAATTGACTAGCTGGCTCGTTTCGTCATTATATTACTACCCATTGTCCGTGATCTTGCCGCGGTGAAATCGAAATCGGAAAGAAGGGGTTTAGGAAGGTGGAGCAGTGGCGGCTGGCATGGCTGCGCGGGGGGAAGGGGCACGGCCAGCACCGCACATCCCAGCGGTGGGCTGGAGGTTCTCGGCCGAGTACTCGGGTGGGTAGGAGCAGCTGACACGTTAGCATGAGATCTAGACGTCAAGCAAATTACTCACCCAGCAATAGGAACGTAGCCTCGGCGATTGTTGGAGTCATTCGCCCATCCATCACCGGCAGCAATAGTCGCGCCGGCGTCATTGGGTTTGGTGAACGTCATGGCGGGCATGGTGATGGGGGTACCGGTCTGGGTGTACTGGGGGAGGAGAGTCATCTGACCTGCGGGGATGTTGTTGAATGACGCTGGGGGCCAGGGGTAGGACTGGGTCATGGCGGCAGGGATGACACCGGCGCCGGCACCGCCAGTCATGTGAGGGGAAGAGAAGGTACCAGAGAAGGGGTTGTTGGAGAAGCCCCTCCTGCCGCACTCTCCGCGAGACACCCGAGGGTCGGTGGGGATCCAGCCCTCGCGGAGACCGAGACGGTAGTGCCAGAAAGGGTTGGGTTCGGGAATGGAGCCAGTAGAGTTTCCGATCCTCCATGTCCAGAAGAAGAAGTCTCCTAGTGCGTCCATCTCCGCCAAGACGACGCTGCGAAGACCAGTCTTGGTAGCGTTTGACCAGAGCCTGTGGTCATTCCACTGAGCACATGACCCGGGTCCTCCACCCGGGCCAGTATAGCCGTCGGCAAAGGTCCCGTCGTACCTGGATCCACCGCCGACCTTGTTGACCCACTGGCCACAGTCGTTGATAGCGGCCGACCACTCGCCAGCGACGGTGGTACCGAACTGCTGGAGGGTGGTGTTGGTCTGCGATGCCCAGATCTGGCAAGCGAGCGTGGCAATTGAATCAAGTGACCCGGTCTGCTGGTCACCAAACACCAAGTACGGGTGCTGGTCAAGACCGAGTCGGTCCGCTCCGGGCATAAAGTCATACCAGCTGGAGATACCGATGAACCCATCGTGGATAGACAAGTACGGTCCGTTTCCGGCACCGATACCAGTGATGGCTCGGATCTCGTCATAGGCCCGACGGTAGAAGGTACCGACGCGCTGCTTCCCGATGGAGTTCGCGTTGGGCTCGTTGAGGAAACCCCAGAGCTGGATGACGGGGGCATACTCGGGCTGAACGATGAACTGGGTGACGGTGCGGATGTATTCGAGCCCACGCTGAGCATTGGCGAGCCCCATCACCCCGTTCATCCAGTTGATCCCTCCGAGCTTGCCCGAGTGGTTCCAGCCGTTCTGGGACCCGGGGATGGTGTGCAAGTCGAGGTTGATTCGGATTCCGTACTTCCTCGCCCACTTAATGGCAAGAAGCACGTACTCCCAGGATTTACGCTCGTAGTACGCTTCTCCTGGGATAGTCTCAATCGCCCAGTGACCGAAAGGTACACGGACCCAGTTGATACCGGCCGAGACCATCTCGACAAAGTCACGCTCCGTGATGAAGGTGTTGTAGTGTTCAGTCATGACCCGGTCTCGGTCCGCGCCCATGTTTTCGTTGAGTGTGTACTCATCGACGGCAGTCTGACCGTTCGCACCGGTGGCGTACCGTTCATAAAGGCCCGGGACGATGAAGGGCTCAGTATCGAGCCAACCACCGACGTTGACACCGTAGATTTTGTTCTGACCCCATGTCCAGTTGGTGTTTAGGGCAGGAGTCCAAGACTGGGCTTGAGCCTCGTTGTTGAAGGGGTTCGCGGGGTCCCAAACCCATTTACCGCCGTGAGGGTTGTCATAGATCATGGTGGAGCCGTCCTCGAGGGTGATGGTGGAACCTCGGGTACCGGTGGTAGGTGCGGCGGGTGCAGCGCTGGAGGTGGCAGAGCCCGACGCGCTCGCTGTACCGGATGGCCGGCTGGAGCCAGATCCACCAGCAGCAGCGTTATCCGACGCGCTACCTGCAGCGGCAGTTCGGTTGCGGTTGCCTTGTGTCAATCTGACAATTAGCTCTGGTCTCTTATTAGACTTACCCTACGCCTAGACCAACACCGAGACCAATCAGCAGCAGCAACGCCGCGGCGCCAAGGCCGATCCACAATCCCTTCCTGCTCTTCTTTCCCTGGCCCGCCCATGCCGCCTTCTCGCTTGGTCCAGCTACGCCAGCTCCAGCGACGGCCGCAGAGGGCGCGACGTGGCCTTGTCCATACTCGTCGTCGTCGGCATCAGAGACGGAAAGGCGGGATGCGGGAGAAGCAGCGAGGCCCGAGCGTCCGTGTCCAGCCTGTCTATTAGCTTAACCCTCGCTTCTTTTACGCGAGACTCACCGAGGCACCAGCAAAAGCCCCGCCAGCAGCAGCGAACGCTGCGCCACTCCCCCAACTCGCCCGACTATTCCGATCTCCGCCTAATGGTGGTGTGCCGGGGATAGTGGAGTTGCGAGACATGATGGATGGGGCGGGGTAAGCATCTCGGCCACCCAGAAGCTGGTTTGTCTCTCCGTTCTCAGGAGAGAAAGAGGGGGACATGTATGCGTTGGGTGATAGATTTTGACCAGCAAGGTTGGCGTAGGGGTCGGTAGCTGAGTGAGGGAGGGCGGAGCCATTGCCACCGGGTGATGATTGGGAAGTGGGAATATGGGATGCCCGACGCGAAGCGGGGGTAGGGAAGGACATTGTGCCTACTCTTCGTGTGCTGAGTAGGTGTAGAAGACTAAAGGAAGGATCAGTTGATGTTGACTGAAGAAGAGGGAAAGGTAAGGGGGGAGAAATAGCGGATGCTTTTGCGAATGGGATGTTTGGGAGAAATGCCAAGCAGGGGTAAGGCACCAAGGAATTTCGGTAGTGCGGGGCGGTGTACAGATGATGAATGGCGTAGTTAAAGCTTGGGGCTCTGATTATGGTAGGGATGGTCGCGGAGTGCCACGCAAGAGGCAGGACCGAGGATACCAAGATCCAAGGAAGGAAGAAAGAAGGTTTCAGCAAAAAGGTGACCTGACTTACAAGGCGGGCCAATCGAAGTTGGGAGAAGAGCAGTGGACGAGGTCACACTATCAAAAGTCGAGAAGAACAGAGGTGGAGAGATGAAGGTGAATGTAGGATATGAAGAGACGAGGGGAGAGGGAGTGGAAGGATGCTACCATAGTCAGGGGCAAGCAAAGGACGGAGGCCGAGGGACAACGGGGCGCAAACTTACGTTTCAGGTCAATGCCAACAGCCTTTGAGTTTCGGTTGTTTGCGCAGAGCAGAAGCTGGGAGACTCTGGACCGGGAAAGATGGAAGAGAGAAGGATGCGGCTGCCTTTTCCTTAGAGTCCGTTCCTCTTGAGTCTCATGCAAACACTCGGCCCGATGTCACGACAAGCAAAGTTGATCGATCCGATCTTTTCATTTGACGAAACACCGCCACCAGACCGGTCTCCCGCCAAGCATGATCAAAACTAGTGGCAGCGTTTCAGGGCACTCTTACGCAAGGACCCTGTGTGTACGAAACACGGGGCGGTGTTGCCGTCCTGGCCCGCCCCCCGCGCCGGATCCCCGGGTGCATCGCCGCGGATGCAGATGGGTCACGAGTGGCAAACCAAAGTGGGGGAGACAGGTGACCCTGGGGCTTGTAGAGCAGAAAATTGGCTGACACAGCCTTGGTAATGAGCCAGACCGATCGCTTTGTGAGGATAGGCTGGTACCTGAGCATTTAGTCTGCTCGGATCCGCATCTGTTCCGCCCGGCACTTGAAGTACGTACTCGGTAATGGGCGGCACCCAGATGGCCTGATGATCGGGCGCCCTATGTGCTTTCTGGCGAAGATGCACTAAGATCGCCACATACCTACGCCTAAGAAATCTACGTATACTGAGAATCTATCACCACTCCAGCGCTCAGTCCCACCGCATCTTCTTCACATACTCTCTTATCCGACTGCCAATCCTCTCATGCACAAGGTCCCCTCTCCCAGATGCTATCCTCATGATGGCCTCGTTCAATGGTGTCGACCCTAGGATATCGACGTGGTCCGCACTGCAATGATCAGTTCTGTACCTCCAATGATACGAATAAGGGAGTGGAAAACGTACGTTTGAGATCCACCGCGGATGTCGAATGATTCTGGCGAATGTTTGTACTCTACTCAGAGTCAGCCATGTAGTCTTTCCCTCAATACACAGAGATGGACTTACCCTGCGTTATGACCTCAATTCCAGCTGGATTCCACGCCGTCTTCCCTTTCCAACCCCTCACGCACATCGCACCAAGACTGATGATCGGTATCGTCCCATCTCCATCTCCAAACTTGACACCTGATCGGACCTGACAAGTAAGCACCAGCCAGAGATGATAAGGATAGAACTCACTTCAGGCTTGGATCCCTTGACTGTAACATCTACGTCTATCCGGTGTTTCCTGGCTAGTGGGAAGTCAAGGGGTGTCCGCTGGGTGACGCAAGTGTTGTTCTCCGCGGCGGAATCCGAGGGGTTACACTGCGAGTCAGCTGTGAGGTCATACACAGGCAAGCACAAGACTGACAATCGCCTCCTCGCCCGTCGCTTCTGATCTCGACTCATCGTGCTCGTACTCCTCTTTCAAATACCAATATGACCGCTATACAAGTCAGCCCAGATCCCGATCTGAGACACATCCATCGACAGACTCACCTCGGTCTCCTTGCCATGACCGTATAAACAGTAGATCTTCATACTTGGCGCCGCCGGTAATCTCACTTCGAGCGGGTTTGTCCACTAACAAATCAGCTTCGCTGTTAGTCCTCATCTCCCGATCCCAACTCACCTTTCTGTGATCATGATCATTCTTCTTTAGCCGGCCCGCATCATTCTCGAACCCATAACTGTAATTGGTCTCCACCATCCGCTGGAATGTGCTTGGCGTGTGGGTAAGAATATAAGGCGATGCCTCACTCATGGTGAGATTTGGCGAAACGCTCGTTTTATCCAGATCAGATTCATCGCTGGATGTTCCGGGATGGCGGAATGAGAGAAATCGGCCGTGAGAGTCTGTAGCGTTTTTGGGGTCGTCCTGAATATCAGCAATGTACGTGGTACACTAATGCGAGCAACGTACCGGAGCGGAATCGTGAGTGCCCCATATTCTGTTCCCGCCTTTGATCCACATTGAACTTGCTCCAGGCCATTGTCGGAAGAGCTTTGCACGTTCCTTGCGGGAGAAGAACTAGAGCGTTAATTGATAACACCCTCACGGACTGGATAGGAAGCTGAACGGACCTTCTCAAGAACCCAAGAACCGGCGGGGTGCTATTTGTGTGAGCTCGGACTAACACACTACTGCATTTTGCAAACTTACCAGCTCAACAGTATCTCTCATTTCACCCGACAGGAACGCAGTCATGGCTTTCGCGACACCTGATTATCAGCTCGTGGCTAGACATAGCGAACGTGAAACTTACCTAGGACAGACCCGGCGATGTTGATCCATGATTCGACATGCTCATCCACCCATCCAGGCCCCGCTCCGCCTCCGAAACCATTCACGTCTGGATTTGATTCAACCCACTTGAGGCTACAATGTTAGTTCCGATCAAACCCCAAGCGAGGGCGGGCAAGTGACAACTCACAAATACTGAAACGTCAGCGATTATTAAAGCGAGTGGTGCGTGAAGACAAGACGTACCAGAACCATAGTGCCTCCCATCGAATGAGAGCAGAGGACGACCTTCTGCTTGTTGGTCCGCTTCAGGAGCTCAATCTTGGCTTTGAGGCGGCTGAAGTAGGCATCGCGGATCTCGACATTGTAGTATGATAAGCGCCTGAGGGTCAGCGATGCAGCTTGCC
Organism: Dioszegia crocea; assembly: GCA_001600615.1. Classification (NCBI taxonomy): domain Eukaryota; kingdom Fungi; phylum Basidiomycota; class Tremellomycetes; order Tremellales; family Bulleribasidiaceae; genus Dioszegia; species Dioszegia crocea. The sequence goes on from BCKK01000003.1 coordinate 604,935, forward strand.
TATCTGTAAGACTCTGCTCAGCTCACCAATCATATGCTGCCATATCCATCGAGTTGGTGTCGTAGCCTAGGACGGCGAGATTTTCCACGATCTTCTGCCAAACCCAGTATCCTGAAAGGTAAGCACACTGTTAAGCCTCGGTAGAAGGGCTGCGCACCCTGAATGAATTCGGACTAGGTTGATCAGCTGTGCCTCGTATACCGCTACGATTGGGCCAACTTACAGCCGCATCCAGACCTTGAGCAGCTCTGACTTTGTAACCTGCCGGATCTAGTCCAGTCTCCGGATCAAGACTGATGGCCTCTAACCACTTCTCCCTGGATTGATCAGCTTGCTGGGTTGGCTTCCTGGAACTCCTGCCAACTCACTTGTTCGACACGACAGCCTGGCCCCTCAGCTTAATGACCTCAGCATTCATACCAGACTTACCCTTATCATCGTAGTCGTGCCCTGAACAATCAGCAAAGCGTCTAGCTGCCCATCCAGCCTTCAAACTTACCCATAACCGCTTCCGAAAGAATGTCCTTGACACAGGCTCCGTAGACCAGCTTTCCAAACCCGTACTGACGATACCCGGGATGAGCACCATAGGGAACTTCTTCTTCAGTCCGTCCTTCTTCACCGCTTGCTCGCCGACTAGGAAATCCCGGCTCTCGAGCGCCTTTTTGGCTGTGTCGAGAACTGTGATGTTGTTCAGTAGATCTCGAGGGTCCAGGGTGGATGGGATAGATGACCAGATATCGGCGAAGTCGGTTCTTTATGGTCAGGGCTGTATGGTGTCTTTAGGAAGATGAGACGTACGGTAGGTCTGCATAGTCTTTCATCAGGTAGCCGCATAATAGGACACCGACAAGGACACCTCTGCGGATGATCAGCGTACTTTCGTCCAACCAGTAGAACACAAGTCTCACAAGGGGAATATTATCTAGATCTATTAGTTCATGATGCTGGACAGAGCTCACTCCAGTCAAGCGAACTCACCTTCCTGCCAAAGGCCGAATCTATCCAGCCCTTCTGTTTCCGGTGCTTCTTGGACTTCTTGGCCTCGACCTCATCCATATCAGGGAAGAGTTTATCCAGCGCTACATAGTCAGAAGTATGTACAGACCCCGCTGGCGGACAATCTCACCTAGCTCGTCGAAGGGTGTGCCCGGAGCAAGAATATGAGCTCATCAGCTCGAGCGTATCATGCCATGATAAGAGCGGACCGACCTTGTAATTCCCATCATTCTTGCTTGGTCAGCTTGTGAGATGGCATAGACGATGACAAGTGGATACACATACCTTGCGCTTCAACTTGAGGTTCACTTCATCCGGACCAGCAGCCTTAAGCTGATCTTGAAATCTGCGTTGACGCAAGCCGGCGCTGTCGGGGACAGTTGAAGCTCCAGCATTCGCGTCAGACAACGCTGGAGAGCTCGGGTTGGATGACTCGGAAGCTGGATCCGACATCTCTCTCGAGTGTAGACGTTGTCAGTACTCTCGAATACAAGTGACAGAGGCAAGACGCAAGCAAGACCAAAAGGCGAATGATGTATTTTGGTCTGCGGCAATCACCGAGATTTGCTTCCCCCGATCAATAACGTAAGGCTGTGCCTGAGGAATGTTCAAGAAGGCACAGACATTTTGAAGCTGACTCAGGCCATTCATTCGCCTTCACAGCCTCGATAAACACCCATAATCCCTCGGCGCCCATACCTACCACAACTCAAGGCTCAACTCAACCAGACCTCGACGTCGCGCTTCACCCAAAATGATGGGCTATATCGGTTATGCCGTGGGGATAGCCCAGGTGGTACCCTCTCAACCCTCTCCCGAATCCCCACCTCCAGCCTCACCCGCACCGATCCTCATTGACGGCCATCACCCAAGCACCCTCCTCTTTCGAGTATACGACCACAGGTCAGCTTCGCCGCTCGAGAGTGATGGATTCACCGCGACTTCTGCTGAATTCAAACCCGACGGGCAGAACCTTTCCGGTTCCAAATGGCGAGCGACATACAACAAGTTCTATTACTCCCGCGCCTTTCGTACCTCGGACAGAACGCGAGAGACGATCATCAAGCACGTCCTAGGTGGATGGCCTGGATATACCGGGAGAGGCTTTACTGGCCCCTCCAACTGGATATCCGCCACCGAGTCGTTTGATTGGGCGGTATGGGAGGTGGCGAGGCGGCTGGTGGTGCTGAAACGGGGTGTCGTTGGACTGGCACTCTTAGACCAGCACATCTATTGTTCTCCTGCGTACAAAGGGAACAGGTGTGTCGTGGAGCATGCAGATGAGGCGATAGAGGCGTATGGGGATGACTACTGGCTGGACCCAGACCAGACCGCCGCCCTGAATTTCTCGCGCGCGAGCTCGGAGGTGGTCTTCTTGGGGAGGATTTTCAACAAGGACATCGTCGATGCTACGCAGTGGACAGAGCAGGTGAGTCATTGGCGAGATTTCAACTTGCCTCGTGCTGACGATTGCAGGAACCTGCCTATCCATGTCTCCAGCCGTTCATGGAAGGCTTCTTCAAACCTACAAAACACTGGTCTAGAAGTGGAGACACTTGGCTTGACTGGCTGGTGTTCAATCCCCGCGAGCCCTTCAGCAAGGCGATGGTGAAGATAGAGGAGAGGAGGGATCAGCTGGAGAGATCGCGCAGAGGATCTAGGCGGTGATGGTCGTGGGGCAGACGGATATTTTTTTGCTGTTTTGTCGAACTTTAATGCCTTTCCACAACTCTCTAGTGGACCTTTGTCGTCGTCCGTATCGCTCTCCCATGGTCTGAGTTTTCTTGTTCCTTCTGTCTCTCAAATTTTCAAATGTCGCTCTAGTTGTCTCTGTCTTGTCTTCTCAGACGCTGGAGCAGGCTACTTCCCCTTTGGGTAGCCCTTACGTTATCTCGTGAGCCAGACGCTCACAGCAATTTGATCCCGTTGACTGATATATAAGAGCAGATGGAATTCGAATTCCCCCCTCCTTCTTCCGTACTTCATTCTCGCCACCCTCTCATACATCAAATCACAAAACTACTCCAAAATGACTCTCGTTGGTCTCAGCGACGCGAGCCGCTACCAGGATCATCATGATCCCAACATCGAAGTCTGTTATCGAGTTTACGACAACACTGCCGCCTCTCCACGCAGGCAGGACGGTTTCACAGCCACCGCCGCCGAGTTCCACCACGATCCGCTGGGGAAGATCTCCAACAAGGAATGGATCACTCGCACCTACCCCAACTACAACCATTCCCATTTCCTTACCTCCACCGGTACCCTCTTTTCTATTCTCGGTCACGTTCTGGGTGGATGGGGAGGCTTTGACGGGATTAGCGCGGTTGCCTCGGACTGGATCTCAACCACTGCTTCCCATGACTGGGCGATTTGGGAGATTGTGCGCAGGCTTGTCTTTCTGGGGAGGGAGAAGGTTGGACTTAGTACTATACAGAAAACATATGGTAGAGGCTATCAAGGGTGCAGGTCAATCACCGCTGTGGCGGGAGATGCAATTGCTGCGCTAGTCAAGAAGCGGACGAAGCAGCAGGAAGGTCGACCTGATCAAGTTGATCAGGTCAGGGCCATGAAATACTCTAGGGCGAGTAGTGAAGTGCTGTTCTTCGGGAGGATCTTCGCGAAGGACATTCTCCAAACTACAACCTGGACGAAGCAAACTCCTGGGGGTTACAACACCTGGGACCCCGAGTTTGAGGCGTACCTCGTAGCTCCGAAGCATCGCCAGGGCAGCCGTTGGGTTGACTGGCTGATCTTCAAAGCGGAAGACTCTTTCGCCGTAGCTGCGATGAAGATCCAGGCGCGAAGGAACAAGCTGGAGACTAGCCGGCGGGGCAGATAGGGATGAATGAGGAGGTCATAACAAGGCGTGTTGTGGCTGGGTCGGGGAGGGTGTTACCGGGCACCCATGACATATAGTAAAACCGGAGAATCTCATAGCTTTGGCATGTATTACATTGCCCCTGACTCACTCTCCCAGAAGTACCTGGTGAGGCATTGACTCCAGGTGTACGTTGTCGGCAAGGAATGTGTTGTTCGGGCTAACGTAAGTCGAGCTTTCGCTTCCAGCTCGGATGCAGAATACGCGGACGCCTTTCTCCTCCCTCTCCACACATCACTACCCCCAATCTGCACCAAATTGGTGTGCCTCTGGCAACCGAATGGTAGCCGTCTATCGGCTGCGACCGCCGTCGCCTGCCGTCGCCAGTTTCAAGCGGAAAGGGAGGCCATCGTCGCGGTCGACGCGACTTCCCAGCAACACAAACACGTCCTTTGGCTCGTCCTCGACGACCGAAATCTGCTTGACACCGAACTGCACGGGCGATGTCAGTCGACCATGGGATAGCCCTTGATCGTCTCATTGTTCGAAGATCTCGGGGCCAATTGAGCATTCCATCATGTGCTTTGTCCGGTAACGGATCACTCCCTTTCCCCTCCCCCGCTCACGACTATCGTCTCTCCACTGCCGGTATCAGTCTCCCTCACCACCATGCCTGCTGTTCTCGCTCGTCAGATACTACCCAATTCGCTCTATCAGAACTCCAGTCTGATGCCGTATTCCGCAGGGTAAGTCAAAGGTCTTCTCGCGCGAACAGGGACCCCCAACTAACCCCTCAGTGGAACCCTCGACGCGCTTTTTATGGGCATGGTGGTCATGCAGGCGATCACGTACTCTCGTTTCTTCTGGACCGACAGTAGATTCGTTGTCATCATAGTCGTGAGTAGATCTCACGCCAGCCAAACGCGCCTTTATTGATAACCAGAGCCTGGGCGTGCTCGGTACAACAGGCGCATCAATCATGTGAGTGTTTGCTACCTTGATTTGACATCATAATAATGCTCTATCGGATACCATACTGACTCTTTGCAGTGTGATCCTGTGGCAGCAATCTATATTCGTGTAAGTCTTCCCCCGAGGCTCTGTATACAACGGAGGTACTGACGAAGCTTCAGCTGGGGCTATGGCAATATCCTCACTACCACTGTGGCAAAATGTGAGTCTCAGGCGTATCAAATCTCCTGTGAGTGTCCTGACGTTGTCAGGGTATATGTTCTTGGCCTCCTTCAACATCGCCATCACTTTCTTGGTTCAAGTCGGTCCGATCTCTAGGGCAAAGAGCCAGAATTGACCTTGCAGATGATTTACATCGACCGGAGTCGAAAGCTATACCAGCACTGGTGGCCTGTGGCAGTGATAACTCCCTTCGCGTAGGTCGATTCTTCATGGTCATTATCAAAGATATGCGCTAATAGCATGCAGACTGGCCGCATTTGCTTGCCAGGTCGCTTTCGTTCATATCGCATATGGCGCCAAATACCTAAACTTTGACGTGATGTTCAATGATCCTGTAAGTGTCGCGCCCCTCAGCCCAGATCCCCACTTGCCTCCGTGACTGAAATGATTTGCAAGGCTGATGAGAGCAGGTCTCAAACGGATTGTCTAACGCCTATGTAAGCTCTCTTAAACCTTACCGGCCGTTCCTGAGACTGATGTTCCAGCTCTCCCTTACTCTCGTCACCGACTTCCTTATCACTGTGGTCGTGGTGTATGGACTGTACCGCGTCCAGACGGGTTGGGTCCATACCGATAGGAAGCTAAAGCAGCTGATCATGTGAGTTTTGCTTTCGCTCCGGAATAGCAGTATCGATGACTGACTCTTCAGCACATGTTTCGAGGCGCAGATCCCGGCACTGTGTATGTGAGTGATCTCTCACCTTCATCACTCTGCCTCATATCGAGTACTGATGCCATCAGCGCGGCTGTCGCCCTCGCCTGCTGGCCAAATAAGGATCCCAAAATCATGTCATTTTTGTAAGCTCTTCCCGCGTAATTTGAAATCTTGCCCCATGCTGATCCACTAAGCATGTGCACCAGCAAGGTCTACGTACTGGGTATGCTGATCACGCTCAACTTGCGCGGATCACCCGAGGCGTCTTCGGCCGATATGGAAGTGACCTTCGCATCAAGTACTGGACAGCGGGCCAAGCAGGTAAGCTCTCCTCCCTGCTTCTACATGCTCGTGGAGCTGACAAATGAGCTACAAATAGCGTCCATCTCGAGCGAGGGTGTCAGTTCGTATGCTCAAGCTGAGGAAGGGGTGAGTTCATTCACAATGCTTCAGTGCCACGCTGATGATTAGACGTTGCGTCGGAAGTCCCTCATGGAAGCAGACAAGGTCAGAGAGGATGGCGAAGGATCACCTGTGACTAGTCTTGGACATCCGACTGAGCAGCTGTCATACTCTTCAGACCCAGTTGGCCCGCCCGCTTATCGGGTGTATGTGGGGGTGTGATTAGCGTTGACTAGGGGCTTTCCATCGGTGGTCACTGTTGTGCAGATCAAAAGAATTATTACTAGGCGGTTGTTGGTCTTGCACATCTCTGCCTTCAGCGTTGCAAGCTGCAAGCAAGCTGCTGTACGAGACATCAGAATACGAGGCGGGAGTCAGCTAGGCACCGGGGCTTGGCCGAACGTCGACGTCGATTCCTCCCCCTTCGCACTTCCAATCAGCACTCATATCAGACCCCGACAGGAACTGTATACCTCTGTATACAATCTTGCCTCCTTGCAACATCTTATGCTTTGAGCTGAAACGCGCGGATAGCTGAATCCTGTCGGCGCAGGGGAAGCGAATGTGAAGCGAAAGAAGCGAAGGTCGCTTATTGTCGACTTGTCCGCAGGGACGCGTCCGATCCGTCCTCGAGGCCTTGACTCTTTCCCTCCAGCTATCCCTCCTGTGTGTTGACAGCCTCTCATGTGTGTCCGCACACACTGTATCTCGCCGCTCTCTCCAACCTCAGCTCGGCTCTATGTACTCGGCTCCCCCCATACCGCACACACTCGACGGAGGCATACACCCGTCCTACGACATTCATGTCGGGCTGTCCTGTCCAGACACTCTGGTCATGGGGTGACCTTTAGTTCCTGCAGATCTGGCAGTCCGATGGTCGGTAACAGACCCCTTACCAACTACTCAGATATCTATAAAGGACACCCCGAGTCTGATTCATCCCTCGTCGCCCACTTCCGCACCCACCCCGTCTCACCTATCAATCCACAATGCCCGCCATCCTAGCTCGTCAGGCCCTCCCGGCTGCACTATTGGCGAACTCGCGCTTGATGTCGTATTCCATCGGGTGAGTGGATCTTCTTGATATCATGTATACTCAGCCCATAGCTGAAGCTTGTCACAGTGGGACTCTTGATGCCATCTTCTTGGGCATGATCATCACACAGGTCTTCTCGTACTGGCATTTCATCAAGACTGATAGCAAGCTCGTCGTTGGGATCGTCGTGAGTCCACTCTGCTGTGCGAGTTGCGCATCACTGACAATGAGCGTAGGCTCTGGGTGTTGTTGCTACCTGTGGAGCTTCTCTCATGTGAGTTATTTCCCGGCGTATTCTCAATCGCGCCGTACTTCTCCGAGCGCGACTATTGCTGACCTGCAGTGTCCTTCTGTGGCAGCATTCCATCTTCGTGTACGTATATCCTTTGCCGTCGACAGCTCAGTGTTGACCAAGTTCTAGGTGGGGCTATGGCAATATTCTTACGGTTGTCGTGACCAAATGTAAGCCTCCGTCTATCTCGATTCCATGTATATATACTTGCAGATGCTGATGAGGATAGGGTACTTGTACCTCACCCCTATCAACATCGGCACAACGCTTCTGGTCCAGGTACGTCATCCGCATTCAGATATCTCAGGCTCATCATACTGACTGGATCGACAGATCTTTTATATCGACCGATGTCGCAATCTCTTCAGTCACTGGTGGCCCGTTGCTCTCATCTTGCCTTTCGCGTAAGCTACTCCTTCCAGATCTCTCACCGACGAGATGTGCTGATAGATTACAGGATCTGTTCATTCGGCATACAGATCGCTTTCGCGCACCTCGAGTATGGAAGCAGGAAATACTTGAGCATCACCATGTTTGACGATACTGTAAGTTGTGTGCGCCATGATGGGTGTTCTTAATCTGACTAGGCTAGGTCCCGAACGCGCTCGCGAATACCTATGTGAGCCGGATTTGATTTCTTCTCGCAAGGTCCATCCGAGCTGATCCACGTACAGTTGACTCTCACCATCTTCACTGATGTCCTCATCACGGGAATCGTCGTCTTCGGCTTACATCGAGTCAAGACCGGTTGGGCCCATACCGACCGAAAGTTACAGCAACTGATTGTGTGAGTCCCTCCTCAGCCACAAGATTGAAGTCACTCGACTGATTATGTAGGACCTGCTTCGAGGCCCAAGTACCCGCCTTAGCTATGTAAGTGCCTTCGCTTGTTTCTGGCCTTTAGCCTTCGCCGCTAATATAGACAGTGCCGCAGTATCCTGCGCATGCTGGCAGAACCAGGATACGGTGGTCATGTCCTTTGTGTCAGTTTCACCTATCTCCTCCGCTGAGAGGATCAAGCTGATGTCGCCAGGATGTGTACTAGCAAGATCTACGTGCTGGGCATGTTGATTACGCTCAATCTACGCCGGTCATCAGCGGCTCCAGGGGGTGGGAACAATTTGACCTACGCTTCAGGATCGAGCCGCAAGCAAGTGAGTACACGCATACTGTGCACGAAGACTTGTCTGACCTTCCAGTCGGAGATGAACTCTTACCCTCTGACCAGCATGCCGGACCTGGCGAGCAGCGAGGCATGTACCAGCCAAGCTGAGGAAGGGGTAAGTCGTCTCGTTTCTTGATGGTCGGATCTTGAAGCTTACTTGGTCCAGAGTATGGGTCGAAAGCCATCCTGGGAGCACGACGCTGTCAGTGCTGCTTCTGGTCGTGCCGATGACATTGTGATCGATCGCCCGGGTGACCAGTATGCCTCGACCGCGCGTCTCGCATCCAGACATGCTTTGGGGAAGTGATTGTGGTACGGAGGGGATTCGCGCCTTTCGGCTTTGGTATCTGCTTCTGCGATCTCTACAGGTTCCGCAAATCTTCTTGATAGAGAATGCACAACATAGCTACAGCAAGGCTTCGTCAGTGTGCCGAGTGAGTCTGGGAGGTGATACTGCTATGTCGCCGTAGCGGCAAGCCGAACAAGAGCTAGTGATACATCTAAGGTTAGAATACAACGCACGCCTTCCGAGAGGTCTCACACTCATCCCTCAGCATCTTGTCTGCCCCTATCCTCTCCTGAGCGCTGACCGAAACCTCTACTCCTCTCTTTGCTACGCCTCACCTCCATAGTCCGCCTCACGACCTCGACAACCTTCACAACGGCCTCTGCATCCCCCTCGCTCGGCTCTCGACGGGCATATCGCGCCTGCTCCATGAGTCGAATATACGAGTTGACAAAGAGAATCAACGCCTGATCAGCTGTTTCGGCAGCCGCGGTGCTGAGTGACGCGAGGGATAACGGGGGTTGCCCATTCTGGGCGGTCCGAGGATGTGAAGAGAGAAGTAGGTGGTCTACAGTGTCAGCTCCAATAGATAAGGCTGGAATCTAGAGGTACGCACGCATATCCGGCAATGTGGACAGCATCTCTGTTCGGAAGTGCTTATCTTCCCACTTCGTACCTGTCAGAAATCAGCTTCGGTGCTTTGACAGACATGCATACCCTGCAGACGTACCTGGCCGACCCCAACCCTCTTGTTCTCCCGTAGTGGCCTGGCTGATATGCGCTATTACCGCCGTCCTGGAGTATTCACTCATGATGTGGTCGGCAACAGTCTTTGGGCGTCAATCAGACCAGCCTCTCACGGTGTAGTAGGGACGAAGACTGACCTTTTCTAGATCAAGGTACTTTATCGGCATGTACGGCTTAGGCATAGCACGCAGGAGCCGCTTGATGGTCAGAAGACGAGACCAGCAGAACATGGCGGAGATGATTGCCTGTAAAAGTCAGCCTGAGCTGCAGAATGTTTGATCACGCCAATGTCGATCGCTTCCTCCTGAGTAGCTCTGGCAAATCTTCTGGGCTGGCCTCCTCGGATAAGAGGACAGAAGTCTGGCCCCACTTCTCCTCGGTGCAGCCTTGTCAATGATGGGGGAAAAGAGATCGATGCTGGCTTTGATCGCCCCCTAAAACACTAGCCCTCTCCCACCCCCATCTTTGTCCCCTTTCGTCGCCCCCCTCAATACCAACTCGACGCCTCTCTCACACCTCTCTCTCCATTGTTTGCATTTGGCCCACATGATGCTCATACTCCAACTCACCACAGCCGCATACGCCGCCGCCAGCACGAAAATGTTCCACCTCCCTTGCAAGCCGCCCCTGATCGCCTGTTCCCCTATCCCATACGCCGAAAGAAGCAGCAATATCACCAGGACCAAGATGAATACCGCAAAGGTGGTCTGATAGCCTATCACACGCCATAGTGAAGGCCTGCTTGATCTCGAGCGGGCATGTCGAGTGGGCTTTTTGTGATGGCGAAAGGGGGATCGAGTTGGGGGATAGGTATTGGGATTTGGGCGATGAGCGGAAGTATGACGTCGAGAGCTTAGTAGAGGTGTTGGAGGGGCCATAGTGAGCTTGCCCCTCGCGTAGTCCGGATGGAGACTGACTTCACTACTAAGATGATGTGAGGATGAGGATTCCGAAAATGCTTCGAAACGGCCTGTGCTTGTCCTCCGCGGCTCTCCGCGGATCAACAACAACGGATACCCGTGCGTCACTGTGCGGCCATGGCCACTTTTGCTTACTACGCTTGACGTGATGACCTGAAGACCGTGTGATTGCCATAGAAGGCAGGGGCAGCTAGACGGGTATGTAGTAGCCAAGTTGCCGAAGCAATACATTATAATCCCAAAGTTCTCCTATGTATATGTCTAATTGATCTATCTACTGCTTTCCTAAATTCCTTCCCCTTGTTGCGTAACCCTAGTGTGCGCCGCAGTGTATGGATCCATCGGCGTGGGTGTGGCAATCGGCAGCAGCGGAGGCCGAAGCTGAGGGAGCAGCAGCGGCAGCGGAGCTGACAGACCGAGCAGCAGAGGATGTAGTAGGGGCGGCAGAGGAGGTGGCAGCGGGGGCAGAGGTGGCGGAAGCAGCAGCGGAGGATGAGGGTAGGGGTGCACCGTGGGCGTCGGCAGTGGGGGCAGGGAGGGAGGCAATATCTCCAATGCAGGAGTCACCGCCCTTGACGACCTCGTTGATGTAGACGTGGGCAGCAAAGTACTGGAGGACGTCCGAGTCGAAGGGGGCAAAAGTGGCGTTGGTCTTGGCGAGCTGGACGGCGCCGGCAAGACCGGAAGTGTAGTGCTGAACGGCATTGTCGGTGATTTGGGGGACGTGGAGGAGACGGTGGAGGAGGTCGACGGACCAGAAGGTGGAGGGAGCGGCATTGGTGAGTTTGTAACCCTTCATGCACATCTCGATGTTGTACCGCCGGTCGGTGTATGAGGCGTCGCAGATGACAGTCTCGGACGTGGCGTTGTTGCCTCGCCAGTGACCTCTCCATCCGGGGAATTTACAGTTCTGAGGTGTCAGCAATGGATAGATGAACAGAGAAGGAAAGACTTACCCCGTCAATGTCGTCACACCTTAGAAGAACACCTGACTTGTCCGAGTACAGCACCGACTCGTAGACACCTAGCGCATTGGCGAATGCCCGGTCGTTGTCGGCACCGAAGTAGAGCTGGAAGGCTGGGTCGTTGGGACCGTTGGACTTGATGTACTTCTGGGCGAACTCTACGACCTCGTAAGTCTCACTAGTAAGTCAGCAGATGGCCAATAGGTAAAAGAGACAGTTGACGTACTTGAGACCACGCTCGATCATGCGGCGCTGCGTAGCATTGCACGACTGGTGAATCTCGACCCATGACTGAGGGGTCTTGAGATCACGAGAGCCGATGTGAGCGGCGATGTTGACGGGGGAGGCGATGGCGCCGACGGCAGCGGCGAGAGCAAAGACAGCCTTCATTTTGAGAGTTATGATTGGGTTGGGGTGGGTAGGGAGGTTGAAGTTGTAGGGTAGGTGTTTGGAAAGATTGATGTAAAGGGATGATTGACTAGTCCTATAATGCTCACCCAATCCTTATATCCTCTGACACTCCACAGAGTGGACCAGAAATTTTGATGAGCGTGAGGAATGACCGGGCGCCAAGCAAGTACCCACTTCCATCTGCATCCTGTCAAGTCAGATCATCCGGACCGACCGGTCCCGCCAGAACGCCGAATAACAAGTCCGAGTATCTATCGGGAATGGCAAAGCTATCAGCGAGCGGGGATGTAACCTCAATTTTTAGTATCGTGCCAAGCACGGTCGATCCCCCTTCTGCCAGCCGAGTACCCCACAGATGCACGTCCACTTCCATGTGGAGTAAGGACTAATCTGAAACTACCATGAGCCCGAGCGGTCAAGGGATAACGAGCGAAGCGTAACGCGTGATTGATGAGAGTACTGTGCCAAGTACAGTCTGGAAAAATTTCCAGAGATAGGAGAGGTGAAACGCCACCGGTCGGGTCCTCAATTCGCTACTCCGTCCATCCATCTTGATCCTTTTTGCATTCCTCTCTCGCGTCTCTGCACAACTACGACTGTCTAGGTACTCCAACGTGCTCACTGTCGAATGTCTTGGCATGAGCTAACGGAGCGAGGGGCCTCCAGTCGGGTCTCCATCTGATTCTCACTCTGAAGAATTTTTCGCGAAGATTGCCGACTCTGATCCTAGACGATATATCTGACACCCACCTCAAGGCTCCCAACACCAGTCCATCTACTCTGACAACTACCATCTACACAATGAGACTGCAATTCGCCTCCTCCTTGATACTAGCTTCCGCCGCCGCCGCGCAATTCGTAGCGCCAGTGACGGTATCGGCCACGCCTTCTTCCTCCGCGGCAACTTCCTCCCGGTCCCCTGGGTCCATCACCAGCGTCTCCACCGCATCTATCACTCTCGCCCCTCCTCCAGAATCCACAGGCTGTGTAGCCCACGGCGATCACTTCCACTGCGAAGGCCCCAATACGGCCTATACCGGGGCTCCCACCGCGTCCGGGACCGCTCTATCAGACTCGTCGAGCTCGGGCGAATGTATCATCCATGTCGGACACACGTAAGTTTCATCACCCACAAAAAAGTCCTGCATCGCTGATCCCGCAGACATGGTGATTGCTCAGCACAAGACCTGGCGTGCGGCGCCATCCTGACGGAAGCGTACAACATGCCCCTCCACATCGGCTCCATCTTCATCATCCTCGTCACTTCCGCCCTGGGCATTCTCATCCCCATGCTTTCCGGTTGGACACGCAGAGCAGACGGCAGTAAGATTGCAAGTGGTGATCCAGTCGCATTTGGGCGGAAAGCGGGCTTCTGGGCAAGCTTGTTCTTCCTTGCAAAGCACTTTGGAACTGGAATCATCATTTCCACAGCATTCATCGTATGTCTATCCCTGCTCCATTCGTGACTTATGGCTGACTCCTCAGCACCTCCTCTTCCACGGCTTCGTCATGTTTCAAAACGAATGTATCGGCGAATTGGCCTACGAATCCACCGCAGCAGCTATCGCCATGGCTGCAGCGCTCATCACTTTCCTCTTTGACTTCATCGGCAGTCGACTCGCTTCGCGCAAGACGGGCCATGTTGAGGGTCTGTCCCCCCAGAGCTCTGCACCTGGATCTCCAGATCGCGAGAAGACGGGGGCTGGCTTCGTCCCCACTGACGGCGCCGGTGCGCACGGTCACGATTGCGGTCATGTCGACGCGGCATTCGCAGCGGAGGAGAGTTGGCGGGTGGCCCTACTCGAAGCTGGTATCATCTTCCATTCGTATGTCTGTCCCTCCGTGTCACCACGCCAAACCACACGCTAATCCTACAGCATCATGATCGGCGTCACCCTCGGCGCATCATCCGGCGCAGGCTGGACAACACTCCTCATCGTCATCTGCTTCCATCAATTCTTCGAAGGCGCAGCGCTTGGTGCCCGAATCGCTCTCCTATTCTGGATCTCAAAAGTCCGCGCCATCATCATGTCCACCGCCTTCATCCTCATCACCCCTATCGGCATCGCCATCGGAATCGCCGTCCGCCAGGTATTCTCCCAGAATGGTAAAGCCAGCCTCTTATCCGTCGGGATCCTCAATGCCATCTCGGCCGGTATCCTGCTATACACTGCCTTCAAATTGCTTGCTTGCGACTTTGTTGATGGACCTCTGAGGCATGCTCCATTCAGTAAAGTCGGACCGGCAGTGGCGGCGCTCATTGTGGGTCTTATTGGGATGAGCGTGTTGGGCAAGTGGGCATAGGAGTGTTGGATAGGCGCAAATATAGATTTAGCTAGACGGAGACATGTATCTACTTTTAATGGGCACCGTTCGTCTTTGCTGCAGTACTGGTTTCTTGTACCGTACGTCAAAGAGCGATGATCGAGATACCATGCGGATAGATGTGAACCCCTAATTTACCCCGGATAGATGTCTAGAAATACAAGATTGTGCTTCTTCCCAAACTCCCAACATTACATCCCTCTCCCATCAAACATCACCTAACCTCCTCCCCTTCCTCCTTTTCTCTCCGCGCCATCCACCCACCCACACCCTTATGCACCACCATCAAACCCAGCACAACTGGCAGATACCACAGACTGACAAAGAAGCACTTCTTGGCGGTCTTTTCCCCCACATCGACATAAAACGCCCATGCCGACTTGACAAACAACACATTGGGTATCAAAGTCGTTAGGCCGAATGACCAATCGACCGCGCCGGATGCCGGAGCAAGGACAGCCGTGAATGGTACGAGCAGCACTGCGTGTCTGAGAGATACGAGTGCGTTGAGGCGGGGGGAAAGGACGGAGAGCATCGGATAGCCCGATAGGGCGTAATATGGCCGAATGAGATGTGAGAGGGCGTTGAAATGTGGGAATTGCCAGGAGAACAAGAGGGCAAAGAGGGTGAGTGGGACGAGGGGGTTGGGCGTTGTGGCGAGTGGAGAAGAGGGGGAGTGGAATTGAAGGGGTTGGGTCGATGTGGGCCATAATGATCCACCGGTGGCTGTCCAGCCCATGAGCGGTGTGATACCGCCGACGACTGCGCCTATCCAGGTATTAGACACTGAGAATCGCTTCATTGGCGTATAGATCGCAGCGTATAGCACGAGGTTGCCGAGGCCTAGGGCCGCAGTGGTGGGGTTACAGCCATGCCACAGGACTAGACCGCCAAGGAGGGTACAGACCACGCCGAACATTGCGGCGTGGAAGGGTGAGACTCGGCGCGCGACGAGGGGTCGTACGCGGGTCCGAGGTGTTTGCGCATCGAGAGGAGCTTCAAGGATCTGGTTGAATGTGTTCGCGGCGGCAGAGACCAGGAATGTGCCGACTGAAAGATTTAGGAGGAGGGGGATAGATAAGGGGAGGGGAGAGAGGGCAAGTCCGGTGGTCGCCGTAAGTGTCATGAGAATCGACAGGTTCCGTTTGGATAATTGAGAGTAAAGACCTATTCGGCGACGGAGCGTGAGAGGGGGGTTCGCCTTGTATGACTCGAGCGGGGCAGAAGGTGGACCTGGGGCAGGCAAGTCAAGGTCGGGAAAGGGGGGAGCAGTCAATCGACCGGCGGCAAAGACTGTCGATACCCGTTCCCTAGGCGCAGTATGCGCAGAAAAGAACGGACGGTGGATAGCAGCGGTATGAGCCTGTCGTTTCGAGCCTGTCGATGTGAAGGGTGAAGGAGGTGCAGATTGGGATTTGGATGATCCGCGAGGTGGTGCAGCAGGTTTAGAGGGTACTTCCGATTCGGTGTGTGGTTCCGGGTCGTGGTGCTCCGTCTCTTCTGCGGCAGGGGGTGGGGGGTGATGTTCCTCCTCGTCCGTCTTTTCGGTAGGTGCGCCAATCTTGGACATTTGCCCATCTACCATCCGGCGGAATTTCCCATCTCGCCTTGAGAGTAACTCGCCGTATGATCCGTCCTCCACTACTTTTCCACCATCAAGGAGGACGACGCGGTCTGCTTGGGCAATGGAGGATAGACGATGGGCAATGAGGATGACGGTGATTTCGGAATTATCAAATAGGGCATCAAGCGCTGCGTTTACCTAAGACATCAGCACTGACACTATAAACAAAACATCCAGACCCAAGCGAACTTACCGCTCGTTCAGATTCTGAATCCAAAGCACTAGTAGCTTCATCCATCAACAACACGCTAGGCTCGCCGACCAAAGCTCTCGCAATAGCGATCCGCTGCCTCTGACCTCCACTCATTGCCGCCTTGGTAATGACGGTATCATAACCCTGTGGCAACGCATCGATAAAATCACAATGGGCAACTTCAGCTGCGCGCTTGATTTCGTCGCGCGTAGCATTCGGATGTCCATAGGCGATATTCTCATGGATCGTACCTCCGAATAGAATTGGATCTTGGGGAACGACCCCGATTCTCGATCGCCATGATTCGGGTATAAAGCCGCGAATATCTTGACCGTCGAGAAGGACTGTACCGGATGTTGGGTCGTAGAAACGTAAAAGGAGGAGTTGGATAGATGATTTGCCTGATCCGGAACCGCCACTGTTGTGTCAGCGCGGTCTCATGGTCGAGGGGGAAATTGAAACTTACACAAGAGCGACACATTCACCCTTTTCAATCCGGAGATTTAGGCCGTCAAGAACTTTAGCGTCCGGTCGGGAAGGGTAAGCAAAGCTGACGTCGCGCAACTCAATAGTTCCTCCTTTCGGCTCGGGTACAGCCTGGCCAGTCCCGAGTTTGATGGGTGACGATAATGCGTGTAAACCGATGATACGCTGTGAAGCTCCGACACCCTTCATCAGACCGGTAAAGAACCCAGCGAGCGCTATCGTGTCAGCCGGAAGTTATCGCGGCAAGTTAACACCCAATTTGAGACTTACTATTCAAGGACCACTCAATCCAATTGACGTAAATGAACAGACTCGTCATATCCCCCACACTAATCTCTCCCCTCTTCACCAACACACCGCCATAGATCAACAGCCCAATCATCCCAAGATCTCCAGCTACCTCATTCGCCCCCTGAAATACGCCATTCGCGAATGTTTCCTTCTTCTGCAGACCATACACCTTGCCAACTCGACCAGCATATAACGCCTCTTCCGCCGGCTGGGTATTACTGGCCGTGACGGTCCGGTGGGCCGACAGACGCTCTTCGGCCAACTTGGACATATTGCCCATTGCCTCTTGCGTCCGGAGAGATAATCCGCGGATGAAGCGGCCGTAGAAGAAGGATCCGATCGAGATAGGAGGGATAATCAAGAGCATGACGAGAGTGAGGGTGGGCGAGATGAGGTACATGGCCACGCAACCTGCTCCGGCGCCCAGGACAGCTTTGAGACCTTCGCCGAGATTCTCAGATAGACTCTGGCCGACAATGGATGTATCTTGTCCTAGTCGGGATAAGGCATCTCCGACCCCGGCCGTCTCGATGTGCGAAGGTGGCATAGCGAGGTATTTTGCATATGTTTGATTTCTATTGTCAGCTCAGACTGTAAGCAGGACATACCTTATCCGCATGACTGTGCGTTGACCAGCCAACCTCAGACATATGCTCCGTCCCGAATTGGCCACGGCGCCAACGAGAAGAATACCAGCGAGCGCTATTGTGGCATGTTCCAATGGCAGACCGAACAGCTCGGTAGCTTCAGACCCAGGTGCGAAGAAATCGATAATCCGTCCGATGGCCCATGGTATTCCAAGATTCACACCAGTGGACACGACGAGGAAGGCGACGCCGGCTGTAAGAAGGGGCCATTGGGGTTTGGCCAAGGCGAGAAGGCGGAGGAGGGAAGCTGTATCGGGCGTCTTTTCGAGTTTAGGGGGTGAGGAAATGGCTGTGGTGGGTGGAGGTGTGGATATAGATGTGGATGGTGAGGGTGGTGGTGATGTACTGGCCGTAGCTGGTGTTTCGGCGGGAGAAATGGGGGGTTGGGGATTTGAATCTCTCACTCGGGGTTTATCTGGAGGTTCCGATGGGGGCGGACGAGAGACGTTTGAGTTGAAGCGGATGAACAGCCCGATAGAATTAGGATGTGGGTATCGGGCTGTACATGGTACCGCACGCGATGCCAGTCCGGCACGAGGAGGATAGACGAATGTTGTTGTAGCGAATGTCCGGGCTAGCCTCGAAGGGCCTGCTTCTCCCAGGACGTGTCGGGCGGGCCTGTAAGCTGCGGGACGTATCTCCAGCACCCTGCCGAGAGCCTGGCCGTATCTAGCGGCCATTGCAGGCCTGATCTGTACCTTGAGCCGTTGAGTATAGGATGTATTGGTGGATAGGGTACGGCTATGGCGACTTTCATCTTTAGGTCAGTTCCAAGATCGGCCGAGAGCCACGTGGAGAGCAGGATAAATACGGATAAATAGCTGAGAAACTAATGAAAAGTCTGAAACGCGGGTGGCGACAGGTCCATCTCACTACACACCTGTCGACTATAGCTATAGCTACACGATCATAGGCAATATGGTCGCCTCATCAATGAAGAGTAAGCCCGAACGCAGTACTCAGCTGATACCTAGACGCCATGGCTCGGCGGAACCATAAAGAACGATCGCAGCCCGCCAATCGTCAGCGGCTCGGTCTGCTCGAGAAGCACAAAGATTATGTTCTTCGAGCGCGAGACTACCACTCGAAGCAGGACCGCCTGAAGAAGCTGAAGGAGAAGGCGGCATTTAGAAATAAGGATGAATTCTACTTTGGGATGGTCAAGGCGCAGACCAAGGGTGGAGTCGTGATCGGAGACCGAGGGAATGAGGCGTTGGAAGTGGACGTCGTGAAAGTTTTGAAGAGCCAGGATTTGGGCTGGGTCAGAGTTCAGATCTCACAGGATGATAAGGTGGGTCTCAATCTCTGTGTAATGGCAAGTCAAGTGCTGATGGGCCAGAAAGTAGAAAAGCTTAGGAGAGAGCTCGAGGTTACTGCGCCAGCAGCGACGGCGGGCGAGTGGGATGCAGCTGCTGAGTTGGCCGAAGTTGAGAAATTGGCAGAGATGGGGGTGGTTATAAATCCTCAAGCACGAGCAAGTGGGTCGGGATCCAGCGGGAAGAAGAATAAGGGGAAGGGGAAGGCGGTAGATGGCGGTCATGTGTTGTTTGTGGACGGACGGGAAGAGTGTGAGTTGATTTGCTACTTTGGAATCGCAGGTAGCTGATATACTAGTTGAGGGGTATGGCGACAAGTCCGCTGTGGTCGATACGATGGAAGAGACGACAAAAGAGGTGGATCTGGGATGGGAGACAGTAGTTCCGAAGAGCAAACGGAAAAGGCCTACAGCGGCACCTGTCGCTCAGCCTGTCCAATCTGCAGAAGAAATGGCAGAAGAAGCCAGAGTGAGTTGATGTTCTGCGGACATCAAAATCTCTGGACTGCTGTACGATACCTATGGGCGCCGCTGACGTTTCAGCAAACGCGACTCGACCTCCTTACATCACTTTCCTCCCACCTCGCACGCTTACGCCTATTACACCAAGCTGAATCCCGGCTGGAACAGACCAAAGGATTGATGGGTAAAGGTGCGGCGAGGAAGGTGCAGCAGCATGGCTGGGTAGAGGACTCGAGTTTGCCCGAAGATAGGAACGGGGAACAGCGGAAGTGGGTCGGAAAGGACTTTAAGTGGAAAGCCGAGCGTAAGCGATAGGGTGGGTATGGTCAGGGGTAGGCTTTAGGGATTGGCGCTTGGGCTTGTGTCTAGTACAGTGTTGTTGTAATCTACTTTTGCATGGTCTACTGCTATGGTACAACAGAATACTCCTTCAAACCCAACGCGGATGTCTGGATTTCTAGTTCGCTTGACGGATCGGCGTGGCCATGTCCTTCCGCCGACCCGTATTGCCTCTCTCGCTCCACTTTCTTCTCCAAGCCTCTCGTAGTACCGTCCTACTTTCTCTTCAATCCCTGCAATCTCGGATCTCTAAAGAGATGTTTACAGTTCGTACAGAAGTAGAAGAGCGTCATGTTGGTCGTCAACCGTCTGGCCTGATCTTGGTATACTACCGATCTAAAGGAAGTCAGCTTATATCTCCCTGCCTTGCCCAAGAGAGCTAAAGATCCAACTCACTCCAGCCCATCACATTGTGGACACATCACCGCCGTACTGCGCTGTAATGTCGGATCCGTCTCCAGATCTCTCGTTTGCCCAGCTTGTTCTCTGGACGATTTCAGCACCTTGTTCTCCACTCGTCAATTCCACAACTCACCGCTCCCTCGTCAACAGATCGTTCCGGTAAACACACGCAGCATCTTCTTTAGGGTTGTTGGTTGCATTTTCAGAGTACATGCAATTTCTGCAAGAGTAGAGTAAGACTTTGGAGTTGTTGTCGGACTAGATTGATCAGCTGTGTTCCACTCTCTGTCACAAAGGCAAGTGAAATGTTCAGCTGGATGCAAGGATATTGATCGCAGCAGTGATGGTCGGACGGAGAGTCGATTCTACAGACTTACTTTTGGATACAAGAGGTTATTGCTGATTCATCAGCTGGGCCCTTCTCTCCAGTCTAGCGCTTGACTCACCATTCTCCACAGAACCGTAATGTAGGGGGTTTAGCTGCCATTTCTATTCGCTTCCAGAGGGTTCGATTGCTGTTAAGATAGACTGAGAGTGAAGTGGGATCAGCTTAATAAGAGGAGTAGAAGCAAGAGAGAGAGCCAAAGGTTCGCTGTGGTTGCTGTTGCCCTCTTGGTGGCGGGAGTTGCTTACCTAATCTTGGTGGCCCGTGCGTCAGGCACGCGCGTTCGGGAAAGAAAGTCACGCGTCCATCTTTGCATCGCCTTCATCCTACCCCGCTCATCCTTCCCACACTTCACTGCATAGTGATCTCTCGCTCTGTCAGAGTGCAGTAGCAGCTGCCCCATCGGAGCTTCTTGGCCGCTCGAAAACAGATCGATTAGCCCATTTACACCCTCCCACCACCCCTTCGAAGTCTGTGTCGCGCCTTTTTGCCGTGATCACTTTGCGACACCTTCCGGCTGCCAACTACCCATGTCCTCTTCCTGAACCGCCAGCAATCGCACTCTCATCTTATACTCAGCGTCTTTCATCCCCGCCTAGGGTATCGCACCCCATCATGGCATTCCCTTTCCCCTCCCCATTCAAAATCCCCCTTCCCCGTCGATTCCTCCTCCTCGCCCTCGGCGCCGCCATCCTCGTCGTCCTCCTCAACCTCTTTGCGCCCTCCGCCCTCCCGATCATATCCGATGATGACGAAGGTTATTTCGGGGCCGGAAAATGGCTACCAAATATGTGGGACTCAGATACGATAATCGATCGTCCGCAGGAGTTTGATGAGGATGGACAATGTCTCTTCTTATCACCATATGACGCCTTGTCGCCAGAAGAAAAGAGGCGGGCAGAGTTGATGGTACTTGAGGAAGTATCAGCGGGTGTTGTGCGTGCGAAGGATACGTCGGATGATGAGGATGAGAATGATGATCGGCCCAAGGGTCCTAGTCATCCTATCCTCGCACTTCTCAAAGCGGGCGAGGATAAATGGAACAAGAAAATGTCGACTCAGAGCAAGACGATCGAAGAGGCTGTTGAGAAGTACATCAGTAAATGGAATCGGAATCCGCCCAAGGGTTTCGATAAATGGTGGAAATTCGCAAGCTCGGTACATGTTCTCTTGCCTGATGAATATGACGCGTGAGTCGAGTTTAGGTCCTGCTTCCGACGATAATTGCTGATGGACAGTATCATGACGTCCCTTCTACCCTTCTACGGTCTACCGATCAAAACTCTCCAAGAGCGCCTGGTCGAGGCTGAAACTATCCCCGAAACCTTCACGTTGATTGTACACGACGGCAAGGTCGAACTTGAGTGGAACGACAATTACTCCAGAGACACATGGTGGGCTAGTCGACCGCGTGCCGATAGTCAGATCAATCTCATGGAGCCTTTCCTAGCGGAATTGCCAAGTTTCAGGTAGGCTTTGACCCATTATCGTCTATGAATGGTACTGAAGATCAGGGCAACATTCACAATTCACGATCAACCGACGATGCTTTTGGATTATGCGAGACAGCAGGAATTGGTAAAAGCTGCCAAGGCTGGCACAGGTACGTTTGAGCTATCGACCGATCTGACGATAGTATCAAATACCCCGAATGAGGAAGATCGCCATGAACAGATTTGGACTAAAGCTTGTGCGCCTAATAGTCCGCTCGTCCAGGGTCAAAAGGAGCTACGTGAGTTGAAATTCCCGACAGTGCGTCGCATCAGCTGACGATCTCAGCCGAGACGGATACCTTCATCTCGCGCCATGAAGCCGCCATGGACATCTGCGAGCACCCATCTGTAAGCTAGGCAACGTCTTCTCTGTCAGCGATGACATCCAAGCTAATCTAGACAGTATATGGACAACCACGGGATGCTGCTTGAAGCGCACGACGAAAACATGCACCCTAAACCTCATACAAAGCTCTACCCCATTCTTGTACCTTCGAAAACATCCCTCAATGGTGATATCCCAGTCACGCCTATTGGTCGGGATGGACGTCGAGACGACGTAGGGTTCGACCCGGACTGGTCAAAGAAGCGCGGCAAGGTATACTGGGTAAGTGCTCTTTTCGCATGGGATCTGTTTGGAGTCCTCGGGTGGGAGGGGATCCCGACTCAGCAAGGAGATATCTATGGTTGAGATGAAGCTGACCATGTAGCGCGGTCTGGCAACAGGTCTCAATCACAATAAGAAATCGGGCGCAAGATGGCGCGAGTCTCATCGCGAGCGTCTCCATTTCTTGGCCAACGACAAGACGAATGCGAACCAAGAAGTTCTAGCGGCAGTGGGCGATACCGGTCGAGTCGAATATAACAGGTACCCCATGAAGGAGCTTGGGGAGTATTATATGGATATGAAGCTGTCGGGCGGGAATTGGCAGTAAGTCTGATTTGCTGTGGCATATAGGCGAAGTGTTGGAGAGTATTGGGTTGCTCTTGCTGTAGTCGAAGATATTGCTGACACTGCTAGGTGTGATGGTGATGATGGAACGTGCGCTGAGATGGATCGGGAGATATCATGGGCAGAGAAGGACCCAGGGGAGAAGAGTAATGAGTACAAATATGTGTTTGACGTGAGTGTTTCTTCCTTCCAAACTCACGACTCTGCCCCCTGCTTCAGGTTGAGATGGTTCGCTTGTGCAGTTACTGCAGGGTCTAGGCTGATCTTGGCAGACAGACGGTAATGCCTGGAGTTCTCGTTTCCCCCGATTGATGGCTAGCAACAAGTGAGTCTTGGCCCCTACATTCCAACCCTGAACGTCGCTGATCTCTTTAGCGTCGTCATCAAAGCCTCGGTCTTCCCCGAATGGAGTAAGTGACCTTGCCATTTCTCACAACCAACCTTTCCTCTCATTCCTTCCTGGATTTTGTTCAGGGATGACGCTGACTCTTTAGACACCCAAAGTCTGCCCGAGTGGTACGTCTACGTCCCGAGCAAAGTAGACTACTCGGACGTCTACTCCATCATGGCTTTGTAAGTCGTCCTCTACATCTAGCCACACTTCCAGCGCTGACGTCCAGCTTCCGCGGTACACCACACGGAAAAGGTAACAGGGGAGGGCACGATGAGGTCGCGAGGCGTATAGCTCTCAACTCGCAGTGCTGGGTTGAAAAGAGTGAGTTGTCCATCTTTAAGCACGACTTGTCCATCTTTAAGCACGACAAGGGTGAGAAAAAGCTGACCATTCATAGCGTGGCGAAGGGAAGATATGCAGAGTTACATGTTCTTACTATATCTTGAATACGCCCGACTTGTCTCCCCAGATCGCGATAACAAGAAGATGGTGAGTGACTTCACATATTTCCACTTTGGAATCCTGAACTTCTCAATCCGAGTCATCGCCCATTGTAGATCCAAGCTGACATGATAGGACTTCATCTTACCGAAGAAACATCAAACACCTGCACCCGAACACATTCCCGCACCCGAGACTCCCAAAATTGTTGCACCTCTCGGCGCACCAGAAGACGAGCTACCAGAACCAATAACGACGACAGCAACGACGACGGAGGAGCTCAAGACGGATACGCAAGAAGAGGTGGAGGAGGTGCTACATATTGAGGAATTGATTGAGAGGTCATAGGACATTTTGACGAGACGAGCGGGGTGGAGATCAAGTGGGGAGATGTTGCATGGGTAATCGGAGGGAGGGGATAGGGCGTACGGAGATTTCCCTCTATACGTGATGTTTGGATGGGAGGGGTGTATTGGGTGTTGGAGGTGGTATCGCATATTTACCTAGACGGATTACGAGCTTTCATGTATCAGATCATTTAGTCCAGTTCCGGCCACTCGATCTTGACGCGATGCCCTTGACAGCGGTGACTGCTAAGCCTGTGCTGACTAGCGCAACACCGTCAGAAATGTGATCGTGTTGTTCATGATGTAAGCTAGAATTGGAGATAAGAAAATACGTGTAAAGTGTTTCGAGTGGACGTTCTTTCGCGATCCGCCCCCTAACCACCTTTGATGATCCCGTCTTCGTGATCTGGCCAACAGAGACCCTTTCTCTAGCAGCCGCATTCTGCGTTCGTGATCAGCTCTACGCAACGGACCAGTAGTGGGCTGCCTTTACTTACGACATAGTAGGGCTCTTATCACACTGCCCTCCTTCAATCGCCAGTCGGCTGCAGTCATCGTCCAAGCCTGAATGGTCAGCTCATAGCCTTAGTCTGTGCCCCTGAGTAACGGGTAAAGGCTCACGTCCTTGTCTCTGATCAGAAAGACCCGGTTCGCTTCTCCTGACTCATCATCTTCTCCGCCCTCCCCTTCATCATCCTCTGGATCTCCTCTGTTGCCGTAGGCTCCCTCCTCCATTAATTCGTGGTTCTCGAAGTTGAATCTAAGAATGTCAGCGTAGTTTGCAGATCATTCTGTGGCATAAAATATCACCTCATGGAACTGTACGGAACGTCTAGCTTGTCACAAGCCGTTCGGCAGATTTTTTCGATGAGAGTTCGGGGAGTGATTTTCAGGCTTACTTCTTCAATATAGTTGTAAGTGACCTAGCACGATTATCAGTAAATGTTCGTATAAGGTCACGCTGCGACCAAACACCACTTACAGTTATGGTGAAGGAATCGTCTTTTTTCTCTTCAGGGGCATCCTCAATCTTATCCTTAGAGTCGCTACGGACAAGTCGCTGGGATCTCCGGGCGGTCTTTACAGCGGGAGAAGCCTGACGTCGTCAACACTCTGGATTTAGGACTTAGTCAAGGCTAAGCCATGGAAAGCTCGCGGGGAGCGATGACAGGGATGCTCACATTCATGCTTTCCCGCTTCCCTCTCTTGTCAGCGGGGACTTTGACTGCTTCATCCTCATCAGCAGTATCTGTGCTCTTCCGCTTGGCATCACGTCTGCTGGCAGGGGAGAGGTCGACGGTGAATCTTGTGAACTTCAGCAATTTTCCTATCAATATCGAAGGTTCCCCACGTAAGATGTCACATGGCAAAATTTCAACACTCACCCGATATCATAGTTTCCCTGATCATCTTGACGCCACTTATAGAATCTGAGTAGCTCGCCTACGGTCGTCTCGGAGGTTACGCGCAGCTGTGCCATGGCATCATCCTCGTCATTCTTTGCTCGAACCTGCATGGGATCAGTCTAGGCCTACCGTCTCACGACATAAGCGCAAATGATGCAAGCCCCCCTGAGCGAGGAATCCGAGCTGACTGAGAGACTGCATATCAGACGCGGCTTGATCTGATCATGGATCAGAGTAATGTGATAGATGCGGCTGACGGGTTCTTCTGAGCTTCGGCGTTGCTGGGAGGTCTGAAACGCATTACGGCATGCCTTTCGGCCAACGAGAGTCACTCCAGAGTCGGGACATGTTGCAGGCTAAGCCGTCAAAATCGCAATGCCTTCAGGCCGAGCGTCCGAATACCCGCTTGTTCCGGTTCTTGATCATCACAGGTTTCATAGGGAGGTCTAGAATGGGTGCTGCCTGATTTGGTCGACGGCTACAGCTACGGATCCCATTCGCTTCCTCGTCCAATCAGCCCGACCTTGCCGGTGTATTCCTGCGCCTAGCCTGCAAGAGCACTGGCTTTTCGAGATGAAGCGGATCAGCGACCAAGGGCAATTACATATGATTTGATTACATCTTTCGGAATGCTCAGCAGCCGCAAACTAAGATACAAGTCAGCTATGTCAACATCACCTTGGGCAGTGACCGACAGCTTCGTGGACGGCTTTAAATCAGCACGCACGGCAAAGCACCATGTACAGATCGCTGCCTTCTTCAAGTCCCCATTCCTCAGCCGTTCGATCGCAAGCCTGCGAGTATCAGCTATGAATCACGGTCGCCTGAGTTCCGAAGCTCAGCGGTAAACTCACCTCACGATCCCTGATCAACATGACCGCTCTCTTATCCTCGGACACATCATCATATTCTAGTACTTGGATGTACTCCGGACTGAATATGACACCCTCCCGTATGAATCTGTTGTGGATCAGCATAGCCCGTGTAGCTCAGTCACGCGTTCGCTCGGGGAAATCAGACAGACCTCGCTTGTGCGAAGGGAATACCGTCCGTCTCGCAAACCGCTCGGCCGATGTCTTCCGCTCGCGTTGAGGGTAGTATAGTCAGATGGAAGACTTTACTGGTCATTGTGCGCACCTAGAATATGTATTAGCCTTCCAGATGGCATACATACGGTGATGAAGGTGGACTTACTCGAATATTGAATTTGGACGCAGGTTTCCTCGCCGCATTGTGGGCATTCGTGGGTGCAGTCGTACTGACGAATACGCCGCGTATGTGCTCTCCCCGTCTACCATACTCGGCTATACGTACTGTCGGGTCCACGATCTTTCGGCAAGACTTCCCAACATCATTCATTGTGGCCATTATCACGCTGCCGGCTTCCAATTTCCATTCTTCCGCAGTGTGTTTGCTTTCCTGCGATATCAGCCCACTCGAATAATAGTCGAAATCTGATCTACTCACCAACATATCCCACAACCAGACGCTTTCCTTCTTGAGCTCGCCGCGACTGGAATACACAGCCGGCGAAGCCAGCGCGTACGGTTGGTACCGATTCTTCTCGTATGTGAATCTGTTGTAGGTCAGCAAATTATCACATACTGTTTTGGAAAAGATGAGAGATATCCCAGCCAGATCACTCACGTCATGCCTTCGAGAGGAATCTTCAGCGCCTTACAAGCGGACTTAGCGATCTTCTCAATCGGCGTAGTTTCCAAAATGTGCATTGGGATCTTTCTGCCGTTCGAGAAATGAATCTGAAAAGACTCAGTATAGGCCATGGTACAGGAAAGCTTGCCGAGAACTCACATTGATTCTACAGCCCGCTTTCGGATCCAGCTTGACGTACTCGGACGGATCGGATGTCACGGCGGCCTCCTCCTCTTGCGTTTCTGCTGCTTCCCCAGTCATGTCCACCGCTCCCTGAAGAGCATTGTCCCACTCTTGAACGGCAGCGTGTCTAGGGAATGACCGGATTGTTGCTCGAACTGTTTCTCCTATAGCCATCAGCAGGAACTCTCAGCATGAATGACTGCAACCTGTGGCGTGGGGCTATAGGAAGACAGAGACTTACCTGCCTCAGCTTCTTCGCAGCCTGCACGTCCTGCTCTGCCGCCGTAGAGCCCCTTTTTACACAGGCATCGGTATCTCGAACAGGCGAGATGTCGATCAGAAATCTGTTACATCTAATCAGCTATTGACTGCGTCGGCTCATACTGCTGATAGAAGCAGTTCACTTACCCTTCAGATAGACTGCTCGTGCTCGATCGCCAGTTCCAATACTTGAGAAGCTCGCCAATAGTCGTCTCGGAGGTGACGGAGAGCTCGACTCTGGCTTGTTCATCTTTGGCTTGAACCTGAACAAACCCGTCAGCAAAGAGCGCCGTCAGCGGGAGGATAGCGGTTGGGGACATACCCGAGCCATATAACGGCTCGCGGAGCCTGAGGACATGTCTATATTCGGGAGATAGCGCTCAATCGGACAAGTGATGATGGCACCTACTCAATATTCCTCGGAGAATGGACGCGACGCGTGCTATTTAGCCTTACGAGAAGGCTGAAATCAGCGTGGCAAAAAGTTTTCGATCCGCATTGAGGCACTTTGCAGCGATGTCGAGCAGCTCGGGTGGTCACTTACACGACTGACTGTACGATGGACGTTTCGGAAATTGAAATGTGAGTGAGCGATGTCCAAAAGCGCTGGGTCGCAAGGTTAAATGGAAGACCACTAGCTGACTTGGCCCGACCTCGCGCCGGAGTCTGGTGACTGATCGACTTGCTATTCGAGCACTGTACTGACCAGCTGACTCACGTCAAGCGTGTGCGATCTTAATCACGAGGGCTGCAGACGTGTGTCAAATGGGATAGATCAGCTCATGAAGGCGTCCCACCTAGAGGATCTAAATCTTTCTTCCGACAGCTGGACGCTTGATCGAATTCGTGGCTGAAGCCTGATGGCAAAATCGACCGGGTATTCACTCAGCTGACGTAGTGCGCTCATCTCATGTGGACACTCTCTGTTGACTTGGGGCGCAATTGAGCTCACTATTCTATTTGCGCTCGTGCAAGTCTGCATATATATACTCTGAGCGCACAAGACGGGCGGAACTTCAAAATCCGAGGCGACCCGCGGGCAGCGGACCTGTCAAAGCTGAAGTATGCCCATTCACGGGTCATAAGGGTCCCGAGTCCCTGGATCCTCTAGCTCTGCGTGCCTCTTTCTGATCTCCAGTCAAGTGGCACTGAGGACTCGGAGGCCGGGGGTGGCGGCGTCGCGTCGGTCAGCCGCAAGATGTATGCGCGTACACCTGGCAGCCTCGTGGAGCATTCGATCATGCACAGCTCTGTCAGTCCCGCTGCGTGCGGGTTTATTAATTGCACTACATCGCTGCCATCCTGGTTGATCGAGCCAGCTCCTTCTCCCGGGGGAAAATTCCAGCTGCATCAGTCAGAGTCTTCAGGCACCGGCACATATGGGATATCGCCGATGCGGATGAATGTGCCTGAATGTGCACCGCTATCCCGGCGCTATCCGCCATTCCACTGTCCTGCATGGGCGAACTGACCGAAGAAGTCTCCGCAGAAGCTTAGACGGGCATCGGGTTAGCATCGGGGCGGGCATCGGGGTTGCTCAATCCAGGGGTCAGGCACAAAATTCCCAAAGCCAGCACCGCAATCGCCACGTGTGACGGCTGAAACACAATGAAACATTGCAAGAACTCCCCATTTAGGTAATGCCAAGTCCGAGGCCGGACGAATGTGGCGCCGGAAAGTCGCGTTCAACGATCAAGCCCCTTTGTTTGTGTGTGAACGGTACAGAAGCAAAGGGTGATGAGTGGTAAGGAAAGTAGCACCGCTTCGGAGATATCTGCACAGCCCAATCTGCTGCTTTGCACAGCTTGATTTGCTCACATGCCTGACGCGGACTATAAGATGTGACCGCTTCTGCCCTTATTCCATTTCCTCTGCCTCCTAACAATCTATTATTAATCGATCTACTACCTCCACTCTCTTCACTCCCAAACACCAAAAAGTCCAACTCTACGCATCATGCACGCCACTCTCTTCGCTCTCCTCCCCCTCCTCGCCATGGTTAGCGCCGTGCCCGTCACCACCCCCGCTATCGGCACCCCCGTCGCTAGCTCAGTCATGGCTATTCCCACCGAAGCCTCCAAGGGCAAGGTCATCATGTCCGGTCGCGACTTCGACCGCTGTCTCTCTATCGAAGGCGGCGCCGCAGCGGTCGCCAGCGGGAAGATCACCAGCGGCACCCCCGTTGTTACTGTCAAATGTAACGATGCGTCCCTCTGGGACATCAGCCCCGGGTCTGGGTCAGTCGTAGTCACCGGCACTGCCTTTGCCCTGGACATCGGTCTTGAGCCTGCAAACCACGGTGGCCTAAAGGTAAGTCATATCTCCCGCCTCCTTGCACGTACCCTTACTGATGGCTTTAGGTCTGGCAGTCCTACCCCACCGCGCCCCAGCAGACCTGGTTCCTCACTGGCGATCTCCGCATTGCCCAGACCGGCGGTGACCAGTGCATCGACCAGGGAGATAACGGACCCCAAACCTACGCGTGTACCACCGGGAACACCAACCAAAGTGAGTCTCTCTTGCAGTACTGTAATGCCGCGGGAACCAAGCTGACTCACAGTTTGGTTTGTCGCTACCAAGGGTGACCCTTTCCGCAACAACAACGGCGCCTTGCAAAGCTGGTCCGTCGGTCCCGCCACCGTCACCACTCAGGCTGCTGTCATCCCCGCGCAGACCGATGGTCCTCACAGCTGGTCCGTCGCTGCCAGCAGCGCCTGGTCCGTCGCCGCCAACAGCACCCAGACTGGCAGTACCTGGTCAGTCGCTCCCGACAGCACCCAGACTGCCAGCCCCAGCAGCTGGTCAGTCGCTGCCAGTAGCGCCTGGTCGGTCGCTGCCAATGCGACGGCTACCACTGCCTAGGTTAGGAGTCAAGGTCTTTAGGACAGGCGCGTGATGGACAATTAGCTTTAAATCCAGTAACTAGCACGGCGATAGGACACTGAGAGCATGAAACCTTTTCCATAGGCCACCAGGTGTCGATTTGGAGTATAGTTGAAGTTCCGACTTTTGTAGCAAGTTTTTGTGATTATGAAATAGGACGTCCACTTCATCTCCTTCTCTGTCATATGAATAGGCTGTGATGCCTGACCAGTTACCGCGCAGTCCGAAGCTGTGCATCAGCGGGTAGATCAGTATGTTCTGCCAAAGTATACGACCGGCCACGCATGGTAAAAGGGAGCATGTCGCCGACTGACACCCCCGACTCCGCAGAGAAATCAGACTTGATTCAGTGGAGAACTTTTGGGCGACCGCCTGAGCCACTCCAATAATGGGAATGAGTCCTCACTTTAGGATTCAAGCAACTTTTGTAATCAGCTGTGTGAGTATGGCCCAGGTCAGAAGAGATGAGACACATGGCAGACCTGGGTGATGAGCCCCACCAGGTGATGATGTATGAGCAGAAGAGTGTGAGCCCAGCAGCGTCGACAGCGTGAGAGAAATTAGAAGTCTCTTACTCTTACTCCGACTCCGAGTCCAACCTACAGACCATTTCATCCCCATTCGCGTTGCCCACACAATTACACCCCTTTGACGCACTCCCTCAATCTCCAGCTGCCCCAACTCGCCCAACAACCTGCTCTTTCCCAACTCCCATCTGGGACCCATCGGCGGATCTAGGGCTTGGGACCTGATCTGGTCTGAATCGCCGCCCCCGCACCCGTGATTGTGCAGGCATCATCTGTCCAGCCGAGACATGTCGTATCGGAAAAACCCGCACACCGTCCCAGAATCCATCTGGCGAAGATAGCAACAGCGCAAATGTACGGGGTGAGACGCACAGCGGGGGATCTCGAGGTCGAGGGTCCGAGTGGAAGTCGGGGATCGAGAAGAGTAGGAGGAGAGGTTCCAATAGGCCGGCTCCACCCTAACTCCCACGCCGCTTTGGTCAATTACCACCTTTGCGTCGCCGCAGAGCGTATCAACCTCGGCCCCAACTTCGAGTTGGTCGGTTGGCTTAAGACCGACGCGAACGCAATACGTGTGGGAGGGATGCGGATGCGCTGCTGGGCAGGAAGAGGGTTATCCATCGGATCAGGCGGCAGCGACGGCCGGCGAGAACGCGTCATCATCGACACAACAAGCCACATCAAATCCAGCACCCCGATCGCCCGCGTCCGATTCGCCGAGCTGTCGGGCGATGTAGAGTCCCGGGGGGTGGATCAGGCGCGGGGATAGAAGCCGTGATTTCGCCAACGAGTGTGAACGTCGGTAAAGTGGGGGAAATTGAGAGGTTGTAGCCCATACTTGGACGCGATAAAGTTGGGGAGCTTGAGAGGTTATAGCCCATACTTGGACCTTGACCAGATTTGGTGCAGTATGGGCTACAACCTCTCAAATCCCCCAACTTGACCGTTCCTACAGCGTCGAGCGGGGCCCGACAACCAGCTGGGCGTCGAGTGATGTTGAGCTATCTCGGTCCTGGGCAACAACAGATTAGGCCCGTTCCCGGTCTTGACAGATAACGGCGTCCCCTCATTCTCGCTTTGATTGCATGTTGTTGCTGGAGGCGGGGATAGATGACATGATCAAGCAACAAAAGCGGGKGAATTTACGAATGTCGCTGTGGGTGGAGGAATCAACAGCCACACTCTGAGCGATTGTCAGCGACCAATGTGAGGATGGCAAGTCGTAACAGGCAAAAACTAAGACGCACGGCAAGGTATGATTTCAATCATGTCTCCTTCCTTCGCTCCCCACGACTCGACTGTTTGGCCTATAGCCTAAAATAATATCAGCACGTCGTCCAAAATTGCTCGATACATAACGATAAGCACGTACCGCTCGATCCCTGATCAACAGATCTGTCCGCCGATCATACTGCGATTCTTCTAATACCAATCGATCTCCATCGGTTGTAAAAGTGAAACTAGACTGGCATCAGCGCGCGAACAGATTTGTTGAGCAGGAAACGAACCGCAATGCCGAAAATTCGACACCAACAGCGACACTAGCTTCTCTGCAGAGCGCACGTGCGAGTGCCCAGGGCTGTACATAGAAGTAGACTTTACAGTCAGTCTCATATGAATGAAACTAAACCGTCAGTGTCAAATGCCGCAGACGCCGGGAGCTCGGTTCGACCTACGCCAACATGAAATCCCTCCCCGCCTGGATCCACCGTTTCGCTCTCATATCCCTCGACCTCAATGATATCTGGGATCATGCCCGGTTGTATCTCGCACGGCCGGGATACGTTTTTTGATCTTTTAAGGCTTGGGCTGGGGAGTGGTGCCGCTGACGCCTGGACTACGGCGCTTGCGGCTGCCAATTCACTGAACATGGCGAATTGATTTTCTTGGGCGGGGGTTTCCCTTCTTTTTGGGGTGGCAGGAGAAGCATCTCTGGTTCTAGTGATGAGGCTGACAGCCTGACTAGGAGCGGCTGCCTTCTGCAGATATCAGCACTGGCACAAGTACATCAATTGAGGCTCCGAAAGGATGACTGTACCTTAGTTATCCGTTGCTTTTTGAATGGAGGTGATGATGGCACGATATCTGCCTCTGGAATGGCTTCAAACTCTACCGCAGCCGGGGCATTGACCTGGTTGGCCGCAGCCCGATTCAGGGTCAGGGACAAGTCGATGAGGAATCTGACCAGTCAGCCGCAATTCGTCCAGACGAAAGCTGCGAATATCTCCAGTCTGGCCTCTTCGGGATATAGCTCACCCATCGGCCGGCTTGTCTGACGTCTCTCGCCATGTCCAGTATCTCAGCAGCTCGCCCAGGGTCGTATTGAGGTTGACATCAAGCTTCAATTCGGCCGTCTCGTCCTTAGCGCGCACCTGGATTACGTGTCAGTGAAATCTCGCCTCCGCCGCCGATTCTCGGGCTCAATATACTTGTCACTCACGCATGCTACCAGCTTCGGGTTTGTCGCTTCCATCTTGTATATGGTAGGTGAGCTGGTTGTTGATGTAAGATACAGCAAGGGCGGATAAGGTCAAAGCCGGAACGTCGAAAGGTTGTACGTAATTGGCTTCCTGGGCTTGGGTGGCGTAGGGACGCGGAGGGTGGCATACCCTGCACCAGTAGCTGCTGGCTATACCGTCCAGGGAGAGCAGCCAGCGCTTCGATACCGGGATAGGCAAGAGCAGAGCCTCGGCTTTGCATGATACATACAATGAACATCAGCCTGGGGTTGCGTACTTAGCGCTGATTTGTCTGCTTCCTCCTTCGGAAAGTCCATGCCTCCTAGCCTCCTTGGAAACCGAAGGTCAGACAGTCAGACCAAGAATCCTGGCCGTAGACCCTCAGATTCCCTACTAAGTCGAACCCAGTCAGGCCCTGTCATCTTTCTGGCCTGGCCATTAGCAATGCCGAAAGAGGTATGGAGTCAATGAAACGAACCTCCACCTTGCCTCCACCGGCTTCATTCAGTTGCCGAAGCCGCGCCAACGGCCGTAGTGTTGCCGATGAGTCATGACGCCGGAGAAGAGAAGGTGGTCCAGCATTCAGATATATGCGCAGGTCTGTTCACTCCATCCCCATCCTCAATATCACCCTCGCGCAAAGACCATATAACTCTACCCCAATTGCTCTCCTCCTCTACCCCATCCTACAACAGCTGTCTATCCTACTCCACCACACTCGTCGAAGATGTCCTCCACAGATTCTAAATCCACTGGGTTTCCCTATAAGCAAGGGTTGACCAACGACGGCTGGTCCAATGACACCGAAGCTACCGCTACATGCGCCTGCGGTAAAGTTCAAATGGTCATTGTGAGTTCCTCATGCCCTTACCGCTCCTCACAATTGCTGATTATTTCAGCCTGTCAAAGCCCCCGGTCTTCACTGGACCTTCATATGCCACTGCACCGACTGCCGAAAGGTATCAGCAAGCATGTTCGCCACGAACTTCACCGCACTCGACTCGCACACCCGTTTCGTGCGTGGAGAAGACAACCTCACCGTCTTTGCCCAGGACCACACCACTGGCAGTGGCAAGACAATGGCCAATTCCTTCTGCAAGACGTGCGGAACTCTCATGTTCCGCCGTGGGGATGTTGCGCCGGGCACGCGCTTCATGCGTGGGGGAATCATCGATGATCATTCGTTGATGGACACGATGCTCAAGCCTCAGGCGGAGATTTACACTGAGCACCGGGCGGCTTGGCTGCAGCCGGTAGAAGGTGCGGAGCAGAGGATCGGTATGGGTTCAAGCTAGGCAGTCTGTGTAGCACAGTCATATATAGGTGTTCAGTAGCAGTAAAGCAGTAAATGCCAGTATAGTTGAGGAGACGCCGAAATGTAACGAGTACAATTGCATCTCTATTTATCAAATTTCCAACCTAAAATCCCAAAGCCCAATCAGTCCGCCAGAAAATCATTAATCCCGCACATCCAACAGCTTAACCAGCAAGAAGGCCGCTGCAGCAGCGAGACCACCGACAAACATGGTCGATGTCGCGCCGTACAGGTATCCGCCGAAACCTCCTTGTGCGCCACTGCAAATGTTAGCTTTGGGCGACCATCCTACCAGAAGGACGCGCAAACTTACGTGAAGTATGTCTTGAAGGCACCAAAGATGAAGAGCACGACACCCGTTACGCAGCTCGAGATGATGAGGCCGGTCTGAGCAGTGACGTTGGCCATGTATGGGATCAAAGGGATCAGGCCGCCGAGGAAGTACGAAAGCCCAATCGTAAGAGCAGAGATGTACAGCCTGGAGGGAGGTACTTCCTCTGCGATTCATCAGCACGGCGAATCCTCCAATGGCGGACAAATGACTCACCCATGCCCTCGCCAAACTTCAACAAGAAGGCCGTCATTCCCATATCTTCATCCCCCTTTGCGTCCTCTCCACCTTGCTCCAAAAGCCCCTCGGCCTCTTGAGCGCTGCTTCCCTTCTTCCATCCAAACCAGCTCTTCTTCTCTTTTTTGCCATTGGAGCTCCCGCTGTTTTCTCGAGCGCGCATGACTCCCTCAGTCGCCGTCCCGTAGTTGGCGGCACCTCCAATGTAGAGTTGGTCCTCTACGACTCGCAGGTCCTCGGCAACAAGACGAGAGAGTGTCTCTTTTACGCCGAGAGGTCCAAGGATGGAGTGCACCTCCCGTTCCATCTCGCCAGAGCAAGAACGGAGGACGCGGGCTTGGGTTTGTCGGCGGAGGTAGTGGAAGTGGTCTAGCTCGGCTTGGGACGCGACTGATCCGTCAGATAGGTCCCGAAAAGGTAGAATAAGACTCACGGTATCCGCCCAGACCCATACTGATTGCTCCAGCGCACAACTCTGCCAATCCACCAGTGACGACCAGCCTGCTTGACCCAAGGCTTGATAAGCCCGCAGTGAGGGCGAAAGGTACAGTCAGACCGTCTGATAGACCAATAATTCTGAGCAATTAGCTCTAAAATTCTTGCCAAGCGTAACAAGCGCGACTTACACATCCCGCACAATCTCAGGACTGATCAAGTGCCGCTCATCATCCCCCTTGAGATCCTTACAGCACTGGTGGCCCTCCCGGTCCTCCGCCCCGCACTTCTTAGCGAGCGGCTGAACATCGCCCAAAATCTCTTGCAGCTGTTCATCTCGCTCTTGGTTGCGCGAAGGCGAGGCAGACCGGGGGCTAGCCGAGCCACTGGCGGTCGGAGGGTGGAGAGACCACACCTTGTTTCCTTTGTCCGAGGAAGCGGCGGCGGCGTTGGCCCGAGGCAGAGCGACAGCCCCGGACTTATCCCCTGATCCACAAGCGCAATTCTCACAGGCCATCGCAGTATGTGTGTATGAGTAAGTAGGTGAGTGTGTAGGGGTGATTGATAAGAGATGTGAGATGAAGGAGATAGAGATCTTCCCAGCTTTTTTGCCGCCGGATCCTTCGGCCGAATGACTTTACGGCATGCAAATTTGAAAGCTGGCTGATTAGATATCCGCACGCAATCATTCGTCGAGCTGGGTGCTGGTGGCTGGAGAGAGGGGCCAGTGCATGGATCGCATAGAGGCAGCGGTGACCGATGAGGGCAAGTGGAGGAAATTTGCAGCGTTCCAGGAGCAAGCAGTTGAGGGGAAACGTCAAAATGTTTGCATGAGCGAGTATAGTCGCCATACCTTACTGTCTACTCAATGATTTGATCTACTCTAATGAAATCGTGAAATTATATAGCTACAAGAGGCACTTCCGCCTCGGTCCACCACTCATCGTGTTTACCCAAAAGTCTAGCAAAATTCAAGTATATCCACCTCCAACCCCACCGTAATTGTATGTCTTTCCAAAGCTCGATGTTCCATCCCTTGAGATGACCGACCGCTCTCCCTCTCGTATAACCCTACCTCCCTTATCCTCGCTCTGCTTCCCTCCACAGCGCCTGACCTCATCTACTGACTTGGGATGTTGAACAGCGCTCCCCAATCTTCACCCCCTCCACCCGCATCAAACGCCAGCTCGGCCCCCATCCCACTCGTACCCATTTGCTCCTGCACCAAACCCCCTCTCCCAGCCTCCACCTCACTCATAAACCCAAACAGCTCATCCCACGCCGCCTGATCCATTCCACTCTCATTAAGCGCCTTTGTAATTTCTTCCAGAGACATATCCGGCAATTCCCCATCGCCCGCCCCCGAAAGCACATTACTGACACCCTCTCCTTGCCCCATGGCAATCTCCAATCCTACACCCAACCCCACACCCGCCTCTCTGCCCTCTTGCACTGGCGTAAAGCTATTCCTCAGCCCACTCTTGTTCTTCTCCGGTGTCAACCGCATTGGTATCCCACTGCTATCGACTGGACTAGGTCCAAACATGCTGCTCAATGGTGAAAAGTCCGGACTGCTCATGAGCAATGTCGATATCGAACCATGTCCGCCTGCCGTACCGCTGGGGATGTAGGGTGGGGAAGAAGGGGGTAAGGCCGAAAAGTCAAAGCTGGATTTAGGGGATGACGAGCGGAAGAGATCCGACTCCATCTCTGCGACATGTTTGCGCTTGTTGTGTTTCCGGGGTGAACGACGGGGGAGGGGCTGTTCCGCGAACTTGTCGAGACTCTCTTCGAATGCGTCAATGTCAAAGAGAGTGGACAGGTCCGTGTCCCAATTGGCATTCATGTGCTGGTCGTCCGAAGGCAATTGCAGGGATTGGATCCCGCTATGCGCATTATGCCTGTGCCGACCGACACTCGAGCTTGGGCCGGCGATAGGTAGGGGTTCGAATGCTTCCTCAGGCTTAACAGCGCGAGTCCCCGGGTTTACCCAACCACCAGGCGAAGACGCCGTCCTGCCCACGGATTCATCCCAAGTGACATTTCGCATAGTCTTTGCGCGGGTAGATTGGGCGGGCGAGGTGGCAGGTGCTGCCTTTGCGGGATTGAGCTTGGAGCGGGGTAGAGTGCTGGTAGGAGGTCGACGGAGAGCGATGCGCTCGGCATCCAGGTCGGCAGCAGTTGAGAGGGATCGTTTGAATGCCGCCGTGTTGGGGGTGGAAGAGGATTGTTTCGCTTTGGCTGCAGAGGCCTCGGCTCGGGATACGAGGGAGGGATTGAGAATACGTGGTACGGCTTTACCAGGGACGCGAGGTCGTTCGTGTACATCCTCATCGACTGCACTCCACATATTGGGCGGGCGCATTTCTTTCCGAGAGTTCCAGTATAGACCACAGGCTAAATATTAGCCTTGTAAAATGTATTCAGTAGTCAGACTTACCGTTGCACACCTTGACCGCCGTCCCATCGTCCATTGTCCTACTCCGCCAAACGCTACTCTTTGTTCGTCCGCAATTATAACACTTCATCTCGCTCCCGCACTCATCCGGATGATCGTGCTTAACCCTCTTTGCCGCCGTGCCCGTTTGGCCCATCGTACTCTCCGCCAACGTCTGTCCCGCCGTTTTCTCCAGCAGATCAAGGAACGCAGGCGAGGCAAGTAACCGATGCACCTGATCCTTCGTCAGACTCGCCGGGTTGTTATACACCGCAGCTGGGATGGAAGGGAGGAGTAGCTTAGAGTCGAATTCTGGAGCGGGGCTGTCCCGGCCAAATTTGCCAGCGTTGGTGTTGATGTCAATGAGCGCTCGGTCGTCCATCTTGGTAGGGGAAGCTTTACGCTTGGTCGCGCTGGTGCTTGCCCGAGTTTGGCGCCCGGTGGAGGATAGTGGTGCCGGAACAGGTTCGGAGCGAGGGGTACCAGAGCCGGTTACACGGGGAGGTTGAATACGCGTCGAAGACCGCACAGGAGCTGGAGACGATGTCAAGTCGACGATTTTAGGTTCCACCTTTACGCCTGAATTGGCCACAGCCCGCCTGGCGGGTGTGCCAACCTGTGACGAAGGAGAATTCGCCGCTGTCACACCCTCGGGTCCAGGTAATGGCCCCGACATCGGCATGCCTTGCGGTCTGAACGAGATATTCACCTCCAATCCCCAACTCCCTTCTTCATCCGCCATCATCAGCGCCTCGAGCGCGCTCATACCTTCCGTTCCCGGCTGGGACGATATAAAGTCGACCGACCGGACCAAGCGACCCGTGATGAGTGTCTTTCCTTGCCCCGGCTCATTCAATGCCCAGCTGACTAGACCCTTGCCAGACCATACGTCCCCGGCAATAGATGAGGATGGGGCCGATGAAGGGGAAGATTGGCCAGAGAAGGGACCGGCAGGTGAAGAGGCGCGATCAGAGCGCAAGTGGGAAGGAATGGCGGATCGTTGGCGTCGAAGTATAGTTTCACGCGTGTCGAGGACGTATAGTGATCTGTCCGGGGTATCAGAGGAGAATGGGTGTAATTCAGGACTGTGAATCAGCATAAGCCAAATTCAAATTGCTGATCGAGTCAGACGTACCTGGCAAAAAGCACCCCCTGGACTACAATTTTCAACGGTATAGAACCCCATGTCTCTTCCTTCCCGTCGGTCGGCTTGGTCTTTGACGCGGTATTGGCATGCACGTAGACCTGTTGCGGAGCAGGGAAGAGGGCAGTGAAGGTGGAAGAAGTTGAAGGGAGGTGATAGTTCACCAAGACTTCAGGGTCAGCACTGTCACGACGATTTGCTTCCCAAAGACGCGACATGAAATTTTGGTGCGCAGAAGTACTTACCTGGCAAAGAGTGGATTTTGTTGGATGCTGGGGCGTTGGCTCCCATTGCCGATAGGGAGTTGAAGAGGAGATTTGTAGAGATGTGCTCGGGCTATATGGCACGCGACACGAGGGAAGGAAATTGATCAAGCGAAGTGGGAAGTGTCGTTATGGCGTCGCGTGTCCTGAGAAAGAGTGCGGTGTGGTATTGAGGCTGTATAGGTATGAGAATGAAAATCAAGGATAAAGAAAGACTTGGGATGTAAGAGATGGCTCGACCTATATATCTATGTGAATGATGAGCAGGGTCTATGGGCTGAATTCAGGTGCGTCACCTCCCTCTCTCCCTTTGGGCCAAACATCCAGGTTTCACGTGGCGTAAAGGGTCAAACGCGTCTAGACTGTACGTTACCCAAAATCAGTCGCGTCTGGTGATACACGCCTTGCGTGATTGTGGCAAGCAAGTCCCTATTGTCCCCTCCATCCACTGGATCGCCCTTCATAGTAGACGGACGCCCATCGCAAGCGCGAAGCGCTGCAATTTGAATGTGACCGTTTGCTTCGCCCCATTCGGCCTGCTTGTGGAGATTCTACTATACTATATCTACTTCTTGTTCCCGCTCCGTGCAAATCCGCCTCTAGTCTCCCGCTCCCTGTACCCAACTACCATGAGATGATGACACCCACCGCGCCCTGCCCAACCCATCCGTCCGAGATCGATGTGACGAGACGTGGCCGCTTGGATGTAGCAAGACCCGACGATCGAGCGGTTTAGGCACTTTCGGTAGGAGGCCCCACGGAGATCCCAAGGTCCCGTAAACGACCAGACTTGATGTCGTAGACCTGGAGGATCAGCTTGAGTCACTCGTCACGTACTGAAACGCGAGACGCATTCGCATCCCGTCAGCCATAAAATTGCACTCACCCAACCATGCACCCAAACCTTCTTGCCTTCCCCTCGACCCGCCCTGGCCCAACTATCCCTCATCGCCTCACTATCGCATACATTCGCGACCCCAACCTTGACATTCTCCTCGATAAGCTTGTCGACTGAGCATCCCTCGAGAGAGTGGCGGAGGGTGACGATGGGCTCGATAAAGCGCATAAGGGGGGTGTCGGAGGTGTCGTTCTCCTCGAATTTGGGGTCGGGGAGACCGTGTGCTACGACACAACCTCCACAACCGGAGTGGCCGCACACGATGACTAGAGTATCAGCATTATATGCTTTGCAAAGCATGAGCTTTGATAGTGGACATACCGTGCTCAACCCCGACTGGTCCAACCGCATATTCCAGTAGACCATTCGCAGAGTCGTCGTCTGGTCTGAACTGGTTGGCGACATTGCGCTACACCGTCAGCTGTGTCGCTTGATGAGAGATCAATGAGTTCCGCACAACTTACCAAGACGAAAACGTCTCCTGGTTTCCGATCAAGAATGACACTCTCGGGAACTCGCGAGTCGGCACAACCGATCCACAGAATCTTGGGAGCCTGCAGATCAGCATCTGCCACCATACCGCCTTCCCAAAGGATATTTGGCGCTGCATTTGTAGGCGAGATCAAAACTCACTTGACCCTTAGACAGCTTCTCAAGCAACTCTGGCTCCTGCGCCTTGATCTCCTTGGCCCATTTCTCATTCGCAGCCATGAGCTCAGTCAATTGCGGAAATTGCTCCAGCACTGCCTCTCCTTGGCGCTCTGGGTATTGTCTCTGGACGCCAGTCATTTCGTTGAGCTGATCAAGGGGTGAGGTTGACGTAGAGGTATACCGGGATTGACGTGGACCGTGCTGTGTGGAAGGGAGCAAAGTCTTCGAATGAACAATGGACAACGGTCGAGTTGCCAACAACTTCGAAGCACCCCCGCCTACTCTTTTATAAGCGTGTGCGACACACAGGTCCGGGCGAGAAGTAAAGGTGTGTGCTGCACGGGCTCTTTCGGGGATGAGTGCGTGATGGCCGAGAGACGCTCCAAGTTGGGCGAGTCGGAGCGGAATGGTGGGTGGTTCTTAATCGCTGAGAGAGGGGATGCAAAGTAGTTAAGGTCGTAGATGGAAGTCTTGAACTGGGGCTGAACGGTGTATGTATAGGAGGGGAATGATGGCTTGACTCAAACCGGTTTTAGTCGGATCTCGCAAGATTTTGGGGGAGACCACGTTGCTTCCGACGGAACTAGCTAATCTCGATCACTGCCAGGCCCCGGAGTCAGATAAGCGGAAGCCCGACACGGGGCTCCGCATTCCGTCCAGCCAGCTCAACGAAGCTCAACAGCACATTTTGTACACATCGCTCGGCAGCGCATGCTGGACGGCCCAAGGTCATAAAGAGGCCTGTAGATTGTACCTACTGGACTGACATCTCTTATCGTGCTGACGTCCTATCGCCGGCGGCAATAAATCTGTGGGGCAAATGGGGGTGTGTGTATTGTGTGTGTGTGTGTGTGTGCTGAGTGCTCCTCGTGTTTCATCATCAGATCTAGAGCGGCCCAAGCGCGAAGGATCGAGGGTGGCACGTGTGTCTCACTGTCCCCCATCCTCGAGGGGTATGTGAGTAGGTCGTACCATATCGGTGCATCCGTCTGTTCGTCAGTCAAGACGGAATGCAAAGCCAAATCATGATCATTTTGATGCAACAAACTCTATAATGAAGTCCGACTGCCGCCCACCCCCACTTCTACCCAACATCTACCTACTGCTTCTTCTTAATCACCTCCTTAATCTCCGGCAAAACCTCCCCTACCTTCTCCGCAGCAACTTCCAACTTCTCCTTGGCTATCCGTACAGCTGTCTCTGCACGACGTTTGATCCGCCTGTCTTCTCCCCGAGTAACAATCTCCCCAGGAGCCAAATCGGCAAAGAGTGCTTTACAGCCTGTTTCTACGGCCCAGCAGAGTCCGAAATCTAAGACCATGGCGATTGAGAGTTTGATTTTGAACTAAGGATAGTCAGCTTTTGCCATTTCGGGTTATACGGCACTGGAAAGCTTACTTCTCCAGTCATAGGCACAAGTTGTAACCAGCTGTTTAGCTCAGGCATGAATTCCGTAGCACCGGCGTAGGCTACGGCGGAAGCACCGAGGAGACCGTAGTACAATGGCGGGTTCTCGCGGATACCTTCACGGAATGGTCGGCCCTGGTATACGTCAGCTTACGGCCCGGGTGGTCGGGGACGCCAAAACTGACCTGGAAGTTCAAGACGAATGTAGACACTTGTTGACTGAGTCCAAGGAGGTAGATGGCAGTGTTTAGCAAGGATGGCTCGAACTTCTTGTCGAGGTCAATCTCGCCGCGGCTGAGGTCGTCAGCTTGACTCTACACCGACAGTATGGAACATCTAACTGACGATTCGAGGAATTTGGCCAAACCAGTAATGTAGACCAAAGCGACGATATGTACCGCAAACTGCAGCAGGACCGA
Organism: Dioszegia crocea; assembly: GCA_001600615.1. Classification (NCBI taxonomy): domain Eukaryota; kingdom Fungi; phylum Basidiomycota; class Tremellomycetes; order Tremellales; family Bulleribasidiaceae; genus Dioszegia; species Dioszegia crocea. Next base: position 647,833 of record BCKK01000003.1, read on the forward strand.
CAGCAGGACATAAAAGTTGAAGATGTTGCCAAGCGGTCGTTCCCTTGAAAGCTTCTCAACGGGCTATATCCGTCAGCTACCGACGTGGTGGGAATCCAAGTATGCGACAACTCACCTTGGCACGCGAGATACACAAGAAGCAAACACTCATCATCATTCCGGTAATAGTAACTTGATAGTCCCCAAACTTGATACCATCGAGATACTGTACCGATAGCGAGTAGGCGGTGATGAGGCAGTTGAGAGCGAGGATCTTGTACATTTGGATAGTGGCGACGAGGGTACATCGGCCTTGACGGATAATGTTGGTGACTGCGGTGTGAGCTGATGCCTGGACAATGGGGGCAATGGTAACTCACTAGCAGAGACATTTGATAGTTTACTCGTGAATGGAGCAGCACAGGACGCGTCTCCGAGTTTGATCTGAGGTACCTCGCTATCTTCGTCCATCTCGGATAGCTTGGCAGTGATGGTCGTCATATCAAACTAGATTGTCAGTTTTTCAACTTCGACAAACGTCAAAATAATCAAGGAACTGACCTTATCCAACGGACTAGTCTTCTTGGCAATCTTATGATCCGCAGCAACCTTCTCCTGAGTCTTGACAAGCTCCGGGTACGCATCGCGCAGCATAGGTGGTGGCGCAGGTGGGGGTTGACCAAACCTGGCCGACAGGCTAATTTGCTGTTCATAGACCTTCTTCATCCGCTCCATCTTTTGATGCTCTGCAATCTTGGTAAGATCCTCCGCTGTACCCTCGAGGAGGGCAACACCGATATGCGCAGCTTTGAGCGCACCGACATCATTCGTTCCGTCTCCAGCCATGAGTGTCGTATAGCCCAAATCGCGTAATGTGTGAAGGATGAATTCTTTTTGGTTGGGCGAGACTCGGGCGTAAACCCAGGTATGTTGAGCGAGTAGAGGCCAAGTAGGGAGTGGTTCGTACTGCTTTAACGCAGCGCCGGTTATGCAGATATCGTAGTTGGCCAAAATGTCAGCGTCGAGGGGTTCGGAAGGGTTGCAAGGGATAATTTTGGTTTCTTCGACGTTGCGCCAGACGAGTTCTGGTATTTTAGCAAGGAGCACTTGGAACACAGCGGAATACTTACCATCTGTAGTTGTACCCTCTTTCAAATCCAAAATCATAGCTTGACGATCCATGATTTCGACATCCTTGGCGACGTGAACAGCTGTAAGCGGGTTATCACCGGTGATCATGATACACTAATCGTCAGCCACGCCTTGGTATCTGCTGGAAGGAGCTTACTCGGTGCGAGGAATCATTTAACATCTGGATGGTCTCAATCGCATCCGGCTTGAGTGGACAGTGGAAGACCAGGAATCCAGCAAAAGTAAGGTTACATTCGACATCGCCTCGGGGTGTGGTATTGATCTGTCAAATCAGCTCTCTCCAAAACCAGCCGACTCACCTTCTCAGGCTGGATATTCATCATTTTTGTTCCCAAAGCCAACACCCTACTTCCTCGACGGGTATACCACCGATAAGTCTCATCATACCATTCCGGCACATCGACGTACATCCCCTTAAGCGTCTCAGGCGCGCCCTTGACTGCTGCAATCCATTTCCGGCCCTGTGCGTCATTGACAGAAGAGATAGTCGACATGCGTTTAAGAGCAGAGGAGAATTGATATCGACGACGAACATGAACTTGGGATCGGTGAGGTGCGTCTTTGGCATTCGGGGAGATTTGGTCGCCTGTATCATTAGCACGGACAATTTAGGACGATCATAACATGACTCACCCTTTGACAATTTCCAGTCTAGCGCGCTGAGTGTTGTCTTCTCCATAGGGTCTCCAACGACCGTTCCATCTTCCAGCAAAACCAGAGCGTGGGCCGCAGCGAGGGTAAGAGTCGTCTCGCGTCCAGTCTCCGTAACGGGGGTGAGCTTCTTCGGGTCGCTGTCGCTGATTCCGTCAGTACTTCTTCCTTCTATCAAACAGGATATTACTCACTTTACACCAGCAACGCCCTCAACGACCAAATCCGTTCCGGTAATCGTACCCGTCTTGTCAAAGCAACAAACATCAACCCGACCGGCAAAGGGAATCCGGAATGGCTCGGTGCAAAAGATGGCGTATTTCTGAAGTGCGACGAGCGAGGCATTGACGGCGAGTGAAAGTTCCATAGGAAGCTCTGGAGGGACGACAGAGGTGATGATGAGGATACAGTCCAAGAGGAGTTTACCCTTCTTCATGCCCCGCTCAAGTCCTGCATGTCAGCACTTTATTCACAAGCGCTCGATCGCAGACTCACCCTTGATCCAAACGTAGGCAGAGGCGGCAATAGCGAAGATGAGCAAGAAACCAATAAAGAGGAAACTCTCAAAGTTGTTGGCGGACATGCGCTCAGTTGAGAAAATCATAGTTCGCACAAGCTGGCCTTGGGTCGTACCGAAACCTGTTCGAAGCACGACGGCGAGACATCCATCATCGGGAGCTGTACTATCAGCACGGTGCCAAATGACCACACATTTCAAACTCACTCTGTAAGTTGCCCTCGCTGGATTTCTCCACCTGCAACGCCTTTGTGCCACTGAACAAGATTGAGTTTCTGTCGCTGCCGTTCATATCCAACGTATCGGTCCCATCGCGCAGTTCCACACTCTCCTTGAGAAGTGGTGTAGATTCTCCGGAGAGCATGGCCTCATTGACAATCGCTGTGCCGCTGAGCAGTAGGAGATCGCAGGGGATACCAGATTCGGGCTTGGTTCGAACTGACAAGCGTAAGCTTAGTGACTCTTGACTGCCATGAACGTGAGAACGAGAACTTACGGACAGAGACAAGGTCTCCTGGTACAAGTTCAGAAGAAACAACCTCAATCCATCGGCCATCTCGGTATGCCTGAACGGGGTAGGGTGTAACGCTCATTGTTCGGAATTCGGTAAGGGTCTTGACTCGCTAAGCGGGTCAGCTTCGTTCGGACTTCGAGACATCCCAGACAACTCACCTGGAAGACGACAGTACACTCGAAAACGACAAGCATAAACGCCGTAAACAGGGAATAATACCAGTATTCATCTAAGCACCAAAGCGCCACACAGAACATCTGGAAGACGAAGAATGGCGCAACAGCGTGCTCAGCGAAGAGTTCGGTAAACTTTGGGATGGGGATGTGGCATTCGTTTGGTCCATATGTCGCCTTCAAAGACTGGAGGTCGGGGGCGGGGGCGCCTCCGGCAGCAGCCGCGGCTTTAGCGGCTGACGAAGGGTGAGTGACGATTCCGCGGGTCTTTTGATATGTTGACAATGCCGGTGATGAGTCGCAGGGGTATGGGATGAGCGTGAAGACATTTGTTTCGGCTGGGGTATCAGATGGGTGCCTGAGCGAAACTTACGGTCAAGGACGTAGGTATCTCTTTGGTAGATGAATGAATATGTAGGCTTGGAAGCGCCCGGGGCCTGTCATATAAGCTGTGGCCGCGTGGTTCATCCTCTGCGAAGCAAGATTCAACGTACGTGCTTGGAATCAAGAGGAACCATTTCTCCCTTGCCTTTGCCTTTCTTTGGGATGACCCTGACCTTCGACGCGGTCTTCAGTGACTTGGCCTGGAGATGTCAGCTATCTAGACTGCCTCAGAATACAGCACTCTTAAGCTCACCGTCCGGTACGCGATCCGCGAGTTCACCCTCGTGCTCCAGGCAGTGATTAAGAAACTGAGCGCATGGCCACCGAAGACCAGCACACAATATATGAAGGTCCATTCTTCAGATTTGATCCAGGATTCGTATCGATGGTAGTAGGTGAAGTATAGTAGTGGGTAGAGAGCTGGTCATCAGTGATACTCTGCGGCGCAGCTTGGGTCAACGTACTAAGGAAGGGGATACCATAGAGACGAGCTTGGATTGGGATGGGGTTATGTAGCGAGATGCCCTCGATATCGGCCGATGATATGGCCGGTTGAGACGCCCTAGATGTTAGCTGTCGATACGACCTATCTACTCACATCTTTGCTGCCTGTATTGTGGTACAGGTATGGATGGATGAACGATTACGCCTGTGCGTTGAAGTTATCGGTGGAGGCGTGGAGGTCAAGCAAGCTGGAAAAGTGCCACACTCCCGGAGTGACGTAAACTCCGTCTCCCCTGCTGTCGCGTGGAGTCACACAGCCAGGCCTAGGCGCGTCTGGTAATAGAGCACAAAGGACAACAGCCATCTATACCTGTTCCTCGTCAGCTGAGAGCTATTTCTCGACCCCCTATATCGCTCGTCCGTCAAGCGAGCGCACCCCCGCCAATAATGAACATCTTTCGTTTTCTAGGCGACCTTTCGCACCTCGCTTCGATATTTATCCTCCTTCATAAAATCCAACAATCACGCTCATGTCGAGGTATATCATTCAAGACGCAGCTATTATACCTCATCGTCTTCTTGACGAGGTATATCGACCTCTTGACGGGACCCTACGTTAGCGTGTACAACACGTTAATGAAGCTGTTCTTCATTGGAAGTACGGGTTATACTCTTTACCTCATGAGGGTTCGGTTTAGGTGAGTGCGCTGGATTAGGTGGAGATGGCTATGGTTGGACGGCAGCACAAGAGAAGAGATGCAGGAAGAGGGGGAACAGGGTGGATGATCCGCGAAGATCATCATGGATGGGTTTCATCGCACCGACATACCACTCGGCTAAACGATTACGCTTCCCTTCTTTCCAAATTCTACTAGTGTTCGCTTCGCTTAAGCCGAGCTGACTCCCAGACCAACCCAAGATGCCTCTCTCGACACTTTCAAACTCACCTACATGATCCCACCCGTCATCCTTTTGGCCCTCATCTTCAACTATGCCTACACGCCCTTCGAGCTCACCTGGGCCTTCTCCATCTGGCTCGAGTCCGTCGCGATTTTGCCTCAGTTGTTCATGCTTCAGCGCACGGGCGAGGCGGAGGCCATCACCACGCACTACCTGGCTGCTTTGGGACTGTACCGAGGGTTGTATATCCCCAACTGGATGTATAGGTATGTTAGGGTTTTTTTTAAAAGCCAATCCATCCCACTCTGCGCAATCGCTGACCCGGCAGATACTTCACAGAAGGCGCTTTCGACCCTATTGCCGTTGTTGCTGGCTTGATACAAACTGCCATCTACGCCGACTTCGGCTACATAGTGAGTTGACTCACCCATTCGTGTCTTGGAGTGAATTAGTAGCTGACCATGTAGTACGTTACGAAGTGAGTACCATAGATATGCCTTCTTCCTGGACCAGAGCTGATCAAACAGAGTCCTCCGAGGCCAGAAATTCGAGCTGCCCGCATAGGCAATACTCTTCAGAGGATCAAGTTTAGAAGAGGTCGACGAATAGAGGAGATGAACCCAAAATCTTGCATTGCGCGTGTACCTGGTCATGACGCGCAGCAGGCCTGTCGCACTGAGCGAAAGCGACCCGTCTTCACATTTCATAGATCTTTATGAGCTATTCAGCACGCTGGACTCGTCTACGATACATAGACAAGCTGTACTCTATCGGACCGGTCGGCCAGTCTGCGGCAGTGCCGTGACGGCATCTTCGCTTATCGACGGAAATTATGGTCCACTGCGAGTCGGGGCGTGGGATAGACTTGAAAAGTGTATATCTCCTCGTCAACAGACATATCCAGACACACACCTGAAGCGGTCAGCATGGTCACGCAGACAGAAAGATCCAAAGGATCGGCCGCACAGGGCACAAAGCAGAAAGTCGTCATTGTCGGTTCTGGTGCGCTTTGCTTTCCTCGATAGCATTGGCGAGATCTGACGTGCAATTCAGGCATCTATGGGATATCGACCGCGCTTTACATGCTGAAAGATGGGAACTACGATGTCACTGTGCTTGATAAGTGTGGGATCCTCCCGGCGCCCGATGCGGCCAGTACAGGTAAGTCTAGCTCCTTCCTCTCCTCCTTCCCCTGCTCTCTGGCACATATCCATCTACTCTTTTCTCAAGGGACATGAGCTGATTAAGCCAGACATAAACAAGGTATCTCACTCCGACCCTGTCGTGTGTATACCGTCATCCGATTGCTCACGCTGCAGATCATCCGCGCGGGCGACTATGCCGATCCACAATTGGCTAAACTTGCTATAGAAGCGGTACAGATGTGGAAACTCCCAGAATGGGAGGGGACATATCACGAGTAGGCTTTCTTCCTCTCCTCTCTTCTGAATAGTAGCGCTAGGACTCACCCTCCAGATCCGGCGTGATGTGTCTGTCCGCAACTGCCAGTGACTCCGGTGCACACTTTGTCAACTCAGCCTACTTAAATTGCACCGCCAACAACTTACCCTGTGCGAAGCTCCACTCGGCACAAGAGATCCAGGCGGCTTTGAGGGCGCGGACGACGGTGCCTATTGGAGAGTTTGAGGGGAGGATGGGGTATATGAACCCTACGGGAGGCTGGGCGGAGAGTGGGCGTGCGCTTGCGGTTGGGATCAAGCGGGTACGCCAGGAAGGAGGGACAGTCAGGGCTGGAGCGGAAGTGGTGGGTCTTGTCAAAGACGGGAGGAAGGTGAAGGGGGTGAGGCTTGAGGGTGGGGAGGAAGTACTGGGAGATTTGGTTCTGGTGAGTTGAGATGCTATCCGTGGCGGATGACGCAGCTAATGAGGCAGATTACAGCTGGAGCTTGGTGCGTGGCCCGCCAATTAATCATGAGCCTAACTGACCAGGCAGGTCTCCTTCGTTGTGCGCTTCTGAAGGCGTGTCAGCAGCTCTACCGGACGTAGTAGCAACCGGGTAGGCTTCCTTCCACAGAGTTGCATCCAACGGGCATAGTAGCTAAATCCTCCAGTCAGAGCGTAGCCACAATCCAACTTTCGCCAGAAGAAGTGGAACGATATTCCAAGAACCCAGTAGTAAGTTCTCAGTCACTCTACAAGCAGTCCAGCACTAATGACCCAGATCTTCAACCTAGATAACGGCTTCTACCTCTTCCCTCCCAACCCGGACGGTCTCATCAAAGTCGCCACTCACGCCGCGGGGTATACGAACCCTATCGGTCCATCCTCCGCTTCCGTCCCGCAGACTAAACTCACATCGGGGGCGGAATCAGGTGCGATCCCGCGCGAGTCATTGGCGCGTCTGAGGAAAGGGCTCGGGGAACATTTCCCAGAGCTTAAAGATCGGGATTTCGTTACTACGCGATTATGTTGGTGAGCCCTTGCGTTTACGCTTCAGATTGCGGGAATGCTGACTTTCTTCTAGGTACGCCGACACGCCCACTGGAGATTGGTTAATCGACTATCACCCAGAATACGATAATCTCTTCATTGCGTCTGGGGACTCTGGTGAGCTGTCCCAAACCATGCGGTGTTAGGTCAATCACTGACGTGCATAGGACATGGCTTCAAGTTCACCCCAAACATCGGACGAGAGATCTTGCACATCATCCAGCGGAAAGGCGATCCAGAGTATACTCGTCGTTGGGCATTTGGTGGCTGTCCCAACTCAGATTCAGACGAGAGGTTCGGGGAGAGACAGGAGCTTAGGGCTGAAGATCTTATCGGGCCTGAGGACCTCAAGGGTTGACCCTGGGGAAACAGCTCGGACTATCGACCGGCGTGTGTATTGGATGCATAGCATAGCTATCCAAGCGCACAAGGCGCCCTAGCCTTTACCCTGGATGCGTTCGACGAGCTTCATCTGCATTTCTGAAACTCCACGCACGGACTGATTTTGGCTGGGCAAGATCGTCGGCCGAGATTTCGGGCGATGTCGGCCGACGATTCCCCCACTCTGATCCATCACTGAATCGCTTGAAATTTTGCACCATGCTTAACAGGGTGTTTTGAGCCTAGTAAATTCGCTGAATCTGCATATATGCACAAGAGCATTGATCCCCGGATCTTTGCAGAAGTCGCAGAGCGTTTTGAGACAAATTTTCACCATCGGCAACGCATTCCGACAACCATCAGCCTGGCTCACGGCATCCTGTTCCGGATGTAGCCGATTCAGCGATAACATATAACTGCACCACACCATAATGATAATTGCACCACACTCCTAAGGAGAGTTACCGCTTTCGGTAATCTGTAGAGTTCCGGGGGACCACCAAAATCCCAACTTTGAGCGTTCCTCATGCAACTCTATGCATACAAAGTCCCAAATATTAATCGATATTCGGACTCCCAGACACCTACATGTATAGTGTAGCAATTTTCAAAATAAAATGTTGATGCATGCACAAGTTACTAAGTGAAAAAGTGTGGTGCAGTTATAATTAACGTGTGGTGCAGTTATATGTTATCCGATTCAGCCAATATATTGAGCCATATTTGAAACGACGACTCCGATGACTCTGTCTTTCTTGTCACTTCTCCATCTGTACCTTTGCCAGCCTGTAGCATATTTCTCTTGACGGCTCATCAACCTTTCATTTGCACTCTGCCCCATCACACCTCCTCCACCCTTCCCCCACCCCCTGTCGCAAGTTTTTCACCCATCGGAGATGTCCGAACCACCTCGACCGCCCCACCCTTTGCCTTCCGCTGCTGCTGTTGACCCCATTCAGCCCGGTCCAGAACCGACCATCACAGAGAAGCTGGAGAGACGGCCCTCGCGTCTTGCCAACCTGCCCCTTGTCCGCTCGACGGACACTCACCCACCCCATCATGCCCATTTCGACATATCGGAAGGCGGACCTGACTCAGCGACTGACTCGCGCGACTACTCGCCTCCGCCAAGTCCACATCATGAGCCTCGGCACCGCCAACATGGTGAACGCAAGCACAAGCCGGTGATAGATATAGAGCACGTACCGGTGGATGATGATCCAAGAGATTGGTCGAACGGCAAGAAGAACTTTGTGATGGTTCTGTTGACAGTATCTGTGGTATGTCTCACCTATCGTTTGCGAAAGTCGTATGCTGACTTGTCAGCTCGGTCCTCTGATCGCGCCGAGTATCTACAATCCGGTCATCGACGATGTGCAGGCGGATCTTAATGCCACACAAACTCAGATCGGTCTCAGTATTTCGATGTATATCTTGTAAGTACGCGTTGGTACATCATTGTTCCACAGCTGACGTCTCAGGTTTCAAGGATGCGTACCAGTCCTCTGGGCCTCAATAGCGGAGATTACAGGTCGCAAGATTGTCTACCTCGTATCATACGGTGTGAGTGTCTGCCCCTAAAAGCAGGATAACGCTGATTGTCAGATCTACTTTATCGGATCTCTTGTCGGATCGAGAGCGACCAATATGCCTCTTTTCATCGTCATGAGGTGTCTGCAGGCTTGCGGTTCTTCAGCTGTAGTCGCCGTCGGTGCTGGGTCCCTTGCGGACATGTTTGAGGTACATGAGCGGGGACAGAAGCTGGGCGTTTTCTACGGGATGCCACTGGTCGGGCCCGCTATCGGACCTCTCATTGGCGGAGCTCTCGGGACTGTAAGTTCTCATCGTCTCTGCTCGGATCAATGCTGACTTATAAGGCTTTCGGCTGGCGATCAGCACTATACTTCCTCGCTGCCTATGCTGCCGTTGTGGGTCTCCTCTTCCTCGCTTTCCCCGACACATGGCGTCGCGAGCGATCACGCGTCTACCAAAAGGCCATGGAGCGAGCCGTCAGGCGTGCGATACATAATGACGAGGCCAAGGAGAAGAAGCGTGTACGAAAGATTAGTCGCGGTCTGTCGTCTACTGCTACCACGCCACCTACGACCGGTTTCCCCAGTCCTGCGCTGAGTAGGAGGGGGAGTATGGTCGAGGAGGACATCGTGCCCAGCTCTGAGCCTGTACATGTGCAGGTCGACGAGGAAAAGGGAGTGGTGGTCGTCAAGCGGAAATGGTGGCAGTTCGGGAAGAAGAAGGTGGAAGAGGAGCATGAAAAGATTCGGCCTGGATGGAGAGATATCAACCCTTTCCCTCAAATGTGGAGTATCTTCCATCAGCCAACGAACGCTGTTGTCCTCTTTGCTTCTGGTGAGTCGATACAAGGTAGGCTGGGCTGTAGCTGATGCTCCCAGGTATTCTGTTCGCTGCTCAATACACCATTGTCTATACTGCTTCAGTCACCCTCGCCGCTGCGCCATACAGCTACAACCCTTTGAACATCGGTCTGGTCATTCTCAGCTTCGGCGTCGGCAGTATGGCGGGTTCCATCGGCGGTGGACGGTATAGCGATATCATCCTGCGTCGCCTCAAAGCAAAGAACGGAGGTGTCAGCCAGCCAGAGGTGAGTCCTACGGCAACGCACGGTATAGATTACCAGCGCTGATTTCCCCTCAGATGCGTCTCAAGAGCACCATCCCAGCTGTCCCAATCGTCGTCGCATCGTTCCTCGCCTATGGATGGACGGCAGATAAGAAGGTTCACATTAGCGCAACGGTCATCACTCTCTTCATGTGTGGTCTATCTCTCATGTACGTCTCCACCTACAGCGCCTCAGGCAAAGCTGACGATCGTAGGATGATCTACGCTTCCACCCTAGCATACCTTGTCGACTCGAATCCCGGTCGATCAGCCGGAGCAGTGAGCTGCAACTCTTTCGTCCGGGGCTCGCTTGGCTGTATCCTATCGCAAGTCGCCATTCCCATTCAGATGGCAATCGGGGAAGGAGGACTCTACTCTATCGTCGCCGGGCTGTTAGCGGTCAGTACGGCTTGTCTGTTATTCATAGCCGGTAGGTCCTTTATTTCCATTTTGGTGAGTGTGTGCTGACCGATCAGCGAGGGGAGAGAGTTGGCGTCAGCCAGAACATCGGTGGCCATGGGAAAAGCGGGAGGAGTCGGCATTCTCGGGAGATGAGAAGTCGAGTTTGGAGGAGCCGAGTTCGGGCACTCAGACCGAATCTCGCCGTCAGGAATCGTGATTCCTGTTTCTCATCATCATATTGTTGCCATCATGTAGGATCTTGTGCAAGTTGCGTCTGCGAAGCGAGTTGGCCGCGCCATCGCAACAGGAGCCCGGGAGGTCGGAATCCCGCTGCTATTCGCCATGGAGCGTGGACTTACACGCTGCGACTCTGGCTCCTATGCTTGTCATGTTGTATCTGGTATTGGGAGCCCTTCGTTGTCAAACTGAGCAAGTACCGTACGCGACTCACCCTACTGCTTGTAGATCCAGGTGATACAGGTCGGAATTGCCTCTTTGGGAAATGTATTGGGTGGCGGGATTTGCCGCTTGCGGATGGCATCAACAACCCAATCATGCCTATAGATTGGCCACTTCATCTATCACATATACCCACCTCCCATCCATCATGTTTAGCGTCATCAAGCAGACCGCTTCCATCGCTCCTGCCAGTTCCAGGTTGGCCCGCAACTTCGGGGCGACGGCCGTTCAGTTGAAGAAACGAGGTATGTCGCGTCGCGTGCCGCTGCCGTTTCCGTTTCCGACTGAGACACATACCGTGTACTGACGTTCTCAGACCCGTCCGTCCCCACTGTCCCCAAGGGCCCGGCATCATCCTACACCCTCTTTGTCAAAGACTGGTTCCCTGCCAATAGGGCTCAGCATGCCGGTCCCGAAGGCAAATTCGACATGAAGACCATCGCCAGCGCCATGGGCTCGGCTTGGACCGCTCTGACCGACACGGACAAGCAGTCGTATGCCGACAAAGCCAAGGAGTTGCGGAAGACTTTCGAGTCAGACTACAAGAAGTGGTACACTGCCCTTGACAAGGACGCCATCAAGTCTATCGAGGCGGCCACGGGGAAGAAGCTGCCGCCACCCGGAGGCAAGAAGGCGAAGAAGGTGGAGGATTTAGAACGTCCTGGAAACCCTGGACGACCTCTCACGGCGTTCTTTGAGTTCTTGAAGGAGTACAGGGGCGGAGAAGGTCAGGGCATGTCCATGACGGATACGGCGAAGAGCGCGGGCGAGAAGTGGAGGGAGATGAGCGATGATGAAAAGAAGGTAAGTTCAAACAATCTATAAAGAGATGTGGTGGCATGGTCTTTGGGCCGGAGATCTATTCCGATGGACTGATGGACACGAGGCTGACTTATTTAGCCATACAGAGATTCTGCCGCTGAGGGCAAATCGAAATACGTCGAGTGGCAGAAGACCCTACAATAGGCTCGGAATGGATGTGAATATCAGGAGGGTAGCGGAATCAGGGAAGAGCGGAGCCCAGCTTGTTGGCATAAGCGTCTGCAGGGCCCAGGAGTATACATACTTTCGCGGGAATTCGAGGTCGGGAGAGGCTCACAAAGGCCCGGGGGGAAGGTAGATGTATGATATTCTCAACCAGCAGCGATGAACACCTCTCACCTATCATGCCACTGGGCGATCATACAGATCCATACATCCTGAGCATCAGACCCATTGACCCAAGCCTTGAGATCAGTCAGAGATGGGGAACATCCCCATCATAGTCGAAATGTGACCCTTTCCAACGGAAGCCGTTACCGTGCCTGAAAATAGTCGTGCCAGCTGGCAAAAGTCGAAATACGATCGAGCACTTTCTCACTCCTACCTATAAAGCCGGCGAGGATCTTCTTTGAACATCGCATCGCCAGCTCTCGCATCAGACAGAACGCTCGGGACCTAATAGAGACCTAGAAAATTTGCCAATCAGATCGAGTGAATTCGCCCCATCGCCTCTTCTAGACCGCACGTTCGAAGAGCTTAGTTCTCAACCGGCATCAACATCGACCACCTCTCTAGGACAGGGCGAAAGAAGTATAGTCCATCATGAAGATCACTGAGAAGCTTGCTAAGGCGGAGAGGGAGGGACGGACTTTTTGGAGTTTCGAGTTTTTCCCACCGAGGACGGCACAGGTATGTTCACCATTCTGGGAGTTTGGGTCCAAGCGAATCGATAGAGTTCAAGTCATGCCAATTGTAGCTGGGAAGATGTTGTATCCGGGTTCAGGGATCATGCTGAACTCCTAAGGGCCTACAAAATCTGTATGATCGGATAGAGCGAATGCGGGAGCTTGGTCCGGAATTTATCGATATCACTTGGTGAGCTCCTCCTACAGTTGTGCTGCGCGGAGAAGTGCTGATGTCTCAGGGGAGCTGGAGGCAAGAACGCCGATTTGACTTCATCGCTTGTGCAGGTATGCCAAGAGACGATCGGTATTGAGTGTTGTATGCACCTGTGCTGCACCGAGAGTGAGTTCACGATCACTTGTGATGATGCACCGAGCTGACTCTACAGTGCCCGCCGAGAAAGTCAAAGAGGCATTAGTCGTATGTTGTGCTCTCCGGTTCGTATTAGAGTCGCAGCTCACATAACCAGAAAGCCAAAGCCCACGGCTGCCAAAACATCCTCGCACTCCGAGGTGACCCCGTCGCTGGTAAGGCCACCTGGGAGCCCACCCCGGGAGGCTTCACAAACGCCATCGACCTAGTCAAGTATATCCACGAGACACACCCTGGAGACTTTTGCGTCGCGGTTGCTGGGTTCCCACAAGGTCATCCAGAAAGTCCCGACACTCCCGAAGGCCGACAACAGGAGATTGATTGGCTGAAGGCCAAAGTTGACGCGGGCGCCGATTTCATCTTTACCCAACTCTTCTACGATACTGAAATCTTCTTCGACTGGGTCAGGCGTGTCCGAGCTGCCGGAATCACGGTCCCGATTATCCCTGGTATCATGCCTATTCAGAATTGGGAGAAGTTTCAGAAATGGGTTGAGAGGGAGAAGATTATCGTCCCTCCTCATTTCTACGAACGGCTCAATCCTATCAAGGGCGACGACGAGAAAGTTCGGCAGGTCGGGACGGAGCTCGTGGGTGATATGTGTCGGGCGATCTTGGCCCATGAGGAATCAGGGATTAAAGGGTTACACGTGTATACGTTGAATTTGGAGAAGGGGGCGAAGATGCTGTTGAAGGAGTTGGGATTGGAGGGGAGAAGAGAGGCAATCGCACCATTGCCATGGAGACCTAGTTTGACACCTCACCGACGTGGCGAGTCTATAAGACCGATCTTCTGGGCGAACCGCGTGCAGAGTTATCTGTCAAGAAGTGAGTCGATCTGCGCATAATCTGGGAGCGGCTTTGCTGACTACCTGCAGCGGACGACTGGGACGAGTTCCCGAACGGTCGATGGGGAGATTCTCGGTCGCCAGCTTACGGTGACTTGGACGGATATCCAGTGTCGATCGGTACCAGCGTAAGCTGACTTGTCCTTAAATTGGACGCTGAAGCTGACATCAACAGAGCTCTGACGCTGAGACCCTATGGGGCACCCCTACCACGCCTGAAGACCTCTCAGCGCTCTTTGCGCGATTCTGCCGAGGCGATCTGGCCAAACTCCCCTGGTCTTCCCAGCCACCGGCGAGCGAGACGAGTGTAATCCAGGACAAGCTCGCGCGCATGAATGAGATGGGTTACTGGACCATCAACAGTCAGCCCGCCGTCGACGGTGTCCGGTCGGACGACAAGGTGCATGGATGGGGACCACCCGGGGGTTACATCTACCAGAAGGTGCGTATCTGTCTCTCGATTGTTTGCGTTGACTGAAGCTGATATCCGTAGGCATACCTTGAATTCTTCGTATCTCCCGCTTTACTCTCTCCTCTGATTCGTCGGATTGAGCGCGATCCCCGAATCACCTATTACGCCGTCAACAGGCAAGGCGACCTGCGGACCAACACCCATTCTGAGGGGCCCAATGCCGTCACTTGGGGTGTCTTCCCGGGCAAGGAGATTGTTCAGCCTACCATCGTGGAAGCAATCAGCTTCATCGCCTGGAAGTGAGTCAAACATCTGTCTCTCATGCGAGAAGGTAATGGAGTTGAGCTGACACAATCAGGGATGAGGCCTTTGAGCTAGGTCTACAATGGGCACACCTATATCCCGAATCTTCTCCCTCCCGCACCCTCATTGAAGGCGTAATGAACGACTCATACCTCGTCAACATCGTAGCCAACGACTTCAAACATGGCGACACCATATTCGAGCCTTTCCTCCTTGACGCCTCGGCGGTGGGACGGGCCGCGACGGATGTGTCAGCGGCGATTAACGGGGTAGCGGGAGGTGTGGTCAGCGGTGCCAAGGCTGCCGCTAGCAACCTGGGCGGCTTGGTGAATGGTGTCAAGGACATGGTTGTGGGGCAAAAGGAGAATGGGGTGCTGGCCAACGGGCATTGAGCTCTGAGCTTTGCTGTGTCACAGATCCTCTTTCCCCTTTTCTTCCACCCTTAGTTTCCTCCCTTTCTTTTCGTTTTGGGCTCCTCCTCTTCACTCCTTGGTCGTCCTCAACGGACACCAATCACGTTCAACTCGTGATTCTCCTCTTATCAGAACCTTATATACCCCTTGTTTCAACCATGTTTCATACCCCGCATCGGCGCCATCTGCCTCCAAATATACCCCTACCTATAGTTCTCAACAAACTGCTTCTCTATAGACCTTCTTGTAGTTTCCATCAACTGTAGAATACATAGAAGCTCGCTTAAAAGGTACCAACTACCATGTCAGCCATCTCATGCAAGTGCATTTGCCTGCCTTTGCCGGGTGGGTTGGTCGTCAAGCTAGCCAAAGGACGCCCACCCTCAATGCACTAGTGTTGGTATCCAAGTGACGAGCTGGGCGTCGCCAACGAACATTGACGCGTTGCTGCAGGTCTATGGCAACCGTCATTGCTCGACACTTGACAACGTCAATTAGCCCAAGATTTCCATGGTGCAATGGTGCAATATCCATCGAGCAATCCAGTCATTGCAAGAGATGTACGACTGGCTTAGATACCCTGCCCCACCTCTCCCTCGATTATCTCTCGCACAACCCTCTACGAGCGCAAATTATTCCCTGCCCACATCTGCTACCACCATCCCTCTACTAAAGCCAAAGCTGTCCTAGCTTCGTACCGACCCAATCAAACAAGATGACTCGCCGCACACCCCCTTCTCCTATATCGCTCCTCCCATCACACATAGCCACACCTCGTACGTCCTCATCTGCCCATCGCCCTCTCAGACCAACTAACGACCCCAGCAAGAGATGCCCCCAAATATCACCTCCCAGCCCTCCCCCGTCTTATCCCGCTGATCGACTCCGTCGGCCCCAAATTACGCATCCACGCCTTCACAACTCCTGCTTCACCACCCAGCCATCACCGAGTCGAGCCAGCGCGGATGGGCCAAGTCGCCGTTCTCATCCGTGCTCCCGAGCGAGAGGGGCGCCAAGGGGCTATGCGGGTGGATAGGCGGGCACGGGTGTTGCAAGAGGATGGCGTGGAAAATCGGAGGGAGACAAAGGTGCAGCCGCCGTGGTTGGTTTCGAGGGGGTTTGATGAGGCTGGAGAAGCGCGGGCGGGAGATATCGGGTTGGCGCCGCTGCAGGAGGCGAGAATCAGGGTCAGGGCGTAGGATAGGGAGGATTGTATAGTAGCCTATAGTCAGTTGTATAGCGAAGAACTGGGGAAGGCCTGCACGTCTGGCACGAAATGCAATCCCCGACAGTAAGCGCCGGAATGGGTCCTCCAGATCCTTCATGGACGGTTCATCTTTGCATTGCGTTCATGATTTCGACAACCTGATTTCGATACAAGGGTAAGACAAGATACTGGCGAGAAGGGAATCTGTTTAATCCTCGAGTTCAATTTTAGTGTCGTGGTCTTCGTGCTCATCTCCGGGAATATGCTCGAGCTGAGCCGTCAGTCTCAATACCCCCTATACCAGCCGCGTTGACACGACTCACCACGTCCAGCTCCTCTAGAGACTCGCCAATGATCCGGACGGCCTTACGGACGTCTTCCTCACTGATGACCAAAGGCGGGGCGAATCGGATACTGTGCCCCGTCAGCGAATCATCCCTTGAGGCAGTCGGGCGCGGACATACATGTTGACGTGGGTAGGCTTAGCCAAGAGTCCTTTGCTCTTCATCAACAGACACAATTGCCAGGCCGTGCGTCCCTTCTTAGACTGACACTCGTCAATCACTACACCGTTGAACAATCCTCGACCACGGATGATCTTGATGAAGGGTGAGTTGAGAGCAGCAAGCTCAGATCGGAAAATCTCGCCCAGGCGTTGAGATCGCTCAGCGAGGTTTTCGCGTTCGAGCACTTCCAATGCGGTAATGGCGATGGCGCATCCGAGGGGGTTGCTGAAAGGATCAGCTCGAAGTGACTTCACGACGAGAAACCACACATGAGCTCACCCTCCGTAGGTTGACCCGTGCTCTCCTGGCTTGATGCAGAGCATGATCTCCTTGCTAGCCAAGACGCAGGACACGGGGTACACTCAAGAAGTCAGCTCGCTCGTGGATACATGCTTGTGTCCTAGCCAACTCACTCCCTCCCGATAGTGCTTTGCCAAGAATGACCATGTCGGGCTTGATATCGTCCCACTCGTAGCACAGCCTGAATATGTCAGCTTCATCCAAGGCACTATAACAAGTACTGCTAAGCTTACATCTTGCCGGTCCTGCAAAGCCCAGTCTGGATCTCATCACAGATCAACAAGACATTGTGCTTCTTGCAGATCTCGGCGCACTTGGCCAGGTATCCATCATCAGGAACGTAGATTCTATCTCATCAGCTGGAGTTCTGGCAACACTGAAGTCAAGCATTCCGCAAAATCTGCCAACTCACCCAGCCTCACCCTGAATGGGCTCCACCAAGAAAGCCGCAACATCCTTCCCGTACTTCTCCAAGGCCTTCTCCAGGTCTTCAGGGTGGTTGTACCGGATCAATCCCGTCCCTTCCCACATAGGTCCGACATTATCAAGGAACGGCCCAAACCCTTTCCTGCTCTCTTCGTCGGTACTCATACTGATAATCCCAATAGTCCGTCCGTGGAAGTTACCCTCGACAGATAGGACCTTGGCTTTACCCTCTGCAATCCCCTTCTTCTCATAACCCCACTTCCTGGCGAGCTTGATGGCTGTCTCAACCGCCTCGGCACCGGTGTTCATGGGCAGAACCATCTCGAAGCCGAACATCTCCGTCACCTTCTTGGCGAAGGGTCCGAGGCCTGTCGAGTAGAAGGCGCGAGAAGAGAGCGTGAGCTTGGACGCTTGGGTCACCAGAGTCTGGACTGGACGTCAGCTAGAGTGTAAGTGGAAACGTACGAATGTCGGGGTGACAATGGCCTTGGTTGACCGCACTGCAGATCAGCATTAGACATTGATGTCTCACAAACAGCGGTCAAGACTTACGAGTAAGCAGCCAAGAAGTCGAGGTATTCATTTCCCTCGGGGTCCCAAACGTGAGCACCTAGTCCACGCTCAAAGCACCTAAGGAGTCAGACTATCGTCGAAGATAAAGGCGGGACGCGACCCGTCACAAAGGAATGCTCACACAGGCAAAGGGTGGTAATTATGGCTAAAAAGTGTCAGCTGTTTCTTTATCCTTCAGTCCAAGCGGATATACGTACGCAGAGTACTCATTCTCGAGCTCCATGACTTCTTTGGTTGAGATCTTCCCCTTGGACTTCAAGCTGAGAGACGAGAAGCCAGCGGCAGCCTCGCCCGTCCCGTTCACAAAGTCACTAGTCGCGATGGGTGCCATGATTGATTCTGCTAAATCGATTTGGATTGTGTGCTTCTTTCTGTTGGTGCTTGTCTGATAAGATTGACAAGATGTATGTACAGTGAAGAAGAGAAATGACAAGAGAATGATAGTAGTTTGGGCTGCTTTTTCGACCATGATCCGGCCGAAAGGATCGGCGAAACCTTAAATTGTCGCCACCCAGATCCCAGATCTCGCTTAGTCCACCCTCCCATCTCGTCTCTGCCAAGGACTGCGAATTGCTAAGGCAGTGTCTACGTCCTCCTACTCGCTCTGACTCTCCAATCCAAGCCTACAAACCATCCACCATCACCTGAACCTCTCACTCTTTACCCAAAATACTCCTTCGGCCAGCTCCCAGCCGCTCCTTCTCCCTCTCCCTCACAGGCGGGCTTTCCGACGCCTTCTTCAGAAAGTGAAGCGGGACCAATGGGCTTGCAGGCGCAGTGCCACTACTTTCAAACCCATCTCCTGTAGCTACAGGCGTATGAGGCGACTGAAGCGGGCTGAAGAAGCTAGAAGAGCGACTGAGGGGGATGCTCGATCGAGGAGCTCGAGCGATAGAGTTGGACAAAGACCCGCTAGAACTTCGGGGTATGTGCGATTTCCGGATCGGTGTCGTGGGGCTTTCAGTAGTGGTTGGGGATCTGATTGACTCTGCGGTATTTTGGGAGAGGGTGGCGCCGGGGTTGGGCGAACCTGGGGTGAGGTCTGCACTGTCGGGCATGGTTGACGAGGTGAAATTTGGCATGGCCAGGCTAGGCGTAGCGAGTGGCGCCGCAGCCTGATCACTGCCGCACGGGACAGCCTGGTGGACCGACCCGCCATTCCGCATCGGAGTGATAGGCAGAGGAGCAGCAGTGCCCGACGGCTCGACTGGAGTAGACCACAGAGCGTCCGCAAAATGATCCATGAGGAATCTATCATCAGCCCATCCTGACCATTTAACTCACCTGGACAACTCCATCCATCCTCCTCCAACCCTGACCATGACCGTCCGACTCCTCAATATCCTACAGAAACACAACTTTGCTCGTCCATGCGCCCCAATCCAATATCTCCCGGACTGATCTTTCCACTCATCGGCACCTGCAATATTCACCGGAACGATCGGGACTGACATCTGCCTCATCAGCCAACATCATTCAATCATCGTAGGTGGAGGACTTACCCTGAGCTTATTGACAATCTTGCCTACAGCCTGATCGAGGGTCGATTTAGGATCTGAGACGTATGCCTTATCCTCACTGATCCGCCTTTCTGCAACCTCCTTTTCCCCTTCTTTACCCTTACCCCTGACTGATCCTGGACGTATAGGCATACTGACCTTTCTTATCCTGCCAGTGTCACCCTCCGTAAATGCTGGTCGAGTCGGAGCCCCAGAACCAGAAGGCGACATCATGGACAATCTCGGAATCCGGGATGGTGTTGCTGACCCGAGGGCCAGACCACTGACTGATCTCGGCTTCACACCCGAGCCTAGACTCGAACTGGAAGCCAGCAGACCAGACTTGGAACTAGTGAGGCTGTCCACTCGCCTCCGCGCTGCGTCCCCAGAGGTCGATGCGGTCCGATTTCGAGTATTCTCCGTTGAAGCCGCAAGGCGCGGGAAGGGATTGGAGGTAGAGCGCATACCGCCATTGGCGCTCAGGTTGCTTCGAAGACTGAAAGAAGATCCGATCCGGGGTTTAGAGATTGGGATGGGGATTCGCGAGACATGAGGTGAAGGAGGGACGGATGGGGTCGTCGCGCTCGTGGTCTGGTCGGAAGAGACTGCGGATGCAGAGTCATCCGTCGCTGCGTCGGTGGGTGTATGACCAAGTGAACCGGATAGGTCGGCCCAAATCGCCCGTAAGCGTTTCAAATCGGTAATGACCCTTTTATCATTCTCCACCGACATTGCCGCTTCCGCCGCCTGCTCCAATGCCCCCTTTGCCGCCTGAACGTCATCCTCCGATTCCACCTTGGGTGCCTCGCTATCTGTCGAGTCGATAGCCACCATCAATCGCCCATAGGCCTCATCACATGCCTTACTCCGGTTAGAGTAGGCCGCAAGGGCTTGGAGACGGGTGACAGATGCCCATGCGGTCCCCAGCTCATCTTTGAGCTTTACAAGCGCCCTTGTGTGTTCCTCTGTCCTTGATTCTCCTTCCTCTCCGGCCTCAATGTTTTTCTTTGTCGTCTCGGCTTGTACATTCACTTCCCCCAATACCTCAATGATGGACTCCACCACCCCTTCATCCGGTAATTGCTGCAACGAAGGCGTGCGGACCAAGGCCGATGCAGAAGGGAAGACGAGTTCGGCGATACCCAGCGACCGTACACGATTCCGCATATGCCGTATAGCCTGAAGGGAAGAATCGAGGTGGGTTATAGGGGAATGACGGAGAGTGGCACTTGATACCGTAGTCCGGAGTTGAGGCTCGCGAGAACCAAAGACATCCTCGTCCTCTGGAGTCAGAGGGGCGGATGACAGCGGTGATTCGTCAGGGGGAGGAATGGGCGAGTCGAGAATAACGATTGGTTCAGCTTCGGGGCTGGTTTTTTCGATTCGGTGTATAAGTTCAGATAAGGATGAATCGACTCGGGATGAGAGATCGTTGATCCGACCTCGGACAGACCGGTCGAGAGTTGAAAGATCTGTCGAGTAGCCGTCGGTGCCACGCTGAATAACATCTGAGAGGGGGGATGTAGGGGAATCATCGAATCGGGCGATATCCGCTATACGAGGGGTAGTATCGTTGATTACCGTAGACGGGAGTGATGAATTGACGAATGGGACCCGATCCGCCAATCCGTCTACCCAATCCCTCACTTCCTGCTTCATACCCTCCACAACCGCCCGCTCGTCCTCCCCATCCTTCACCTCTGCGCTCTTCTTTACACCGGCCAGTGAAGTCGTTATAGCTTCGAACTGGCCTTGATATGCGGCCGCCTCTCGCTCTACCTGCCGTACGACCCGGCGTTGTTCCACTACTCTCTCCAGCAAAGCAGCCAATCCCCTGATGTCCTGCAGCGCCACCTTGGCCTCCATCAATCGATCGTCTCTTCGATTGTCTGCGCCAACCTCCCTTCTGACCTCGTCTAGCCCTTCCTTCTCCTTCAATACCACCCGATAAGCTTCTTCGCACAATGTCACCGCCTCCTGAAGAGTGTCCATCGAGTCGACGTCCGACACCTCGTCTTCCACATTGTTCTTCCACGCCCCTCGATCTATCCCACTCTCCAGCCCCAACCTTGTCTCCCGAAAATTAGTCTCCAGATCACCCACCGCTCTCTCATATCGCCTCAATACCGGCAAAATCTTCATATCCTCCTTCGTCCGCAATATTTGTTCCTCCGCTTTCCGCACTATACTCAGTATCCCCGCCACTCGCTCTTCCGTAGCGGCATGGAGTCGGTCGGTATACTCCGCGTCGCCGAGGAACTGTCGTATAGATGTTGGAGGCTGGAATGTGGATTTGTACGCCATGTTGGACATTTCAACATGGTGCACTTGGCGCACAATGGCAGGTATCCGCTGGGCGAGGTCGTCGATATGTGTTTGGGCCGAGTCGAGATACGGATCACGGTCCATCAATGACTGATTCGAAGATGATTGTTTTAATTTGGTTAAACCCTCCGTCAATTCGGTGAATTCGGGAATGAGACTATTCAGGTGCCCGCTCTGATCTTCGAGATGACGCCGAGCGGCAGATAGACGACCATACCATCCTACACCATCCGCCACGAGCCCACAATGCTCTTTGGCGCCTGATCGGACCGTACCGAGAGTGCTGATGAGCTCGGATGTGTGTTCTTCAACGTCTGGGTACTCGGGGTGACTCGGCCGGGGGAATGACCGGTCGATAGGTGATGGAAGGGAAGATTCGGCTTGTCGAAGGAGGTCCGCAAGCATCTCGTGCTGCGCGCTGGATGCGGGTTGGGAGAGAGATTCGCGTAATTGTGAAATAACACGGTCGGCTTGTGTGCGCGTGCGGGATATGGAGGCGTAATGTTTATCCGCACTGTAGGCTCAGCATTTCCTTGTACACGACTTCTAGCGTTGGATAGCTTACAGATCCTTCTGCTCTTCCAATCCTTTACACCATCCTATCCGACCCTTGACATCGTCGCATAACAGCTCCAGATCATCCTGCATGTCCAACAGCTCATCGGGAAGTGCCCCGCCCTCTTTCCTTTCTTCACCTTTGGCTAGGGGTCCATGTAGCCCACCAAGATCCTTGAGAGGCCCGGCGATATCGATCATCCGATCTAGAATCGCAGACGAACGTTTGAGATGGGTCGAGACGAGGGTACGATGTCTTACGGACAGAGATTGGGGATGCGTCTTTGCGCTAGGCGATGGGTAAGGCAAGGGCGAGAAGAGGGCAGTAGGAGATGTCGGTGCGCTGGGGCCTTTGA
This sequence comes from Dioszegia crocea, assembly GCA_001600615.1. Lineage (NCBI taxonomy): Eukaryota > Fungi > Basidiomycota > Tremellomycetes > Tremellales > Bulleribasidiaceae > Dioszegia > Dioszegia crocea. The sequence continues at coordinate 670,636 of BCKK01000003.1, forward strand.
AATCGCGAATCATGGCAGGATGAGCGATAGGCGAGGTAGCTATTGAGTCTCGACCGCGAGTTGTGGATGTCGATGCGGTCCGGTCCGCCTTGGCTTGCTTGACCGGTGTCACTGCCTCCTTCTCCTCCATCAAGCCCTCGCCTATAGGCGGCATGGTCCATCTCGACTCGTTGACTACGAACGACTTGAGTTCTTCCTTCAGGTTGCCACACTCCAGCATGACCTTCCACCTCAGGCCATCCCATTGCAGGCGCAAAGCGACGAGCTCGAGAATATCACATCGCCTTCGGAGAAGAGTGAGGAGCCGATCGATGAGGAGGATTAGGTCTAGCGTGATGGCTACAGCTTGTGTTGATGGATTCGTCAGCGGAACCAGGGTGACTTCTGTAAAGTATCAGCGGCTGCGATCGTGTCGACTGCCCCAACACGGGCACTAACGCACCTCTCGTCTTCTCCTTCATCCGTCCGAGGTCGCCTCCGTCGAATGCCAACACCTCCTCCTCCAGCGCATCTCGCTCTGCCTGCCATGCTCTGAGCGTGTCGATCGATGGAAGCCGGTATGGCGAGGCGTCCGCATCCGCATAGGACAAGGCGGATGGGTCAGTGTTGGAGGGCACGAGAACAGGGAGGATGAAGGGATAGGTCCGAGGGAGGTCTTCCAGCAGCTAAGACGTAAGCCTCAAGCTGTCGAAGACTCGCCTGTCTCTCATTGTTGACATCAACAGGCACGACAACGAAACTCACCTTGAGTTTACCCTCAAACCATCTTCGCTTCTCCTGGAACGCGTGCAACTCCTGCGCGTCCTCATGCGACAGATCCTGGAGCTCATCCTCGCCTCCTAGGTGACTTGGGAAGCTAGAGACCTCCACCATGATTCTCTACCCTTTTTGGGGCGTCTTGAGTACTTGTAGCTGTGTTATCATTGATGAGATGCGGGTGACACTAATCAGGGAGAGGTGATTTCGCTAAATGCGGGGGCGCATTCTGAAACTCTCGCCCGTGCCTGAGTTACGTTATCTCTCCCCCGGAACCTTCGGTAGCAGGCCGGCCGGCTCGCACAGCCGCAGGCGAAGCGTTGTCCATATATGCCTCCCCAAAGGTGTAGATACCTAGCTCATCCATAGCTCATAGTGAGCATGCTCGCCAGATTGGGGCCAGCAATGCGCTCGGGACCCAGCAGAACTGGGTCTGCGGGGTCAAGTGCAACCGTCAGAGTGTATCACCCCCGCGCTCAGATATCGACTCCCAATCTATTTCAGTCCGTCCCTCCTCGCGCCGACAAAGGCAAGGGCAAGGCTTTAGATGAGTATCCTCTACCATCGTCGACATCATTAATACCGCCTCCTGGTGTTTTCTCGCGAAAGCAATCACGCTTCCTCGCTCGACGGGGAGTACACTTCGTTGGCGCATTTCCCCCATCTGCCAACGCGACACTCCACAATGCCTACCGGAACTTCCATTCCACCGCTCGCAGAAGTGCAATACCGCTCATTCCAGTCGGCTTGATATTCTTCAAGGTAAGCTTGCCGCATTGGTGCATCTTCACAAGCTGACAGCGAAGAGCACGTCCGTACTTGCCGTCATAACCACCATCTCCCGCATCCTCATCTCATTCTTCCCGCTCGGTACCATCGCGGCTTTCCGGTCTGTCCGGGGCGTCCGGTGGCTCTCAGACGACTCCCGAACACCCAATGCCAGCCCCGAAGCAGAAGAATTCTGGCGGATGTGGTGCGACGGCGAGCGCGCCGTCAAGCCTACCCGGGACGATTCGAGATTACTCCTCGAGTCTGAGCTTGACTCTGACGGGGCAATAACCCTTTCGGACGGCCGGAGAGCATGGGCATATCCCCTCAATCCCCGAATGAGCCGTCCCGGGAGTAAGAAGTATCTCAATCCTCGAACGCTTCGGGAGGATCCCGAGTCCGAATTCGTCGGATTCAAGGAGCGCTTAAAGCCTAACCTGATTATGAACATGCGGTTCTTCCTCCCTCCTCTCCCACCATCTTCGATCTCCTACTTCGAAAGACTGGACCCTAGTGTTCAAATCCAAGTTAACGAACTTCGACGATACTGGGTCACCCTCCACGCCTTCAAAGACCGTCTGATCTGGGCTCGAATCATCGTCTTCGCCCTACTCCTCTTACCCTGTATCCTCCTCTCTGGAGTCTACATCTGCGCTCTGGAGCGCGTACCCTTCACAGGCCGTTGGCGTATCATCCTCCTCACTGCGGAAGATGAGGATAAGATCTCGTCGAGCCTCGCAGGAGCGAATTGGTATCGATCCGTAATCAACCTCCTTACCACTCCGGAAGCCCCATCACCTCCCGTACTTCCGCTTTCGGACTGGCGGTGGCGATGGGTTGAGGGAGTGCTGAGGCAACTCGAGCATGGCGTAGTAGCCGGAGCAGCGGCGGATGAGGCGGGAATCGAGGATCATTGGGAGGGATCAGATCTCAGACCGCCCGCGTCCAAATACCCACTCCGACCCCGGCCCAGAGTCTCTTCCCGCCTTCATTCGGTTCTCCCAGGCGGCGATCCCCATTCTGGGAAAGAGCACCTGGAGCTTGGACCGCCCTTCAGTCTGATGCTCATGGAGAAGGATGAACGGAATGCCTTTTCGTACGGTTTTGGCGGACAGGGCGCGGGCGGTGTTGTGGTCTTCACGGGACTCCTGGATGATATCATGGTGGAGGATCGGCCAGTCGAGGATATCCCAGTAGAGCCTTTAGTCAAATCGGGAATATTTGGCGGTCTCTTTTCATCCTCTTCCCCACCTCGTCAACCTTCTCGATCACCCCAGCCAACAGAAGAACAGACGCTCCATCTTGCCTGTGTACTCGCGCATGAGATGGGCCATTTGTTACTCAGCCACCACCTCGAGACGCTTAGCCAACAGCAGGTGCTCTGGCCGAGCTTGCTGGGTCTGTCAATGGATCTCATCAGGGCGTTCATATGGCCATTCACGTATGCTTCTCCATCCAGGAATCTGTGAGAACGCCAGCTGAATCTCTAGTGTCTTCCTAGGCCCAGCAGTTAACGACGCACTGGCCAATATGGGCAGGACAACAACCGAAGAGCTCGTAGATCGGTATGGTGAAGTCGGGTTTCAGTGGAAACATGAATACGAGGCGGATCTAGTTGGTCTTAGGTGAGCAACGTCGCTTGAACCTTGTGGCTGATGAACAGAATACTCGCTCGAGCGGGATTTGACCCAGAGCGCGCTGTCACTCACTTCGCCAAGTCCATTTCGAACCTACACGAGATCCAACCTCTTGATCGGGATAAGTCGGAAAGTTGGACGGGGAGCTTGTTTAAGCTCTGGACGAGGGCGACGCATCCGAGTAGCGAGAGTAGGTTGGCGGGTATAGAGAAGGAGTTGGAGGGGTGGGTGAGGGTGCAAGAGGGTAGTCGATAAGTGTGGACAATGGATAATTGTAGGTCTGAATTGTAAACGAGTAGAAGAAATCCCGTCAAGTGCGGACAGCATATATACATATCAGACCAGTACCTCACAGTGACGCCAATGAAGCATAACCATTCTTGTTGCCTCTAATCTCATGATAGCCCCCACTCCATCTTCTCCGCTAGGCCAGTCCTGCTATCAGATCAACTATATCACATCGCCCGGACCAAACCGAAAGGGCCGACTGAGCCTCATCCTCGCCAAAGGTACATCGGATCCCATCCCACGATTTCGCCTTGTGAGTCATCGACATCTCCAGACATGCCTCCCATCTCGACATTCGGCATATGTGTCTGAGGATCCTGCTTCGTCCAGCCCCACGGCGCCCAGCCAGGCAGGTGCATGTCAGTGCCCTGCCATCCCGAATCCGGCTTCATGCTGGGAGACTCGAACTGCAGCTGCTGTGTCTCATAGCCTCCAGAAGTGCGGGCGGCTTCTCCATAGGCCGAGCCCTCCTCCATGATTGTATCGTCGGCTTGCGACCGGTACTGCGCTTTGTCCTCTTCGCAGCGTGTTTCTGCATAGCCGTCTTGAGTCATTGCAGACTCCCCTGAGGTCTCGCCGGTCGACCAATTCGATTGAGAACCTCGTGTCACCGTTTTGGCTCCTTTCCTTGCCTGGAAACGCCCTTCTGTAAGCAGCGCCAGCTTTTTGATTCTCGCCCGTCCCTCCAACTGATTGGCTTCCTCTCGAGCGACCTTATCAGGGCCACTTATTGGATAATTGCGGCTTGCTGCCTTCCAATCCTTCAGACGGCCGAGAATGTCCTTTGAATCTCTCCCTGCCTGCTGAGCCTCGAAGATCATAGGCGTTGTCTCTTGTATGAATCCACGACCGACAGGGTACTTGGCCCGCGGCGTGCGGGTGGTATCAGTGAGTATGACCCAGACAGTAGAGTCGGGGGCGCTCTGAACATCGGTTTGCAGAGCTTCGAGCCAGTCCGGGCCGAATCTTGCTGGAGCGAAGGATCGTTGGCCTCGAAAGTAGACATTCAACGCTGAGAGATGCGTGATGGCGGTGGCGATCCTCTGGTTGTCGGTTTCGGCCCGCCACTGGTGTCGTGACATCGGCTCCCCCTCATTGGTCTGGGTCCTCAATGCGTAAGCTTGGTAGGTCTCGCTCTTGACTGTGATTTTAGCCGCATTTTCTGATGCCTGTCTGTCCATGGGGGGAGATTGCGGGAAAGTCACGAACGAGACACTCACCATCACCACTCTGCTCAGTCTCATCATCATCTGACCTTTGCTCCATCATGCCGCCTTCACACGCATTTCCGGAAACATTGAAGTGGCCGGTCTGCCAAATATCAGCAAACATTATCAAGTACAAGTATCGGAGAAAAGGCCAGCTCGCAAGCATATGATGCAGAAAGCGAACTTACTTGAAGATCTTCATTCCCGGCTGGGTTCACGGCAGCTGCCCTGTCTCTCTTCTTGATGGGCGCTTTCCGGGCGCTTGGCTCTCCAGACTTCGACTGACGACCCATTTCTGAGCGTCCTGTGGGATCTGGTGTAAAGTATGTGGCGAATGTAGGCGTATCAAACCAAGAGCTGAGGATGGTGAGTAGTCAGGAATGGGTGAACTAGTCAGCTGGTAACGGTGGAATGGTAAGGAAGAGGGAGAGAAGGGGCCCGCTCTCTTCCGTCATGGGGAATGATGCTTTCGCCCGTCTCCCGGTTTGCCACTCAGGAGCAGGGTATGAAAGGACCGGACCTGGGGGTCAATATCGGCCAATTCTCGGCGTCACAGGTGTGAGTACCTTTCAACTTGATCCTCACACCTCTTGTATACCTACGTGGCAATGCGCCCTCCAGTATCGCGGTCCGGGGTCGTAGCTGCGGTAAGCCAGATGAGTAGGTTCAGTAGCCTGATATCGAATGATCTCAGCATTGCTCCCTTCGCCTTCAGTACAGACTCGGGACAGGCCTACGGCCAGTGATACATTGATATAGGGGTGGCGTGATCGGCTAGCTGTTTGTACCTGACAAAGTCAGTCAAGTGGGACATGACCGATCGACCAGCAGCGCCCCACATGGAAATTATTCGACGTACCAGGGTTTGGAATTCTCTCCCTATACATCTTCAGTAGCGATCGGAGCTCGTGCCCGAGATTTTCCAGGCCAAAAGATTCTCCCTTTCGGATCTTGCGCCGGAGTTGTCGACTTCGCAAGATGTTCCGTCACTAACAACTCGCCACCATAAATTATCAGGGCTGGGTTGATCAATGTGGCTCTTATCACATACAGAAGGGAGGAGACTCACTGATACAAGCTGTGGCCATGTAATTGCCCCTCCTCCGCATCTTTGGCAAGATCGGAAGTGAGGCATCTCTAGGCCATAAATAGCGATGGATCGACATAGCACCCAGCGAGGTGAATCCTGTTCCTACGAGGCTCAGGCCGATGTATTGACGAGTTCTGCAAAGATCAGTATTACACGGGGAGGTGTGGGGTGTGATGAACCGACGTAAGGGCTACGGGCCGTGGAGTGGTGTCTTTAGGGATCATCCTGCGAGTAAATGTTGGGCGATGATAGGCGGAACGCTAGGACAGGATTCCGCGAACTGTGTTCCATAAGACGAGGCAGCATCGCGACCAGGTCTTGTCGGAAGATTAAGAGGAAGCAGCGAAAGGGGACAACGAGGTATGGATACGATTTTGAAACATGACCCCTTCAGAAATTGCCCCAAGTAGCTAAAATCCACCCATCCGAGCCGGGCCGGTGGCAGCTAGGGTGCTGACACAGTGACAAGGCGGTTTTGTGTGTCAGATGAACTGATATCTGATCAAGAAGCTTATTGTTTAACAAGAACCACCGACGTATAAAGGCGTGAGGCTATCAAAATGGCCGGCTAACCCAATCTGACCAGAATCCCGCAATCTCCACCAACCGAGACATCAGAGCCATGTCGACTTTATCGCCCGTAAAGACACGCGTGGGAGGTAGCCAAGCTATCAGTTCTGTAGCGCCTCCCCAGCACACCGGTTTGACACCGGACCAAGTCACGTTCTATCGGTAAGTACTCTCACTGTCGTCAGCAGTAGCTCAGTTGGCGACCGAATTTGCAGCACAGACACTTGATTGTTCATGATCGAGGTCTGACGCTGACGCAAGAAGGACCAGATTAGGGATAGCGGTCGTAGGGATGGTGGGCGTGGGTTCGCTCATGTTTCGCGGGGGTAATCGAAATGGTGCTCTGCCATGGGCAAGGCTCGCGAGGCTTCCAGATAATCAAGTCGCCCTGCAACTCGGCGCGTTTTTGTCCTTAGGTGAGTTCACGCCTTTCCCAAAGCAGAATGAATGGGCACTGAAGAGATGCAGGCTATATCGTCCCTGTGGCTCTGCAAATCGGATCGATCGGCTATCCACAAATCTCAGCAATGTAAGTCGAGTCTCGGACAATGAAGATATAAGGAGGAGTTGATCTTGTACTGACTCGCTTTAGTGAGAGCGCCCCTCGTCGCGTACTTGACTTGACTTGCGCATCTGGAACCGCCTATATCGCGTTCCAAAACTTCCGGTCTCAGCAAGCCGTCCGTCGTGTGAAGTACCCCATGGGTACCTTCTTAGCTGGGAGATTGCATACTGTTGCAGCTGGCGGACTTGTAGCCTGTGAGTTTAGGCAGAACCAGTCACACCGCACACGGATTAGACGCTGATCGGCTTTAGTGATGCTGTTCGAGAGTCTTGGTCCTTTGTATAGCTTGCTCTTCATGCCAGCTGGGTTGTCAGCAAGCCGGTTGAGGGGCAAGAGCGATTTGAAGGACATCGCGCCGGTACGCCGCGGAGGCTAGCTAGATACCTGATGGATATGTCATCCTATTTCTGACTCGCTCTCCACTATCGCTCTTGGTCCTTTTGTATCTACCTTGCCCTTGGTTGTCAGTGCCATATGCATGAGAGATTTTAGTCCTGTACATAAGTATTGAGTATACTGACCAGGTGCACCTGAACCAGATTATCATCGTTCATACCGCACTTCATGTCGCGATCTTCATACCCGTAAACCAGCTCCAACCAGCCACGCCAAGCAAGCACAACACAGCTCTGTCAAGCGGTAATTGCACAATCGTCAATGTCCACATTGCGCCCATTGCCGGAGCCTAAGATCCGTCAGCTCTGATCCGCTGTCAAAACGATGTGGACGTTGAATTGACCTGAGCAGTCACCACGCCCCAGCTTGCTTTATTCAGCAGCCAGATGAGACGACAGCCCGCAAAGAGCGAGGCAGTCATGAGGAGTGGGTTTGTAGCTGGGTGAGAAGAGTATTTGGAGGCTGATTGTCAGCTCGGATTGCTGTTGCCAATGAAGGTGTGACGTTGTAAGCTCGAGAGCCTTGGAACTCACTATACCAAGTAATTAATCCAAGTGCTGTGATACATCAGCACAGTTCTGTAGAATCTATCGACGCACGGGGAAGACTTACTAGGTATAGCCCTAGCCATATGAGCGACAATATCAGCCACTTTGGGTCGGAACCCATATTGCATATAAACCAATCTGTCCGTTCAGCCCCCGTCTTCACAATACCCATCTAATGCAGCAGTCAAGACTCACATATCCAGCATGAGATATAAGAACGAAAACGGTATAGTCAGAATAGCCGTATCGAATATCTCATCCCAAATATCCCTCTCTCGTTCAACATCTTCAGGTTTCTTCGGAATTACACCGCCCTGTCGTAGAACTTCATCGATCTCAGAAGGCGTCGGTGAGAGTTCACGTAGAGGAGATTCGGAACCTGTAGGCGAGGGCGGAATGAGGGGTTGTGTAGTTGAAGGAGGGAGCTCGGATGGGTGGACGAGTGGGATAGAAGGGGTAGTAGTGGGTCCTGCGGCTGCTCGTCGGCGTAGACGCGCTGAGGTCTAAGAGGGGTCAGTCAGCGAACACGGTAAGAGCTTACTACTGGTTCGTCTATGTCTGGGATATCTTGGATTGTAGGCATTGTGGCTGGATGGTGTAATGAGGTATGAGTTGAATTGTCGAAGTTCTTGAAGCTTGGAGCGGAAGTGGAGCGGGTCCGGAATTCCTCATACCTCCGCCCTGGCAAGCCACAATGATTAATGACACTTCGGTACGCTACTCGCAGTCTGCACCAGGTCGGCCAGACTACTTCAGGCCATAACGCACAGTATTGGCTGATCCACTCGCACACGGATATAGGACATCATACAACTTGACTGAATATTGGCTAAGATTACATCTGTCTATACCCTCCCCTAGAACGTCCTCCTTTAGCTTCCCCAGCCGGTGTGGCCTAATTCTCTCCCTTCGGAGTAATCATTCCCGACCCTTCCCTATTTCTCTTCTTATACGGTCCCCTCTTCTTCCCTTCTACCGGCGGAGCACTTTTCCAGCCCTTCTTCGGACCTGGTTTCCTCCTCTCCCCAGCCGGTCCCCCGGGCCCATCTACCTTCCTCGGTCGACCTCTCTTCCCAGGTCCCGCAGTACCTCCCGACCCACCTTGTCCACCACCCGCCGCCCCACCAGCAGCTACCTCCCCAATACCCAAATACTCCTTCCCGGCCGTATTTGCCAAATCTTCATTCGTTGGTCCGTCCACCTCCCTCTGTACCCGATCAAGATCTTCATTGATTGCAATCATGTAATCCAATCTTTGGGCGTATTTCTGCAAAGAGGGCCGATTTGCCCGAGAGAGGCGATGTCGGATATGTGCGGGGTTGATGGGTTGCGCGACGTGTATGGCGCCGGGGTATGATCGGATTGGGGGGTTGGGGCGACACTGAATAGTCAGCTATTGCTCCATGACGACTAATTGGAGATCGAGGCTCACCAGATCTGATATAAACTCCACGACGAGGTCTTCGACGTAGTTTATCGATTCAAGTCCTGGCTCCGCGACATCTCCGGCGGCATACATCAGGCGCGCAACTGTAGGAGTCAGCACTAGCTACTTACACTGTGACAAAGTCACACTTACTCTCACTGCGCATCGTCCCACGCATCCCATCCACGTTGCCCATCCGCCTCCGCTCTACCGGCGCCGGCGCGGGAGTCTGGGCGTGACCATGATTATATCCAGGCGCAGGCCCTGGCGCCCTTGCCACCGCGCCAGACCCTCCCGCAACCGGCGACTCGTCCTTGGCAGCCTTATCAATACCCGTGAAGAACACCACCGGCGCAGGTTTATCATTCTTCGCCGGGTTGTTGACTGGCTTCCGCCGTTTCTTCTTGGGTGGCTGGGGAGGTGGCGGAGCGGCAGAAGAAGCGGGCGCGAATGGAGGTTTAGGTAGTTCGGCAGGGGTAGGAGCAGGTGATGATCGTACGACAGAGGGATCATTGAGTTGGGTAAGTGGCATGGGAGGGGCGAGCGAGTTGGTGCGAGTCGCGGCATCAGCCATGCCAAAGGGTGCATTTGGCTGATATCCCGAAATAGGCATTTGTGGACGTGTCTGCGCCTGCGCCTGTCCCTGAACTTGACGTGCACCCGAAACCGGACCCGGACCGTGAATTGGGCCGTTACTTTGGTTCGATAATGTACGTTGCATAGGCATAGGTATAGGCGGATGATTTGGATGGGGATAAGACTGATTACTGGGATTATTGGGAAGAGGGGGACGTTGAAACGAACCATGATTCGCCGCAGCTGCCTGCATGGAGTTTGAGAGGGAGTGGGGAGGAGGACGCTGCTGCTGTTGCTGCTGAGCCTGGTTGTGGGACTGCAGGGAGCGCGCCGCCTGAAGGTACTGATTCTGCTGCTGCAGTCGGGCCATATTCTGCTGCTGCTGAGCAAAAGTCGGCTGTGTCGACTGGGGCTGGGGTTGGGTATTACCGTACATCGAATTCGAGTTTTGGTAATTGATATTGTTCCCGTTGCCTCCTATTCCAGAGCCGAAGGAGCCTTGGCCCTGCTGCTGCTGCTGGACGGGGTACATACCCTGCTGCTGCTGATGTGGTAGCCGACCGTGAAAGTCGCTCAGCTGCTGCAGGTGGTTCGAGTTGAAGCCCATGTTACCCTGGGTCTGAGTAGCGCCTGTTGGGAAGGGCTGGATCGAGGAGAGACTCGAATTGGAACCTGTCCGCTGGATCTGAGGCCGCATATTGACATTGCCATATTGACCTTGTTGCTGGCCCTGCCCGCCTTGTTGCTGCTGTTGGCTGAAATTTTGGTTGAACGACATTTTCGCTGTTTCCAATCAGCAACTTCCCCAATTTGATGCCAAAACATGTGATTGGGAAGAGGTGGAATCATAAAGCCGATATAATCAATCCCCAACCCGCCCGTTCCCGTCATCCCGGCTCACTTCGCCCAGCACAGCCCCCCACAAGACGTGGCAGTCTGGCCGGGTTAGAAGCTCTATCACGGACCACATCCTTTAGTCACCCACGCCGCACCGGCACTCTCCACAAGAACCAGACTCGTCATCGCTGGTTCATTGAAACAATATACGGACCCCCTTTCGCAAACCCCTCACACTCCAAAGAGAGGAAGAGCGCTAGTCGATAGGGCCCATTGAGGCAAGATAGCTAGAGAATGGGAGGGATTGGGGCGGGAAACGTGAGCGGGATGGAGAGGGGGACAACAAGGAGGGGTTGAAAGGGGAGCAAATTCAGAGAATGGATTGAGCTGAAGTTAAATCATGATGAGAAGTGGGATGAAATGGATGCATAATTTGGTGAGAAGAACTGACCTATTCTAAAGGTCGAGAAAACGATTTCTAGCTAGTCACGACGGGGCGAAGGTGGCTGTAAGGATCAGCAAGATACTCTCTAAACTTGGCAAGATAGTGAAAGGGTCAAAAGGTAAGGATCAGAAAGAGTTTTTTGGTATTATAGTTATTGTCACTCAAGGCACTTCGGTAGCAGAACTGATTGCTCATCATAGAAAGAGGAAGGGAAGGAGAGGCAACAGAGAAGAGACTAACCTGCACCGATGGGAAGATTTTCAGCCAGCGAGAGCAAAAGGCGATTTGACGGCTCGCTGGCAGTCTCGTCCCGATCGTTATCTGATCATCTGCAGGACTGTGTGGGGGTTCTCAGCACCTATGATAGGGTAAGAAGGGTGGGTTGGGAGAGAAGGATGATGGAGGGATGAGGAATGTTGGATGAATTCAAGTTTGGTTAGGAGGGAACGAGCTCGAGCCAAGGGGCTATTCCCGTAACCCCGCCAGTGTGGCACTTCGGACATCCCCGAACTCCGCTTAAAACTGCCCCGGAACCTTGCTTGCTTTGCCACCCAACTGTACACCAGCCAAAACATCCTTGACCTATCCCCCATCTACCCTTACCCTCTCATCGACATCTACTGTACACCATGGGCGCAGACGGAGGCTCAATCCCAGACAGGAGAGATCTTGTCAAGACCAAGGGGAAATCGGAGACCACAGATAAGGCGTTATTGAGAGAGCTGTTCTTTCTGTGCACGCTGAGCAGGGTGAGTTGTAATCCTCGTATGATCATCTAAGCTTCTCCAATATCGTGATCCTACTCTAGCTGACATCTTCAGCAACCACTCACGCGTCCGGTCGTGCTTGACCCCCTTGGCAAGCTGTACAACAAAGATGCAGTGCTAGAGTTCTTCCTGGACAAAACTCGGTATGGCGATGGGGATAGGATATGTGGTTATCTCAGAGGAGTCAAGGTAAGCTTTACTTAGCAACGGAAAATCCCAATCCTCAATGTGCCCACTGATTGTCCAGGACCTGCTCACCCTAAATCTCACCACAAATCCCACCTACTCGCCCCCCGACCCATCCACAATGGCCAATGTATCCCAACGCGCCCCCTTTGCCTGCCCCCTCTCACTGAAGGAAATGTCAGGCACAGTCCCCTTCATAGCTCTCCGACCATGCGGCTGCGTCTTTTCAGAAGCTGCCGTTCGCGCCGTCATTCCCAATCTCACCCGCGGCGCTGTTGCCTCAAAGACAACGGACGAAACCCCCGACTCGGCTCAACCTGTCGTCGAGAAGAAAGAGGCAGAAGCTGTGGCATGCCCAAATTGTGGGAAGGACATATATCCAGCGGAACCCAGTACGGTCTCGCCCATCAACCCACCGCGGGAGGTGCAGGAGGATCTGCTGGAGCAGCTGTTGATTGCGCGTGCGGCGGTTAAGGCGGGCAAGAAACGGAAGGTGGGAGCCATGAGTGGCGGGGTGACCGGAAAGGCTGAAGGGGTTGACGTGGATGCAAAGGTCAGATCGAAGGACAAGGGTGGAGAGGTGGAAGGGATATCGGCGCCGCGGGCAAAAGCTGCTCGAACGACACATACAGCTCCACCCGCTATTGCAGATTCGACCGCTTCTGGACGTCAAACGGTGGCCCAGAAGCTTGCGGCACAGGAGCAGAAACGCCTGGCTGCTCAGGCCGGGATGAGTGATGCGGTACGGGGTATGTTCAAAGCGAAGGAGAATGAAAAGGCCGGAGGTGGAGCTGCAGATTTCTTCGGTCGGACATTCAATCGCGTAAGTCTTAGTATTCTACGTCGGGTCGAGCTGACGAGACAGTATGCCTGAATCGTCCAGCCAGTCTCTACCAATTTACTCGTTGTATTATATTCTCTACTGAAGCTACCGCTTACCGATCCGGCTTAACGTTGCCATTTATGTGATTAATGACTAATCGAAAGACTGATGCACGCGTCGGATCATGCTGCTCGAAAGGACTCACGGAAAGCAGTTCTATATGTAAAGCTTGACAAGTTTATGAGCGAGACGATGCCTATCTGGCATAGCTCTAGCAATAAATTTGGTATCTCTGCAGATCTCTTGACCCTATGACACTGAACCACGTTGAACCACCTCGCCGCCTTGTCCTTTTCTTTCCCTTCCCATCGCCGCCTACAAAAGCCTGAATTCTCGACCCGCGCCCACTTCTCGCGCCGGATGCTTCTCCCCTGAGCTGCTTCAAGCATCGAGCAGTCTCGCATATCTTCCATCCCCAACGTCACGTCTCAGAACTTTAGCTGTCATCCGCTGAAACCACTCAAAACCTAATATACACTCTGCGCTCTTCGGTATACCCAAGGCTGAACCAGTCCGTGACTCTGTCCTGCACTGCTTATCCTCAAGGGTTGCGGTCTCGCTTTTTCTGAGCCCGAGTCTCGCCCGCCAGTCTCAACTTTTCCAATCGTTGGGCGACATCGGCCAACGTGGCTTCCGGATTCTGCTTTCCCAGATTCTTCCAGCTCCTATCCACTGCCGTGAAAACTTTCAGCCGCCAAGCCGGAAGGGAACCATCGGCACGCACGCTCTCAGGACACAGCCCCCGTTTCAACAAGGCCTCTGCAAGGGCAATTTTCAATCCACATCCGCCTCTGCTGTAGCGCGCTCGACGCCCTTGCTCATCAATTTGGGGACTTCCTTGAGCCGGAAGTTGCGCTTCCAATCGCGCACACCCCCAGACCATGATGAGCCGAGACTCTGTGAAACAGAGCCAACATCAATCGTATCCAGTGCTGTATCGATGTCTTCCGCGCTGCTGGGTACCTGCAGGGTCCTGAGAACGGACAGCATTCGTGGTTCCAGTTCGCTTTTGAAGTACTTCGCTCGGCCCCGCAGGTTACTCGCCATCTGCGCGCGCCGGGGTGGGTCGCGAGACGATTCGGCCCTCACTCCATGTTTCGTCTCCTCTTGTAGCTCGACAGCTCTCTTGATCTCCGGAAAGGCTTTCCTCCATTGCATATCGTACCACCGCATGGCCGGGTCGTACACCTCGCCTGAGACAGCGGTAAAGGATTGAAACGAGAGAGGTTGAGGTGGCTCGTAAAGTGGGTCCGCTGCGTCCACGCTCGCGTCATTGGCAGGTCGAGGGGAAAGATCCTGCTCTTCGTTGGTCACGGAGAAACTTGTCGGGTTGTCGATAGTGAGAGGTGTGGAAGTTTCAGTTGAGATCCGAGTGTCGGCGAATGTGGGGTCTGAGGCGGACTGCTCAGGATCCTCCTTCGCAGGCGAGTAATATCCATCCACCTCGGCATAGAAGTCAGCGTCTTCTGAGGCGAAAGGGTCGGCCATGTTGTGCTGCTGTCGGGGCACTTATGACCTTGTGTACGAATGACTCAGGAAGTGTGATCAGGAAGGTGTGTGTGATAGGTGGGGTACTTTGCAAGTAAAGCGTGAAGAGAGTGGCCGAGACACGAAGTGAAGACCTCCTGGAAAGCGCCCCCGACGTGTGCAGCCTGATGCGCGGGGTTTATTAAAGGAACTCTCGAGTTTGGACACCTCGAACAGCGGGCTTCCTTTGTCCAGTCAGCTACTGTCCTGAACATGACAACGGTCGACGTGAATGCTTTTTGCACTTGTTCTAGTGCTTTCAAAAGTATTGATATAGAGATGGTACTAAATACCATACCAGTACTAGTCGCGATAGGTCCACAAGGGTGTCCTGGCATCTGGTATGAGATTGGGATGGGCGATAACTGAAAGTCAAGGTCACCAGTCTTGTACTGTCTGCGCAACCTCAGCCCAAAAGTCTGGTTTCGGCTGGTATGCCATGGTATAATCACCGGTAGCGAGGCAACCGGTAGGATTGTGGCTTCTGGCACCGCACCAAAATTGGCACCGGCATCTGGTATCGATATCGAGATGGCATTGGTGAGAAGTCGTTCGAAGCAGGGGCATGCTCATAGTATACTCTTCCTCGGGTGGCGGGATGTGGATCCGGAATGACGTAACGCCACTGACTGCGGAATTTGGAGCTTGGAGGATGAAACCAACTAGAGCCAAACAGTCCCTGAAGCATCTTCCCGCAGTCTCACCCAAGCAATCAATGCCTTCCTTGATTGGTTGGTAAAGTAGAGCCTCCTGTACAGTGTCCACATACATACACCGAGTACTACATACAAACACCAGCAAAGAGAGCAGCTTTCCCACCTTTACACACAACCACAACCGCTACCGGCATCACGCGCTATCCGGGGAACTCTTTTTTTCGGTCCAATCCCCATCCATCTCCCCATCCGACAGACAGCGGAGTCCCACTTTCGCTCGCCACCTTGGAATTCTTCCACCCGGCTATCTTTTCCCTTATGCACTCGACCTCCGGCCATACTTTTGACGATATAGACCTCTACGCACCACCTTTATACTCGCGAAACTCGACATCCTCACCGCCTGAACTGTCATTGCGCACGCCCCCTCTGACGCCGAGGTCGCGGTCCATACCTCCATCTTTGACCCTTTCGAGCCCGACTTGTGCCTACCCAAAGGAGGGCCAGGAAGGATATATGGGGGGCTCTCAGCCTTCCTCACCGGGAGGCACAGTGCGGAGAGCGACAAGTCGTCGCATGACGGATATACGTGGAGACGCGGCGGGGTCATCCAGTAACGGCTATGGGAGTGAGCCATCGCGGCGAGGTTCAGACGACGAAGGGCTTGTCATGAGAGAACGAGGAGAAAGGGATGAGGGCAGTGTAGGCCGGGCAGGCGGCGTCGACGTGTACTCGGGCCAAACACGGCCTAAACGGCGCTTGAGCAGGTGAGCTTTAGTTACTTTGTTTACACCTTGTCTCGCATGGCGGTCTCAGATGAAAGCAAGCAAGGGGTAGGCGCAGCCTTGCTGCACGCTCTCAGCTCTTTCCATTCTCGCAGCCCCCGTTCCGTCCATCCTTTGTTCACGTCACGCGCAACAGCTAACTGACGCAAGTCTTCCCTCACTCCCACATCCTTACCATTCTGCTACTCCCGACTACAGAGCGCTATCCACGTCCTCCCCACCTTCATCGCCGGGCCGTTACGGTCAGACCTCAAATCCGACCTATCAGGTGTTGGCGAATGGAATTGGCCAGCAGTCATATCCAAACGGGCACAGCGGTCAACGGATGGCTGAGAAATTGGGCGACAGGGTGGTCATGGGAGCCGGAAGAGCGGAGGCGAAGGACAGCGGACCGCCAAGACTGTTCGGTATAGAGCTCAAGTGGATATCGTGAGTTGTCACCAAAAAATAGCACCAGAGGAACGAGAGCTGATATCCTAGACTCCTCACTCTCGCCCTGCAAAACGCATTCCTCACAATAATAATGCATTATTCACGGATAACCGCCTCGCCAAGTAAGACCTACTCGGCTGCGTCCGCCGTACTCCTCAACGAACTTCTAAAAGGGTCCATATCGGTCATAATAGCCCTACGGAATATCGATAAATCCATGTCCGCCTCCTCCTCACATCCCTTATCCGAAAAAGACGCACACCCACACACTCTTCGATCTCCTGCGCGTCAATCCGTCCTCTCCTCTCGATTCTCCCTCCTCCACCCTTCACGGCTTCGTGCCCTCCGCGTCGCCCTATTCTCCCGAGATTGCATCCAACTATCCATCCCCGCAATCCTATACGTCATCCAGAATAACCTCCAATATATCGCAGCCAGCAATCTCGACGTGGCGACATTCCAAGTCACGTATCAGATGAAAATCCTCACCACTGCGGCATTCTCAGTCGTGATGCTGCGGCGGAGATTATCGCGGACGAAATGGCTCGCGCTGTTTTTGTTGGCGATAGGAGTTGGAATTGTGCAGATTCAATCCACAAGTGCGCCTGCACACGTCGCTGGATCTTCACACTCCACCCGATCGGTATCTGGCGGAGAAGACGTCGTAACGGCAATTCACACTATGTCGCCGTTGAAGGGGTTTTTGGCGGTGACGGCGGCGTGTATGACCTCGGGATTGGCGGGAGTTTACTTTGAACTCTTGCTCAAACCCAGCGCTTCGACATCGGCGTCTACTTCGTCCACTCCTTCTTCCCCACCTGCACCTCAGCCCGATCTGTGGATCCGGAATACACAATTATCGCTATTCTCGCTTATCCCCGCGATCCTGCCCATCCTGTTCAACGGCTCCTCGGATGGGCTCGGACCGATAGGCAGGCTCATGGCCGCTTTTGCCAATTTCAACGGCTGGGCGATAGGCACAGTCCTCACTCAGACGTTTGGCGGTCTGATCACTGCGATTGTCATACGTTATAGCGACAACATCATGTAGGTTCTATCGCCCTGACTTGCGAGGGAAAATAGCTGACATCACCAGGAAAGGATTCGCCACCTCACTCTCAATCATCATTTCCTTCCTCGCATCGGTCGCGCTGTTCAACTACCCCATAACATTCGCGTTCGTCGCGGGTTCCTCTGTCGTATTGGCCGCTACATGCCTCTACAACCTCCCCACCCCATGCGCCCCCATCTCTCGACGCGAAATGGCCATTCCACCCGGTTCTCCCATTCTTACATCCGCGCCAATCCTAGGCGAGCCCACACCGGATCGACCGAGCCGTACCAGCTCTGTAATCTCTCTGTTGGGCCTGGGGCCTAGCCGACCTCCAAGCCGCGCACCCAGCGGAGAGAACCTGAGGCACATTGGGAGCTTCACCAGCCTCGGTCCGAATGCTCATGCGTCATACCAAAGGGCGCAACACCAGCATCAGCTGAGTACGAGTAGCACTGCTTCGAGTCAGAGCCACGTGTATGCGGCTTCTGCACCTGGTTCGCCATACTTTTCAGGATCGACTGTGGGAAACGGTAACGTCAATGGGTATTCATTACCGCCGTCGCATGACGGTACACCACCACCACAATTCCACGGCTCGACTCTGACTCCGCCAAGAAGACGGTCGGGTCAGGGGCAGGGACCAGCATATGGGCCTGGATCAGGTTTTGGAGGGAGAAAGGGGAGTCAAAGTGAAGAGAGCAGCTGTAGTTCCCTCGGCAGCGGGAGCTAAGTCTTGAGTGAAGAGTGCGGGATGTGGCGCGGCGGGAGGGAGGAGATGTAGAGGCGGGTGGGCTCTTGCCGTGGAGGCCCCGGCACATAATGGACATTTCAAGTGGAAGAAGCGAGCGCGGAAGGCCGATTGCGGTGCGGTGGTCGAAGGTGTGGGTTGGCAGGGATTGCGAACTGGCATTAGGCCTGAGTTTATATTGTCAGTTTCTGTTTCGACTATATAGTAGCATACGTAGGTATATATAATCAACACCTGCACGTTCATAATATGTCACAGTCATATCGCATACTGTCTGCAGTGGGCCTAGCAAGGCATGGACCTGACTAAATACCATAACGTCATCAACCTGCCTCCACTTAGGCCTAGGCATGCCTGCCGAGGACCAAGGTCGACTCGAGGAAGACACCACCCTTATCATCCTTCATATCTCTGATCCAGCTCGCTCGGCATGGCGCCTCCTCCTCTCCGTCCGCCGAAAGGACAGGCAAATCAGCCTCAACGCCCTGGGAACGACGGAGCGGTGCGCACCGAAGCGTCGGGCCTGGTACAGCAGGTCCGCAGCCTACTCATGGCTCTGCTTTTTGAGAGGCAATACTTCTTCCACCTCACTGGTCTACTGCTGTTTGGCGAGCTACTCCTTGGACTACTGATCATACGATTCATACCCTGTGAGTGATAATTCCGCTTTGCTTCTGCAACACCCCTTGCCGGACTGCCTGCCTTTGTGCTCTTCACATTGGGTTGGTGGTATCCTGACCGCATCTACATGTATAGTTGGCTGATGCCCAGATACCAAAATTGACTGGGAGGCATATATGCAGCATGTGGAATGCTTCTTAAATGGCGAGAGGGACTACAGCCAGCTGGAAGGAGAAACTGGCGGAGCAGTGTGAGTTCTGTTCCATGCCTACTGCGACCAGGCCCTTCGTCAGCGTCATTCATTCAGATGCCGAATCGAGATGTGCATCACTGCATGACATCAGGTATCTTACGATGAATACCGCTGATTTGTATCAGATACCCAGCACTATTCCTATACGCCTACACAGCACTATACAAGCTTCTCCCCTCCGACCCGGACTTACGCGTCCGAGCGGCCCAATATATCTTTTTGGGGATATACCTCGTAACCTTCGCACTGGTCGCTGGTATATATCACTCAGCCGGAGCTTCCCGGCAACAGACCCCCGAGCCAAGATCTTCGACAGATCGAGGGGGTCTTTCGCGACTCCCATCGACCTACCCACAAGCACTGCTAATACCGCTTTGTCTGTCTAAGCGGCTGCATTCGATCTACATGCTTCGGCTGTTTAACGATCCTATCGCGATGCTGTTACTCTACGCCGGGGTATATGCTCTGACAAGGCGGACGCGCTTAGGCTGGAATGTGGGTATAGTGCTGTACAGGTGAGTCATGAGCTTTTCCGGCACAGGAGACGGCCTGCTGATCCGTTTAGTCTGGCACTGGGAGTCAAGATGAACATCTTGCTCTTCCTTCCAGGCCTACTGGTCTTGCTAGTGCAATATCAAGGCCTCGCAAAGACTGCTGGAGCAGTATCAACGATGGTGATAGTCCAGGTATTTCCCCTTTCCGCTAATTACACACCTGGTCAGAGGCTGATGGCACACACAGCTCCTGCTCCCCGCTGCCTTCTTCCTGGGCTCCGTACCAGACGCTCAAGCCTACTTTTCGACCGCCTTCAACTTTTCACGACAATTCGTATACAAGTGGACTGTCAATTGGCGCTTTGTCCCCGAAAGTCGATTCTTATCAGAGGGATTTGCAAAGTCTTTGCTATGCGGTCAGGTAGGTCCAATTACGTGACTTGAGCTGCCAGACTTCGCGTTTCATTTGCAAAGTGCTGATCTGTTCAGCTGTTTTTCCTCGTCATTTTCGCCCTCTTCAAGTGGTCACCTGTACCGGGCGGTACCAAGAACATCATTTTGAACGCAATTTCCAAGCCAACGCAGGGTGCTGCAGCCCATACCTATGCTCTGCCTAGGCATCGTAAGTCGATCTAGACACGACCCGTCTTCCGTCTTTTCGAAACGTAACTTACCTCAACAGATATCCCCCTTGTCCTTTTCACCTCAAACCTCATCGGAATTACATTTGCCCGATCACTTCACTATCAGTTCCACAGTTGGTACTTCCACCAAATACCCTTCCTCCTATACTCCGGAGGTGCTTGGGGTAACCCAGCGCTCGGGTTCGTCCAGTCTCTCTGCTTTTTGCACAATCAAAGAGTGCAGCAAGCTAATCGATTTGCAGTCTTGCCCTATGGCTAGGAATCGAATACGCATGGGCGACCTACCCATCCACAAATTTGTCCTCGGGCATCTTATCTGTCGCGCACGCGGTCATCATTCTGGGTCTACTGTTCTCGCCCGCATCATCTTCCGCTGTGAAACCATCAATAACCCCAGATCCTGATGTATCGCTAAAGCAAAGCGGCCTTCTAGATGTCGATAGCCGTAAGGTAAGATAGAAGATGTAGATGCATACAGCTTGGGTAGGGTTTCGGCCTCAAAGGCGGCTACGAACCGGTATCCGTATCGAGCCTTATTCTTCCCTCCCTCCGCCCGAATAACCTACTCCACCATGATCTTGCCTCAGGCTGTTGATCCCTGACCAGAGGGTGCTTGTTTGGATCCCGCCACTGAACGCGGGTACTGTCACTTGCCGCAGCATCTGTCGCCGCCGAGCTTGGCACCCTGACACCGAAGTCCTGATTCGCCTCCACTCCCGCTATCCGACCAGCCATGATATCCTGGATCCCCCGCTGACCCTCACTCCGACTTCTCACCCGGCCCTCTCCAGATCCCAACTCGTGTGGTGACCGAAGGACGAAACCCGGACTGGACGCTCCGAGCCCAATCGAGAACCCCGTGGGCGCGCCAACGGGTGCCAGCTCTGGCACGAGAACCCCATATCGGACTCTCCGACGTGGTGGAGAAGTGGGTGAGGTAGGTGAGAGGGGATCATGTGTTGGGAATGTATGATTACGGGCTATATCGGGTCGAGTAGGGCTTTGACCGACTGGCGAGGTGGTTTGATCATCATATTGCTGAGGCTCAGATCTTATCCCAGCCCCGCCGTAATCGGCTTCGGAACTAGACAGGGCAAGGAGAGGGGCAGTCTCCAGATCGTCTTCTTCTACCCAAGTACCGATGTCTACGCCGCCTTGTCCCGTGGGCTCGACAAAGGAGACGACCCAGACCCCGATGAGGAGGAGAGCTACGCCGATGGAGACGAGAACGATTTGGACTGTTCTCAGCCGGGAGAATTGGTCGTAGAACACAAGGCCATCTGTTAGGGTCAATTGAGATCCCTGAACTTTCAAGATGTCACCATTGCTTACCGAAAATACTGGACAGGTTGAAGAAGCAGAACGCCAGGGGACAGATTAAAGCTGGGCTGGCAAATGTCAAGCTGTAATTCAGGTAGACGAGCTGCGCCAGTCCGCCTGATAGTAGACCCGCTACCAGAAGCCAGCTCTGGAAATGCTGGAATTGGTTGGATCCTTTGCCGGTACGATAGTATTCGAGGGTGATGATCAACAGCTCTACTGCTGCCTTGGCGAGTACGAGGGACATGCCACTAAGGACCCCGGAAGCGGCAGCAAAAGACAGACCAAGGGTCATTATCGTCTTTTTCTGTGCCGGAGTTGGATCTGCGTAGGTCTGTAGATGGTGTGCGGGGAGGGTAGGGGAGGCAGGGGGAATAGGGGCGAAGCGGACTGTGTGATGTTTGGGAGATTGGCCAGGTTGGGGATAAGCGGAAGGTTGATTGTCGGGCGTGAGGTTGAGAGTGGATAGTGTGGGCAAGCCGTTGCCTGTGCCAGAGAGTGGGGCTGACCAGCGGCGGCTAGTTGGTTTGAAGGGGATCGCGGAGGGGTTATGTGGGCTGGCGTAATTTGATGGTGGGCGAGACGAGGGAGGAGTGACTGGTCTGTCGTCCTCGTCGACTGGGAGTCGCACTGAACGCATCGCGCGATAGGTGAAGAATGACACCACATGCGACTGTCCCATCAGCTCTTGACGCTGGTTCGTTGGCTGTCAAACCAAACTCACCATACCCAGAACGATCAAAGTTAACCCAATGACGACCCAGAAGAACGCCAGGAAGGCAGGCCTGCCCCATAATCTCAGCAACTCCTCAATCGAGTGCTCGCCCTCCTCCACCACCCCAAACATAGCAATCAATACCGCTCCCGCCGCAACTAACGTCGTGCCTCCCACCATACGCGCGCCAAACCTATCCCCCAGAATCAGTCGCGCGAGAACGGCATTGTAGATGAGAGATACTGCGCCAAGAGGCGCAAGTATGACAATTGGTAGCGCGTCTAGCTGGAAAATCGTGCCCAGGATGTTGGTGACGATGTAGATTCCAAACCCGAAACACCATAATGGGCGGCGGATGGGTTTGCGCTGTGATGCGAGGGGAAGAGCGTCATTCTGGATATGCGACTTGCGCTGGATGGTGAGGCCTGCATGTTAGCTTTGATGCTGTGGTGTTGCAAAGGACTGACCTAGGGATTGAATGAATGACGACAACAGACCGACCATGATGGCCAACACGACCCCGATGCCGCCCATGTTGCTCGCAAGTGGCGCCCTCCAGCAATTTACAAGCGCCGAGCCTCAATATGTGTGGTGATGAGTAGTGTACAGGCGATTTGCAGATAGTGATTATACTTGAAGATGGAGAAGTGATGTATGTGTCTTAGGTGGAGCGCATGCGGTGGATCTCGAAACGCGAACCAAACATCGCAGGTGTTGCGATCGAGCCTGTCTACTGAACTACGGTACTGATCTACGGCCTCCAGCGAATAGTCGTATCTGGAGCTTGAAGAAGGTACAAGCTCTGCGATATGCATAGCAGTCTTGGTGAGTCCTATGAATGCATGATTTAGTCACTTCAGCCAACCCAAAGTCACCTCCTTAAAGGACTAACTCCACATGCAGTTTATAACCCGTTTCCAACTCCTTGTAGTGCTCGATCCTCTTCCTTCGAGCGTCCAAAACGTCCTAGACTCATCAGCGAGCAAGGGCTTCCCCCACAGTCTCCGGACTTACTTCAGACTCCTCGTACACCACCTTGACCCTCTTCGCCCGATTCTTAGCGCTACTCGTGCCCCGCCCGTGTCCGTCTTCATCCTCAGATGCGTTCCGAGAGGCCCGATCGAATGCCATGTGATACTTGGCGGTAAGTCTATTCGCTTCTTCCATCCTTGCGAGAACCTCCGCACCTCTCCAAGCACCCTTCCCGGTCAATTTGGGCCTTCGTTTTTTCTTCGAGGAGTTCCGAGTCGGTGGCGGAGGCGTGACGAGCTGCTGGATGGAAGGCGAGCGAGTGGTGGCGAATGATACTGGGGAGAAGGGTGCTGCAATGGAGCGGGGAGAAACATGAGAGGATGGAGTATACGGCGTGGGTACTCCTGACTTATCAGCTACTCGTCGTATTGCTGTGGCCACCGGCTCAGACTCACCGAACCCATCGCGCAGTTTCCACTTGAACATATCTCCATCTTCGGAAGGATCCATCGGCGGATATAACGGTTCGTATCCGTCCGAGGAAGGTGCACCGGCGTCACCGATAATATTGGTGTCTGGTATTTGCTGATTGGCGGCAGAATTCCGTCGATCCGATGTGTGGTCGGGTAGCGGTATCAGGGGCTCGTCGTAATACTCAGGTAGAGCACTACCTTTGCCTCGCCCTATCTCGACGGAATCGTTGTTCGGATCACCTTCCTGCGTAGCCTCGGCAGATTGGGTCGATTGAAGGAGTTGAGTGAGGGTCAAGCCTGGAGGAATGGGATCGGTGTACTTGAGAAGCTGGCTGAGGGTAGACTGGTCTGGCTGACCATGTTGGTGGGAATCTTCAGCGGGCGCGGAGCCGGAGATGAGTGGGAGTGCTCCCGACGTTGGTTTGTCGGGTGATCTATCGTTACCGCCATCCGGTAGCTCGCCCTCACGGGCTTCTCCAGTGGAAGACGTTGGCCGGCTATCATGGCGCGACGGAAAGCTCTGGCTGATGGGTGCTGGATTGGAGCCTGGAGACGGTCGACCGGTCTTTGCAGTGTAGAATGTTTCGTCGCCAGCCGAAGATTGCGAAGAGTCAAGATTGGCCGGACCGGTACGGGCTCGAGTGGCTTTCTTCGCTGTAGACCGTTGATCGGAAGATTCGGCGCTGCGCTTGTGTGGAGTCGGTGGACGATTATGGATAGTGTTGGACCTTCGTTTCGTCCGACTCGACGGCGAAGTGGATTGCTCCGAAGCATCGTTCATAGACATCAATACGTCATGGTAGATCGTACCATCTTGGGCGATTGTCTCATCCTGTCCTTCCACGTCCTCTACTCCTGTCACACCTTCCTGATCCACTTCCGACTCTGTGGATCCGCGCAGAGACCACAGAACATCCTCTTGCCATCCGAATAATCCGTCCCCCTCATCACCCTGCGGAAGCTCCACATCGTCGGGATGCTCATCGTCCGAGGCATCAGCCTGAGCGTCCTCAAGTGCTTTTTCAAAATCTTCAATCTCTTCGCTGGTGCGCTCTTTCGGGCTGAGAATGTAGGTGTCATCGAAGACGTCCGGTTTCCGGCTGATAGTGCGAATCGCGGGTATACTCGGAGATGAGAGGTCGGGGATCTGTGATTGCGGTGAAAGCGTGTTGAGATCTGCGGAACTGGGGAAGGATGAGTCGAGGGTCGAGGCCGAATATTCCGCGGTGGTAGCGACGCCGTCAGTGACATTTCTGCTCTGCGACAGGGACCGTGTACGGGATTTGATCTTGGCAATCGGGGTGGACTGAACGCCCATACTCTTTCTCGTCAGCTGCCGGCTTACACTAAAGTGCGAAAATGTAGATCAGCAGATCTCACCTTGCTAGTGCTCCGCTTGCCCTTCTTCGCTGGGGTTCCCTGCATCCCCATCCCTATGCCCCGCCTCGCCTTCTTCGTCTCACTCGTACCCGCACTACCAGTGTTTGTAGTTCCTGTCCCACTCCCCGATTGCTTCGGCTGCCTCCTCCAATTTGCTAAGCCACCAGCGACTGTAGGCTCTGATGATGAAGCCCGCACAAAATTCTTCCGACGGCGCTTGTCTGATGCGGTGAGGCCGATGACAGAGGTTGGTGATCGAAGGAGAGGCGGAGGATCATTTTCATGGGGAAGCGGCGAGGTTTGCGATAGGGGGAATTGGATGCGCATGGCTGAGCTATCGATCCCCTGGGCTTATCCCCCTTGAGGACTGGCAGCGAGGGCGATGATTGTAGTCGATAGGGGGATAAGAGGCGATGAGTGGATGGGTGATGTCACGCCGTTACACATTCCTTAAAGTCGCGTCAGGCACCACTGGAACGCGAAATTCTCATACCTTGCCTTTCATCTATCGTACATACACTTCATGTCGCAGCCATCTGCAACTCAGGCCAAGCGAGCACGCTCAGCCGAAGCTGAGGCTGGTAGGGAACGAGAGGATGAGATGAGAGGGAACGAGGCGCCGGTGGAGCAAGACGAGGTAAGCTCTAAGCCAGGCTTGACTGATCTGGGAAGCTATACGCGTCGTTGCGCTCAGAGGTCGTGGGGGTGCAATATTACCGCGGTATGGTCGGAAGAGGAGAGCATGTGATGCTAAAACGGTAAGTCTGACATCTTCTTAGAATTGCCATCTCCGCTAAATCAACAGGGAGCCTGAGAATCGGTATGACCCAAATGCGATCCAGGTCGTCAACGCGTCTGATGTACAGGTCGGCCATATCCCACGAGCAGTCGCGTCGAAATTGGCAGACTTTATCGACGGTGGGATCGTCACTGCCGATGGGCAGATGATCGCCCAAAACCTCGATATGGCAAAGCATTACACCCTGGCCATCCACATCACCATCTACGCCAAACCATCCCTCCGAGCGACTATTGAGCCTCTCCTCCAGCAAGCATTTGGACCTATCCTACGTCGAGTCCCACCTGCAACCCGGATCCCGTCCTTCACACAAGCTATCGCCACCCAAAGCACTCAGGCCCCCGGTCCAAGCGCTCAAGTCGCCCAGGGCATTTATGCCACTCAGGCCACTCAAAGCATTCAGCCTGCCACTCAAGTGGCTGGTCCAAGTCGCATGCCCCAATCTGCGGCTGACCAGGAGCTTAAGCGCCTCATGGCTGGATTCCAGCAGATTGAGAGCGGAAATCAACAGGCAGACGGTGTGATGGTAAGTTTACAAAAGGCCGGGCTGACATTTAGGACTCCTTGACGAAAGATATCGATGTCATGGGTTTGCCATTGCACCCTGATCCACCTGGACTTGAGAAGGGCGATCTACACGTCAACTTGCTTCCTCATCAATCCCAGGCGTTACAGGTGCGTACAACATTCCGAGCGAGCTGACATCAGTGGATGATTGAGCACGAAAACCCAAAGCTGCCGACCAAAGTCAGCGACCCTGCTGTTCAGTTCTGGGTCAAGCAGGCTGCGCAGTCTGCTCGAGGTAACGAATACTGGCTCAATGTCGCAACGAGGACTCCTCAGGCCGAAGATCCCGTGTTGGGCAGAGGCGGTATTATCGCCGACGGTATGGGCCTCGGCAAGACTTTGACGACCCTCGCTCTAGCATTGGCAACCAAGGACGACCCTGTTCCGGCGGGCGAGAGCAAGGGCACTTTGATCGGTAAGTCCAAGACGGAACACCGCTGATGTCAGTCTGCCCATTGTCGGTTTTGGGCAACTGGGAGAAGCAGATTAAGGATCACGTCGTGGAGGGCAATCTCAAATGGTGCATCTACTATGGAAATGACAAAGTGTCAGCTTCAAAATTGGCAGAATACGATGTAAGTAATGTCTACGACTACAGCTGACTTCAGGTTGTCATCACCACTTATCAGACTGTTACAGGGGATTGCCCCAGTCTGCCTGTACGCGCGGCTGCTGCCAAGCCCAAGAAGTCAACGCAGTCGTCATTCATTGATGATTCGGAGGACTGGAGACCGACTCAGTCTACACAGCGCGGCAAGGGGAAGAAGCAGAAGAAGGCACAGGGTATACTGGCGGGGATCACCTGGAAGCGGATCGTGGCGGATGAAGGGCACGTGTTGAAGAGTCCCAAATCACAAAGTAAGTACCGAGAGATTCATAGCTGACGTCAGTGACACAAGCCTTCGCTGCACTGAAAGCAAGTCGTCGTTGGGTCTGTACCGGTATGTCGAGATATAACGGCAGTGCTGAAGTCAGGTACACCCATCGTCAACTCTCCTGCCGACTTGGGATCCCTTCTTACCTGCTTGCAGGTCTGCAGGCCATTGGACAAGGTGAGTCGTCATCTGACCCATCTGACCGCAGGTCGAATACTACAACTCTCTTCTCCTGCGACCGCTCCGGGCAGGCGACACCGCCGCCGCCAAGCTCCTCCAAGCGGTCGTCGGCCAGATTCTGCTCCGACGCACCAAAACCAGTCTCGATGCCGACGGTAATAGCTTGGTCGTTCTGCCACCACTCACCTTCTTCAAATGCTCTATCGAGCTCGACGAGGATACTCGAAAGCTATACGACGAGATCAGCGCGGCGTCAAAGTCAAAGTTCATCAATGTTATGGAGACTGGAGAAGGCCGTGGGAGTGTTTTGGCGATGATCACAAGACGTAAGCAGGTACACAGAACGTGGCTGACGACAGTGCGGCAGCTTTGCCTATCCTCAGATCTGGTGCCCCAGTCTTTCATTGACGAAATGCGGCGTCCAATCCCCTCATCTGACTTTGACTCGGGCGATGGGAAACCCGTCCCGGCGATGCAGATCCCGTATGAGCAGCAAGAGGAATTGATCAGAAAGCTGAAGATTGCCTTGTTGGACGATGAGGAATGTGCGGTGAGTATCAAATCTGTGCGAGCTCATGTCAGATCTGCTCAGATACAATGGTCAAGGAGGAAGCGAGGATATCGGACTGTGGACACCCGGGCTGTCTTTCTTGCCTCTCAGCATGGCTAGTCAAGGCGTCGACTTGCCCAATTTGCCGTCACACCATCACACCTGCCTCCCTCCTCGCTCTGCCGCTTGACGAAGAGGAGTACGTCGAACCTGAGGCTGTCACACCTATCAAATCTGCAAAAATTGAAGAGATTGTCCGATATCTCCGCCTATTCCCTCCGGACGATAAGACGTTGATCTTCTCTCAATTCACCAGTTTCCTGAGCCACGTCAAAGTCGCACTCGATGAGGCGGGTATCAGTTGTTGTCGGTTTGACGGCAGTATGCCGACCAAGAAGGTTAGTCTTATGGCGGGCATCGCTGATGGCATAGAGACAACAAGTTATCGACATGTTCCAACAACCGGTCGTGGAGGGTGACGAGGCGTATAATCCAAAAGTCATGCTCATCTCGCTCAAATCTGGAGCGGTGGGTCTTAACTTGACAGCGGCGAACCGGGTTTTCTTGTGTGATCCATGGTGGCAGTCGGCCATCGAGTCTCAGGTGAGTAAGGGTACAAGGTAATGCTGATCTGAAGGCTATTGATAGGGCCCATCGGGTATGTCTCGTCCCTTGTTCCGAGCTGATTTCAGATGCCACAAAACAAACCCGTCACTGTGTATCAATTGATTGCGGAAGGTACCATCGAATCACAAGTATTGGACATCCGTGAGTTCCTCATTTGGTCCAAGTTGACGTGACAGAAAAGAAGAAGGATGAGCTGGTCGCTACCGCTTTTGAAAAGACGACTAGGGAGGCTGGAGGACATACCAAGCGCGAGGCCAAGTTTGACGATTTGAAGGCGTTGTTCGGTGTCAAGTAGACGGGCGCTTTGGGTGTGCTTTGTTTTTACTTTGGAGAACGTTTGGGCTTCGGGTGGTGGAGGAGCAATTGGGAGAAGTTTGTCAAAATGCAAAAGGTACATGAGTCTATCCACCTTCGGACGGAATCCCATGTGGATCCAGCACAGTCGAGCACTCGTATGATCGTAGAATGAGATGCAGAGGCTGATCGTGCTCACGGTTGCCTGAGCTGGACCGCGCTGGATGGATCAGATGCATTACGGCATCATGACACCACTGATTCCAGCGGACCCGGCCCGACGAGGAATGCTGCCCTTACTAGCGAGCGCATTCAAGATCGGGCGGATCATTCGACCAACCTCACACCTACAATGTACATAGATCTACCATCGACATGCCTAGCCGACCGTCTCTGGATGCGATACCCGAAGCTTCCTCTTCCTCTGTGATTCTACAGCATTCCCAAGCACGACAGCTTTTCCCCTTATTTGCTCAACTTTCATTTTTTGTCATTCCCGCCAAGCTCGATGGAGACCTCAGTCACGTCTATCACTGGATAGAAGAGCTCGGCGGAAGATGTGTTCCCCTCAAGGCAGCCCGATATGTCGTCACTGCATTGAAAGGCCGAGCGAGGCTGGATCAGGCGTTGAAGGGCGCTCTGGTATGTCCACAAGGGGGCGGGACTGATGGATACAGTTTGCAAAGATCATTGTGTCTACTGATTATGTTCGGGCGGTCTATCAGCTCGCGTTGGAATATCTACCAGAAGAAGAAGCTCCTCGATTACCGTCATATCAAGATTACCTTGTCATTCGGCCTAAACTCAAAAGGCCAATGTCTATCGATACCGATTCTGACTCAGAATCTGAAGGTCCACGCAAGCGGAGAAAGGGAAACGATACGCACACTATATTCACCCATGGATCTGAGGGTAAGCCTGTGGGTGGTCTGCCGGACCTCGAGCCTCTAGATCCGGAGATCGAGTTCGAGGATATACCCAAGCTTTGTGTCCATCGAGCGAGTCCGCTCAAGTGTGTGAATCAAGATATTGTGAGTTTGTTGCTTGGAAAGATGGCTCATGTAGATTGATGCGATCAAGCCTATTTATGAGGATCGAGAGTTTGAGGAATTGGGTCAAAAGAATTCAAATGTGCTTGCTTATAGGCGTGGTATGAGCGTGAGTCCAGGGTTGCTATTGAGCTTATGGTCAGATTCTTAAAGGTGAGCAATACTCGTAAAGGTCTCAACTCATTAATAGCCGTTCCTCGGAGATTAGAGTCAGGTGCAGAAGCGGGGAAGCTCGTACACGTCGGAGAAAAGGTCCAACAGCGAGTGAGTCATCATACGGCAAGCGATACTAATCAGATCGACGAGTACCTCGACACTGGACGGATTGCCGAATCTGAGGAAATCCTCGGTTCGCCTCGATATGCCGCTCTGCGCGATTTCGCCTCTGTCTACACTATCGGACATTCTACCGCTAGGGATCTATACGACAAGCACAATTGTCGGACGCTGGAAGATGTTCGGGCACACTATATGAATATCTCAGAGGAAAGCGAGCAGGTGAGGCTGAAGGAGAAGTTGCGAAGGAGGCGGATAGGCGGTATGACCCAGGTGGACATTGTGGAAGAGTGGATGCAGATAAAAGATGATTTGGATTCAAAGTAAGTGCGCCTTCTCGAGCGTCGCTGATCGTAGGATACCGAGAGAAGAGGTGTTAGAGATTGTTGACTGTATCATGGAGCACTTGTCGGCGATTCTAGAAGGGTGCGAGTATACCATTACTGGAGGGTAAGTCATTTGCCGCGAAAGTACTGAAGGCAGATACCGACGAGGCAAGACTGAATCGAATGATGTCGATATCGTCTTTTGTCCCCCGGAGAATGGGCAAGATGTGGGGTTGTTACATGATCTCTATCTCCGCCTTTCCGCACTCAACATTGTGACCCATGTCCTCCGTACGTCCACCTCTGCCGCCAGATCTGACAACAGACGTTTCTCAGCGATCTCCAAATATGCCGGTCCACGCCTCAGCCAATAACTTTGACAACCTTGACAAAGCGTTTGTTATATTCAAACTACCCGGCAAGAATCGGAAACATCGTCGAGTCGACCTGATTTCTACCCCGAGGGAACGGTACGCTGCCGGCGTGCTGAGCTGGAGTGGGAGTATGATGTTTGAGCGAGACTTTAAGTGAGTAAGTGAGTGGGTTGGGAGCTGATGAGTAGGCGGTACGCCGAGTCAATAGGGTATAAGTTCCGAGCTGGGTTGATTAAGGCTTCGACGGGGGAAGAGATCAATCTTGCTACCGAGAGGGAAATTTTCGCTTTTTTGAAGTTGCCATGGGTCCCGCCCGAGCTGAGGAATGCGGATGGATGATCTTGATCTAGGGTCATCGTAGTGGATACCTTGTAGGTTGATCATTGAGAGTCGTTGTAGCAATGGCCATCATTTACCACTTTTGAGCTTGTGAGAAAAATGCGCACGGGCTTCCGCTCAGCGAGCCAAATCTCGCCTTTCTCGACTCGAGCTTTTGAGACCATACATCCACAATGTCTGTGCCCCAAGACAACCCCTACGCAGCGCTCATTAAGCAGAACTTCCACCACGTCCCCGAATTCACATTCGAGTCCGGCACCGTCGTCAAGGATGTTCAAGTGGGGTACAAAACTTGGGGCCGGCTGAACGCCAACCGGGATAACGTCCTTGTAATCTGCCACGCCTTGACTGGTAGTGCCGATGTTGAAGATTGGTGGGGGCCACTCTTGGGTCTAGATAGGGCATTTGATCCTACTCGCTGGTTCATCTTCTGCGCCAATGTCATTGGGAGCCCGTATGGAACTGTCAGCTCAGTCACGCGTGATGAAGCTGGGCAAGTGAGGGGTCCTGAGATGCCGGGCAGTAGTGTCAAGGATGATGTCAGGTAAGTCCACTTACGACCGAGCTGACTATAGATTACATTACAAGGTGCTACAATCCCTCGGTGTAAATTCTGTCGCTGCGGTCATTGGAGGCTCGATGGGCGGGATGACATGTCTCGAATACCCCTTAAATACCCCTCCAGGCTTCGTCCGTCATATTATCCCCATCGCTACCTCGGCCCGACACTCTGCGTGGTGTATATCATGGGGTGAAGCTCAGCGGCAATCAATCTACTCGGACCCAGAGTACAGGGACGGCTACTACTATACCCTACCCGACGGTCGGGAAGATCTCACATGCCAGCCTGGCCGGGGGTTGGCTGCAGCCCGTATGTCGGCGCTGCTAACGTATCGATCGCGCGACTCGTTCGAGTCTAGATTTGGCCGAAGGGCGGGATTGACGAATAAGGGGGTACCAAAGGGCGGAGTGAGGGTTATGGGTGGGAAAGAAACTACGGATCCGAATGAGCCTGGAACGGCGGACTTTAAGAAGAGCGCAGCTGGGGAAGCGGCATGGAGGGAGCATAATGATGGGCATAGACCAGCAGGAAGTAGACGGAATAGCGGTAGTGGAAGCAAGAGCGAGGATGAGGCAGAGGCGCCTCCGCCAAAGGTGTTCTCGGCCCAGAGTTATCTCAGATATCAGGGGGATAAAGTGAGTGTCTTGTTGGGTCTGACTGACAATAGTTCACCGGCCGATTCGACGCAAATTGTTACATCCACATCACACGTAAATTGGACACACATGACTTGTCCTTTCCATCAAAATTCTCCGAGCCCCCAAATCTTTCCTGTCAACTACCGGCCATCGGCCCCGACGCCGACGCTGTCGAAATTCAAAATGCGCTACAACACGCGCTATCCCTCCTCCCTCCTGCCCTCGTGATTGGCGTCGAGTCCGACGGCTTATTCACGACCACCGAGCAAAAAGAGCTGGCTGCTTTTATACCAGAATCGGAATTGGTGCTCATTCCTAGTCCGGATGGACATGATGGGTTCTTACTTGAGTTTGAGGCTATAAATGGGTGGATTGAGGGATGGTTGAAGAGAAAGGTGCCGGAGTACTTCTTGACGAGGGAGATACCGATTGATGAGTATGGACAGGGGCAAGATGGGTGGGGTGTCAAGAAGGAGAGTGTATTCGGAGAGGCTGAGGCGGATGTCACGAGATGGTAGATACGTCTATCGTCATGTACATACATGTGCCAATCATGGCTGTCGAACAAATCTATAGTTGTAGTATACAAAACTTCATCTATTGAAACTTGACTTAGGTCAGGTCGAAATCCCTGGACCTTGACCGACACCGCGCAATCGCAAACCCGTCACTTGTCCATCTTCCAGCTTGACCTTGACGTCGTCCTTGGCGCCTCCACCCAGAACCCACTGACCGCCCGTCGCGCTTCCCGCGATATCCGCCCATCGTACCTTGTTCACGCCGAGGGATGACAAGTCCACCCTGCCCTTAGTCTCGTCGGCCCAGGACTTGACGCCAAGGGTGAGATAGTCGAGGTTCGCCTTGTCCGGATCGGCCTTGGCAGCGACGGTCAGGTGAAGGTACAGCCTGTGCGCGAGGAAGAGGCCGAGGAGGAATGAAAGGATGAAGGTGGAGCTGATCAAGGTGAAGAGAAGGATGGGGAGGAGAATCGCAGCTGATGTTAGCTGGTTCATAGTGCGAACTTACTTCCGAAGAAAATCGTCCCGAGTACGGAAAGGCAGATGCCAATCGCTGCGACGCCGACGATGAAGATTGTGGAGGCGACAAGGAAGGTTCTGAAATTAGCTGTATTTGACTTTGAGACTTACGCAAAGCACAACAAAGGGACAGCGCTTAAAGCTGCAAAGACCACGAGGAATGTCTGGGGGTCAGCTTGTTCACCCCTTGACTTAGATTGACTCACAAAGAGGACAGGCTTCTCTTCAGCGAAATCACGCGTCTTTTGGGCATACGGCATGGCAACAGCTTGCAATCTGGTATCAGCAAGTGTCGGGCGTATATCCTACTGCTCAGATGTATCCCGAATCCTCTGGATGGTCTCATCGACCTTCTTCTGCAACTCCTGCTCCATCTTGACCTTGTCGTCGACCGGCTTCTGGTCGAGCTGATCCTCGCCGTACTGCTTGAGGTCTGTCAGGGTTGAAGAGGCTGATGGCGGGGATACTTTGACGTCTGCCTTAGTGTCTGTGGATGTATCAGACATGGCTACTGTATGCAGTGTGAGGGTGGGTCAGTGAAGTATGGTACAGCGAGGGCAAAGTAGTACTGAGTGCATGGGTGATGGACGTGTCGCGTAAATTATCCCCCTCTTTACTACCCCACAAACGTCATCCGGGGAATCCCATCTCGCTGTCACTGTAACAAAGCAAGCCATACCTCACATACATACCTCACACTCAAGCTATACACCATGGATCAAGCTCCAGCTATCACACAGAATCTCATCAATAATCCCCCAGAGGATCTACAACACCTCATGAAAGATCCCAGGACGACAGATGAGGCGCGATCTGCCATCGCCGAGCTTGCCAAACCGGGCACGGCCTTGTCCAAGCCTCAATTGAGCGAGAGGTTACAGATTGTCAATGAGCATCAGGAGTTCTCGTACGTGTGATTGTGGCCACTCCTAATATATAGGAAAGAGCTCTCGCCATATCTGTCAAAATGGGGGCTTCTGGACAAAGGCTTCGCGTACGATGTCGTCGCAGTGTTTGGATCCCAGTCTACGGGAAAATCGACTCTCCTTAATCGGCTATTCGGCACGACCTTCGATGTGATGGATGAGAGCCGAAGACAGCAAACAACGAAAGGGATCTGGATGTGTCCCTCGAAGTATGGCTCAGCACTTGTCATGGATGTGGAGGGCACGGACGGTCGAGAGCGGGGCGAGGATCAAGATTTTGAGCGCAAGTCCGCATTGTTCAGCTTGGCCAGTACGGAAGTGCTGCTTGTGAACTTATGGTATGTTACCATATGGGCAAGCTGATATCAGGGAACATCAGATTGGTCTATACCAAGGAGCGAATATGGGGTTACTGAAGACTGTATTCGAGGTCAATCTGGGCTTGTTTGGCGGCTCTGCTGAGTCCAGGCAACAGTAAGTTGATGGTTGACAACATCTGACGCTAGACCGAAAGAAAAGACCCTCATACTGTTTGTTATTCGAGACCATGTTGGCTCGACCCCAATGGCAAATCTTACCGGGACGCTCAAAGCGGACATGGAGAAGATCTGGGCGAGTCTATCAAAGGTGAGTCGGTTGTTGGACAAATAACTGATGTAGCCCGCCCACCTGACGGACGCAACGCTAGACCAATACTTTGACCTATCATTTGCCGCTCTACCTCATAAAGTCCTCATGCCTGAGAAATTCGAAGAGGCGGTTGTTGAGCTCCGGAAGAGATTCACAGATCGGACGAGGGCAGACTACGTCTTCCAGCCATCATACCACAAGCGGATACCCGCAGATGGTGTCTCATTCTACATGGAGGGTATCTGGGTAAGTCCAACAAAGGCTGAGCTGATTGTAGGAACAAGTCCTCACGAATAAAGACCTCGATCTCCCGACACAACAGGAACTGTTGGCGCAATTCAGGTGTGACGAGATCGCTGCAGTGGCAATTGAGGTGTTTTTGGCGAGTTCAAAGGCCGTCAGACGTCCGGTCGACGGAGGAAATGTCGTCGAGGGATTAGGTGGGATGATGAGAGATTGGCTAGAAGTTGCATTGAGTAAGTTACTCGTCTCTACTTTGCTGACATTCAGGCAAATTCGATAAGGACGCCTCGAGATATCACGCTTCTGTATATCAACGTAAACGGACCGACCTCGTTGCCGCTCTTCAAGCCTCCCTCTCTCCCCTCTTCCTAGGCCAACTGAAGAACCTGCATAAGTCTGCCACCAGCGGTTTTAGCAAGGACTTGCAAGTCGGACTAAAGACGAGCGGGTACGACTTTGCCAGCGTAGTATCCAAAGCGAGAGATGAAGCGAGAAGCGGGTTTGTCGAGGCTGCAAAAGGTGAGTGACCCACTTTACCGAGTTAATGATAGAAATACACGTCTGTGACGAGTGGGAGTACGAGCATGAACTCGCTCTGCTAGATGAGGACTTGAAGCACATTGCGGACCAGAGTCGATCAGACGAGACCAAAAAGATGGTCAATGCTATTGAGCGGTCGGTGAAGAAGCAATTACTGGAGCCGGTTGAAATTGCACTAAGCAAGCCTACACCGACTATGTGGGATACGGTCTTGACGACATATCGGGATGTCAGCAAGTCTGCGGAGTCCTCATATCTCGCCAAAGCGACTAGTAAGTCCTCAGCAAATCTTCGCTGATGGTCAGGTTTCGGGTGTACGCAGGAGGAGAATGATGCTGCTCTATCCATACTGCGATCACGGACTTGGTTATCCCTTCGACGGAAATTGGAGGAGCAGACGAGCGATGCCAATCTCATTTCTATTCTGCGGACGACGTTTGAGGAGAGATTCAGGTATGACGAGGCTGGTGTACCAAGAGTGTGGAAACCTGAGGATGACCTAGAGGGGGCGTTTACCAAAGCTAAAGACGAGGTATGTTTTTCGTTTGAATAAGGCTGATGTAGACTCTCGCATTACTACCACTATTCGCCGAAATTACCTCAGATCACCTACCCACCCTTCCTCCCGCGCCCGATAATGAGGAAGACGCAACTCCTTTTGATCCCTCGACAGCATTCACCCTCCTGACACCGACCAAACTGCTCAGCCTCGAATCCCGCTTCAAGCGGGAAGCGGACGCAGCGTATGTCGAGGCGAAACGATCGATGGTTTCGAGCGTCGCTCAGATCCCGGTATGGATGTATGGCGCTTTGGCGGTATTGGGCTGGAACGAGGCGATGGCAGTCATGTTTAACCCGCTGTATTTCGCTATGCTTCTCGTCCTTGCTGCGTCTGCGTAAGTTTTTTGCGCGGGTAGGATTAACGATTAGGTATCTTGTGCTCCAGCTTGGTTTAGCCGGTCCGCTGTTGCAGATGTCACGTACGGTCTTTGGGGAGGTTAAGAGGATTGCGACGGATAGGCTGAGGGAAGCGTTTGCAGAGGTGCCTGAACCGAGATTGACTCAGCCTGTGGAGGCGAGGAACAGTACGAGGGAGCCTCTGAGAGAGCCTTTGAGGGAACAGTTCCAGGAGAAGTAGGGCATGTATGTTAATTCGAGTCTGGCAGGTGTAATGAGGTCGGAGATCTGATCATGAGGTGATGGCCATGAGGGTCTCACTAAACAGCTGAGAGAAAACTTGATCAATGTTCATTGACTTTCCAGGACGCCTCGCAATGGATAATCAACGGGGATCACGCCTTTTCCACACGTAACAACGAGTATGTACATGCATTTTGTGACTTCTTCAATCCTACAACATTGCTCACAAATATCCCTACTTCCTCTGACCGTAAGCCTTACTAGAGTACTCTCCCTTGTCGACAATCAAGTTACCGGGCACCTGCTCCTCCTTGGAAAGGTACCGCCTGATGATCTCCTTGGTACCGTCGGCGTAACGCTTCTGGGCGTCCAGTGTGGTACCAGACATGTGGGCGACCATACTGCGAAAGTCAGCACCGATCTTGAAGCCAGCAGAAGAGACTCACCCGTTACCACCACCATTGACATTTCGCATGTTTCGCCAGGGGTGGTCGGCAGGCGCAGGCTGTACGTCCCAGACATCACCGGCGTAACCGAGCAAGTGACCGCTGGCTAGGGCATCTGCGACGGCCTGACGCTCGCAAATCGCACCTCGGGCAGTGTTGACGAGCCAAGAACCCTTCTTCATCTTGCTAATGAGGTCTTTGTTGAACATGCCTTTGGTACCCTCGTGAAGTGGGCAGTTCTGACATTAGCCGGGACCATATGGAGAGACGTACAATGGTGACAATGTCGCACTGCGATAGCATCTCCTCGAGGGTGTCGACACGCCTGGCGGTGATCTTGGAAGCGGCGTCGGCGGGCAGCTCGGCGTAATCGTAGTAGAGCAACTCCTTGCAGTCGAAGCCCTGAAGACGCTGAAGGACTCGGTAGCCGATTCGGCCTACACCGACGGTACCCACGACCTTGCCCTCGATGTCGTAGGAGTCTCGAGCAACATCGGCGACGTTCCACTTGCCAGCGACGATTTGCTCGTGGGCGGGGGTGTAGTTGCGGACGAGGACAAGCATGGAGAGGATGACCTGTTTGTCAGTCTGAGGATGGGTAGAGACTTACGTGTTCGGCAACAGAGACGACGTTGGAGCCAGAAACTTCAGCGACAGTGACCTTGTGCTCATTGGCGGCGTTGAGGTCGATGTGGTCGGAGCCTACACCGGCGGTGACACAAAGCTTGAGTTTCTTGGCCTTGGAGAAGAGGTCAGCGGTGAGGTAGCCGGGGTGGAAGGGGGTAGTGATGAGGATCTCGGCCTGATGTTAGCTGAGCTCAGATCTACGACTTACCTCGGGCAGCTCCTTCTGGAATACAGAGTCAGGTCCTTCCTTGTCGTCAGTGACGATGAGTCTGGATATCAGCTCTGACGTAGCATAGAACTCACTCATGGCCCTGCTCCTTGACCCAGTCGGCGAAACCGAGCTTGTTCTCGATAGTACCGAGCAATCTGGGCTCCTCGGTCGCGGCTGATCATCAGTACTGACAACAAGGCATCACTCACCCTGCCCGCCCTTGTAAAGAACAGCTAGAATCTTCATGGTGAAATGAGCTGGGGGTGCAGTTGGGATTGGTGGCTTGTGTGTGAGTGTGGTGGTGGAGAGGCGGGGCTTGTTGGGGCTCCCATCTTCATACGGTACGCGCCTTTATAGCAGCTCAGACTCACACAAGTCAGGTGGACCTCCCGGCCGGAATGTTGCCGGATGATGCGCAGTTACCGGTTAGGAAAGCCAACTGTCAATTGCCGGATCAGAGCCACATGCTATTGCGGCCGGTGACTTGGACAAGCTAACGGCCGCGTCTAAATCTCAAATCCGTTCAAGAACATCTCAAAGTACGTCAAGACATCTCAAAGAGTTGCGTCGAGGATCTCAAATCGCGCCGCTCCACCCATAGCCATGGACGGGTTAGGGCGGAGATCTACGGCCGTATCGCGCCAGTCCCCCACCTTCCCCACTTGCCCCTCCACATCAGCGGAGATCGCCGCTGGGTGTGAGACCCGTGCGCATCTTTACGTAAACTCCCCTACAAGTCATCTCCCCACCCAAAGTTACAAAGTGAAGCATCTATCTACACACCATGCGACCTGCTCTGCCTCTATACCTCATCTCCTCCATATTACACCTCGTGTACGCTGCAGATACCTGCCCTATACCTCAGACTCTCATCTATCCAACTTCCCCAGCTGCTCTCGAGCCTCCACCAGCACTTCCCGAAGAGAGCGACTTGCCAGGATTTGAAGAATGGAAGCGACTACAAGAACCAGTCGAAGAGCCAATACCCCCTCTGTCACCTTCAGCGATAGAGACCATTGCGACGGCAATTGCTTCACCCTCATCCACTCCTCTCAGCCATAGCAAATACAACTATGCTTCGCCGGACTGCGGAGCTCGGGTCCATTCCTCATCCAAGCTCAGCCAGCACGCCTCGTCCGTGCTACATAAATCTCGGGATCGATACATGCTCACGCCGTGTAAGGCGGGCGAACACTGGGTGACAATTGAGCTGTGCGATGAAGTGAGGGTGGAGGCGGTGGAGATTGCAGTATGGGAGTTCTTTAGCGGGATCGTTAGAGAGGTCAAGGTCAGCGCGGGGGAAGAGGAGGGTGAGCAGACGGAGGTGGTGACGTTCATTGGAAAGAATGTGAGAGGGGTGCAGGTGAGTCTAATGTGCGATCAGAACTGATGTAGACCTTTTCACTACCCGCTCCAACTTCCTTCTACCGGTTCCTCCGGCTGGACTTTCCATCATTCTATGGATCTGAATATTACTGTCCCGTATCTCAAGTCAAGGTGTATGGGATGAACCAGCTCGAGGCGTTCAAATGGGAGCAGAAGCGTATGGTGGAGGATCCCAAGCCAAAGGCTGAGGCAGAAGTAAGGGAACCTGCAGTAGATGAAGTTGCGCAGGCCCAAAGGGCGGAAGAGGAGATCAGGGAGAAGGAGTTGGGAGAGCTGGAGAAGTTGGTGCAAGCACAAGCGAGGAGGCATAATACCAGCCACGATGCCGAGCTCAACGCGACGGCTAAAATCGAGGAATTGGCCAATACCACCAATACCACCAAGCCGGGCCGGAAGGCCGATTCCGAGTCAATATACGCCTTCATCATCCGCCGAGTCAACGATTTGGAGGGTAACTCTTCCCTTGTTGCTCGATATATCGATGAGCAGTCCAAAGCTATGCGAACTATGCTGGATAGGACCGAACGGGAGATTTTGAAGAAGCTTGAGGTTGAGGATAGGATAAGATGGGAGCAGGAGGTGAGTCTACCAAGAGCAAGGCTGACTTTAAGCGGATGCGCCAGGAAGATCGGCTCGGTCAGATCCTTTCTCAACTCGAGCAGCAACGGACGTTGCTTGAGGTGGATAGAAGGGGCATCGAATCGCAATTACGGATCCTGTCCGACGAGCTGGGATTTGAGAGAAGACGCGGGATCGCTCAACTTTTGATCATCATCGTCATCATTGTGCTCGGTGTCGCATCGAGAAGTACGACCATTGATGCGTTACTCAAGCCTCTGTTGGCCGAGGCACGGAGGAGGAAGAAGTCTTTCCATTTTACGGATAAAACACCCACTCGTCGGAAAACTCCTAATCTCAATATCCCCCGCTCGGCCTCGGCAGCGGAATTCCCCCTCATCCAACGCCCTCGCTCTACCCTCCCTCGCGCCCATAATGGCGCGTCCAATCGGCGGATTGCTCGCAATGCACATCTCCACGCTATAAAGGTCAAGGAGCACGAATGGGCGTCGGCGTCCGAGGTTGACGACGATGTGACGAACGAGCTAAAGGATATCTGGAATGCATAATCTAGTTGCGAACGGTTCACGAGGCCGCCCCGCGGCCGACACGCTCAACTACTGTGCGCGATAGCGCACCCAAGTTGTGGCGAGCGGGGCGAGGGTTGAGCCGTAGGCGAGGGAGCCCAAAAGGATGTCTGGGATGCAAGGATGTCTGGGATGCATAATCTAGTTGAGTCTTGACGCGATGAAGCGATAGACAAGGGTTGTGAGCGCCGTTACGACGAACACGATGTCGAACAGTCTCCCAAACACTTGAAAGTCGGGGAGGAAGGCAAGGAGCGAGTCCTTGCTATCTGGGCTGCCTGGGATGGTTGTACGGAGTTGGACAAGCAGTGAGATGATGTAGGTTGCCTGTCTCAGCGAGGTTTTGGGGAGACTTACGAATAATTGTCCGAGAGTCAAGAGCAGGAAACCCGCGCCAACACTTTTACTGCTGAGTTTGAGCACGCGCGTAAGGCTGCGCAAGACCTGAGCGAGGGAGGAAAGGATGATGAGGCCGGTAAAGACGAGGGAGATGGCGCGGGACCACATTTCGATATCGACCTCGATGGGCAATTTACTGAGGGCAAAGGCGATCAGGAAGGATATCCAATCACCATTTGTGTTTCCCTTGGCAGTAGTCGTATTGGAAGTAGACCAAAAGAGTGATGGAAGGCACATGAGGACTCGAGCGCCACAGTAGAGGGCAAAGACGTATCCGATGATATTGTAACATCGGCCCCAGACGGTTTGTGCAAAATCGTGATTTTTGCGTCGTTGGCGCATGTCTTCCAGTGACCGGGCTGCTTCTCGCTCCATGGCGACTAGACCTGCTAGCTCGCCGCCATCGCCAAACAGACGTTTCGACCAGGTAGATTCTGGCTGGCCGGCCTGCTTAGTCTCGAGATCCTGTCGAATGCGATGGAGGGACCGTTCGGCTTGTGCGATATCGTCCGCGGCGGCAGATCTACGTTAGCTCCGTCGTACTCTAATTCACCTCTTGCTTGACAAGTAGAACGCCCAGGTGGTGCGAACAGCACCGAATCCGGATAGACCTCCCAGGACGATCACGCCCAGAACCACCACTCGGCCGAGGGAAGGGGCGAGCCAGCCCGAGCCTTCGGTATCGGCCGTGACGTATGGGGGTATCCGGGTGAAGAGGAAGGCGTAGAGAGCGAAAGGGAGGAGAGCGATGAGGAGGCGGAGGTAGATGGACAGAGGCGTCTTTGAGGATCGCGTGCGATATGTGAAGAGCAGGCATTGCTTCAGGGGTAGGATGACGAGGATGAGCGCGAGGAGGATGTAGAGTGATGTGGTGAAGTTGTGCTGGCGCGATGTGAGTGAGAGCAAGCCGATAGCGTGGAGCATTACTAGTGTGACTAGGATACAAGATTCTGATATGCAGAGGGAGAACAATATCCTATCATCAGCTGAGGAGGATGGCGGACTCACCTTGCAGCTCGATTTAAACCCCTAGTCTCATTCTTGGCACTGGTATTTGCTCCCCCGTGTGAGAGGTTGATGGTCTTTGTTGGCCGCCGGGGTCGAAGCTCAACTACGTCGGTTCGTGGAGCAGGGGAAGAAGGGTATGAACCCGCCTCGGTATCTGAATCATCTCCTACGAAGAGAGGGAGGGAGGATTCGGGGGTGGAGAGGTCGCGTAAGGTAGGGTTTAGGATGGAGAGGAGGAATTTTCTGGAGGCGAGAAAGAAGCCGATGCGGACGGCTACGAGGATAGACGAATCTATCAGTGTGCTGTTCATCGCATGATGTATGGACGGGCTAGCAACATTGAGGAGAATTGTCGCTTCTGCGAAACGTTTCAAATTCAGGCACGAGGATGTCGAGGCTCGACGCGATGCAGGGTACGCGCCTACTTGTGAACTTGAGATACGATATGATACAAGAGCCTAGGCTAACTACTTCTTCAGCCACGCCAACACGCTCCCCTTTGGCGCCTCAGCCTCTTTCTTCTTGGTTTTAGGCTTAGGCTTATCCGGCTCCTTCTTTGCCTTCTTCGGCGTCCGCTTGCTCGCCTCCCCGATGGCATCTTTGTTGAGACACCAATCTATGTGGTCATTCAACCCTTGGTTGGACGTGCCGGGCTTCAGCACCTTATCGCATATAGGGCATGTCGGTCCGTCGACAGGAATAAAGTCGTCCTCGTCCGGCTCGTCGTCGTCATCATCTAGCGACAGGTCGATTGGCGGGGACGGCTGGCGAGGTAGCGCCTTCTTTGGATCGAAGAACTACCTCAGCTGCCATTATGGAGAGGACTTACTTTCTGTATCCCCGCATCCGGAACAGGAACCGTGAGGTCTTTGAGCGTAGACATTCGAATTCCAAGAAGACGGATGCGCAGGGGCAACTCTTTCTTCAAGAGCTCATGTGCGATCGGCAGAATCTCAGCCGCGGTGGAGATGTACTTCTTAACGGATTGGGCTCGGGTCTTATTGATGTATGTGTGGAGCTGAGTAAGCTGGGCAAGATGCGAGACTTACCTTGTACTTGACAGTGACAGTTTTACCAGCGTACTGCAGTGTCGTCATGTCCTTTTCAAGCTCCTCGGCTATGTTGGCTAGCTCGGCGAGAATTTCCTCATTATCGG
Organism: Dioszegia crocea; assembly: GCA_001600615.1. Lineage (NCBI taxonomy): Eukaryota > Fungi > Basidiomycota > Tremellomycetes > Tremellales > Bulleribasidiaceae > Dioszegia > Dioszegia crocea. The sequence goes on from BCKK01000003.1 coordinate 714,006, forward strand.
TTTTATCTCGGAATGTTCTGACATCTCAGCTGGAGCATACAGCAGGATGAACAATGATGCGCACCGTTCACAGCCGACACTCTTGCGCTCTTCACGCTTCCCGGGAGCGACAGTGTTGTCTGCTATTCCAAGATGTGCTTTGCTGCCATTAGCATTGATCAAGAGTGCACATACCATAGATTCCGAAAATTGAACCAGTGATCCATGACCATCAACTCTGCCCGGTGGGTGTAGATATCGCCACAGGTCTATGTCAGCAAGTTCCAAGCTGGACTCACTTCTACTCCAAGTCCTTCCAAACACCGTTCCGTGACTCGACCGAATCCTGGTATTTTCCTGTCATCAGCTCGGCCAAAGGTAGACACACCTAACAGGGAGATCACGCATGAAGCGCGTAATGGCGTTCCGGTCAAACTCCATCTGAAATTGTCCATTGGGCTTATTCTTGTCGGAGCAGATTTTGGCAATCATCCGATTTGGCGCAATTCCAGCCGAGATGGTAAGTTGGGTCTTCTCCTCGACTTGCGCCCGGAGCTGAGTGACAACATCCGCAGCCGACATATCGTGTGCCGCCATATAAGACGTAATGTTGAGATATCCCTCGTCCAGACTGGCCATCATGAGGTTTTCGTCGTATTGGATAAGAACCTCCCGGACGGATTTGGACGCCGCGATGTATCGATCAAAATGGAGTGGGACACTAGATGAGCGAGATCCGAAGAGCGGCTTACAGGATGATATGTGGGCAAAGCTTCTTGGCTACGAAACCCGCCATTCCTGATCGACAACCAAATTTACGCGCTTCATACTGTCGTCAGCGGGATTGCGAGCAGACTTACTGAGGCTGTCGTCAGGACGCCTTGGCCCACTCCGAATGGTTTGCCTTTGAGTGTGGGGTCCATAAGCACCTCTACTGCTGCGTACTGATATTAGCAGCGTCAAGGTAGCACTTACAAAGGCGTCCATATCGACGTGGATGATTGTTTGTGTCAAATCTCTAGTTGCCTCAACCTCCATCAACTGCCATAAGCGCCGACCTATTTCAGACTCACGATGCTATCAGCCTCAGCTTCGAGTCGTTCGCGAGGTGCATCCTTCATAAGGCTATCGCGCTGATGTCAGCTGGGCCCAAACCGAACTCACCTTTTCCCTAAACCAGGCGATTTTCGCCGTGAGCTCTTCATCTTTCCGGACCTGATTGTTATAGAATCTAGTCAGTAGAGTTGGATTATCAACCTACTTGGATCCCTGAGGTCAGCTTAGCTACGTTGGGGACATACCTTGGAAGCCTCGGCAATGACTCGGTTGATTTCTACCTTCAGCACCGAAAGGAGTTGACTAACCTGTCTGATCTCTGACCAATCCTATCGTCAGCTTTCGTTAAAAAGTAACATACCTGCCTTCCCCACACTGGGACCTGCCAAACTACGCTCGAAATCTCTCTTGCGCTTCTCCTTCGCGTCCACCTCGGACATGATAAGGATGATGTACGACGATGACTAAAATTCCGTCGGATCCGGCTCGGCGGCCGTTTCATCGCCTCGTTTCATGTTGCCTTGGGCACCCTTCACTCAACTATACATTCATCTACTTCGCAATGACTGGAGATCCCTCACAGGTGCTAGCTTCTCATCTGATCAATCAGATCAGGTCATCATTGTCTGTCCTCGAACAGCTCAATGTCATCCAGGCGCCTGACGCCGACACCATTCGGTCAAAATTGCCACCCCCGAACGGTCCCTTTCCTGCGCTGGCCTCGCCCGCTCAGGCGTTCAGCAACATGACCATAGCCTCGCCGCCTCCCGCCTTGCCTCAGAGAATTCAGCAGCCCGAGGCGAGAGGGAGGGCTATATGGGACTATGCCGGTAATGTAGGTCGAGCCTTGATTGAACTAACGACAGGAAGCAGACGATTTAAGATTCAGAGCAGGCGACACGCTCATCATTGACGAAGAGGGTATGTTGTCGCTGGAGCTAAAGGCCTGATATCTAGTGAATAATGAATGGTATCGAGGACGGGTCATTCCCCAAGGCGAGCAGTTTCCGCGCGATCACAAGGGTCTGTTCCCCTCAAACTACGTGGAGAAAGAGTGCGTACAATCTTAAGACAAAGCTGACTATAGTCAATCACAGATGGTTCCATATCAACCACCACAACCACCAGCCCCATATCAACCAGGATATGACGCGCATTATCACCTACCGCCACCGCAGCACCAGCAGCAAATGGTCCCACATCAGGTACCTCCGCCAGAGAAGCCTGCGAGGTTTGGCAAACTCGGCAACACAGTGAGTGAAAAGATTGGCCGAGCTGATGCTAGCTCGCGCATAGTGGAGTGGGCGGTCTAGGATTTGGTGCAGGTTCAGCGATAGGGAGTGGGTTGATCAATAAGAGTGAGTCGGGCGTAGAGGTAGGCGAGCGACCGATTTTGGCTGACGGTGCAGTCTTCTGAGGTCGGACCCTGTCCAATACCCCTTCTCGGCCAGATCTGGGTGTGACGCAGCTGCAGCAGCGCTGCACGCTCATCTGCTTGTGTCATACATTTCCAGCATCGGCGTCTAGAGTAACTAGATTCAAGTTATCTATACCCATCAGCTAGAATTCCAGTGATGTATCAAAAGGACACTTACATGCTACATAATCATAAAGCCAAGTCTCGTCTGGGTTGTGACCGATATACCGCCTGGTCAGCCTAGACCGAAGCTGAACATACTGTAGGACTATCGTCAGCCGTGTCTAAGCCCAGGCTCACCATTTGATACAAGAGCACCATCGGCCAATCTCAGATCGTACCGCTGAGGTCAGCCAGGAATAGGATAGACCCACTTGTACATCCCTGACATCAGCTTTCTCAGGCAAGGACTCACTCAGTGAAGGTCGAAGCGACAAAGTAAGGCAGACTGTCGCTGACCCTTCCAACGTCCGGAAACCACCAGGCTGGGATCAGCGCTCTTCCGACCCTGACATACTCCCACGAAAGTAAAAACACTCGCTTCGGAGGGAAGAATGCAAGGGGTATTGCCTACATGAGCTTAAGCCTAACAGGGCTTACTCATAGTATACACCCCAGACTTCCTCGACGTCGCCATTCTGATTGACCTGCATTTGTCTCATCAGGTGTAAAGAGTGATTGGAAGATGTCCCACTACTTCCAGACCCGGGCGTCTATAATCAGCCAGTGGCGACACAAAGAAACTCACGGCTATGTCGTCAAGGTGTTGAAGAAAGGTAGCGAGGCCGCTTCTGTTGTCAACCCACGCTCACGATACCTTCTCACCCATCTGAACACTCCATCCAGGCTGTGCGTAGGGATCACGAGTCGGCATCATCATCACTGATCGGTCGTGTTATACGTAGATGCATGGGGACCTTTGGACGAATGTATACTTCGACTTCTTCATCAAGCCACCAAAAGCAAAGGTCCAAGTGTTGCTCCGCAGTATTGCGCCGCCTGATGATGATGGCTACCAATTCTCTGGGCGCCATTTGTAGTTGAGAGGGGATCGAGCGTTCTTGTCCGCATCTGATATACGCCCGTAGTGCCAAACTCGAGCATTACAGGCACCTTGTACGAGCGATATGTTGAAAGCTTATCGCTGGTTGCATTTTCGGTTATTGACGCTACCGGAGGCTTTCTACATCAACACCATACAATGACTTCGACGCTGCCGCCTTTGCTTCAAGCCACAACGGGGGCGTTCGGCTCCGCTGTGGGCAATGCGATCGTGTTCCCTCTGGATCTGGCTACGACGCGGATGCAGCACAATGCCAAGAAAGGTGGGGTCTGAGCGAGGGTGGAGCTGATGTCAGTGTCCCTCATCAAAACCCTGCTCCAGCTTGTCAACCGACAGGGATACGCTCGGCTCTACTCTGGGCTATCCGCCGACACCCTATCTACCTTCCTTTCAACTTTCCTCTATTGGCTCATCTACGCTTCGCTCGAAAAGACGGTCCATCAGTGGCGTGCCCGCAAGCGGATCCGAGCGCCGGTTGAAGGCGGCGCCGCTGAAGCTTCTTCCCATGTCCTGATCGGCACGATCGCTGGGATCGCGTCCAAGCGCCTCTCCTTGCCAATCTCGGCGGTCTGCATCAGGCAGCAATTGGGAGAGGAGCCAGAGAGCATCGGGGAGACTCTACGGAAGATGCGGAAGGAGAAGGGACTGGGCGGGCTGTTCCACATTCCGCTCTCCGCAGCCAGCCTGGCTCTACTTCCCAGTCTCACCCTCGCTTTCCACAATGCTATACTCGACAGACTTCCTCTTAAACTTCGCAACCACCCGTCTGGCGCTGTAACGTTTACGGTCGCTGCGGTGTCCAACGCATTGGCCACTCTCCCCCTTTACCCTCTCATGCTGGCCAAATCTCAAAGCCTGTCAGGTCACGATCGCGACCGGTCATTCCTCGGCCCTTTCAAGCGTATCATACACACCGAAGGCGTGTCGGGACTATACAAGGGACTCGAGGGACAGCTACTCAAGGGCCTGGTGCAGCAAGGCGTCATGATGGTTGTCAAACAAAGGTATGTTCATATTTGACCGAGCTGATTTAGACTCGAACAAGTTGCCGTCGGGCTCTATCGATAATTCTACAAGCCCAATTCGTCCCTGTACATCAGCTGGAGTTTATTTATGCAATGAAATACGCACGCATATGGCAATTTTGCCAAATCTCCCACGGCAATGACTGTTGGCTTGCCCTTGAACAGACCCGACGCAGCCTAGGAGTCAGCTTGTACAAGATTTGACGCACCTTTTCCAACGATGAACCCGAGACCTTTGCCAAAGAACCGAAAGAAGAGTCTGGTGTGGGGATCTCGCCCGAGAAGATTGCTGCTCCAGCCGCGGCAATCAATGAGTCGTGCCTCTCCAGTAGGGTCGCCTCGTAGAACTTGGCCTTTGCTACCGCCCGCTTGATCTCCTCCTCCGATCCCTTGACACCCTTCATTAAACCCGCAACCTCCTTAGCGACCGACGCGACACCCTCGCTGGTGGGTGCGGTAACGACGACACCGAACAGAGACGCGTCCGAGTAGGGGAGTAGGAAAGCCTTTGCGCTGGCTCCGTTGACCTTGGCGGCAGCCTGAGAAAGGGGTGATGATCCGTGCGACCACTTGACGGCAGTCTCACCGCCGAGAAGATGGGGGAGCACTTTGAGGTCCGCAGAAGCAGCGCCCGTCGATCCGTATGCGATAATCATTGTTGGCTGAGCACCTGGTGCGTGCGAGTCGAGGGGGATTCGAGATTCACCTCCATAGTACTGCGAAGATCCCGAAGACAGGGCCGAACCGCCTGAACCTGAACCGAACGCCGACTGAACCGCCTTGGTGAGGTTCTCAGTAGAGATACCGGCACCCAAAACCGCAATGTTGGATTTGGCAAAGGCTTGCTGGGCAAAGCTCTTTACTTCAGCGGCCGAGACGGGCGAATGGGGGGAAGCGAAAAGGGAGTTTCCGAGCCCACGGCGGAAAGCAATGCTGTGGGCGGCATCCATGGCGAGGGTGCTAGATGAGGCCAAAGCGGAGAGGGACTCGCTTTGGATAGTGGGGAGGACGAGTTCAGAGTATTCGTGGGGGTAAAAGTGGGTAGAAGATAGGACCGAAGCGAGCAAATTTAAAAAGTGGTTCCTGGGGTTAGTCTGGAATTGCTTGTACTCACTCATCGCCTCGCAGGAATTCAGCAGTGAGGAAGAGGTGCTCCCGGCTCAAAGCCGCGGAAAGCACACCACCGTATAATTCCGTTTCACGAGCTGTTTTTAAAGCTGATCCTGATCCGGTGGACTATTGTCAGTGAATCCTTGGCTAAAGCCCACCTTGAAGGCAAAGTTCTTGAGAACGTGCGAAATTCCAGGCTGTGTCTCATAACGAGCACCGGCTTTGACGACGACGGTGATGCTCGTTGTAGCTGCGGGAAGTACGCCTGAATCGATTCCGGCTACTTTTACGCCTGAAGCTTCCGATACGGTAGCGTAAGACCTCTTCGCTGTGAGAGCAGCCTGCCTGCTGATGCGCGGTAGGAACGACATGGCTTTAGGGTGTATGGTGTATGGTGGATGCTTTTCCTACTGACGCCGGGTGAGCCAATCAACCCATAGACATATCTCCGGCTTGCTCCGATTGTGGCACAACGGAAATCTTACGTCAGCTGAGAGTTTCCGCCGGAACCGGCCATCTCCAGGCACTGTCACCTGTTCGCCACCCACTTCAACAGCCATCTCACCCCATCTCCCTTGAGCAAAGCATAACATGCCAGGCCAAGCATCAGCCAGCGGATCCCGTACCTACCTCAACACTCCCTCTCGTGTTCAGATCCAACCAGGCACTCCCGTGGGCGAAGACGGCGGCGTATTCTGTTCGGTGAGCACTTCAGTTAGACAATCCTGACGATAGGGTCATAAACGGCGAGCCGTTAAACGCACTGCGGGCCCACATACCAAGAATGCAGGCAGGTGAGCTAGGCGTTATACGTAGCTGATTTAGACACTTCTATGCCTGTCCTCTGAAGCAAGACGACGAAATCAGGTGCAAGTTCTTCAAATGGGAAGATGAGATCAACGTCACTCCGAATGCACCTGCGACTCCCCGGTCAATCACCAAGCTTGTCGCCAATCCCAAACCAGCACCTATCGATGAGGATATCGACTGGAGTCAGGTGGACACCGACGCCTTGGAGCGAGATGCCATAGCCAGCACTCCCAGCTCGTCTCAATCCCACAGTCAAACTCCAGCTACCCACACTACCCCCTTCAACAACCGTTTACAGGCGCTGGCGGATGATAGCCGGAAACGGAAGAGAGAGGATGATACGCCGAGGGCAGAGGTGTGTTCGATTCCAGCCAGAGCTGATGTAGAATCCGTTCCTTTCGAGCCAGTCATTACACCCCTCCCTCAGCGATATTTCGGATCATCTACATCGTCAGGATCGGCTATTGGCTGCGTCGGAGAAGGCTAAGGAGGGGTTCCGCAAGACCATAAAGCAGAGGGATGAGAAGATCAAAGACCAGGAGGAGATGATCAGGACGCTCAGGCAGAGATTGGGAGAGGCGTGACACTAGGTCGGCAAGAGGTATATTCTTACTCCAATGCCATAGTTAGTCATTTATGCACATTATAATCAGAGAACAGTGCCCCGCGCAGTGAGTGCAGCCGATATGGTAACGGCGCATCCCAGACAATCAGATACTACAAGATGCATAATCTATACTCGTACATCCTCCGTAAATGGAACACCCTGCTGCTGCTCCAACTTTGCTCTCCGCTTCCTCAGCACATTCTCAATGAAGAACTCTCCCGCCTTGTAGCTGGACCTCACGAGAGGTCCACTAGCAACGTACAGGAAGCACATCCCCTCTGCCACCTCCTTCCACTTGGCAAACTCCTCAGGCAAGACATATCGATCCACCTTCATGTGTTTCTTCGTCGGTCGCATGTATTGGCCGAAAGTCACCACATCGACATCTGAAGCACGTAGACCTAAAATCAGCCACGCCAATGCCACACTCACGTCTTAGCGTCTCCATGATCTCATCCGCCTCTTCCCCTACTCCCAGCATGATACTTGTCTTTGTCAAGATCTCCTTATCCGCCGCCTTGGCCGCCTTCTTGGCCTCTTCCAGAACCTTCAAACTCTGCTCGAATCCCGCCCGTCTGTCCCGCACGAACGGTGTACACCGCTCGACCGTCTCGACATTGTGTGCAAACACGTCCAAACCCGAAGTCGCCACCATATGTACCGCCTCGACACCCTTGCCCGCAAAGTCCGGCGTTAAAGCTTCGACCAAGATTGACGGTGCCTTCTGCTTAATTTTACTAATTGTTTGCGCAATGTGATATGCGCCACCATCCACGAGGTCTGAATCAGCTCCGTCTTTTGATAAGACTCACCATCACGATCCACACTAGTCAGGACGATATATCCCAGGCCCCATCGGCTGATCGCCTCGGCTGTATTCTCCGGTTCATGCACATCCAATGGTGGTGGCAATTTTGACGTCTTTACAGAGCAAAATCGGCACCCTCGCGTACATTGATCTCCCATGAGCATGATTGTCGCTGTCGCTTGGCCTTTATCACCACCCCAGCATTCGCCAATGTTGGGGCATTTCGCCTCCTCGCACACGGTATGTAAGCCGAGACCGCGCAGATCCTTCTTAATTTCAGTATAGGATTTGCCGCTGGGGATGGGATGTTTGAGGAATGATGGTAGGCGGGGTCTAATTAGCTTGCGTCAGATAGAGAGCTCACTGTGTGGTGTTGCCGAGGACGACACGCTCTGGAAGGGTATCCCCAGATGCAAAGTCTCCAAAGCTCAGTCCGTCTTGGGGTACTCGCCTCCGGGAGCTTGGAGGGTTGGCAGCTGTGGCGAACGATCGGCTGATTGTCGCGATCTGCTGTTAGCTGAGAATGATGCGCGACGTACGGTCTGTGAGCGTCTGGACAGCATCTTCAATTATGTGAATACCAAATGAGAGTGAGATGACAAGCCAAAAGGTTCGCTTTGCAGAGTCAGGCGGCGGATCGCGGAGCTCCATCCAAATATTTCAGGCACGGTTAAGTTACAGATCGAGGCTTTTTCCAAGCCAACTCCGTTTTCCAATCACAACGCTCTCTATACAACCACCATCCAACAATTGACTGCAGTACCCGTGCCAACATCGCCATGGCTCCTCTTTCGATGAAGTACTTCGGAAGGGGTCAGCGGTCCCTTCTATCGACCCTCTTCACAGCGACGTTCCTCGGCGCGCTAGCCGTCGTTGCCTTCCCATGTCCGGCTCGATCAGGCGACCGATCCAAAGCGGAGGCGAGATTAGAAAGTCCAGGCAGGGAAAATGTTGTGGTTGTGATGAATGAGCGTGGACGGCGGAGATTCTTGGAGGAGAGATGAGTGAGTAAGGGTGTATGGAATGTGCTGATGGACAGCATCGGCATCGGAAAAATTACACCTCGGTCTGGGCACATACAAACGGGGCCATCAAACCTGCCTCATGCTTCACTCCTGCATCGGCATAACCCAGTCAGAGCGATATGGCAATAGCCATCCCTCAGGAGGGAAGATGATCGAAAGAGACATGTGAGTTCTGCCCTGTAGACGTTTATCAACCTTGCTAATTTCCCAGCTATCCACAACATCCCGCGACTTCCATCCTCCACTCATATTGTAACGTCCCAAATCATAGACCAACTGTATCACGCATGGATCCTTGCATAGTACATCAACAATATCATTGCACCCACAGCTTCCCCAACGCGCCATCCCCCTTGACCCCCTCAACCACCTCCCATATCTTCTTCTCCACCTCGTCTATACTCCCCGCAGCATCCACTTCGACCCATCGCCCAGGATGTCTCTCCTCCATCGCCTGCGCTACCAGCTTGAATTGCGCCCTTGTCCGTTGTTGCATATCCAGCGTTTCGTATTTCTCCTCCCCGTATTGTCCCCGTTTCGCAGCGTCCTCAGGTGATAGAGAGAGATTTATGACCAGATCTGGCAGTGGTAGCCCTTGATCTGGATTCAGACAATAATCAAAGGGCATTCCCTGTCATCAGCCTTGTTCCACCTCTAACTCACCTTGGCAGCAGAGAAGGCAATTCCAGAAAACGCGTATCGGTCCGCAATGACAGTGACGCCTTTGCTTATGTCCTCTTCTATGCGCTTTCTGCCTCAGCAATGCCCAGGCGTAGACTTACGAGCACTCCCACCTGTTCGCGCTGAATAAGAGGTGAATAGCGTGATCATCCATATCCGCCTTGGACTGGAGGTACGCGTCAATCATCATTCCTATAGCCGTTGTCCGGTCTGATTAGCCGCATCTAAGCCTTGACCCACCTGGAAATTTCTGTAGTCTCGCGCCATCTAGCCTGTCCACCAGCCTTGCAACCTGAGTGGTCTTTCCTGACCTGTCCAGCCCTTCAAATACTATGAATTTTCCGCGCATGATGTAGAGTTGACTGGATTCTCGGGTGAATCCGACGCAAAGATTTGCAGTCGAACATCATCCACTATTGTATCCTTCTCGACTATAGACACCATGTCAAACCGACGCTCAACAGGCGCAGTCCGAGGTCCGGCCTCAGCGTTGACCTCTTTCCTAGCTGTAAGCCCAACCCTGACTTAGCTGATTCCAGGGCCTCGGCGTTCAGCCCAGTGCTCCACTCACCACTTGGGGCAACGCCTCCAGCATCAATGGGCAACTCGCACCCGATGGACCCGTCATTACAGAAGATGGAGAGCTCGATCCTGCTGGAGCTGTGACGGCTCGAAATGTCGAAGCTGGGCCCAGTACCGTCGCCGACTCAAAGCGGCCCCGATCCGCATCGATGGATTCGGATGACCTGGATGCTCCAGTATCGCACTCTCCGCTCAAGGGCGTAGGGGAGTTTATGATTTGTGCAGAGTGCTCGAACCAGTTCACAGTCGTCAGTCTCTGCCGTGTTCTAATGTGATGTCGGCTGAAACCCAGACTGCGTATACCAAACCTCGACCTAAAGGTGGACACCTCTGCGTGCCGTGCTGCTACGCCCTGGGAATCGATCCATTTGCCAAAGCCAAAGCGAAGAAGGTGGCCAAGAAGGCTCCAGTCAAGGAGACAAGGGTGGTGAAGCGATTTGACGACCGTCGAGGTGCCCCAGCCCTAGGCGATACCTGCATCACCATCATCGGCAAGTATATCGAGGATGTCGAGCAGCTGGGCGATATTGGCCATATCAACATGGACAAGGTCTGCAGGATCATCTGCCGAGGAAGGTTATTGTGAGTTCTCGGTCGGACGAAGCTAATTAGAACTCCGGAGACAGCACCTCTGTTCTATGCTGCCGATCGGACAGAACTGGTCCTGTATGACTGTACTCGTAAGTGTACTATCGATCGTGCTAATGTAGGCCTCGTCCACGAGTCATATCTAGCTATGGCGAATCTCTGCCCCAACGTCGAGACGCTACGCCTACACTATTGTGGGCAGATGACGACAGACGCACTCATAAATCTCTCCCGACTACCCCTACGCACGCTCGAGCTATACGGCCCATTCCTCGTCAGGGAAGACGGCTGGAAGACGCTATTCGAAAAATGTGATCTCGAAACTCTCCTCATCACCCAATCTCCCCGCTTCGACCTTTCCATCCTGAATCACATGACCACACACTGCCCAAATATAAAACACCTACGCCTGGACGAGATTGGCAAATTTGACAATACGTTCATGGCACCCATAGCACAACTCCCCCTTCTCTCTCTCGATATATCATCCCCTACTCTACATCTCTCAGATGAAGAGTTCGTCATTGCCCCAACGGTCAAATCGCTCACCCTCGTCGACCATCCCGAACTCACCGACGCGATCCTACCGACAATAGCCAAACTCCCCCTCCACACGCTCAAACTCTCCCTCATGCCCGAACTCACCGACCCCGGTGTGGCGACACTCTTCAGCCAACTCCCAAATCTGGTCCACGTTGATTTTGAAAAAGGGCACGATCTGGCCGATGCTGCGCTGGTGGCTTTGGTCGATGGGTCCGCATCAACGCTGTTGACCCTCAGCATACTAGGCTGGCGGGAGGTATCCTCCACTGCCCTCGCCAACTTAACCCGATGCACCAGGCTCACCCAGCTCAACCTCGGATGGTGTCGTCAAGTTACCGACTTCCTGCTCAAGGATCTACTTGATGCATGTCCCGACTTGCAGACTATCTACGTATGGGGTGAGTCTACCTACTTTCCAGCTGACCCCAGGCTGCAACCAGCTCACAGACGCATGTCCTCGCCGTCGCGGTGTCAAGATCATCGGAGTAGAGAGCCACTCTATATAGATAGCCGGCCCTCCGCAAGTGCCACTTTGACCCGCGTTGGAAATTGCCGATGCATGCCGTAATTTGCCACCAGTTTCTAGCAACCTCCATCAGGCTCGCATCATCGCTCAACTTTTTCAGAGTAACCGGAAATTCACCTTCACTTTCCATCTACCCCCATCTCACCCATCCATCCATCCCCTAATCATGTACGGTATCTCTAGAGCTGTCCGCAGGGCACCCCTCCGTCAAATCCTCCCCACCAAGCGATTCAACAGCGGCAAGGTTTCTGGCCCTGTGATCGGTATCGATCTCGGAACTACCAACTCTTGTGTCTCGTGAGTGACTTCATCGATCGCGCTGACGACAGCATCTACGAAGGTGGCCAGCCAAAAGTCTTGGAGAATGCCGAAGGTGCCCGTACTACCCCCTCCGTTGTCGCCTTCACCAAGGACGGCGAGCGTCTAGTCGGACAGCCTGCCAGACGTCAAGCTGTTGTCAATGGCGAAAACACCATCTTTGCATCTAAACGGTATGTCTTGTCTTGTTCCCGCTGACCCCAGATTGATCGGCCGGAAATTCAAAGACGCCGAGGTTCAGACCGATCTCAGCAACGTCCCTTTCAAAATCATCGCCCACACCAACGGCGATGCCTGGGTCGAGGCTCGTGGTCAGAAATACTCCCCCTCCCAGATCGGTGCCTTCGTCGTCGGAAAGATGAAGGACACTGCCTCTGCTTACCTCGGTAAACCCGTTAAGCACGCCGTCATCACTGTCCCTGCCTACTTCAACGACTCCCAACGTCAGGCCACAAAGGACGCCGGGTCCATTGCCGGTCTCGATGTCCTCCGAGTGATCAACGAGCCCACAGCCGCTGCTCTCGCTTACGGTCTTGACAAGTCCGACTCGGCCGTCATTGCCGTCTACGATCTCGGAGGTGGAACTTTCGATGTCTCGATCCTCGAGATGCAGAAGGGTGTCTTTGAGGTCAAGTCTACCAACGGTGATACTCACCTTGGTGGTGAGGACTTTGACATTGCCCTTGTCAACCACATTCTAGCCGAGTTCAAGAAGGAGAGCGGTATCGATGTCAGCAAGGATCGCACAGCCATCCAGCGTATCCGTGAGGCTGCCGAGAAGGCCAAGATCGAGCTCTCCTCCACCGGTTCCACCGATGTCTCCCTCCCCTACATCACTGCCACCGCCGAGGGCCCCCAGCACATCAACCTAAACCTCACCCGATCCAAATTCGAAGCCATCGTTAAACCCCTCGTTGACCGGACCGTCGAGCCATGTCGCAAGGCATTGTCCGACGCCGGTGTCAAATCTTCCGAGATCAACGAGGTTATCCTGGTCGGTGGTATGACCCGTATGCCACGAGTCGTCGACACCGTCAAGGGTGTCTTTGGCCGCGAGCCCAGCAAGGGTGTCAACCCTGATGAGGCCGTCGCTATTGGTGCCTCCGTTCAGGCCGGTGTTCTCGCCGGTAACGTCACCGATATCCTCCTCCTCGATGTCACTCCCCTATCCCTCGGTATCGAGACCCTCGGCGGTGTCTTTACCCGTCTCATCAACCGAAACACCACCATCCCCACCAAAAAGTCGCAAACTTTCTCCACCGCTGCCGAGTAAGTTGATTTCAGTTGTTAAAGCATCTACGCTCTAGGATAACGCCCTATACTTCAGTCTAGCGGCCTAGACTACCACTTTGAGCACATTGCTATACCTTCTAGGTCCAGGCTGACTCTACAGTGGCCAAACCGCCATCGAGGTCAAGGTGTACCAGGGAGAGCGAGAACTCGTCCGCGACAACAAAATCCTTGGCAACTTCCAGCTTACTGGACTGCCACCAGCACCCAAGGGTGTTCCCCAGATTCAGATCACCTTCGACATTGATGCAGAGTAAGTCTTTCGTCTCCGAGGCTTGCATCAAGGCTGACAAAGGGAGCGGCATAGTCAATGTCGGAGCTTTGGATAAGGTGACCAACCGAGAACAGTCAATGACCATCGCCTCATCCTCAGGGCTATCCGATGTAGAAATAGAGAAGGTAAGCCTGTTTAGCACACTCTGTGCCTATTTTGACTGGAACTGACGCCCGAAAGATGATGTCGGACGCCGAGAAGTTCGCCGAGTCAGACAAGGCGCGCAGACAGGTCATTGAGGAGGCCAACCGAGGGGAGAGCTTCTGCACCGACACCGAGAAGTCGATGGGCGAGTTCGAGGCTCAGCTAGACGCTGCCGAGAAGGAGAAGGTCAAGAAGCTGTTGGGCGAGTTGAGGGAGATCTCCGCCAAGGGAGCGGCGGGTGATGCGTCTGTGAAGGCTGAGGACATCAAGGCGGCTATGGATGCTGCTCAGCAGGCGTCGCTGGGTCTGTTCCAGAAGGTGTACGAGAAGAAGAACGCCGAGTCGAGGGAACAACCATCGGAGCCAGAGAAGCCAGCTGAGGAGGAGAAGAAGAACTAGATAGATTACATTTTTTGGAGCATGTATCACAACTCATTGCACCGGTCTTACTAATCTTATTTTCTGACCCCTTTCTATGAGTGCAATGGGATACATCGAGGAGAGAAAAGCAAGGTGATCAGGAGGTATTGGGGATGTATGAGGTGAGTGAAATAAGGTTTACGTCACCCACGCCGAGTCCTCATACACACTACCCTCCTTTCCCTGAGATCGCCCTGGTAGTAGATGGTATGTACAACTTGTGGCTCGTATATGGACTGAGCTGACGGCCAGAGGAGCGTGGAGGGAATGGCGGAGTGGAGCCGAGAAACAAGGAGGATCCGAAATCGAAGTTAACGGTGTTATCCATCTGACGCGGTCACTCGCGTGCGTCAAGATGTGGGAGAGTCGATCCCGGTCACGGATGGCTCGTCATGGGTTGATCTAAACGATGAGACGAGTGCTGCTCATCGCCACCTATACACACCTCCCTCGGGGAGTGTATCCGTCGTCCCCTCGACCTTTCACCTCTGCTCTCTTTCTCTCTCTCAGACCGCCCCGCCGAGGTGGGGAGGAGTAACTCTTCCGTCGGAAGCTAGTGTGGGGTCCCCACCTCCACTTGCCCCGTCCTCTCAAGTCCGGTCAACTCGGGTTAGCATCCCTTCCTATCCTTCTCCCCTTCACCCTTCTCATCTTACATCAACATGTCTACCATACTCACTAGCCAGAGAGGTGGCGCAAACTCCCGCGGGGGTCAGACCCGAGCCTCAGGGAGAGCATCCACCATGGCAGAAGATGGCTTAGACTACACAGTCGCCATCATCCAGGGCCGAGGTGGGTTCGGGGAAGGAAGTTGGCTGACTTTAGGCGCCGGGCGGGAGGTCGGCATCGCTGCTATATCCACTGCTACCGCTAGAGTAAGTGTGGGTGTGAATGTGCTGATCTTAGGTGGTTTTGACACAGGTAACTCGCAAGTCCGCCACAAGCTGACTCGGCAAAGATAGCGGATGATCCCTGTAAGTCTGAGGTTGCGCAGAGCTGACTCCAGCTTTCAGGAAGTCCCTCCATCACCTGATGATCTGTCATCCCCACACCGTCCTCCTTCCACCTACTACCGCAGAAGATGAGCTTGCGGGGGCAATTGAGGAAGAGTTTGGGCTTGACGCCTTGTCTACCCCGCGCACATCATGGAATAGAGACGAAGGTGGGCGCCCCTTGAGGCACAGCTTACTCTAGGTCTTCGTTATGTCCAGGATCTCGCTGCCAAAGACGAACAGCACGCATCGACATTGATGACTGCTTCGGACAAGTAAGTTCGCTGAGTTTCAAGCTGAGGCAGGTATCTCGCCCTGTGCGCAGTGTCAGCCCTGTTCAAATGGCTCGAGGAGAACAAGAGTATCACCTTTAATCGGAGCAGCCTAGCCATGAGATATGAGAAACCGGAAGGTGAGTACTAGTGAACGCAGGGCTGAACTCAGACAATGTCTTCATCGACTCGGAAACCGTCCGCAACCTCGAACTGGTCTCCAATTCCCTTTCCAACAAGTCGACCAATACCCTCTATGGTGAGCAAAGCAGAGAAGGAAGCTGACGTTAGGCCTATTGAACACCTGCTACACCCCAATGGGGTCCAGGCTGCTGAGATCAAACATTATCCATCCTATCCGAGGTGAGCAAATGGTCGGCGTGGCTGATGTCAGCTCAACAAGCTCTGGAGAATCGGCTAGACGCCGTGCAAGAGATGATGGAGAATGAGGTTCTGCTAGGAGCGATACGCCAGAATCTAGCTCAGCTAGCCAAGGTGGGCATCCGTCAACGGCTGTGCTGATTTAGGTTGATTTCGAGGGTGTCTTAGGAAGGGTAAGCCGAGGAAAGAACGAACTGACCCTAGATGATTCAAAATCCAAAGGCCAGCGAAAGTACCGGAGTCTTCGAGCAACGGGTCACTCATATGCTGCAGCTTAAGCAATTTGTTGCTGGTGCGGGACGGATTGGCGATGCCCTCATTGCGGCCACATCGCCCTTGCTGCAGTCTACAGGAAAGGTATGTCTCGCTTGACCGAGCTGACTCAGACTCTTCGCAGTGAGAATCTCGATCGACTCGGGAAGTTCATCGGAGGTGGGTCTGAAATATTCAGAGCTTACCCCAGGCCACATAGCGGATGAAGCGGTCCTCAAGCGAGCGAGCAAGTCGCAATCAGCAAAGCAGATCAAACTCTTTGCGGTGCGGTCGGAGGTGTTACCGCTGCTTGGTGTGGCGAGGAAGACATACACCGAGAATGACGAGGACATCAGGGATTGTAAGTTGGCAATCGCTCAAGCTGACAATAGTGTTGATTGATATCAATGGTGAGCGGTTCATCGACAGAGCTGATGTAGCCAAACATGGACTGGATGCCCAGCTCGAATATACTGAGACCGGCTATCGTTTCAGCGCTCTCTCTGAGGACACCGGAAATCTTCCCAACAAGTTCATCAACGTCGAGCGTGGGCCTAAGCGGTGAGTGGAGTTTTGGCTAAGCTGATGGAAGTACACGCTTTGCGACCAATGACTTGGTAGGTCAGACTCTGCATGGAGCTAATCCAGCTCAAACGCAATTCTCGAATGACTGCTGCTCAACAGGATATCTTTTCCATCAGCAATCAAGTGATTACCAGGATGATGAAGGATATTTCGGCCATCATCGGTGGGTCTTGGTCTGAACCGAGCTGATACAGGCGTCCTCCACTCGTGCTGTGATGCTGTGAGTTGTATGATAGCATCTCTGACGTAGCTTGCGGTCATTGATGTCCTGGCGAGCTTCGCCAATGTGTCTCAAGGTGAGTCGGACGAGAAAGTAGCTGATTCAGGTCGTGCATGTGGTGAGTTTGAAATCATCAGGAACTGAGTCAGTCCGCCCGGTGTTTGGCAGAACCATCGCCATCAACGAAGGGCGACACCCCGTGCTGGACAAGTTGCTTGGCGCAGGAGAGTGCATCCCAAACAACGTGTAGGTCAAAGGTCGGACGACGCTGAACTCAGATTTGCCAGCACTGGGATTTCCAACTTCCAGATCATCCAAGGTCCAAAGTGAGCCCGAGTTGGACGCTGCTGATTGTAGCATGTCCGGTAAAAGCACGTTCTTGCGGCAGATCGGGCTCTTGACCATCCAAGCTACGATCGGGTGCTAGTGAGTGCGTAAGCGGCTGGGCTGATTAGTATACCTGCCGAATACGCCAGTATTATGATCCCCGATTCTATTCTGACGAGGTTGTCGAATGATGGTGAGTGAGCAAACGACAAGGCTGATCAGACTCCATGGAACGCTCCTTGTCGACCTTTGCGAGCGAGATGGCCACCTCGGCGATGATTCTAGGATTGGCAACGAGTCGCTCTCTGGTCTTGATCGATGAAGTGAGTGTCAGGTGGATTAGGCTGAGTCTAGCTTGGCCGTGGAACATCATCCACCGAAGGTGTCGGTCTTTCCCACGCTATAGGCGAAGAGCTGGCGCGGAAGAAGGTGAGTCCAGTTCTTTGCACAACTGATCCAGGCCTTTGTCTTCTTCGCCACTCACTTTATCGATCTCGCTGCCACGCTCTCCACTCAACGGGGCGTGGTTAATATGCATCTGGCCGTGCAGGTGAGCTGGGCATCAGCAAGGCTGATTTAGAATTACGAACTCGGCGATGAATTCGGGACAGTCTTTCTTTATAAGGCGGTCCACGGCCCCGTCAAGGCCACTCATTATGGCCTAGAGCTGGCCAAACTGGCTGCCCTACCCGAGAAAGTCCTAGCCACAGGGAAAAGGGTTGCCCATCGCCTCAGCGATATGGAGGATCAAGGTAGGCACGAGCAAAGGCACAGCTGATGTCAGGGAGACAGAATGACGGTGCGGCCAAGATTGCCAGTCGACGACGGGCGTTGTTGGAGGTGAGCCATGAGAGAGAAGTTGGCTGACGATAGCTGCGAGAGAGGCTCCTCAATCTCACCCAGTCCAAGTTGTCGGACATCGACCTCGCCAAGGTGCTCAGGGGGTATCAGAAGGAATGTGTCGATAAGCTCGTTCAGACCGTGTAGTCTCGCCGTCCGGACAATTCAGATGTGTATATTTGATAAGCAGAGTACTCGTCATGTAGCTGTACATCGATAGTAGATGCCCTGGGACTTCAGCTGCATAGAGCAAAGGGTGAAGCAGCATGAGGTATGGCACAGGGTCGAGCATCCATGTCACCCTCGGCCATGACGTCAGTTTGAGATGTCCATCCAGCTCAAAGTCGAATTGCTGGAATCCATCTCCTGATTACAACTCAATACCTGTCAATACTACCCGGACACAGTACAGTTTCCAAGATGGCCGGCAAACAGCACACCCACCTGATTAATCTGGTGAAGCAGATGATACCGCCCTTGTCGCCCAAGTTGCACAAGGGACAGGCAGGTGGGCTGCCTGTTCCAACGAGACCTGAAGTTGTAGAGCGCTAGCTGACGCGCTGAGGACGAATTGGTGTTCTAGGCGGATCTGGAGAGTACATCACATCTACCCTTACTCAGGATCTGTCTTGCGAAATTTGCTGATCCTGATAGCTATTCCGGAGCGCCATATTTCGCCTCGATGGGTGCGATGCGGTTCGGAGCTGATTTGGCGCATGTGATTTGCGAGCCAACAGCTGGAGCAGTCATTAAGACTTAGTGAGTTCTTAGTAGCTCAGTGCTGAAGATAGCTCGCCCGACTTGATCGTTCATGCTATACTCGACTCGAAGAAATCTGACGAGGATATCAAGACTGAATTGAAGGGCATCATGTCGCGCCTGGTACGTTCCCTGCTTCATACGGTACTGATGTACAGCATGTCCTTATCATAGGACCTGGGCTGGGACGGGATAAGCACATGCAGAACTGCGCTCGTATAGCGTTTGGACTCGCGAAGGACATGGACGGTATGGGGGTCGTGGTGGATGCCGATGGTCTCTGGCTTGTCCAGGTGCGTCCGGGATTGACTTTGCGTTCTGTGCTTGCTGACTCACACTTCAGAGTGAACCCAAACTGGTGATGGACTGGCCTGGGGTTCCTAGGGTCATACTCACGCCGAATATCATGGAATTCAAACGACTCTGCGAAGCTATGGTGCGTCTTTGTTCTGGCACGCCATTCCCGCAATACAACAGAACGAGCCCAGTCTGATACTGTGCAGAAGATAGACCCCAAAGCCGACCCGAAGACGCTATGTCCCCAACTCGCCCGAGCTCTTCAAAATGTAACGATTATCCAGAAGGGGGAACACGATATCATATCGAATGGTCTGCAAATCCCAGCGAATTTCATCGAGGGGCAGGGCAACTCATCAGAGGAGGTGTTGGAGAATGAAATACAGGGTGGGTTGAAGCGTGTTGGCGGTCAGGGAGACATTCTGAGTGGAAGTACCGGAGTCTTGATGGCGTGGGGTAGCGAGTGGGTGAAGGGGACGTATGCGTAAGTTGTCGATCGGATCAAGGGTCCGAAGAAGCTAAATCAATAGGCACGTCGGACATCCACCACCAAAAGATAAGGCGATTGCAGACAATATCCCACTATTAGCGGCATATGGCGCGTCGACTTTCAACAGGACGGTGTCGAAGCGGGGTTACGAGAAGAAGGGGCGCTCAATGGTGACTGGTGACCTGGTAGAGATGGTCGGACCGGTGTACGAGGAGGTCTTTGGGAAACCACAAGAAGAAGCGGGTGGTTCGAAGTTGTAGCGATAGGTGGTGGACCATTGTATACATGCTTAGACACGACCAGACCCAGACTTTTATCCGCGGCAGAAAAGGAGCTCGCAAATGTGCGGGGATGGCAGACAAGCAGCGGGTATCCAATGTTAAGCGTACAGAATGCTGAATATTGGATGGCCTTGAGGATTGCATGAATTGCATTATGCAGATCTAGTACATTTCCAGACTCTGCTCTGATCAGCTGAGATTCTGTGTACGATGATCAAGCAGCTTACCATCCCATCGTGTATCTCATAATCTTGCAGAGTGATGTGATCTTTGAAGGGCGTATACCTACACGCTTAGCTTGTGCTCCGTGTGAACGGGAATAACTTACCATTTCTTAAGCTGAATCTTCGCAGCTGTGGTACCTGTCTGCGCTGCAATTAGACGTTTTAGATCTCCGACGGTATCGGTTGGTAGGCATTTTACGCGGACTGTCTTGTTAGATGCATCTCCGATGTACAACGGCGAGCACTCACCTTTGCCACCCATACGTGAGTTGGCAATCACCTCGATGAAGCGCAACTGACCACTGTACATCAGCTAAGTACCATTGGGAGTTTCGGTGAAAAACTCACGCTCCTGTTGCCGTTGGCGCGACGGGCTGAGCCTTGCCCATAGCTGCTATTCTCTCATCCCTTAGTCTGTCGCCGTTTGGCCTGTCCCCTCCACCTCCACCGCTCTTACTCGACATCCTATCGAGAGGGTCTATCTTCCGGCCCAGACTACCCACCGAAGTACTGACCCCTCCAACTGGAAGGTTTGGGTTCATCGTCATGGTATTTCTGACTCCTTGCTCCCTCGTTCCTCCAAATCGAGCTGGTACCTCTCCCTTCTCCCTGCGCTGCAATCGCTCCTTCTCCGTTTCAATTTCTAGCGGGTCCTTCTGATCTGACCCCATGGAAGGTCCGCCCTTCTTGTAGAATGATAGTTCTTTTGGACGTCGAGGTTGATGGCGTGCTGGAGGAGGGGAGCGAGACCGGGGACGGTCACTACGCGAACTTGGCCCATCACGATCTCGGTATGAAGCGCCTTCCCGGGGTCGATCATCCCTGCTGGACCTATCTCTATCTCTTCGTGGAGATCTCGAGCGCTGACGGGGAGCGCGGGGAGGTGATTGTGAGCGAGGCATAGTGATGTATAGTGGCAGGTCTTGGTTGCTGCAACTGGTGAGATATGTTTTGCGAATTTCCTCTTTCGGCTAATGATGAAACGTGGAGACCCCGCATACCTATCAACCTACACCAACAATACAGCATCTCCTCACCTATCCTTCACCTATACATTGCCGTGTTCAGGCAGGATGAGCAGGCTCCTACCGGTCTCTATACGGGCTACTGCTCGCCCGCAAAAGAGCCGACTATTAGCGCTACCGCTTTCAACACTCATCAACCCCTTCGGGCAAACCCGACATCTATCCTTCACCCCAGTTCGTAGAGATGTCCCCTCATGGCCTAATCCACCTATGCCCCAAGGTCCGGTTGGGCCTTCAGATGATTTGACCCCCTTCGGATCCAAGTCGAACCAGCAGAGACAGCAAGGCCATCGGAGATGGTATCAGGACTGGGCGCACAGCCCGTCATTCCAGGCGGCTCTGACTACTGTCGTTGGGCTCGGGATGGTCTTTGGGGCCGGTGTGGGGTATCTGCAGTGGTACAAGAGTCATGTTCTTCGAAGGGTGAGCTATAAAGCATGGATAAAGCTGATATGGGTAGATATCAAAGGCCTTCGACCCAGGATATGTAAGCTCAAGTCTGCGCGTCGCGCTGAACAGTAGGACCCTGCGCTCGAGCTATCGACACTGCACGCGCCTAACGCCGCCCATATTCGCCGAAGGGAGCAACCGCTGATTGACTCTATCGTCCGCGGCGAGCATCCAGGAGGGTATTATCTGCTCGTTGGGCCAAAGGGAACTGGCAAGGGGACGATGATCTTGGAGTAAGCTGAGAAAAGCGGACGGCGAAGTTTTGGGCTAATAGCTAGGGCTATGAGAAATATCAAAGCCGATGGAGCTGCTTTTGTGAGCTTGCCCTTGCTGTTTCTGGTCGTCAGCTCACGCGTCTAGTGTGAAGGTTGGTGCTCAGTTACCGATACTCATGCTGAATTGCAGCCCATCCGGATTTGGAAGTCTTCCGCCTGCGACTAGGAAAAGCGCTCGACTTTGATTACTTTGAAGACTGGCAGGGATCGCTGTTCTCCCGCGCAGATCCTAGGTCAGGCGGACCGCAGTTGGATATTGAGCGAGTCATGCACAAGCTTGAAAAGGTTGCCATACAGTATACGAGGAAGAATGGGCGACCGCTAGTTATGGCATTCAACAGTGAGCGCCTTGATGGGGTATCAGAGCTGATCGACAGATGTCCATCTTTTCCCAAATACCCCCGAGGGACATGCGTTATTGCATCAATTACAGCAGCGAGCCGAATCTTGGGCCGAAGGCGTAAGTATATCAGTTTGATGGAATGACTGACGGCAGGGCATCATGACTATGATCTTCTCCACTGACGACTACTGTACGCCCACTAACGAGTTTCGAGATGACAAGCTCATATTCAGGGTGCCTAGAAATGCTCCGCAAGAACGCTTCCCGGATGCGGGTCATTTCCACGTCAGACCTTTCAGCTGCTGAATCCATCCACGCCCTGCATTACCTTCGGATACAAAGCATTTCTCGAAAGAATTCAGATCCCTCACAACGGCCAGAAGTGGAAGATGAAGAGATTCTTCGTAGAGTATACGACATGGTAGGGGGCCGCACGAGCTATCTCGTCAAAGTCGCGCGGGCGGACAACATGCTGGACGAGGCTGAGAGGATGATTGAAACCGAGAAGAGGTGGCTGAACAGCAAGTGAGTGTGGCGCGGGGCATAGCTGATGACTAGGATCGGACTGATACCGGAACACGACGATGATGTGATGTGAGTTTATCATGCGGTGGTCTAGATCTCAGCTGACTTTGCAGGGATGAGCAAAAGTAAGCCCAGGATCAGTGGAAGGAGAGCAACTGACACGACGGCTGACACTTCAGGTGGTCGAGGTGCGTCTTATGTTCTCGAACTCATACAAGCTAATGCCACAGCTGCTCGTGGCTGCTGCTCCGCCATTTCGCCCAGAAATTCCCCTCTCTAGACTCCACACCGGCAGACATCAGCGACGAGCCATCCATTCCCGATCTGACCATCGACATTGCCGACGACGACATTAACGTCAATGAGCCCGGTCTGATAGCCAACAATCCCTTACTGGCAGATCTTCAAGTTCCCGATGTGACGTATGAGGAGGCGAGACGCATCATGACCCGCACAGATTTCATAGAGCCCCTAGACGTGTTACATGTGAGTTTCCATTGTATGTGGCTGATTTAGATTGTCTCTATAGATACTCGGCATCATGTCCGACCTGACTCGGTGCTGATTCTTCGAGCGGCTCAGCGGGTCATCTCAGAGGAAGGCTTCGACGAGGCGTTGGACGAGACACGGGATAGAATCGATCAGATTGAAGGTGAGCAGATGGGTCACACATGCTGATGGCAGGGCTACATCGACAGAGCGAACTGACAATCAAAGAACCATTTAGAGTGATGTTTGATCAAAGGGGCGGAAAGCAGTTCTTGGAGGTTGTGGGGCTGGGGGAGAGTTTCCAGGCTGTAGAGCCTGAGGCAGATGAGGACGGTGCGGTAGCAGTAGAGGTGAAGAGCGAGAGGATGGTATAGAACTAGGCGCTTGAGGTGGAGAATAGTGGATGCTTACCAAAGCTGGTCCAAATTAGTGACCGGCAGGTGACTGTACTGGTGTCGTCATGAGGGAATGGATAACAAACCCTAATTCCAATTCAATCAGATTAGGAGAATGTTGCCGGATTCGGAAGATGTGAATAGGAAATCAGGATCCGGGCAATGGCCGCGCTCCACCCCTGCCCCTTCTTTTCTTCCCACACCCTCCGTTACCCAGTCTGTGTGAACTTGTGATACAATACCCATCTATCCTGCTTGCAATTGCGCCTCCGACGCATTCTTATCCCCATCAACATCATCGCGCTTTCCCCATGAGCGTTCCCATACCCCAATAAAACTAGCGTCCTACGAAATAATCGACCGGCCGAGACATCACTCCACACTCTCCTCCCCGTATCCCAACCGAGACCGCCTATACGCACAACCTTCGCTGCCCATTACCCCTACATACAACAAGGCCACGATAGACACTGCCGTCGTCCAGCTACATCTACCGCAACTCGAAAAGTTGCTAAACGTTCCAGCCATCGTCGTCTTCCCACATGTCCTATCCCCCTCCCCGACCGGGAGCGTCACCGCTCACTGCCCCTACCCCCCTCCAAAATGACTCTCACCCTACACCGCCGACCCAGACTGCGCCTTCCCCTCTGGACTGGTCCAGCTTTATGAATTTTCAGACTCCCCCGGTACTGCCCACAGGGTCGGGGAGCAATTCCATGCCTCCACCTACGTCGACTTACGGTGTCACCCGGCCGCAGAGTGCCGGCGGGACGGATCTGTACGGATTCGCCCAGGGCGCACATGTGAATCAGGCCAATAGACAGGGAAACATGTCGTTCCAGCAGCCTCCATCGTTTAGCGGGTCGGCCCAGAGTACGGGTAGTTCGAGTGGAGGGACGAGTCAGAACTACCCACCTTCGCCTGCGTCGCAGGGTCCACCAGGCGCCCCCATGGCCAGACCAGGCGACGGTAAGGGCAACGGGAAAGCCAAATCGGTCAATCCCCCGCCTTCACCGGCGCCGGGATTCCGCCGCCAAACCAGCGGCAGCTTTAACCAGGTCGGAGGCGGCGGCGATGGACTGTCGCTAGACCCCGCAGCATTCTCCCGAGATATCCGATTCCAAATGCCCTCTTTCCTCTCCAACCCGGTCGGTGGTGCGCCCACATTCCCCCCTGGCGGAGAGGCATGGACCGGTTTTTCTAATCCGGGAGATGCCAATGGAGGCGTGCTCACTCCGGGCCAGCTATTCAGCAATATGTTCAACCCGCCCGACGCATCTGGTGGCTATGGAAATGGACTGGGCGGAGATGGGACATGGACGAGTGGAGGGGGCTGGGATGCAAAAGATCAGGCAGGCGGAGGCGGCGGATACGCGGGATCCACGACATTCTACGTCAACCCCAACCCATCGCCTAGTAATTACAACACCAACCGTCAAAACCAACCGCAGGGCAATTATCCTCCTAGACCATCAGAGTCTCCGAGGACCTCGGGTCCAGGCCTACCCCCGTTCGGCTCGACACAGCAGAGCGCACAAACCGCCAGCGCGCCCAATCCCTCCCACCCCACCATGACCTCCGCCTTCAACTCTTTTGTACCCCACCCGCATGGTAATGCCGCCCCCGCCATGGCTTCTTCAAATAGTATGCCAACGGCCGCCCTATTGGGCGGCATGGATGGCGCATCCTACAACACAACCGCAGCCTACCCCTTCGTATCCTCCTTATCGGAAACGGTCAATAACTCCGCTTCCACCGTAAACATCGCTTCATCGTCAACGGCGCCGTATGCTCCCCCGAGCAACACAGCGCAGCTGCTCACTGCCCCGGTCGCACCGCCAATCATGGGCCCGAGCCCCATCGATGGCCCTGGGCTATACAGCACGACCGGGTTCGACATGGTGGGAGTGCTGTCTCGAGTGGCGGCGAGAAAGGACCCCAAGACTGTTCTAGGGCCAGTGGATCTAAGCTGCAGCTTTGCCGTCGTGGTGAGTTTCCTACGGCTTGGATGAACATTTCGCTGAATTTATAGGACGTGCGAAGATTTGACTGCCCCATAGTCTACGCCAGTCCAACCTTCACGGCATTGACAGGCTACGAGTTGCCTCAAATCCTCGGTCGAAATTGTCGATTCCTACAAAGTGAGTCTGCCCTCTCTGATTTGAACGCTGATCATTTCAGGCCCCGATGGGGAAGTCGTCAAAGGCTCCAAGCGGAAATACACCGACAACGTCGCTGTCGCCCATCTCAAGCGCATGTTGAATGCCGGGAAAGAATGCCAGGCGTCCCTCATCAACTACCGCCGGGGCGGAATCCCATTCATCAATCTCATCACTGTCGTCCCGATCCCGTGGGAAGGCACCGATATTGTCTATCACGTCGGTTTCCAGGTGGATCTGGTCGAGCAACCAAACGCTATCCTGCGAAATATGAAGGACGGGAGTTACCAGGTCAACTACACAGTTGCCAACCCGCCTCAGCCCCCTTTGCGACCTGCGGCAAGGGAGCCCGGAACGAGCGGACTGAGCGCAGATGTACTGGATATCATGGGCCAAAGGGTCAATGCTGTGGCGTTTGGGCAGGGCGAAGATGGCGCGAAGATGGATTGGTTGAAGATGGTACTGGAGAACTCAGATGGTATGTGAAAATGTACGCCGTTGCTAATGTCAGACTTCGTCCATGTCCTATCGCTCAAGGGGTCATTCCAATACGTATCCCCCTCCGTTCGAAGAGTCCTAGAATACGAGCCGGAAGACCTCATCAACAAAAACATATCCGACATATGTCATCCCTCCGACATTGTCCCCCTCATGCGCGAGCTCAAAGACTCTACGCACGCACCCAGCGAAGGTGCAGCTGCTCGGCGCATAAATCTTGTATTCCGAATCCGTCACAAGAACTCAGGCTACGTCTGGATCGAATGCGCGGGTCGCCTCCACGTCGAAGCTGGGAAAGGACGCAAAGCTGTCATTCTTTCCGGACGAGCGAGATCAGTGCCCATCGTACCCTGGGATTCCATCTCTCGACATGGCGGTCTGGCGGAGAAGGAATTTTGGGCGAAAATATCCTTCCAGGGTTTGATCCTGCATACCACGTCGACCGTCACTGAGGTCCTCGGTCAGCGGTCCGAGGATATTGTCGGACAATCCTTCTACTCCCTCCTCCCCGGCGGGGACAACGGTCCCCCACCATCCACCACCGACCCGACCTCCCCCGTGTCTGTCGTCGCGAACGCATTCCGCTCCGCGACCAGGTCATCAACCAAAGACGGCGGCATCATGATCACACACAAGCTTGCCAAGAGGTCGGGCGAACTCGTCGATGTCATCACCGTCCTCTACACACCAAAGACCCGGCCTGACCTGGAGCACCGGGAATCGGACGGTAACATGACGGAATCACCATCGTCAGATGAGTCTGGAGCATCATCTCAATCTGCAGCACCTTCCTCGTCCAACCTTCGGCCGACATTCCTCGTGGCCCAAATCAAACTTTTGTCTGGGTCCAACCTCCCCAATAACCTCCTCCCTTCGTCATCTACATCTACCAACCCCGTCGCGGTTGCGAATCTCACAAATGCGCGGCCAATCGCACATGCAGGCTCATCCAATCTCTTCGAAGAACTCGAGACTACCCGAGGAACCTCCTGGCAGTACGAGCTGCATCAATTGAGGTTATTGAACCGGAGATTAAAGGATGATGTGTTGGCAGCGCGAGTCGTGGCAAAGAATAACGCTGCGAGGGGAAGAGGCAGGAAGAGGAAGGCTGGAGATGAGATGGGTCCGCCTGCCGTGCCTGGGCTGAGCCTAAATCAGCGGCACGGGCAAGTGTTGGGGGCAACAGGGATGCCGGATCAGTTCCAACAATACGGCGCCGCACCTCGGCACCAAATGGCTCCGGGGTTCGGGCTGATCAATCCCAACATCCAAAGCCCCTACTTCTGATGTGGGTCGGCGAGGGAGGTCAAATCGAGAGGGTCAAATCTTCAAACCCCCATTTCTCAACTTAGGAATCGTGAGGAAGACGCAGAAAGGCAAATTTAGCAAGGAGAATTTTGACGTGGATCTTGTACTTCTAGGGATCTCGGCAGCAGGTACTTTATGTAGCGCACTATGTAGCCAGAGTCAGCTTAAAGCCCAGGTGGCACTGCCACTTGGCCGGTGTGGAGTCCCCGCGATTCGGATGGTCGATCGCATCCCGAGTAACCGAACAAGGAAGCCGGCCGGGGGGCGCTGAACTATATCATGTTGTGTGCGTAAGATGGCAATGGGAAATCGGAATGGAGGAAGGATGGACTCCTACCTCTATCATATATCCAAAGAAGGAGACTCGTGTAATTTTGAGCTCGTGAGCTTCGTTATTGGCCGCACCGCCTTCGCCCCGGAGCTGCCTCTGCCCGAGTCCGCGTCCTTTCGCCGGTGAGTAAATTTCCTCCCATAAGGCTTGATGCATGATGCATGATGGCCGATCCCGGTGTCAAAGGGCCCTGGCTGAGTAATCGCAGACAGCCCTCTACTCTACCACTCCCGGCTATGTCTTGTTTCACATCTCATCATATCATCTGAAACTTGGACTCTACCCCTTTAACCTTTAACCCTGATTGTTAGCTTTGCCGTCTTCCCGAGCTTGCCTTCGGCGCCCGGACACCGTCGACATTGTTGACTTAATTCTCTTTGCTGGCCTATACATCGGTGTTTCTCCAAGGTTCACGATCGCCACCTAGATCGACATCACTAGGGCGCTCTGCACGTTTGTCCACGTTAGCTTCACACGACTCATCGCGATCGACTATGGACTCATCGACAAAGTACGGCAATGCGGTCGACTTCGACACTGATCTGCACTCGGTATATGCAGCTTACCTGTCAGTTGAGCGAAAGTCATCTGCTACGATGTCTGAGCTAATGTGCCCAGGGGTCAATTTGAAGCGGCCGGCTTGGACTGGTGGAGCAAATCATGGGGAGGGTACTTTGCTACCTTCAATGAATTCCTTGGATTCGGCTGGGAAGTCATGGGTAAGTTCGAATCACGACGCTTCGCTAAAGATCAAGTTGTCGTGGATGTTCGCACCGGAAGAGCTCACATCGCGGTGAGGCGAGACCAAATCGGACTGTTCGCCAAGATGATCAGAACGAGGTAAGTTTTACTACAGCCATATGCTCATCCAGATTTGGCGAGTCTTTAGCTAAAGACCCCCCGACGACCCTTCCCCTCTCCCCAGCTCCCACTCGCACCCTTACACTCCGCCGACTCATCCAGCTTCCCGATCTCGCAGCATATCGTAAACTTTCCCTAACACTGCCCGCTGCTGAGCTGTCGCACCTTCGCCAACGTGCCCGATCAGGCGATGTCGGCGTAGCTGAACAGCTCTTCTATGCTGGCGGACCGTCGTCCGAGCGTGAGAGAGAAGCAATAGGGATGCGTGATAACGGTGTGGGATATACCTTTGCGGCTGTGCGGACGACATGGTGGGAGAAGGGAGGCTCGCCGTCGGGTCTGATACCTGGTAGTGGACGTACGCAGGGAGGTCGACCAGCCGCCGCAGCTGGGTCTCAGCAGGGAAAGGGACTGGTATTGGAAGTGGGGATGGCTGTCGCTCGATGCGCCAATCTGCGAGCAGTGGTGAGTCTGAGTGGCGATCATGTGTGCCAGTACTGATTTTCAGGACGTCTGGCCGCCTGTGCCAACCGAGAACTACCGCAAATCTCACTTCATCTCTGAAGAATGGGTAGATAAGGTGAGCAATAGCTCGGCCAAGCTTACATGTAGCGTACGAATCAGACCCCACCGAGCTACCCTAGGGCGTACGCGTTCGGCAAAAGTCAGTACATAGCAGACAAGGACATCGAGCGCATTCTAGAGTGAGTTCTCACTTTTCTGGTGGCTAATGTCCAGTGCAAACCTCGCCGCCCTAGCCTCACAGGAGAATGACTCGAACGCCAACACGCTCATTCTTCTCTCTATTGGCGAGCCGTCCCCCCTCCCCCTCCCCATGGCCTCCACCCTACCCGCCAATATCCTGCACATCGACGTGCTAGCTCTCGAATATAACCTCCTGCGGCGCGCCCAGGAGCAAAGTGCACCAGGCACACATGGACGCCAGGGACCCCTCACCTCTCTGTCCTCCCTTCTCCAAACACTTCAGATCCCCTCGCCTCCCTTCGCCCCCATCGGCAATGCCGGAAACGAGGCATACTACACTCTTCTGGCTTTCCAAAAGCTCATGATGGCTCAAACGAGATTACCGGATGTGCTATTCAAAGCACCAGATAGCTACATGGCGCCTTATCCCAACTCGTATCCTTCATTCCCCCATGCCACCTTTCCCCAATACCCCAAAATCATGTCCCCTCCTCAGGCTCCCTTCGCTAGACCCCAACATTCGAGGCGCGAATCATCGAGCTCTTCGCGGCGTCAGAGCGAAATGTTCACCCCGCCTGTCCGGACACAATCGCCTGCAGCCAACCACTCGCCGCAACGTCCCCCTCAGGCACTGAGCCCAAACGACAACGATCGCCCTCGGCCCGCGTCTTTCGGAGACGCCGGTGTGAGTGGACAGTATCGAAACCGTCGTCATCCAAACGGCATCGGCGGAGTGGCTTCCGCGTCACGCGAAGACATCCAATCGGCACCCACTACCGTCCGCGCTCCCATGAGGGGGCCTATTGTCCGATCATCGACCATCTTTTGGGATGACGCCGAGTATGCAGGCGCAGATGTCTCATCTCTGAAGGGGACTGCACGGGATCAGACGCGGCTCCGGCAGACCCAAAGCACAAGTGCTGGTCTGGAGAGAGACGGAGATAGCCTCACCATGCGAGGGCGTCAACCACAGCTACCACCGCCCAGTGCTATGCGGTATAATACCTCGAGCCAGGCTCAAGCGCTGAACTCTAACCCAAACTCCCGGACGGTGTCGTGGTCGGAGGAGCGGACGCCGGGGTCGTCATCAGATCATTTGCAGGGATTGGGAGGGGAGAAAGAGCGGTCTGTCGACAGGAGGTCGATGGCAAATGGGTCGTCGACTGCCCTCGCACACGGCCCGAACCGGACGAACGGTACAAATGGTACTCTTAGGGGAAAGTCCGGGGCCGGTTCGGGGAGCTCGACCAAACTAGACAGCAACTCGGGCTCGGAAGGCAAGGACATTGTGCGCGGGTCTGGAGGCATGGACGACGGCAGCGGCGGTATCAAAGGCAAGCCGGTCAAGAAGGGGAAGCAAGAGCATACGAAAGAGGGGAGTGGTGTCAAAAGTCAGGAGGGAGGCAACGAGAAACCACCAAAAATGAAGTCGGAGAAGAGTATGCGCAATGTTGCTGGTGCTCTGGCGAGGTTCTGGGTGGGATGAAGGGTTAGGGAGACGGGCTGCTTTCAGGAGATAGGGGCCAGGACGAATGAAAGTCGGCGTTAGAGAAGGGAGACCGAGGGTGCCCACGACACGTATCATGGACCTTGACGAATAGATTAGCGCCTCACACCTTGAATTCTCCAGGTACTTATAATATGCACGAACGCAGATATGATTAGAATCCTTGTAGCCGTTGCAGCTGATTCTCCTTGCCGCTCGTTGACATGTCCGGACGCCATGTCTCATACGCCTGCCTATCTCGCTGACCACACCTCAACTCTGATGGATGCAGAGCATACCATTGTATACATGGGAGGACGTTCTAAGTCGCACTAGAAACCTATATGGCTACAAGTAGAATCTACCAATCCTTACTGGATCCCTAATAAACAAACCTAGCAATCATACGAAAAAGAATCCCTGATACAAACCCGCCCGCCCCAAGCTCGCCTCCGACAATACAAATATCTCTTTCCCCTTGTGCACCGACGTGATTCAAGCTGCACTCCCGCCACGGCCTCCTCCTCTCTTCTCCATATCCGCATACCAGCCCCTCAAAGCCGGTGGCGTCTCTTCTTCCGTCGTATCCGTCAAGAGGGAGGACGGGTCCGGACTGCGACCCGAAGGGGACGAGCGCTGCTGATCCGGCGCGCGAAACGGTTCGGGTGGAGGGGAGCTGCGATCCGAAGATCGAGTCTGGGCTCGCGTGTGTGGTCGAGCGCGCGGGGCGGAGGTGACAGCCGCTGCTTTCATAGCTTTAATACCGGCCGGACGAAGTTCCGGATGGTAAGGCGCTTCTGGCACAGCTTGGAATCCCGCCCTGGCTGTCGACCTGCTAGACTCCCCGCCTACATCCACATCATCCTCTACGATTTCCGGCTCATCCTCAAAGTCATTCTCAAACCCCCTCATTCGCTTCACCGGCCTTTCCTTTGCTATGCCAAACATCTCCAACTTGCTCTGTTTCCCACTCGTAGGTGCGGCTTTGCCGGTAGAAACACGAGATTTGCGCTTGGTTCCCGAGCCAGACGCAATCGGAGGCTGAGCTGCGACCGAGGATACATTGAAGAGACCGCCGCGTTGTATAGATTCCCAATTGGATTCGGTGCGTGGTTTCGAGGTATCCGAGGGCAGACGCTTTGGATTTGGCACGGTTTGCGATGGAAAGAATTTGGGATAGGATTGGGTGAACTCTGTGTTCGGGATCTGGCAAATGAGCTGCCAGTCCGGGTTGCATTGCCGAGAAACTCACACTTTGGGTCTCCTCCGTGGGTCTTTGTACCCCTACCGGACTCGATCCGCCACCCCGACCTTCTTCTGCGGACACCTCGGCATCGACTGCACCGCCCACTCCCGCCTCTACGTCGTCATCTCCTGTGCCAGTCACGCTCTCTTCGGGCGGCGCAAGCTGACTCCAGGTCATCAAGGTCTCTTCGACCTCCACCGGCTTATAGGCTTTCGATGTGGCTTGACCATTCCTGTGTGGAGATGAAAAGATTGGCCGAGGTGGAGGGGAAAGCGAACGGAGCTCGGCGTCTCTTTCGCTTCGCCGCTTTCTCTTGGAGGGAGTGATAGTGTAATGTGGGGACGCGCGAGGCTCTGAATCGGGTGCTGGGGAACGCTGACGGATTGTTTTCGCTTCGACAGCGGGGGGAATGGTCTGGCGTAAACGCGTTTGCTCATCCCGCTCGAGCGCATCTCGTTTCGCCTCCTCCACGATTGGATCGAGCAGCTCGTCCAGCTCGTCTGATCGAGTAAGGCTGTCTGAGAGGGAACGACCTCGCCTCCGAACCGCGTTATGTTCTTCCTTGTCTCGGCTGTCATCAGAGATCATTCGCCTCTTCCCGTTTTTCCGAGGCGAAGGTGATGTGGATGATCTTCGCCTGATCCGTCTCCCAGTATTCATGCCCACCGATGCGAGGGGGGACCGATATCCAGACTTCGCACCCTCGGCGCGTCGCCTCGTTGCTGGCTCCTCCCCGTTCACGTCCTCCCGCACGAGAGACTCCCTCATCTCCTTGGCCTTGTGTGAAACATTGTCCAGCATCTCGTCGACCACCACACGGGCTGACTCTGCCGACTTCTCAATACCTTGGACTTGTAGGACACGGTCCATCCGCAATCTCTCCTTCTTCTCGGCCTCTGCTTTCTCCCTGATCCGCGCGTCATTCTCTATCCTGCCAGCACTCTTTCCCCAGGGCTCCTCACCCTTCTTGATCCGATCGGTGTCATGCCCATTCAGCTTCCAAAGGAGTGCTAAGGCTTGCGTAGTTGGCTGAGTGAGGATACGGGGAGTAAGGTTCGGCTGGGAATCTTCGGGATGGTCCGATTGCGTTGCCGGCATCCCGAGATGGGCGTAGGGATTGGGATTAGACACTTCCGGAGAAGGCGGCGCTGGAGTGGAAGCGCGGGGTGGTGATGTCGAAACGACTACCGGATCATCGCCGCTATCGCACTCGGTATCACGATCATCGTCACCGTATCCTGGTGGAAGATCCGATAGATCGCCCGAGCTGAACGCGTATTTTAGCCTTCGAGATTCGGGGATGACTGGGGTAGGCTTTTCCAGCCGTCGCTCGAGGGAGTGTTTACGCGGACGAGGTTTCGATTTGGAAGAGCGCGGATGTGCTTCCTCATACACCTCGATCTCATCGTCATCTTCCTCCTCCGATTTCCAGTCCTCCTTTATAGCTAGCCGCGACCCGAGGGGTCTCGCAGTTACTCTGCTCGACTGCGCCGCCGAAGAGCGAGAGATAGGACTCCCCCTCCCCTTTGCATTTTCCGCCTTCGTACGCTTCAAGTCATCGACCCGCCGTCGAGGTTGCGACGCGGTATTTGGCGGTGTGACTATCCACCCTGACACACTTCCGCTGGTCAGTGATCCATCTCTGAGACGAGATGGGCCGGGAGCGAGTTTAGGTGCGTTCTCGTTGGTAGGCCTGGACGAAGATCGGTGTCGTGAGTTGGAAGTGGGAGGGGTAGGAAAGGTGTTGAAGGGTGCGAGAGGGCGTTGTTGTGGCTTGGGCGCAGTCAAGGGAGTGGCAGCTGCAGCACCTGGTTTGATCCACTTCCCTGGATCGGGGAGATATGCCGCGGCGGGCATGGGAGTGAGTGAGTGAGATAGATGGATTGAAGCAACTCCCGATCGCGCACTCTGATTGATCTGAATCACAAATCACACGCGACGCGAGTGGCGCCACTTTCCCCGAAATACCGGCAATCTCCGCCTTCCTTTTGTCCATGCCGGCATCAGTCAGCGGAATCTAAAATGGGTGGTGCCGGAATCTCCCGCTACTGCCCATGGCCTATAGCAAATCACCCTTAAGTATACTGTCTATCCATCTAATCATCATCCTCAAAATGGCCTCATTCATACGCTCCCTTCGCACAGTCCCTCTCGCTCGCCTCGCCGCTGCTCCCCGGCCAGCTGCTTTTGCTCCTATAAAGGCATTTTCTACCTCGCTAGCTCGCTCCGCCGGTGCGGGCCCACCTCAGCTCCTTGGTCCCGGTGCTAAAGCCGGTACCATCCCCTCAGAGTGAGTATATACCTTACAGGACGTTCCAGATCTGTATCCATATCTCGCATATCTCCCGAAGATCACTAGGCGAGGCGGTCGGCTGACCAAGCCCAGTGAAGAGCAAGCAACCGGTCTCGAACGATTCGAATTGCTCGGTAAACTTGAGGGTGTAGATGTGTTCGACATGAAGGCCATTGAGATGACACGGCTGGGCACTCTTGATGAACCCGTTGCTATCTACTCCCTGGTGAGTTGAGGTTGCAGGCTGCCGTGCAGTGGAGCTTTGCTGCGGTGTGCTGGTTGTTTTGGATGAATCAGGAGGGATTGCCTTCACCTGGCCGGGTCTGTCTGGCACCTTGGCGTGTGATACGGCATGATCATCTGGAGCGCGGCAGGTCGACGGAAAAGCGGTGTAAGGCGAGGAACGTTGGATCTAGGAGGAGAAGAGCCTCTGCGTGTCCCATTTCATCTTCGACGCTTGTCTGCGCAGGGGATTAGGGGAACTGCTTCCACTGCCAGTGGCGTCAGATTGATGAGGAGGATCAGCCTGACTATCCACTGCTTGCCTTGACTGCTTGCCCATCATTCGCACGAGCTGACATCTGCAGTACCCCGAACGTCAGGTCGGCTGCACCGGTTTCCCCGCCGACTCGCACGACACTATCTGGATGACTGTCAACCACAAAATGAAGAACCACAGATGCCCCGAGTGCGGATGCGGTGAGTGACCTTCCTTCTATAAACTCTCATCCCAGATTGCCTTGCGAAAAGAGAAGCCATTGCTAAAGCATTCGATAGTCTATTCTCTTAATTTCCAGGGCGACCCACATCTCCTCGAGGGTGGCCACGAGCACCACCACTAGATTTCAAGGATGGCAGGTATTGAGCGGCGCGATGTTAGGGGGATGGACGGACGAGTCGAGTTGGGCCTGGACGGGATATCGGGGAAGGAAACGGCGGGCGCTGTTCGTGGACGTGCATCTCATATGCAATCAAATGAGTTCCCATGGACGTCTGATTGATGGGAATGGTTCATGGACTCAAGATGCTCAGCCCATACTGATAAACGGAATTTGAGCGGAGTTGGGGGTCGACATCGGAGGAAGGAGATGGCTGGTCATCACGACGCCGAGAGGATCATCCATCATAATCGAGCAGACTTCACTGGCGCTACAGATCGTCCGGTCAATACCTTGTGCTTCCTTGAGCGGCTCACCAGTCTGTATCTCCAGTTGTAAGAGACTTTGAGTAGACAGAGGTAGTTCAGTCCGCTCGGCCGGTGTTGGCCGAAAAAGACGCGTCTGCAGTGACCATTTCAATTTGTCTACCTGCGACATAGGAAGCGTTACTTAATTCATCACAGCCCTCCCCATCTAGGGCTCCTCTGACCTCACTCAAACCCGCTCTTAGGGAAGCAAAAGGGGGATGGACAATATGTCCCACACTTCGGCGCACAAACGGCGTTCACCTCCACCCCACGTCCACCGTCGAGCTGCTTCCCCTCTCCCCCCAGCAACCGTGTCTCCAGCCACAACGCCGACCACGTCCGTCAATGGCGTCGCTTCCAGCTCGGCATATGGCCGCTCTGTCCAGTCCGGTCTAGGAAAAGGGTATCCCTCCCCTGCATCCGAATCACCGGCACCGGCATTCCTCTCGCTGGACGACCCGGAAATTGATGGTATGACTATGGGCAGTAACGCTCCCAAACCCGCTCAGCAAAGTAACGGATCTGGCGGTGGGTATGCTTACTCGACCACACTACGTCGACAGGCCTCTTCGGACCATTTCCAGATATTAGGAAGATCGGCTAGTCCTCACGCTTCATCTTCGGCCTCAGCATTGTCCCCCTTTAGGAGAAGAGCGGATGGTTCAGCAGACTACCAGAGCGATAACCCATACGCGTACAATGGCTCGCCTAGGATAGCGGAGAGTACCGCTGAGCTGGGCATGGTGGATAGGGCAATGAGAGCCGGTCGGCGGCTGGTCGGTGCAACGGATGATTATAATGCGATAGATCTGGGGGAGGATGCTGCAAGAGCAGACGGGCAGCGGAGAATGGCCGAGACTCCCAGTGCTATATACGCTCATAAGAGCGTTGAGGTGAGCCACATGTCGGGCTTCAAACTCCCTGATATGTCTATGGGTGCAGGCCAACATGCTGATGTCTGCAGGAAACCATCTCAGCTTTCTCCTCGCATCCAACAGCAGGTCTCTCCAATCCTCAACTTCCTAGCCTTCTCGCTAGATACGGCCCAAACGAATTCCAACTTCCCCCTTCAGAACCCTTGGCGTGGAAATTTGCAAAGCAAGTCTACGAGAATCCATTGATCCTGCTGCTCCTAGGCAGCAGTGTAGTTTCTGCCTTACTGGGGAGCTATGATGACGCCATTTGCGTGGTCATCGCTGTCGCCATTGTCTTGACGGGTGAGTGTCGCTGCGGTCGCGAAGGGGATCTGGGATCGTATCACGGGCTTAGCTTCGCGGCCGGATGTACAGAAGCTGCGCGGATTGTCCGAGCATCTCGCAAAGTTGAGCTGATGAGACAGTTGCGTTCGTGCAAGAGCAGAGATCGGAAAAATCACTTGAAGCGTTAAACAAGGTAGGTTTTTCCCGACGCTATGCTTAGTCCAAAATGTGAACTGACCGAACAGCTTGTTCCACATTACTGCAATCTTGTCCGGTAAGTCGCCCTGCTATGCGTCGAGTCGGATAGTCACTTATTGTATAGCAATTCCCAAACTCTCTCGCCGTTAGCCAACACGCTTCTTCCCGGTGACCTGATCACTTTTTCAGTAGGAGACCGGGTCCCAGCGGATGTCCGGCTCATCTCGGCCATCGGACTTGAGATCGACGAATCCGCGTTGACTGGCGAAACCAGGCCATCCAAAAAGAAGGTGGAGGAATGCATTAGCGGTGTCGGGGAGGATACGCATGGTGAAGGAGGAGGAAAGGGGCTTGGGGAGAGGAAATGTATCGGCTTTATGGGGACTTTGGTGCGGAGCGGTGAGTCCTGGTTGATCAACGCTGATAAAGTCAGGTCATGGGAGTGGGATCGTCGTCGCTACCGGCAAGGACACGGAGTTTGGAGTGATCTTCTCCATGATGCAGGATGTACGTCGAACTGTCCAGTGCGGCACAACAGTAAACTGATCCTGTAGGTTGAGGAAAAACGGACGCCCTTGCAAATAGCCATGGACGACTTGGCCAAACGCTTATCAATTTTCTCTTTCGGTGTCATCGGCGTCATCATCATCATTGGTGTCTGGCAGAAGCGAGGTTGGCTGGAGATGTTCACAATAGGAGGTATGTTGAGCGGCTTTTCTGATAATGCGGCATCAGCTAAGCGCTTCAGTATCTCTAGCTGTCGCAGCCATACCGGAGGGTCTGCCGATCGTCACCACCGTTACTCTCGCTCTTGGAGTCTTGCGAATGTCAAAACGGAAAGCTATTGTAAAGAAGCTGCACAGTGTCGAAGCCCTCGGCAGTGTCAGTGTGATCTGCTCAGACAAGACTGGTGAGTTCAGACACCAGCCACAAGCTAATAGAGCAGGGACCCTTACAACAAACGAAATGACTGTCACACATCTCTACGCAGTGGACGATCTTATGGATCTCACTCCCCACCTCAACAAAGACCCCTTCGCCCCTCGCCATCCTGACCATCCCGCTTTTTCTCCCTCCCCAGCCATGCTCAAAACAGCCACCATCGGTAGTGTTTGCAACAACGCCTTCCGAAACGAGTCTGGGCTAAATGTCGGCCAAGCCACAGAAGTCGCCTTACTCAACGTCCTTCCCCTTCTTCAGCGGGAGGATGAGCGGAAAAACTTTACTCGTAAATCCGAATACCCCTTCAGCTCCGAGAACAAATTCATGGCTGTGACCGGCTCAATGAATGGAGGAGCGGACATGGTGTACATGAAGGGAGCGCCCGAAGCTGTCCTGGCGAAATGTCGGTACTACTACGTGACGGATAGCTCCACCCCTTCTCTGGATCCCACGACCCAGAAGATGATCCTCGAGCGGACCAAGGAGGTGGCGAAGAGGGGATTGCGAGTGATTGCCATGGCGTATGGCTTTCCCTCCGCGCCCAATGGCAGACCGGCTGCTTCGGACTCGGGGGTGGAAGACCCTGGGAATGACCTGATCTTTGTGGGCTTCGAGGCGATGATGGATCCCCCAAGAAAGGGAGTAGCAGGGTCCATCTCCGCCTTACATGGAGCAGGAGTCCAGGTGGTCATGATCACTGGGGATGCGGAGGCAACAGCCTTGGCTATAGCTCGCGAGCTCGGGCTCAAGGTTAATCCATCCACAACCACCTCATCCCAATCACCCATGTCAAGCTGTATGCTCGGCACGCAAATCGACAAATTGTCGGAACGGGAACTCATCGAACGCGTCCCCAACATCACTGTCTTTGCGCGAACGACTCCCCGTCACAAAATGGCCATTGTAAAGGCGTGGCAGATGCGCGGAGCGGTAGTAGCCATGACTGGTGATGGAGTCAACGATGCTCCCGCTCTAAAGATGGCCGATATCGGTATCTCGATGGGGAAATCCGGGACCGACGTTGCCAAAGAAGCAGCCGATGTCATTCTTGTCGACGATGACTTCAGCTCCATTCTCCCGGCTGTCGAGGAGGGCAAATCGATCTTTTACAACATCCAAAACTTCCTATCCTTTCAGTTGTCAACGGCAGTCGCGGCCTTATCCCTCATCACCATCAGTACCTTCCTCGAGCTCGCGAATCCCCTCAACGCAATGCAAATCCTCTTTATCAACATTTTGATGGATGGTCCTCCCGCCCAGGCGTTAGGGGTAGATCCGGTAGATAGGGAGATCATGAAGCGACCGCCAAGAAAGAAGAATGAGCAGATCTTGAGCAGCCGCTTGATGCTCCGCATTGGGTTCTCCGCGGCCATGATTGTGCTGGGTACGCTTTTCGTGTATGTCTATGAGATGGGTGATGGGATAACGAGAAGGGACCAGACAATGGTGAGTTTGCTTCTCGAGGATACGTCAGGCTGACGGCTGCAGACCTTCACCTGCTTTGTCTTCCTCGACCTGGTATCTGCCCTGCAAAATCGAGGTCTCACCTGTCCCATGTTCCGCAATCGCATGCTATCCCTCACCGTCGGAGTATCCTTCCTTGCACAACTCGCCCTCGTCTACCTACCCATACTGCAACATGTCTTCCAGACCGAGGCGCTCAGCTTGCGGGATCTGCTCACCCTCCTTGGGCTCGCAGGGACGAGTATGGTCGCACACGAGGGCCGGAGATGGTGGGAGAGAAAGGTTGGAGCGGAGGAGGTCTGGGTTCGGGGCGCTGGGGTCGTATGAGAGAGCATCTGTCATCTGGAGCCACCGGTGGAGATCACACGAAAGTCAGTTCGCGGAGATGTTGGGCAGCCGGGAATGCATCTTGCGGTGGATCTCAGGCGTGATCACTAATGAGACGTCCGTGCACTGGAGATGGCCCCAGGGCGTCGAGGATGTCAGTGCGTGTATGAATGATGTAGCGAAGCGTCCGTGCTCATGCCGCTAACAGATTCGCTTTGAGGATCAAGACGACGAGGCCTGCGTCCTTCCTTTCTAACCCTATCGATCCTTTTCCTACCTGGACCTAGCTTGATTATAGCGAAATACCCCTATCACCATGGCGCCAAAGGCATCTACTCCTCCGACCCCTAGCCCGTCTGCTGGGCACGAGCTTCCCAAGTCTCTCTGTGCCACACCTGTGGCCACTGCCCCTGGACATCGAACCGAAGAGGCTTCTCCTCCCCTTACTCCAAGGGAAAGGAGATGCACCACAGGTAGTGGGGCCGACAGCATCGTGCCCGCTACCCCGCCCATGGTTCCGCCCAGCGATTCCCTTGTTCGAGATACGGCGTCCGACTTCCTCACCCTTCACGCCAGAGCGAAGTTGGGTACCCACGCCTTCCGCATCCACTCTCCTGAATCTGCCCCAGATTCAAGCCTTATCTGGTCCGGAAATCCCGCATCTTCCGGCTTCTTTCCTCACAACGCGCATCTCGGCTGTTCTGCGGCGGTCTACCTGAAAACTTTAGGCCTAGCCCGGGTGGATACGCCTCGTTGGGAGAATGGCGCATACGTGCGCCACACCATGGTGGACCACATCAATGGCAAGATGAGACAGAGCTTGCTCAACATCCCGAGCCATCTTGAGGAACGGCCCGGTACGCCTGAAGACGAAAAGAGTCCCTGGATCAGTGGGACGAGGAGTCTCATGTGGGCGATATGGGAAGTGGCGAGGCGGCTTGCATGGGCTGAGAGCGTGGTGGGGTTCGCGGTGATCTGTTGCCAAGAGGAGCCAGCAGCGGAGTGGCTCGACCTCAGCGACGTCAATGTCAACGCAATGAGCGATTTGGAGCAGTGGCGGAGGGCGGACGAAATGAAGAGGAGGGGATACATCGCCAAGGAAGTGCTCGTCAATCCGCTGAAACCAATCGCGAACGCTATTGGCGCAGCAAGGGCAGGGGAGATGTCGGTCAGTATGAAAGAAGCATATGAGAGTGCTCTGCGGTCGGCACGAGTGAGCGAGGAGGTGTTATGGTATGGAAGGGTTTTTGCAGAGAGCGTGGAGCGAAATGTTGAGTTTAGCGCGGAGGTGAGTCGGGAGCGTCAGCGGCACAACCTGCAAGATCGTAAGCTGACACTGGCAGAATTTGCCTATCGAGCTCCCACCGCAATTCTATGTGCATCGTACTAGCAGCCCAGATCGCCATCGACTTGTCAGTCCTGTCAGTCTTCCCCGTACAGGTCCAAATCGAGGAATCAACGTGGCGCTCGACGGCTGGCTGTCTCACCTGGTCTGGGATCCAAGGTGTGACGAGTACGAGCGGGCGGTGCAGAAAGTCGTCGAGAGGAGAAGGCAG
This sequence comes from Dioszegia crocea, assembly GCA_001600615.1. Classification (NCBI taxonomy): domain Eukaryota; kingdom Fungi; phylum Basidiomycota; class Tremellomycetes; order Tremellales; family Bulleribasidiaceae; genus Dioszegia; species Dioszegia crocea. Next base: position 755,453 of record BCKK01000003.1, read on the forward strand.
CTGTGTCTCGCGCGTGGGGTTGCGAGCGAGGACTGTGTGAGTAGATCCAGGGGAAAACTCGAGATGTAGAATTTTGCTGAAATTCTTCAGCCCATCACGGCAATGTAAATGAGCAATCACGACAGGTAATGGCAGCGGTGATAAAGAGCAAAGCCGGATTGCAAACACCACCGCGATTAGTGCGCCGATCCAGTGGATCAATCCTGTGGAGAGATAGAGAGAGAGAGGGAAACCTATACAATCCAGTATGAATGTGTAATGTGTCGATACAACACCCGCGGTGTGCCAAACAGAAGAGGGTTTAATTCATGCCTCATCATACATCCATGCCTCGAATGCGATTCATCACCAGCATCCACTGTAAACGGTCTACTCGAAGTAGAATACTATAGCTGGTATGGCGGTAGCATATATTTGGTCGCCAGCCCTGCAGCAGTCCGCCGATCTGCTGCCCTCGAACATCGGCCGTTCGTCGTTCGTGCACGCATTGTCCAATGCCCTTGGTCTCCTCGACGATACTCATGAGACAAGCTCCGGCAGAGCGTACATCGTGCCTCCCGACCCTAGTCTCGCCACTGCCGACCAGCTCAGGCGGTATCACACGCCGGCTTATGTGGGTGCGGCCCCAGTCCGCTCTAAAGTCAATTGTGCTGATGGCCAGAATCTCTACTTAGCAGTGGCGATACAAGCGGCACTGATACCGATTCTGACGCCGATTCGGACTGTAGTCGTTCAAACAAGCGACCGCGGACAGAAAGACACGGCTTCGAACATGTAGGTCTTTGCGATATTTCGCTAATAGGCAGGACTGCCCTTCATTTGACCTTCTGCCAACCTATGCCTTGCAGGTGGCATCCGGAACGCTAACCGCGTGCCGCCTACTCGCTCGAGCGCAAGCTGAGATAGTGATCAATTGGGACGGCGGCCGGCATCATGCTCTTCGCAACCGCGCGAGTGGCTTCTGTTATGTGGCAGACATCGTCCTCGGCATGATGTTGCTGGGCAAAGAAGGAAAGAGCCAGGGTGGCAAGAAGCCCAGAGTGATGTACCTCGACCTCGACATACACTATGGGGACGGCGTCGCTCTCGCCTTCCACTCACCCACGTCATACTCAACTGCCAAAAGCAAACCTGCTCATTTTTTGACCCTCTCCGTACACCACTCTGCTCCTGGCTTTTTCCCGCCGCCATCGCCCTTGGCCCTTCTGCCAGCTGCAGACACGACGAGTCCCTTCACGTTGTCTATTCCGCTCAACGCGTATCCCTCACGCTCAGCGTATGCGGCCATCTTCCCCTCCATTGAGGGTGTCTATCAATCATACAAGCCGGATTATGTCGTTCTTCAGTTGGGTGCAGATGGACTCCCCGCGGATCCAATAGGCCAATTCGGGAATTGGTCGTCAAATGGCGAAGGCGGTATGCTGTGGGTTGCGAAGAAAGTCAAGGAGTGGGGTGTGCCAATGTTGGTGCTAGGTGGGGGAGGATATGACAACGCGAATACCGCTAGAGCCTGGGCAGGTGTTACGGCCGTGATGGTGAGTGAAGCCAAGGCGATCGCTCATTTTAGCTTGAAAAGGAAGTGCCAGTAGATGTACCCCATCATGAGTTCTTCCCTGGTTATGGGCCGGACTTTTGCATGGAGGTCTGCCAAGGTGAGAAACCATGAGACACAGCTGACCAAAGGCAGTGTGAAAGATGAGAACACACCGCAACGATTGCAGGAGATTAATGAGCGGTACAAAATTATTGCATCGCGAATAAGCAGCATAGTCCAAGCATGATTATTCGTGCTTTTGCACCTGCGCCTCGCACCAGTCCCACATCCGTACCACATTCGCTTCCACCAATACGTCCGGTCTCGGACGGCCAACCCTCTGGAACGGGACAATGTACTCCCCAGCCATCGACCTCGCTTGCTCGGTGGACATGGACGCGAGCCACAACTGATTCCCTGCACCAACATCCGGAGGGCGTACAACGAGATGCTGAGGCGTCAGATGGGCCAAACAAGGACTTACTGCTATGAACGACATGTACTTCCTGACAAAAGCGGCCCCACTGAGGTGACCAGCGAGATTAGTGGCAACCATTCCTGAAGTCAGCAGATGCTAGACCGCAAACTCACCTGGATGCATCGAGAAGCACAGCAGCTCGCCTTCCGCCTTCCGCCTAGAGGTCAATCTTGCGCCGGGTCCATAGACTGCATGGAGATACCGCGACAGAGCTATGTCACCCCACTTGGCTTGCCCATATTCTGGCCACTTGCTGAGCTCCCTACCGGGAGTAGTTACGCTTTGATAGTCCACGCCCCCGCGTGGCGCAGACGCATGTCCTGCCGAGGAGAGCGTCAGAATGCGAGCAGGATCAGAGGGATTCGAGCGTGAAGTTGAAAGTAGGGTAGGGAGGAGATGCTGAAGAAGCGCTTGATGCCCTAAAACATTCACTCCAAACTGAAGAGTATACTTCTGCGCGGTGTATTGGCCTTCGGCACTGAAATCAGCGCCGCCTGGTAAAGGACTTACGTGGCCATGATTCCAGCATTGCACATTAAAATGTTGAGCACCTTTTCTTTTCTACAGTCAGCAAATGCTTCCTCTTCGGCATACTTCATGAACTCCTCCGCGGCTTGTCGCACACTCTTCAGGTCCGACAAATCCATCTGCAGGAAGACCAGCTCCCCAGTGGCTTTCGCCGACCTGCTATTACTCCAATGTGACTTTATCGACGAAATTGCTTCTTGAGCCTTGGTTGGATTTCGGCAAGCGAGGTAGACCTTTGCCCCTGCTCCGTACAGCGCTCGAGCTGATGCAAGTCCCGTGCCACTGTTGGCCCCTGTTATGAGTATAACCTAATCAGCCCTGAACGTGTCCCAACACACCTTGCCTGATTGATCCGTCATATCGTTCACCGAAAATCTGGGCTGGACCCAGAATATCAAGGGTAACCCGGAGCGCAGACAAAGGTCCCAGCAAAAGGCGACATGCTGGCAGAAGCTGCTCCACGCGGTGTTGACGTTGACCATAACGTGCTCTAGGGACGAATCGTAGCACCTGTACTGAGCTTGATGGGATGGCAAGTGAAGATGGCTCGATACATGCGCCGATAGAATTAATTGTACGCGCGCGCGTGGATGACATCATCTTTGTCACGTGACGACGTTCGTAATATTAATATTCTCGTTTCAGGCACCGCCTCCGCCTCTCTCCTGCTCAAGCAATACATGCGTATCAACTATCCGCGCTGATTCGTATTCGTCCAGCATGGTGGTAGTTCCATCTCGTCGAGCAGTGACCATCGTAGCTCTGCTCACGGCCGGACTCACGCTACTGCTTTGGCACCTCGTCTTTCGGTCGGATGAGTCGTTTACTCCCCCCTACCTCTTGCCCAGCAGCTGGACATCGTCGGAGACCATACCAAGTGACGGAAGCGTCGCGAGACGATTGGCTAGGATGAGGCGGACTTGTGCGGCAACGAGTCCTTTTGAGGAGCAATACGGCCGGACGAATTTGCGGCTTTCTCGAAGTTACGATGGTTCGTTGTCGGCAATTTCTATTCTGACCAGCAGGATCCCGATTCAAAGTACAGCACTTCCTGCACAAAGCTCTTCGAGGGGAGAGCATCACCATTGCAGCTCTCGGTGGGAGCAGTGAGTGCCGTCATAGCGTAGCTGATTGCAGTTACGAAAGGTAGATGCGATGGTTGACTTCACGCTAATCTAGCAAGGCCACCACGTTTGGGATACTGAAATATGGTTCTGGAAATTCTTCGAGTGGCTGAACGACTTTGTCGGGGACGACGTCGAAGTGATCCACGCCAACGGCGCAGCTCCAGGTGCGTCTGCCATCGTCAGAGCTGACTGTAGCCGTCGGCTCCGACTACTTCTCATTCTGTTTCCCATTGCATATACCGAGAGAATCCGACCTCGTCCTAGTTGAGCTTGGCGTAAATGACGAACCTATTCCAGAGCATGTTGGAAATATGGAGGCACTTCTGAGGGGTTTGCTGGAGATGGAAAAGGCGCCGGCGGTCATGCTGGTGGAAGCTCTGGCATTCAGCTCTGGAGGCATGGGCGGTGGCGGCGGACGCATGCACCTGCCTGTTGCTCAATACTATGGTGAGTCCCTGAATGGGTCGTGGCTGACTGTTAGATGTGCCAGTCGTCAAGTAGGTCTCCAAGTCGGCATGAGCTGATTTTAGCCAACGACTTCCTCTCGCGAATCACTTTGCGCGGTTTCCAGAATTGATACGCCCATATTTTGCTCAAGAGTGGGTACAGTATATTCCAGTCATTGACATCAAGCTACTGGGGCACACCAGACACTCGACACATCAATGCACACGGTCACCTCGACCTCGGCATGCTCGTTGCTGCATTTATTCGGGACGTCGCCTGTGACATGGTGGCGGATCCTTCGTTTGTCGTCCCTCCGAGGTCGAGCTCAAACACTCCTGAGCTACCTCCACACGCTGTGCCTGATCCCGACACCGCCGATGAGGTCGACCGCGAGGAAGCTCTTTCCGCCGCCGCCGCGCAAGACGCCCAATTGCGCCCTTTGCAGATGGCGTGGGCCGAGCGTACTCGCTCATGGCGGCAGGATCCCTCAGACGTCAACCCTGCCGGTCAACTGATGCCCGGTGTGTTCAACACGCCGCAGGAGTTTGGCTTAATGCCTCGTCTGAAAGTACTCGATGGCTGGGATCCCTCGCTCGACCATGTCGTCCCTCCTTTTCGCCCAGTGTGTTTATCGACTCGTACAACGGACCCCGCGTACAATCTTACACCCACCTCGACAGAGGGGTGGTCACACTGGACGCATCCAGACTTTACCGACAAGCCATATCTCGTCGCCACTGTGCCAGGAAGCTGGGCTAAATTTGAATTGAGGACAGCGCTGGGTGTCGTCAAGGTGTACGCACTGAAGTCGAAGACGTTTGGACTGGGCAATGTAGAATGCTGGATAGGGGATGACAGAAACAATAGTGTTGAGGTCGAGGGCTGGTGGGATAATGGAGACGCGTGAGTCGTAGGGGTTTCTCGGCTCATTTCGTAGGAATATCGGCCGCTTCGCTACCATCAAGGAGGGCTTGTCTGTCGGGCAGCACGTCCTGACGTGTGAATTGCTCAAGAAGACTTCCGATCCCAGTGGCGGAACGGAATTTCGCCTGATAGGCGTGATGAGGTCAGTGAATGCCTCCTACAAGCTGATTCAGTAGTCTATAAAAGAAATGGACCGAGCTCTATGACGCTGCAAGCCGTTCCGGCCTCGTGCTCATATGTTGGCCAGCAAGGAACACTTCGTGACTTTGTCGGACATGCGTGAGTGAAGTATATAACAGTGGCTGATAGTAGCCAAGTACAGCGTCCGGCAACATTCGCAATCCGCTTTACCGCTGCCGGATTTGAGAACGGATCAAATCACTCATCCTGCAATCTGTCGCACTCACACTCGCCAGAGCATTACGTTCAAGCGAAGGGTCGTAGAGCCGTCTCACCTAGCAGCTCCGCTGGATGAGAGGCAAGATTGTAGCTACAAATCATGCATTTCTGCTATGCCGATTCGGGCGCACTCATCTCCGCCTCTCGCCCAAATAGTCCTAACCTCGCCCTCTCCTTTTCCGGTCTTCCGTTCGCCCTCCTCACGTTCAGATGTGTCCTCTCCAGAGTCGTCGTCAAACCCTCCGCTCTTCCCTCCCATGCCCAGATTTCCCTCTCCGTCCGTCTAGCTGCTCGGTTGCTTGGGTTGTCCAGGGCTGCGAGACGTTTATGTGATTTGACTTCTGCGCGATATGCATTGAACTGGTACGCTACTGAGCCAGGCCTCTCGGAGGCTGCAATCAGGCGGTCCCAGTGGTCATCTGTATTCCAAGATGGTGGTGGATTGGGATTAGACTCGGAGAGAGCGGGGTCGACAGGGGGTTTGAGGGACCAGGCAAATGTGCCAACAGGGGTCGCGAAGGTCGGCCTGGAGGATTTGACAATCAAATCTTGGGAGGAAAGGACGGGAAGGATGCGTTTTTTGAGGAACCTGCAAGTTAGCGAGATTACTGCCTAACTCACGATGCTGAGATGAATGGATGACCGGCGGGAACTACGTTCGTCGCCTCGTCCGCCACCCTCTTGGACTTTGCGATCCTCCCTTTGCTCTTTCCCTTTGAGGCTTTCGGGGGGGTACCCTGTGGACCCAAGGCAGGGGGGCTGGATGGGCCGGCGGCGGCGGACCTGAGGGCGATCCCATCCTGCAAGATTTGCTGAAATGTACGTGGTCTTTCCGCTAAGAGTTGTCGGACGAGCTGAAAAGCGGGGGCTAGGTCACCAAGTGGGCGAGCTGCGGGTTTGAACATGGACATGGCGTGTGGGTAGTTGGATGTGATGGAGTAGTTGGCTATGGGATATAGTGTGGATGTTGCGTGGAGATAACGAATAAATGCACAGGGAGAATTAAAGTCAAGTCCGTGGGCCGATTTTGAGATTTCGGATCGCTCTCAGTGCAAGATACACACTCCCACCATTGACAATCTATCACCTAATCATGCATCTCCTAGGACGCCATCTACCAGACCATAAGCTGCTGAGAGTAAGCACTTTTGCAAGAAGATAGCTCACTGTCTAGATCGCTCTCACTTCCTTCTATGGCATCTCTCATCCCACATCTTCCACCCTCCTAGCCCGACTCTCTATCCCCCTGTCGACCCGCGTGCAGGACCTAACCGAACCTCAAATAACATCGCTCTCCTCTTTCCTTTCCTCCCCTTCCACTTCGCCTCGACCCGCCGACACTCCTCTTTCCACGCCCGGCGCCGGGCCGAGCTCGAATGTCGCTCAATCAGCGTCGGATCCCTTGGCTGGGCTGCTGATAGAGACTGACCTGAAACGAAAGATGTTGAGTGATATTGCGCATCTGAGGCAGGTAGGGACCTATAGGGGTAGAAGGTTAGTAGATGTTGACTTCCTGGCTGATGCCCAGACATGCGCTGCATCTTCCCGTTCGCGGTCAAAATACGAGAAATAATGCCAAAACTGCAAAGAAGTTGAATCGTCTGGACAGGAAACACTACTCTACGTGGGTTGATTATGTCACGGAGCTGACCAGGTCAGATCTTCGCATCCACCTTTGTCGCCGTCTCTAGGCTCCTGGGCAAAGAGCGGGGTATCAACCATACTCAGCATGTTACCATGGCGATCGTGAAAAGTAAACATCTTTGTAACAACGATATGCAAGATATGGATGATAAAGAGCTCCACAGATAACGATCCATACAGCTTGAACAGCACGTTCTATCCGAAAGGTGATTGTACATGATTCAATCTAAAGCTCCTACTTGCTCGCCCTTGACGCGAAGAACACCCCAAGAATGACGACACCCAGGAATCCCACCGCGGCGGGCAAGAGCATCTCCTTGGGCAAGACTCCCCCAATCAGATCTTCTTTCGCCAGATTGTTCTGGGCGTGAACAACACCCTTCTTGCCGAAAGTTGCCTCCTTTGCTGGATCCGCCTCTTCGACCACCATACGCTCCTCTTCAACTTCCGTCCCTTTGGCTACGGTCTCAATTTCCTTAAGATCCTTGACTGCTGATTCTCCTCCAAGATCCCGCGCGAACTCCTCCCAGACCTTCCCGCCATCGATCAACAGAACGACTCGGTCGGACTTCTGGCCTCGGGCGATCCGGACCGCATCCGCGATGTCACCATCGGCGGTCATCGTGACTAGATCGCCCTCGTCGTCGGTGTAGGAAAGGGTGAATGATGAGGGGTCGGGGAGATGGATAGCCTGTCCTTCGACGGCAGTAGGTGCGGTAAAGAATGGGTCGGAAACGAGTTTCCCAGCCACGATATCGCGGAGGAGGTCGAATGAGTCGTACCTCGCCTGGAAGCGGTGTGTTCGACCAGAGGGAGTACGGAACTTGAACACGTACGTCCCATCATCGACTGGCAGGTTGGGCAGGGCGACGCTGCTTTCTGCTCCCTTGTGCCCGACCTCGGATCCTTCCTCTATGACAGAGGCAGAATCGTTAGGCTGGAGTTCGGAGATTGGGGAGGTGATGCTAGAGATTCCGCGATTGTGGAAGCTGGGGCGGGAAGGGGTGTCTGGTCGCTCGGATTGGGAGATGACAGAGGCAGTGTCGTCGTCTTGGGCGGTATTGAGGGCGTCGAAGAATTTGCCCCACATTGGGCCGGACGAGTCTGTCTTTTCTTCCGACATGTTGTCAATCTGGGATTAGCATAGTTGAGGGCGAACGTACCTGCTCGAGGGTGGCGTAGGTGAGTTTAAGCACATCGACAATGCCCATGAGCTTGCCGTCCGGGTGGACTACCGGCAAGTTGAGATAATGGCCGTCTGTTGTTAGCGCGATCATTTGCCGACTCACTGTGCATTTTCTTTAGAGCATCCTGGACAACCATGGTAGGTTCCGCAGTGTCTGGGTGGGGTGTCATTACCCTCACAACGCTGCATCGGCCCGCGTCCAAGCCTGCCGCAATGACCCGAAGGACGATATCTTTGGAGGTGAAAATGCCTGCAATTTTGGGATGTCCTCCGCTCACACCAGCGATGGTCGACCCGCCAGTCGTTCCTTCCATGACGCAAACGGCGGTTGTGCGACGCTCCTTCATCAACCTCGCGGCTTCCCTGACAGAAGTTCGAGGGGTCACGGTGGGTGGGGGTAGGGTTGTGTCGAGCACGGACGTGAGGTCGGGCTGGGCCATTTTGTCACGGAGTGCGTCCACATACGCGAGCATCGCGGCCGCCTGGGGGTTGGATGCCATTCCCGGCCCGAGCTCGGATTGCACACCAGCCAGCGCGGCGGACAGCTGCGAGGTCGCACTCGATCCTCGTTCGACCTTGGCGAGAGCTTCATGGAACACCTTGGTGATGTCTAGGAGACCGACTACGTCTCCGTCTTCGTTGCAAACGGGCTACTCTTAGCGAGAACAGTAGATAACTTACTAGATGTCTGAAGTGCTTAGAGACCATAAGTTGGAGTGCCTCCGTTGCACTGGTGGTGTCCCGAGTGACCATCGGATTCTTGGTCATGATCTGCGCGACCGTGGTGATTCTAGGATCGAGTCCTTCTGCCGTGACCTAAATATTAGGATTGATATGTATATAACTCACTCTGAAGGCCAAATCTTTGGCGGTGAAGATCCCACTCAAACCCTCTTCCTCATCGACGACCAGAACACAGTCTGTGCGCTTGGCCGCACAAAGCTGACTAGCATCCGCCACAGACATTGCCTCGGGGACAGTCAAAGCTGGGCTGGGCTTCAGACCCGCGACGGTTCCTTTCTGAGCCTTCTTGCTGGATTTGCCCGCCATGCCCATCCCACCACCCGGTGCGGGCTGGCGACCAGTGCCAGTGCGCTTCCTCGAAAGCTCCGACTCGATCTTCTTGCGAAGGGACTGTAATTTTCCCGTGAATGAAGATTTAGCGGGTTTGGGTTCGGGGCGTACGGCAGTGCGAGATATTGACGAGTGGTAGCGAGGTCGCACATCGGAAGGAGGTTCATCGGATAGGTCGGGGACAGTAGTAGGGAAGGGGAATTGCACGGATTTTCGTGTGTCAGAGCGAGGCAGAGGAAGACCAGGAATCGAAGGCGAAGCGGCGAGGATTGGCGAAGGGATCAACAATGATTCGGGAGGAGTAGGCAATGGTATTTGCGTGGTTGTTTGGGTGAGGCCAGTTGTTGATTTGGATGTAGGCATTATAGGAGGAGATGAAGGGGAAGACATGGTCTGAGCGTTGATCTCTCGGGGTATGAGCCGAATCAGAAGATACAAGACGGTAAACAAAGGATGAAAGGTAAACAAGCGAAAGTTGGATCTTTTGACCCTCCTTTGCAGGATATTTGCGGGACACTAGAAGGCAGGACTATCAAGGGATGTGCGGGATGAAACGACCAGGAAGTACAAAGGTAAGACATGAGGAATTGAACAAAGAGAGATGGAGTTGAATTGTGAAACACAACACCGTCCCAACTGATGGTCCGCCCGGAGCCAAATTCCTGTATCGACAAACAGCCGATCGGACAGCCTTGACGAAGACTCCTGCTTGACCGGCGACCAGGAACTTTCTATAGCACATGATGGAGAGGGAGATGGGATCTATGCAGAGCAACCGAGCGCAGTAGCTAGGCTTCACATACCTCATCTTTCTTGCTGGTCTTCTTCCTGGTGTCGGTGGCGGGCGAGTTCAGGGTCGACGAAGGCGAGTCCGGCCTATGGTACGACTGGGAGGTGGGTAAGGGGATGCGAGAGGCCATGGTGAGGTAGATGTATATAGATGGATGCTCGAGCTTTGATATAAGCTCAATTGTAACTTGTAATCACAACTTGACGCGTATACTCGGCGGACGCGCGCGCCTGACTTTGTGTTCACGGCCAGAGCGGAGATGACGTGGTATTGATCAGGTCACGTGTCTCACTGGCCACCACAGGAGCAGAGCTGTAGTATATATGCGGCGTTACCGTGCTCTTGAAGCTTGAAGACATCCATGCCTATATAATGAGTCTAGTGAGTCACTACAGCGTGGCCTCGTCGTCTGCTGACCCTACAGCTCCCACCAGAAGATGAAGGAGATGATGGAATCGAAGTCGCTTGGGGTATGCGATAATGTCCTCACTTCTAACTGACGTTGCGTAGAAGATCAGCAACGAATAAACAGCTTCTCCAAACTAAATAACCGACTAACGGATATTCAAGATCAACTGAAGAGTAAAAGGGTAAGTCGGTATGGTGTATGCAACAGCTCACTCGTCAGGAGGAGAAGGAATACTACGACGACCTCGAGACCGAGCTGGAATTGGCAGATGACGATGACAAAGTCCTGTACAAGCTGGGCGAGGCGTTCTTTCATCTAGGTCTTGGAGAGGCAAAGCGGCAGCTGAGGAGAGACCTCAAGAGATATGACGGGGAGATTCAAGGTCTGGAGGGGAAGGCTGAGGACTGTGAGAAGGGAATGAAGGAGTTGAAAGTTCTGCTGTAAGTTCCTCGCTATGGTCGAGCTGAATGAAGGTATGCCAAATTCGGGAAACAAATCAACCTCGAAACGACACCAGAATAGTCGCCGACAATACCATAGATTACGATGAAACTTATACGATAATGTCTAATCATCAATGTCTGCCTCAGCCCCCTTCTGCTTCTTCTTGCTTTTCTTGGACCGATTCGCTTTTCTGCGACGCTCCTTCTCCCAGAGGATCTCTTGTCTGGACCACTTCCCTGCCAATTCCACCTCTTCCCTCTTTCTTACTTCTTTTCTGCTTCCTCCGAGATCCGCCACGCCATCTCCGAGATCGGCCGATGTCATAGCTTCCGCCTTCGTGACATTCGCATCCTCTCGCGTCCAGGATCCAGTGGCGATCATCAAATCGAGCTTCGCGGCCAAGATTCTGCGAGCTGCCTTGCGATTTGCCTCTCGCGAACGTGTAGGCTGAGCCTGAACGCGGATGCCTGTTGGAAGATGAATGAGGGAGACTGAAGATGAAGTTTTGTTGATTGCTTGACCACCCGGGCCAGATCCTGCAGCATCAGCGTAGTCCCGTCAGTTGCATACCTCTGACAAATTGCTCCTTGAGCTCGTGCTCCGGTATCTCCCCTAGTTGCTGCCTGCCGAGCAGGCGATTCAGTTTTTTGATAGAGACAGGCAGTGGCGGACGAGCAGCTAGACTGGGCTGGTTGATCAGGTGGGCAAGCTATGAAACTCACCTTGGAGGCGTCACTTGACCTCCTCTCAGATCTTGCGTGGTCATCGCCTGCCAGAGGTACAGGCTCGACATAGGAAACCACACCTTCTGTTATTTCCTCCTCGTTCGTCTCGTCGTCCAACTCGACGTCGTACTGCCGCCCCACTTGTGTCTTGCTGAGAGGTGAGGGTGAGATCGAAAATTGGCTCGAGGTGAAATGCCTCCTATACGTAGCCCGAGACCGGAAATTGTCACTGCGAAGTGAAGCAACGAGGCAGTTCGGCGTTGTGACCAACGAGCGTGCGAGTATCAAGTACGGATGAGCTATGCGAAAGAGAGCCCCGCGGACCATAGCACATGGTATATGGTGCGTAGGCAATGTCGCCGTCTCGGTACTGGCGGAGCCGGGCTCGGCCGGTGAGATGATGACATGACAAAGTGAACTCCATGACTCAGCTTCAAGCATCGCTTATACTTTACCGCACGACGCCTTACTACTGATCAGATGGACAATTCAGCGCTTTCCACATCTGCCATGCCACTGACAAGGGCTGGTCGAGCCCGAAGAGCGGTGGCAGTCGCCATCTCTCCGGCAGTCGCTCAGAATCATGCCGGCCTGGCTAGTGCAGCTTCTCGTTTACCATCAGGTCCAGCAGGACTCAAGAGGTCCAACAGCTCTGTCGACCTCGCACCGGTAGATTCAAAACCCATCATCACCCCACGCAAGAAGCGCGCCCCCTTGGCAACTCCCTCGACCCCGCCACCCACTCGAACACTCGTTCCCCTCCACACAGCTCCTGCACTCTTGCCCCCCATCCTCCCCTTCTCGCTCGAGCATGCCATCAGCCATCTCTCGGCTCATGACTCTCGTTTCGGGACTCTCTACTCTCACATACCTCTCAAACCCTTCTCGCCACCGCTCGAAGCTGTCGACCCATTCCGCACGCTCGTCACCAGCATCATCGGTCAGCAGGTCAGCTGGCTTGCAGCTCGGGCTATCACCAAGAGATTCAGGATGATTTGGGGATTTGAGAGCGAGGAAGGGTTTCCTACCCCTTTGGAGGTTAGCAAGGGAGAAGTTACCGACTACCGGGCGGCCGGATTTAGTCAACGTAAAGCTGAATACGGTGCGTTGAAGGCCTGAGCCATGAGGCTGATGTCAGTCATCGCAATAGCCGAGCATTTCGTCTCTGGAGAGATCTCAACAGACCTGCTTAAAGAAGGGACGGACGAGGAGATTGCAAAGGCTCTGATAGCTGTGCGGGGAATCGGACAGGTGAGTACCGAATGGAACAAGGCTAAGCACCAGTGGACAGTGGACATGTTCCTCATGTTCTCACTTCGCCGGCCTGATGTCTTACCAGTGGGCGACCTTGGCGTGCAGAAGGGGCTCCTAAAGTGGGCCTTGGCTGCTCACGGTGCCCTGCCGCAATCCACCAAGAAGGCGGGTAAGAAGGCCACAGCTTCTCGGGAAAAGTATAAGAAGACCGCCAAGATAGAGGACACTCGACCAGCTACTCCGCCGCCGGAAGGGATACAGCTACCGCTAACCCCGCACACCCCGGCCGGGTCCATGGTCACCAACGGCGGCGCTCTGCAGACCCCTGCGAGCAGTGTCGTACCGGGAGCGCCACCAACTCCATTCACTCCGGGTCACCCCGAGCGCCCTAAGGCTGATATACTCGTCAAACTGGAGGACGTCACAGCGACTCCTGCTGATCTGCCGGATGGGCCCACGCAGGAGATGATGATCTCCGCGCCTGTCGATGCTTCATGGAATGCACATCAAGCAGCACCTTTGGGGGAAGGGCTGAGTGTCGAGACTTTGAAGGCGAGATTAGCGGGTAAGAAAGTCAAGTGAGTAATCATCAATCAAGCCTGCCATATGACGGCGCTGATTAGCCAGAGGAGGAGCCTACCTCACACCGAAGGAGATGGAGGTTTTGACAGAGGGATGGAGGCCGTACAGAAGCATCGGCGTGTACTACATGTGGCCCGCTGGAGAAGACTTCTAGCGTGTGAAGAGTCTCCATGCATTTGTCTGCATCGGAATGAGGAGTGGCAAGCATGTGCCACATTGCGGGAATAGCCGGAAATACAAAGTTGAAAGCCAGCTTTGACTTTTGGTCACGCGTTGATTGTTCTTTGCATCATAGCTAGCCCGATACGCAAAGATACATACAGCTCCCAGTTTCTAAGCCAGCGACCTAGATCTTAGACGACCCCTTTTCCACATCCGCAAAAAGTTAACTCTACAACAAAATGGCCGACCCATCATTCTACGAAGCCGAAGAGGATGATCTCCTTTCATCCCTCGCCGCACCACAGTACCCCGGGTCGGAATCTGTATCACAGGAAGACGAGTACAAGCGGATGCAGGAGTTGGAGAAGCACGCGTATGCGCAACATGGGGAGCAGGCCCACGGGGATGGAGAGCTCGGGATCCAGTTGGAGATGGTTCACGAGGATGTCAAGAGGGTGAGTTGAGCCGTCAAAGGGTGTAGAGGTTTCTATATCAACCCATTGGCTACTAGGAGCTGCATAATGGGCTAAGCCAGGCTACAATGCCTCGATACTGATATCGCAGTTCCTGGTCCTGTTCCACCAGGCAATTCTCGAGAACGATCTTGCGACCATCACTTCCATGTACGAGTCTGGCTGGAACAAACTCACACAAGCGCACTACGCGCAGAGCGAATGGCCCGAAGCGGAGGTCATTGCTCCTTTGGTGCAAAATGGTACGTACCAATATTTAGCCCAGCTAAAGAAGCCAGACCAGGTCTTCCTCACTCTCTATCGCGAGCTATACTTCAGACACGTATATGCTCGTCTCCAACCTACCGTTGATGACCGGTTCCAATCATACGAAAACATCTGCGAGCTGTTCAACTACCTATTGAGTAAGTCTTGTCATATGGCACCACTAACGGCAGACTCTGAAGGTCCTGTACCCCTCGATCTGCCCATCCAATGGTTGTGGGACATGCTCGACGAATTCGTCTATCAATTCCAGTCATTTGCTCAATGGCGATCGAATCCTACCAACAAGTCGGACGAAGAAATGGAACTGCTGGCAGAGGCTCAGCAAATATGGAGTTCGTACTCCGTCTTGAACGTATTGTACAGTTTGGTACAGAAGAGCGGCATCAACGAACAATTGAAGGCCGAGCGGGAGGGCAAATCTCAGGAGGAAGTCGCGTAAGTCAGCGCTCTGTCTATAGCTAATCTTCAGCGAGATAGCAGGAGAATACGGAGCGAAGCCCCTCTACCGCAATCTCGGATATTTCTCTCTGATCTGCTTGCTGCGTGTTCATGTCTTGCTTGGCGATCCCACTCGTGAGTTCCTGTGTGAATGCGCTGATATCAGTCGCCCTGCAATCCATGGAGAACGTCGAGCTTGCCGGCGGATCCTTCCTTACTCGCATCACTGCTTGCCACGTTACCACCTACTACCATGTCGGTTGCGCCTACATGGCCCTCAGCCGATGGACGGACGCCACGAGAATATTCGTTTCCGTCCTCATCTTCTTCCTGCGAATGAAGCAATATCACACCAGGAGTTACCAGTATGGATCAGTAAGTGTTTAGCTATCAACTGCAGCTGACTGGTAGATCGCAAAGCAGTGTGAACGCATGTACGCCCTGCTGGCTATCTGCACATCACTGGCTCCAGGACCCACCGACGAGAGCATCATGTCGATCGTCAAGGAGCACTACGCCGACCAGCTAGCCATACTTCAACGCGGAGGGTGAGTCATTCTACCCGCACCCGCTGATGACTAGAGACGACGCCCTCACCACATACAAAGACCTCTTCCTTTCTGCCTGCCCCAAATATCTCTCAGTCAACCCACCACCATATGAAGAACCTCAACAGCTCGAGGCATACATAGAGAGCCCACCCCAAGACGCCACCGCTCGTCACGTCGAGCTTTTCCTCGCAGACGTTGTCGCCGTCAAGAGTGTGCAGTCAGTCCGCAATCTGCTAAAGCTCTACACCAGCATAGACGCCAGCAAGTTGTCAGCATTCATTGGAGAGGAGGCTGGCGAAGAGGAAGTGCTGCAGCAATTGATGGCACTCAAAGCTGCGAGCAGGAGCTATCAGGGCAAGGCCGGAGGGAGCTTGCTGGATGGGGAGAGAGCGAGCATTAACAACTTGGACTTCACAATCGACGGAGTAAGCATCCCTCACAGACAGCGCTGACGTCCAGGCAATGGTTCACGTTGAGGAGACCGTCACCAATCGCCGCCTAGCAGGCTATCTCATCCGGAACACTGAGCACGCACAACGAGTCCTCAACACCGTCAGGGCCGCACCATTACCGACAACCGGTCAGCCCCCGGCAGAGCGACAGCAGCGGAGGGATGGACAGGCTGGCGGACAGGGAGCACAGGGTCAGGGACAAAGAGGTCAGAAGGGTGGCCCTCAAGAAGGCAAGCCATCGGCTTGGCAGAGCAAGAACCGGGTCCGTATCGCGGCTTAACGGATGATGCCTTTGGCGGTCATGCAGATGGTCCATTGCGCACTGACAGCTTTGCCCGACGCAGACGTGACTCATCCCCCACAACCAAAGAGCTGATCATACTGTTTGCTGACCACGGACCATTGTATGCCGATCCATGGGATTCAACGAAATACACCAAGCAAAGCTCCGGCTGGTCACGCGCGCGGCTCACTGCTTCTTCGTCTGGACCGTGCGAGGTTCTCCCCGGCGGCGGTCCGAGCGGACTTCATAGACTTCCCGCTTAGCTCCGTTGTGCATCCCTATTCTCACCGTCTCTTCCTCTCCCGATATCTTGACGCGTCTTGATTGATCGGCAGTAGCAAGCCTCCTTGTCACCTCTTACGAGCGAGTACACGCTATCGTTGTCGCAAAAATGGCGTCCCGGCCTGCCCCAGCTGCCCCGGCGTACTCAATGACCTATTCCAATTTGCGACGTCGCGTTGCCAGCGGTGAACTCCTTTTGCGAATACACCACCCCATGTCCACATCTCCGCTGGTCTGGACAGGATCCGTGACCACATCTGGCTTCTCGGCGCCGCAAGGAATCTTCGACGGCATCACTGCCTCGGAGTACGCCAAGACAATGAGCGGTCTCAATCTCTCTGGCTGGATGGATGCCCCCGATACGAGAGAGCAAATCGTCAATCACATTCTTGACCGCCGAGCGAGACCATCCCCGCCCGATCCCATTACACAAGACATTGAGATGATGACGGCGTCTCCCTTCATCTCAGCCAGTGCCGATCTGGATTGGGCGCTGTACTGCATTGCACACCAGCTGGGGGTGACCGAGGTCCGAGCGATCCACCTCGCCATTATTCGTCGACCAACGCCAATCATATATCCTGCGGGCAGACGTAACGACATGGCAGAAATCGTGGTCCGCCCATTTCCAAGGGGTCCTAGGGAGGCGCTCAGTGGTCTGGGGGAGCAGGACAGACGCCACTATTCATCGGCCGAAGGGAAGGCGAACGAAAGCAGTGAATGGCTCTTTTTGGGGCGGATCTTTGGAACCTCAATCCTGTGCGATCTCGTCTTCACCCAAACTGTAAGATTATATTCGTCAGTACGGGTCGCCGGGGCCACGCAGCTGAAGATTACCAGGCTTTACCGTTCGCACTCCCTATTGATTTTTGGAGGCCTCTCCTGGACGATAGAAGCGGACAGTCTGGCTGGTTGACCCATTTACGCAGTGGACGGTGGAATACTCCTGGACAGAGTGCACGCCACGCAGAGTGGCCAGCGACTCCAGTCGATCCGTACGTACTCATTCTTGATTTTACAGTCATCAATTGACGAACCCTTAGACAACAGATCAACATGTGGCCGCCGCGTAAGCACGCAGCGCCTATGTCGCACCATGTACCGGCACCAGCACACGTACAACACTGGCAGCATCATCCACCACATCGCTCGGCTGGACTACCCCCGCGGCCCCTCGGCCAGATGGGATCCGTCTGCGACCCCCGTCATCGCCCTTGGGCCTTACCGGCGAGACCTCCCATGCGACCGCTACTTCTTCGTCCGGTTGGCCATCCTCATCCCTATCATAATTTCAGCGCGCGACCTCGGCCCAATTCTTCTTTCAGGTCTCCCCCTACATATCCACACGCGCGACCCATCGGTCTCTGCGTGAATAACCAAATGGGCCGTCCCCCGCCGACGATGACGTCTCAGGCCCCGCAGACATATCAACGTGTTGAATCCGCTGTACCACGGCCGAAAATAGTCCCCGAAGTCTTGACACTGGTGAACAGACACATACAGCCAGTCGCTAATGCGCACCAAGGCTATCGGGCTCAGCAACCAGCTGTGCAGCAGGGGTCACAGCACTTTGCTGAGCGCCGTGACGAGGCGGATTTCGTGGGTCCCGAAGATTTCGAGAGCAACTCATTGGCTCGAGCCGAAGCGATGTTGGTAGGTGCAATCTATAACCTGCGGCTGACATATAGATAAATCTCCGGCTGTAAGAGTGTGGTGAGAATTAGAGATGGTCGCGATAGGCGCGATATGTCGGCAGCCAGGAGATTTAAGACGAGAATCATTTCAAGCAGCTCGACACTCCTCCAGGTCAAATTTCATTCCATGTATTTTGTTTTCTTCGAGCAATGAAAAGTACAAAACATGGTGATGACAGCCCAAACGCGAGGCTAAAGAAAACGGGCATTGCCCAGTTTACGCCGAATTAGAAGCCAAAAAAAAGTGATTCCTGCGTCTGTGCCCTGGCGATGTCAAAGCACGATCAAGGCCCGAGCGCCTACAAGTGGCCAAGCGACTCCAGAAGTTGGTGGTCTCTAAGCTGTTAGCTTCCTCCTCTTCCTCTAGACCGAACATTGACAACCACTTGACTTTGAACCGGGACATCCCACAATATCACGTCTTGAGATATTCATTCTAGTCCTCATCTACACAATGTTGTCGTCTACATATGAGCGCCTTCACGCCTCCTCTCGCGTCGGCAAAGTATTTTTCCGAATCTGGGTGGTTGGCGGGGAATCACCGCTTGTTAGCCACTGGAGATCCGGTCGTTCCGGCTTCTTCTCGCCCCATCCATTTTCAGTCGGCCTCGACAATCTCGCCCTGGACGAACGATGCGACAGCCGTTTGCTCGAGGCGGATGATGTCAATCCATGGGTGCAGGATTCGATCCTAGAGCATGTGAGGGGTGACGGAAGGTGGCTATCGAGGGACCGGTGGGCGGCAGGCAGTCATGTGGCGAGAGGCACAGTCATCAAACGCAGTACTACGATGCCTATCTCAGTGGTGGGGAACACTCAGCGACACTCACAGAGCGACTCTGCAGGAACAGACACGAACACATCACCATGGATTGTTACCTACCGAAATCTCGACTATGCCATTCACCGCATCGCTCGTCTCTTGCAGAGAGATACCGGGGCGACAATACACCTGGCGGTCATCGAGCTCGGGGTCGAGCAAGGCAAGACCTTCGAAAGGTTCACGGCGTCAGCACCACATCTTCAACGCTCAAGGAATGTGGCTCCTCAGGGAAGTGCGGAAAGAAAGCTCCTCGATCAGGCGTGCGGATTCGCCGAAAAGAGCAGCGAGGTCCTATTCTACGGGCGAATTTTCGGTGAGAGTGTGAAGGAAGATTTTCAATGGACCGCGCAGGTAAGCCTGACGATGAATGAGTGCACCGGATAAGAGTGGTGGCTAATCGAAACAGCAAGCACCGTTTCCGCTCCCCTCGCTGTTTTATCGAGAAAAGTCTCCAACAGCTCGGCCTCCGTGTACACCGCGTATGTGGTTGCGCGAGCTGATGTGGGATCCATCAACGGCGTCCTACACTACCTTCCTGAGGTACATGAAGGAAAGAGAGCGGGGTGTGGAGGAGGAGGAGGAGGAGGAGGAGGAGGAGGAGGAGCACCGGGCTCGAATAATGACCTTCTAGATAAGTGTAGTCAGTGAGACATGATGACGCCTTTAATCAACAGACTCTATATACTGTCAGCACTACTAATTATTCTTCGTTTTCCCTCGCAACCTTGGACAGTACCACTTAGTCCGAAGTCAGAGGACGCACCGATTCGAAATATACAAGTATTCACGTTACTGATCTCAGTGAGTATCATATTCATGATTATGGCCCAGCGGTATTCCCGCCGCATTGGATTTTTGTGACTGATGTAACTCATATGTGCTGCGTCAGCTATACAATGTCCACTATCCAATGAGCTATATACCGGCGGTACAAGTTTAATGTGATGCCAGCGTCCAATGTCTTTGCGGTGATAGTCTCTCTCCATCAGAAAAATCACTATAGTTACATGATGACTACAGCTTCTGGTGTTGCCATGTGCCAAAAGGATGGGTACCACACTCAGTGAGATGAGCATCGTATATATACTGACAGAAAGAGGTCGAAGCACTAGCTAGAGCTATGAGATGAAGAGGAAACCTAGTCACGTAATACGGATCTATGACGTGTCATTATACTAGCGTACCAGATTCCAACATGATGATCGAAAGTGACAGTACATAAACGATGCTCATCTCACTGAGTGTAGTACCCATTATTTTGACACAGCGGTATTCCCGCTTAAAGATCAACTTGTACAGGTGCTGCAACAACCGCTGTACTCGAGAGTGAGACCGCGTGTGGGCTGACGCTGTGCCAAGCGAATGGGTACCACTCAGCATAGTATGTTTACTGACACCACGCTCAATCGGTGAGATAGCCGTCATGAGAAAGCGCACTGAGCAGGCGCACTCAGTCTGATCCGATGCGCACCATCATGGAGGAAAGATGTAGGTACATGACACAAAGCTGAAAGAGTATAAATCGCGACAATACCGCGGTATGAATATACCAGGTCGGAGACACGTCTCAGCGAGTGGTCACGCTGTACGTACAACTAAGTAGACGGTAGTAGGCAGATCCTGACACAACATCGGACTAATCGTCGCAACCAGTGTTTTGCCATGTGACATCAGCGGCCTGGCAAATGTCGCTGATAGAAAGCGGGGCCGAACAATGAGGCATGCGAGACTAGAACAGACATATCTTGAACATTTCTAGTATTAGGTTGTGCTTTAATTTAAGACTAGATCAGGCTGCTACATAGATCAGTTCTAGGCGTGTTTCTCTTAGCTAGCGGTTCTCGTACTCTAAACATTCATGTCAGCTGGGAATTAGATCGCCCCTCCTACAGTAGCTGATCATTCCCAATAATCAGTAGTCTAGTCATTTGAGCGGCCCATCATACACACATTTGTCAGATCCAACAGTAATACAGTATCAACCAACGTTACAGAATCTCATCAGTTGCCGAATATCTAGTGAAGTCGTCTCAGCATGGCAGTCTAGTCCCCATGGATGACAGCAATTAGGATGGTACACGTACCAGCCTATGCTCTCTGTCCACTACGAGAATACCGCAGCGACTCTCACCTTCAATGATACGTGTACATGGGAAGTGACTGTGCTTTGTCGCTGACCATAATGTATTGACTGAGACCAGCCCAGATAAGAAAGCACATACAGTATATAGTAGCTGCCTAGTTGCCCATGGCGGTGGTAGGCAGACTAAGACCTAATTGATTGTGGGATTTAACCGTATGGGGGATCGCTTTCTCAAGAGTGTTATTTCAGCTGGAACAAGAATCGATATACTGACGAGTTGGAAGGGATGTCTAAACTACTCTACTTGCTGACCAGACTATATACTGAAAACTAATCCAAGTGCCAAGAAAAAACAAATGTGCTACTCTAAGAGTTCAAACAAGAACTTTTCCCTTATCGACCACACACGCGTCCCTTCTCGGCGCTAAGTCACCCCACGGATAAACACTCCAATGCGGGTAGACATCCCGACACGGACAGACATCCCGACATTGACAAGCCTAAAACTAATCTCTCTATCAGCCTGGTCTAGTCAAAAGTACAATCTGACATCAATGTCCAAGGTCTCAAATTAGTCTCCACTGAAGTCTAGTCTGCCTCGTTATCCAGCTCAGCTTCCAACAACTTGTTCGAACATCCGGCCCGGCCATTGATGTTGCTCGGCGGGACACTGATCCCTACAAAATCCTCCATCTCAGACTATCGGAGTCTGATACTCGAGTTCTAGATCCGTGTCATGTACATAGATGACCTATCTGATCCACGGCTCTAAACAGTGCTTGGATACATTTCTTGTCGGATGTGTGTCCGTGTCGGGATGTCTACCCGTGTCAGCGTGTCTACCCGTTGGGTAGCTTGGCGCCAAGGGTGGACGCATGGTGGTTGATCAGAGGCGAGGGTGTTGATTGGACATTTAGTATAGCGTGTTTGATATCATAGATTAGATACTCCCTGGCAGTTGGCATTAGTCTTCAGTATATAGTCTGGTCAGTAGATAGAGTAGTTTAGACATCGCTTCCAACTTGTCTACCGAGTCTTGTTTCAGCCAGCTGCAACACTCAATCTGGAGAAGCGCTCACCCCATACGGTCAGATCCCACATTTCTTGTTTGCATTCTTTGCATCTGTTGCTATGGCTATATCTCACACAGCTTACCGCCCAAAATAATTCTGCCTGCTCATTAGGTAGCGTATCGTATATGCAGTATGCTTCCGACTCTTGCTCGGCCACCGAGGCAAATACACAGAACTAGACTGTTTTTGAGTCAGCAGGGTTCCGGCATGTAGCTAGCACAGATCTGTTCCAACTCATGGACCCACTTCGTTCAGTCTGAAGCGAGATCTAATGCCAAAGATCGTCATCTCAGATGGGCTTAAATGCGGTACGCAAGGAACGCGAGATGAGGAAAGGAAGAGCAAACCTGAGATGAGGGAACCTATACAGAAGCAGCACAGGCTGGGGCAGGACAAGGAGGAGCAGTGCTAAGACTGCTGTACCAAAAAACGGGTACCGCATAACGCGAAATGAGCATTGTATATCTACTGACAAGTAGCGTGCTACATCTAGGTGTTAGACGCGTCTCAAAACAATAGACGGCCGATACGGAAGAATCAGACGGCCGAACATGACAGTTCGTCCACCTCTGCCTTTGTTGAGATCCGGTACGCTGGTATAACGATACGACATAGATCCGTATTACATGATAGGTCTTCTCTTCATGTCTGCGGGAATACCGCTGTGCCAAAACGATGGGTACCACACTGGGTGAAATGAGCATCGTGTAAATAATGACAAGACTTCAGATAATGCAACGGGTGGATCAAGCTTGATAATGTCCCGCAATCATCTCGAGGTCAATACGTACGGGAGTACCGCAGAAGCGGAACTTGTACTACCCTCATTCAGTGAGGCCTATGGTAGTGAGGTTCGTATGGCTTATATACTGACCGCGTGAGCAGGCATCCGTGCCGTCGGAGCAGTGATCATTTTCTGGGGATGTACGCTGCTCTCACACTTGCTGAGATGCCTCGCTGCATCGGAGTGCTCATCCGTTGGGTAACTTGACGTTGAGCGTGAATTATGTGGTCGTCAACAAAGGAATATCTTCAGTGGACTTCTAAAGTGACACACCTGATATCGTTAACGAGATACCTCTTAGCGATTGGCATGAGGCTATATAGTCTGGCCTGGCCATGAATTCTCACTCTCTATGCACGGGGTTTCCTCCAGCTATGTATCTGTGCCCTTTCTGTCACTTAGCCACCGGATCGAATCACTCACAGACATCGCCAAGTGTCTCTCATCAACCACTCGAGCTGTCTCGCTTTGTCTCGCTTTGAAGTTTTGGTGGATATTCTATCCTTAAGTTTAAGTCATCGAATGTGTACGATGCAGCGGTATTCCTCCAATATAAACAGATACCTAGAGGTTGAATGTATGCGAGACTATATAAGTGTAGACATTACATAGTTAGACTCGAACAGGGAATACCGCTGTACATATGAGAATACCGCTGTACCGAAAGAGTGGTTACCATCACTCAGTGAGATGTGCATAGTAATATGTGAGTATGTACGAACCTACTGGCATGCGGGAGGTGTCTCCGGCTCGTGGTGCTGTCGGAATGGGTGTCCGTATCGGGATTTCTACCCGTGTCAGAGTGTCTATCCGTTAGGTAACTTGGCGCCGAGGATGGAAGCGTGTGTCGTACACAAGGACGATGATCTCGATTGGATTTTTGAGGTATGACGTTTTTTTATCGTAGATTAGATACTTCTTGGCATTTGGCATAGTCTTCAGTATATAGTCTGGTCAGTAGATAGAGTAGTTCAGACATACTCTTGGGAAGCGATCACTCCATACGGTGGTAAATCCCACAGGTGCCTCATGTGTTGTGTCTCTGTATTATGATGCGCGTGTGCCATTCTCTTAGGGCCAGCCATTCGGCACGTGTCTGTGTACGAAGGTCCCACCCTGGCGGTCAGCAACCAAGAAGCCTCTCCGTCCGGTCACGCATCTACCAGTATTTAGTGCTCATCGCTTAATGTATATGCAGAAGCGACGATGGTGTTCGGAATGGCAATCATGCGTGAAGTTAGATGGATTTGCTCCGGCAGACGGATATAGGATTCGTGTTCTGAGGGGCCGTTTTTGGCTATGCTATGAGATTGAGCGGCAACTGGATGGATCTGTTCAGACGTCAACATCATACCATTTGATGTCGGAGTTCGACAAGTTCAAGTCATGCTAGGTTTTCATATCCATTGTCCTCTGAGCAACAGGATTACTCCAGGAAGCAGGTGCTTTCCAAGCTTCAGCAGGCTGCAGGCTTCTTTGTCATAATGTAGAATCTGGTCAGCTATGCGAGCGCAGCACTCACCGTCTCCAAGATGGTTCCAGGGGGGATCTGGTGTATGCGAAGAATCGCCGGATGGCTGCTGTCAGTGTATGTATACATGATGCTTACATTACTGGGTGTGGTACCCATGAGTTGATTCTGTAGCATTTCCCAGCTGCTCTCTTAGACATGACCAGCGGGAGCAGGCGACTGCTAGTCTCATGTGTGCGAGGCGACTGCATTCTGAGGGAATACCGCTGTGGCAAAACAATGGGTACCTCATTCAGTGAGATGAGCATCGTATATATACTGACAAATTCTTCAATCTCGGAAGCCCTACAAAATAGTAGCTAGCTGATGTGCCCGTGACTGGTCGCTGCGCAAGCGATTGAGCTTTGCACCGGGTGAGGCGAGTAGGAAGCTCACACTGGATAGATCATCGCCTTCAGTGCGACGGGAGGGTCCGAATTCATAGGAGGTTTGAGTGTGTTCAGGGATGTTTAGCACGCCAGATGGGATAGTCTAAGTTCGGCTCAGTGCCTGTACACCGCTGGGCCTAGCGTTGGTATAGCTCAGTAGTTGACGTACGTGACGCGATGCCCGTCGTTCTCAACATGATCAAATCCTGAGTCGCTCTATCATGATAGAACAGCGTGTAGAACGCTGCCCGAAGTCAATTGTGGCATTGTCAGCTGTTAGTAGTATCCCTCAAGCTGTGATGTAAGACCTGTATACGCAATATAGCAATCCAACCGTCTTCACATGATTTTTGAATCATAACACTCTGTGCGATCGACATTTGATCATCGATCATGAATAATCCAGTTTATGTTTCCCAGTTCCTGTCACTCTATCTGGGGTGTTCGCGCATCACTTTCGGGCAAATGCCGACAAGCGCTGGTCCTCTTCAAGCCTATGTCCCTGTTGATCGGAGTTTCCGCTCACTCATAGTTTGCGAGCGAGATTGAGTGAAGACCTTGCAGTGTGCCCTAGTTTCTCGAGAAGGGTTGTTATCTTGTTCAACGTGATACCCCAAAGTGAAGTCAGTGGTTGTCATGTCTCATACCGAACAATTTCACTGTAGGGTTTTTTGCATGCCTTTTACTTTTGCCTTTTCTTGTCGCCGTTATGAAGATAACATTCACGCTTAGAGTCCTAGGACCAAAACAGTCCTACAAGGACTGTAGACCTTGACATTAGCTGGGATCAATGTCACACATACCTGTAACCAATTGCGACGCCCGTTCCATTCCATGGGAGTCGTGAAGTACTCCCCTTTGAGGTCGATGCGCTCATGACCACCGAACCGCTTCTCGTCACTAGTGAAGATGACCTTGTATTTGCCAGGCTGATCAACGCCCACGCGGTAGTCGGTGAAGGATTGAGTCGGGTTGACTGAAATCAGACTCGCTAGGGAGATTGCTTACAGTTGAAGATGAACAATAATCCCGCTCGCTCGAAAACGATCACTTTGTCGGATTCGTTCTTCAGCGAGACGTAGGCCTGGGTAAGCGTAGATACGACAATGACTCACCTGTGGGGCTTTCAACCACCCATACTGCTCCTCGAGTAAGTTCATTGCCATGTCGAACTCGTTGAGGTACTTGTAGCGCAAGTTCTTGTCATCTACAAGATTGAATTGACGACGAGCATGGGCAAAGGAGTTGCCGTTGCCAGCCCGAGGGAAGTCCATCCATCTGTGGATAAGCTTTGCTTGGAGCGTTGACTCACTCCGGATGACCGAATTCATTCCCCTCAAAGTTCAAGTAGGCCTCGCCACCAAGCGTGTGAACCAGGAATCTAAATCAGCAAGACAAGGCATGGCGCGCACCTGATCATCTTATGTAGGGCCAAGCCGCGATCGATCACAGCTGTCATTGGTGAAAAGTCCGACATGTTCTCGTCTGCAATTAGCAGTGCTTCTGAGCCATAACTCACACATTTCCTTGTCCATAAGCCAGAAGGCAAGGGTCTTGTCGCCGACTAGCGCTTGATCATGGGACTCGGCGTATGAGACACTCCTCTCAAGATGTCTTCGGTTTGTCAAAGTGTGAACGATGTCCCCCATCTCCCAAGCGCTGTCGGTGGACTCCTTGAGCAGCTTGATCCACATGTCGGGTATGGCCATAGATAGCCGATAGTCGAAGCCAACGCCCCCTTCAGCAACAGGTCGGCCCAAAGTGGGCATACCCGAGACGTCCTCGGCGATTGTGATCACATTAGGGTACACCTCGTGAAGCATGTAATTGGCCTACTGTCAGAGAGCCAGGGCGGTCACTCACGAGCATGAGATAGACCATCGCTTCCATGTCAACAGACTCGCCAAAGTACTCGTGGTAGCCACCTGAGGTCAGCCGCACTCCTGAAAGTATTTACCTGAGAATCCAGTCCCCATTCCATGATGGGTATACATCATACTGGTGACGCCATCGAATCGGAAGCCGTCGAACATATAGACGTCCATGTAGTAACGCAAGTTGGACAGAAGGAAACGTAGGACTTCGTGGCTGCCATAGTTGAACAACCGCGAGTCCCAGAGATCGTGTCGCCCTCGAGCGCCTTCGTGAAAGTACAGATGATCGGTGCCGTCAAACATATTGATTCTGATCTCAGCGTGGCTGGCTGAAACACTCACCCGTCGTCAATGTTCTTACAGGCGTGCGAGTGAACCACATCGAGGAGGACTGTCAGGCCCAATTCATGAGCCCTGTCAATCAATGATTTCAACTCCTCTGGAGTGCCGTAGCGGGACGAAGCTGCAAAGAAGTTCGTGACTTGGTATCCGAAGGCTGGAGTTAGCTCCAGCATTGTGAATGCTTACATGCATAGTATGCGTGCTCCATGACAGCCATCCTAGCTGTCAGCACAAGTCTCATTTCAGCTTACATTTGGATGCAATTGTAGCCTAGCTTTTTGATGCGCGGCAAGACGTCATCTCTGAATTCATTGTATGTTGTGACACGCATATTCGGACTGGATATACCAACTGAACGTCAGTTGGCACCGTTCATAAGCTCACCGTGTGCTTCGTAGATTTTCAAACCCTCAACCGGGTTGGTGGAGTGAGGTTGCTTGAATTCGTATATTTGTTCCATCGGAGGGTTCCAGAAGCGAGCATCGTATATGGGAGATATGTTGAGGTCCTGGGTGACCCGTGAGATCCATGCAGGAAGCCGATCAATGCTCTGTCCCGACGGTGTGGTCATTGAGATCTTCACCATCGAGTCGTGCGGGATAGCGCATACGCCTGGGGATTTGGGAGGCACATAGCACTCCCATACCCCAAAGGCGTCCTTAGTCATGGGATTGGCTTCATGAGACCAGCCGTCTGGATGTTAGATGGGCGATGCTCAGGACTCACTGAAGTCTCCGATGAGCCTCGCAGCTGTGGCATTGGGTGCCCACTCCTTGTATCTCACTCCGCCTTGGGCATCGACTTGAAAGCCCATTGACTTGTATCCTTCGGAGAATTTCGCGACTCCTCCTTCATATTTATCGATAGTTTCAAGCTGCTTCTTGAACAGATTGTACCGAGTCTTGATGGCTGGAGCATAGGGTTCGAGCCTGCGGAATTAGTTTGCGAGTGCTGGGCTGACGTGAGACTTGCCATGGGTCTGACTCGATGACGCGCGTGCCTGTGAGATTAGCAGACAGCAGATGTTGGCTTGTAGGGTTTTAGTACTGACCTTCTTTGGGGAGGGCTTGGAGAGACATTATGTGTGGATGAGAGATGAGAGGAAGAGAGAGAGACCCATGGGGTAGATTGAGGCCTGAGGAATGCGGCAGTGGGCGGGACGTCATTGGGGGTCGGTCCCGATGACGTAAGAACAATCACGTAACTCATCGCATACTCGTGGTAAAATAATTTTCTGCTCACATCAACTGTTTTCGTTCACTCGCCAACCACATCATGGTCAACTACTACGACGAATTGGAGATCGAGGACTTCGCTTGGGATGCGGTCGCACGCGTATTCCACTACCCATGCCCATGCGGTGACCGGTTCGAGATCACAAAGGGGCAACTCCGTAATGGAGAAGAGATTGCCACCTGTCCAAGCTGTAGCTTGATTGTCAGAGTGGTCTACGATTATGTGCGTATACAACTGAGCATAGCTTATCGACTAGCTTGATTATGAAGATTACACCACCACCGACGAGGAGTCGGACAGCGCGAGCCGATCTCCTTCCCCCGAGATCCCCTCCTTGGCGACCCCTGCCCTTGCCGAGCCCAAGGCGTAATTTTCTACTCCTCTTCATCCTCGCTGTCGGCATCTGAGGCACTAGACGCCGAACTGATGTCGACCGCTTTCTTTTTGCGTCGGTTCGGCCGCTCCGCCTCTCGTCTTTCGAGTGCCTTGCGCCCGAAACTCGCTCGCATCACCTCACCCCATTCAAGTTGAACTTTACAACCTGGACACCTTCCCGAGCTGGGTATAACTCGTTCTGAGTGCTGTAGGAAATGGGAGGCGAGACATGGAATATGTGCTATGCAGTTGCAAGTGGGACAGAGAAAGAAGGATTCGTGAATCTATGTCAGCCAGGGCTAGCCTTAACTTACTTTGGTTTGCATCTGCTGCGCACATAATGGACAAGCTTCGTCTCCTTCGTGTGCTTGCCATTGCGCCCAGCTCGCTTCTCGGTGTACTGTGTCGTTCACGTCTATGGGTCCGTCTCCAGCGCCAGCGACGCCATTGAGATCGAGTATGGCTGTGACACTCGCGTTGATTGGTATCTCGAATCCTTCGAAGAGATGCATAGCTTTTTGATCGAAGAAGCGAAGGTGAAGAGGCAGGCGAGAGAACGGCGTAGTAGAGAGTAGAGTTCGCGCGACCCTGATTTCAGCGGGGCCGTCAACTAGACCTACAGTATCTTGCGCTCGACCCAGTTCCGCTTTGCATCCTTCTTGAACATTGCTGGTTGCAGATGACGCGAAAGCTCTGGCTTCTGCCACGCCCATTCGAACTACTCTCAGCTACGCCAATTGACAACCTACCTGAAGCGCGGTCAATTTGCTCGGAAAACTGGTAGCGTAAGCGCGGTCGCGTTGATGCTCACCCGTATACAATCATGAGCATTTCCTGGCGTCAGCCCCGCCGTGATGGAGCTTACCCATGGCCTGAAGCGGCTAGTCTTGCGCGCACCTTGCGTCAACTCGCCGTTGTGCTGTCGAATCCGTCTCGGAGGATTGGGGGTGGAGCCGACCTGCGATCAGCGGAGACATTGACCAGCCTTACATATGTGCGATTTGAGTTCGCCGTCGCGCGAGAATTCAGCAGATAGCATGCGTAAAAGGGTGGGACGACGTGATTGAGAATAGTAGATGTGGACGGTTTCTCCATGCTGATGTATGTACAGAAACAACAATCAATTCATTACAATATTTAGAAGGAACCAAACAAATGATCCCATTGTGATATGCCCTCCTTGCCGTATTCTGAAACATCCGCTTCTTGATACCGATCAAATCTAAAATCAGTTACGTTGACAGGGGACTCACTGGCTGGCGTCGCCTTCTCCATCTATCTTCGGCACATAAGGAGCAGGAATCTCCCGTCTATACAGCTTATCCCAGTCCACCTCCGCGAACCAGGCATGGGCAAAGATGTCGCTAGAACCTGCACGCAAATTCCCGTACCGCTTTGTGAGATCGCCCACCAGCAGGTTTTTCAGTAATTCCTTTGCTAGAGCATCAAAGTATGTAGGGTAGCGAACTTTCCCGGCAATAATCTACTCATTAGCTGTACGATGAGATAAGCTACCTTTTCGTATAGTTTCATGGGGTTTCCATCTTCGGTGAAGAACGGTGGGTATCCAGCGAGCATTTCGAAGATCAGGACGCCCAGAGCATACCAGTCGACACTTTTGTTGTAGCCTTTTGACTGAACGACTTCGGGTGCGACTGCTGTCAGCTTGTTCGTACATTATACTCACGGTAATCGGGTGTGCCACAAAGTGTCCAGGTTATGTCAGGTACGTGCTTAGCGAAGCCGAAGTCTGTGACCTTGACATGTCCGTCGGCGCCTAGAAGCAGGTTCTCGGGTTTGAGATCTCGATAGATGATATCGAGGGAATGCAGGTAATCCAAAGCCAAGGCGACTTCGGCAGCGTAGAACTTGGCTACAGAATTGGGAAAGCGCTAAGTCAGCTCCGCTTCATGTGAACTCACTTGACTCTTGCGCAGAAGACTGAAAAGTTCCCCGCCAGCGACGAAATCCATCACCATGTACAGATTGTTGACATCTTGAAATGTGCCCCATAAGTTCACAAGAAAAGGGTGACGGACTCGGGCGAGCATTTCACGCTCCGAATTTGTGTGCTCGACCTGCTTCATTTTGATAACCTTCTCCTTGTTGAGAACCTTGACAGCATAGAAACGGCCGTTGTGTTTAGATCGAACGAGATGGACCCGACCGAATGACCCTGTACCAAGGCTGCTATCAGCTCGGTGACTAAGCTGCCTGCTTACGTTCTTTCTATTTGGAAGTCCGCCAGAGCGTAGCGTCCTGCTGTTTTGCGAACGGTTTCGGCGGCCGGGGTGGCAGTTGGACCATTTGCATCGAGCGCCGCTTGGGTAGCGGCAGCGTTGATGGCGGCAACGCGCGCTTGTTGTGTGGCATTGTGAAGATTTGCTTGAGCTTGAGCGGCCTGAAGTTAGCGCGATCTTCTGACAACACACCTGCTCTTGAGCTTCTCTCGCCTTTTCCCGCATCCGCTCTTCCTCCCCGGGCGCCTTTGAATCGCTCATTTCAACGCTCATATGGCGATCCTGCACGGAAGGCATAGTGGTGGATACTTGGGACGGCGAAGACGACTGAGTGGGAAACAGCGAGACTGGAGAGCTGCGTGTTAGCGTCGCCCGGTCCCGAGGCTTACTCTTGTACCGGATGCGGAGCCGACGGTTGTGAAGTGGCAGGTTTGGCGAAATAGGTCGCTGCTTGGACACTAGCTGGGATAGCTTTGGCAGATGAGTTCTGCTTTCGGTGGAATTTATCAGACACCTTCTGAAACATTGTGTGCGCAATGAGCAGCGGCCGGAGAGAAAGGGGGTTTAGCCGACGCCGGGCGGACAAGGGAGAGTGCGATACGGATTCAGGACCGTGCCGCTCTAGCGATGTAAGCGATTGAGCAGGAGAGCAAGCGGGTGGTCGATATTGGATGTGCGCCAGTCAATGCAGAGGGCCCTTATAAGTAACGGATGCAAGATGAGATGGGATGATCAACAGGCCAGGGCGGAAAGGGGATTCATTAACGCTAATTGCTACTTCCGGCAACATACTTGACGGTCAAGTGACGTTATCATTACGTACACCCATCATCAATAGAACACGTGACTTCATCCATCTCAAAGCTTAAATATATTATTCACCATCAATACTACCTATCCATTCCTCCACACTCTGACTTCAGCATGCGTTAGGTCTTCCGTGCACGTCACTCAGACTGTGACGCAATCATCACTACCGACCACGAGATGCGCCCGATAGTAGCCGTGATAGGCACGACGGGGGTTGGCAAGTCGCAGCTTGCAGTCCATCTCGCACAATGCCTGGAACGCTGGTCATCTGCGGCCCCGGTCCTCGGTCAACTTGGTCAAGATACCAGTACACATTCTGCTTCAGCTTCGGCAATCTTGTATAAGCGGGGGAAAGTCCTCTCGGCCGACTCGATGCAGCTGTACAAGGGCTTGGACCTCATCACGAATAAAGTCACGCCGGCCGAAATGGGAGGGGTAGACCACTGGGGGCTGAACATGGTTGAGCCTGGCCAAGCGAGCAGCTGGGAGCTTGGGAAGTGGTGCAACGAGGCTGATGAAGTGGTATGTGGTCTATTAGTTGACTGCTAAAATCAGGTCGACACGCTACCCGATACAACTTTACCCATAGTGTGCGGAGGTACCCATTATTACATTCAACACTTTCTGTTCCCGCCTTCCGAGTTATCCGTATCAAGACCGTCTTCCCCTCCAGCTGAAAATTCCAATGCCAATCTAGGAAAATCCTCTACGTCCAGGTGGTTCCCGCCAGGCCTCCACCCGCCTACTCCCAATCTCGATGCAGGATACGCCCAGCTGCTCGAGACTTTCTGGACTGACAGCCCTACCTG
Source organism: Dioszegia crocea (assembly GCA_001600615.1). Lineage (NCBI taxonomy): Eukaryota > Fungi > Basidiomycota > Tremellomycetes > Tremellales > Bulleribasidiaceae > Dioszegia > Dioszegia crocea. The sequence goes on from BCKK01000003.1 coordinate 787,948, forward strand.
GCCAGACGAAAGATCAGACACCACGGAGGCCTGTTCAGATACAACGTGGACAGATTCACGGCTTCTGAGCCTGCACCGACTGCTGCTTGCGGTCGATCCGCATGAAGCTGGCAGGTGGCATTGGCGCGATGGACGAAAAGTCAAGCGGGCGTTGGAAAGGTGGTGGGAACGTGGCCAGAGCGAGGATCACGAGGAAAAAAATCCAGGAAGGACAGCCAAGTTTCGCACCTTGATCTTCTGGGTGTATGAATCCATGGACACCCTGCGTCCCCGCCTTGACAAGCGCGTGGATAATATGGTTGAGGTTAGTGGTATGTACCTGTGCGAGTTGACGATTTAGAATGGCCTACTCCGCGAAGTTGCCGACTTGAGAGGAATTGCAAAGCAGATCTACGGGTCAGCTGAAGCTGCAGACCACACCGAGGGTATCTTTCAAGCGATAGGTAAGACTTTATTTGGGGCAATCGCTGATAGTCCCAGGATATAAGGAGTTCGCAGAACTTTCTATTGACGATGCGAATCCAGTCGCTGATCCTGATTTTCCATCAATGTTAAATCGCATGAAGCTTTCTACGCATCAATACGCCAAGTCTCAACTGAAATGGATCAACAATCAACTTCTCCCAGCGGTCAATGAGGCTCGATTATCAGGTGGCGAGATACACATTTACGTGGTTCCTGGCGGGCAGCCAAATGAAGAGTTTACTGAGAAAAATTTATTCGGTGAGCAGTGGAGAGTGGACAGGAACTCATCATCCAGACTTCCTCACCAAAAGATCCATGCCTAATCCAGAATCCGTCGGACACATGGAAAGCAAATCACTCTTAGCCCAATTGAGTGTTGGCAAAGAGAAGGCTCTGAACACTTTAAGGTATGTTTGATCAGGACGTGCAGCTGAATCAGTCGACAATCCATAAATATCAGACGTACATGCGAGGTGTGCTCTACCTTGTTCTCACCTTGCTCCGTTATGGCGAAAGATTGGGAGCTACACGTCAAGTCGAAGGGACATAAACGGTAAGCAATCACACCTACTCAGAGCTGAAGTCGCAGACATTCGATTGCCGCAGATGGCGGGAGAGAGGCGTTGATTGAGAAGCAAAAACAAGCGGGACTGCAGAAAGGGGAGGAGAGGGCGAGGCTGAGGGCTATGCAGCTTGAGAAACAGTCTGTCCCTCCATGAATCTTGATTTTGAAGAAGCTTTATCCTTCTCGAGTCGCATGAAAAGCACGGCCAATAAGAAGATGACTTTTGAATTCCGCATAGGAAGACCTCGAGATAGTCTAGCTTATTGGCTATGTAATCTGACCCCAACCTGTCCTTCCGCCTCTCCCTCGCTCACTCCCACACTCAAGCACATCATACCTAGTTCCCACCATCTCTCCTGCTCCTCCGTTATACGTTTACCCCTCATCTTGGCCGCCATAACACCGGCGAACTGCTCGCGAAGGAGCTTTATCGCTATCCCCGTTTTAGGGCTGACGGAGAAGCGGATCTTACGGTCCAACTGCACTGAACCTGCTGATGCCTAAACGATTAGCGTTGGCGGATTATGCAACATACTTTTACATCTACTTGGTCACCGCAAAGGAGAGCTAGCGCTCTTTCATCCACTGGTCCTACTTCCCAAGCATATAATCGCTTGGACTGCATGATGGTGAAATAGGCCAGATGAGATGTGCCGAATTCCGACGGTCTGATTTTGAAATTGATGGAACTAGGATGCTTTCAAGTCAGCAAAGACGCGGGATCACTCACAATAGATGTAGGCTGTTGGTTTGTTATGGTCTTCAATCCGCCGTTCGCATCAACAGAGAGGATCTTTGGATATAATCCTGAGGCCAGCGCGGCACCCAAAAGATGAAGGTCCTCCGCGTTGTCGTTGAACTGGGCAGGAACGGCTACGAAGCGAGTTCTGAAGCCGCGAGAGTATCTTGCTCTAGTGATTAGCGATAAGCAAACAGATGACCTACTGGCTGATCTCGCGCTTCTGTTCTGGCGTCGCTGTAACGAAAGCTGAGTCGACCAGGTAGGATAAAAGCTGTTGACGGAGTTCCTCGATTTGTTGGAGATTCTGCATAGTCAGTGAGTTCTCGTGATTTCGCGCGAACCTGTTGCGAGACAAAATTCTTCCTGCAAAACACCGGCACAAAGTGTGGGTTATCCGAGGCTCTTCGCCAGCTGTTGAAGACATTGACGATCGTGAAAAAGTCACTGTTTTCTTTCGATCAGCGCAGCTCCAGGTATTACGCACCGACAGCAAAAGCCTGCTTTACAGTCCTCGCCTGAGCCTCCTGGCCAAACGGCGTAATCCAGGGTGATTTGCTGTTCAGTGTCGCAGCGATAGTCAACGCCGGGTCAAGGCATCGCATCATTGCAGCCAGCAAGAGAAATTTGCCGAGATGCACGTCCATCGGTAATTTCGAGAGCAATCTGCCCATGGGTGTAATGTCTTCATACGCCGTCAAGGCTTTGACCTCTACCAGGGAGGCAATGGCACGTTGGATGTTGAGAGACGAGGGGGGATCGAGGGCTTTGAGGAGAACCTCTTCGATGGTGTTGCCCAATTTTAAGCGAAGAATCTTGATACGCAGAGCTAGATCTTGTAGGGAAAGACGAAGCATTTCGGGTATCGGATGGTCTGCCAACTGGTCCGTCAGTTAAGACTCGCGCCAGGGCATACCTGTGTATCATGGCGACTCTTTGAGAATAGGTGAAACGCAATTCCTTCTCTGACTCGACCAGCTCGCCCTCGCCTCTGTTTTGCATTGCTTTTGGCGATATACGTTTCAACAAGCCGTGAAATTTGGCGCTTCTCGTCGTATCGCATCTCCCGATGCTTGCCAGAATCGATGACACATGTGATGTCGGGAATAGTCACACCAGTTTCGGCGATATTCGTTGCTGCCCCATTAGCGGTCTCCCAGTCTTCAACTCACAAATTACAATCTTCCTGATTCCTGGGGGCGGAATATCAAATACTGCACTCTGCCCTTCGCTCGATATAGTTGAATGCAATGGATAGAGCATGAACCCCCTGCTCCCGAACTCTGGATGGCTCGACAGTAGATCGGTCAGCTTCCGGATCTCCGCGAGTCCTGGCATAAATACCAAGACAGCCGCGGAGAACGGTCGCAGAGCCAAGTCTTCGAAGCAAAGTTTTTCCAGGAGCCGGACGATGAGTTCATAGGGTATTTGCCGAGTGTCGAGGAGGTTCACGGTCGATACGGTTTGAGCTGAATACAGCTTCGAGGACAGCTTAGCGGCGTCGGGCTCGTCATCGCTATCGGACCCGTTCTCCTCGTTCCATTCCAGCTGCTTGGCTCCGGTGCGCACATTGCGGGCCCGAATCGCATAAGACGATCCTTCATCCACTTTCCAATCGGCCAGCTCGACGGCATCCTCGAGATAATTGACCTGAACTGGAAACGTCCGCCCAGGCACAACTAGTACCGGGCAGCCGCCAAAGTAGGCAGAAATCTTCTCTGCATCCAATGTAGCTGACATGAGGACGACCTTCAGATCGGGCCGAACCGCCATAAGTTGTCGCAGGACAATGAGGAGGAAGTCGGAATCGATGCTCCGTTCGTGCACCTCATCGACTATGATGTGCGTTACCTCGTCGAACGCGGTGCTCTTGCCAGGAGCAGATCCAGCTTCGAGCATTCGGAGGGCGATACCATTCGTCACAAAGGCTAGTCGTGTAGCCGCCGAAGTTTTTGCCTCTAGTCTGATAGAGTAACCAACGAGAGAGGACATAGTGCCCATCTGCCCAGGAAGGTCACCCAACTCAGCTGAAACCCGTTGTGCGAGTGATATGGCGCTGATCCGCCGAGGCTCCGTGACAAATATTTTGCACGGTTTACCTTGCGATAACTGGTCCTCGAGGATGTATGCCGGTAATTGAGTGGATTTGCCGCAACCGGTTTCGCCGGACAGCACCATGACTTGGGACTTGTGCAAGGTGTCGATGATGGTTTGCCGGAACGACGCAATCGGGAGGGAGTTCCGCTGTTGGAGCATGGATTGATACGACGCCTGCCGACGAAGATAATCTCGCTGAAGCTGTTGGATGAAATCTGGCTTTCTTTTTGCTCCATCTCCATTCTGTTCGACAGTGCCGACCTCCGTCTTGGCTATACTTTCTGGGACCTCACGGTCTACCGCCTTTTTGTCGTAGATGTCCTTGATGACTTTCCAAACACCTCTCCGACCCTCGTCCTCTTTCTTCCGCCTCTCCGCCTCTAGTTCCTCCCATAGATCCCTGTGCGCTGGCGGGAACACCTTGGGATTTACTCCCTGAATGTTACCAGTGTGCAGCAGATCGTGGAGCGCCAGCGTAGCAATGTAATTCTCTGCCTCGTGAATATCATTGCAGGCGATATCGTCCATCCGCCATACTCGCCGCTTCTTAGGGGCTAGCGCAATCTGCAGACCGACACGAGCCGCCCGAGAATGACCCGAGAGCGGGACATACTGGATAGATGCGGATTTGTGTGCTTTGAGTAGAGTGGTGCGGAGGAGGGCTTTGGGTGTCGAGCCGGAGTATGCTACCTGCTTCGGAATTGGCATCGATCGAGTGATAACGCTTGAGTTTGTGGCCGTGACCTCCATATCAGAAGGCGGCACGGGCTCATCCAGCATGTTACCAAAAAGACCGCCGTCTTCGTCCTCCCGCTCTGAAGTCTGATCTTCGCCTTCGATTACGACAGGCCCAGGCTTTGGGATTTCTGCTTGTGCCACCTTCGAGCGACCGCTGAGCCGATCACGGAGTATGTCTGCGTCTCTCTTGCCTCTCAATGCCTTCAAGAGGGGGTCTGCTTATATCAGTATGATCCTGACCAAGACATACCCGCTGCTTTTCTTGAAAACATATAGTCCTTCTCCAACACTCCAATTTCTTCCTTCAAGTTTCGCATCTCAGCAGTTTCCATGATCACTGCAACTCCCTTGCCTTTCTTCCCCTTTGTCTTTCCGCCGCCAGCCGCCAGCCGTAGATCCTCGAGCTTGAGGGAAAGCTTTGCCCAGTCGTTATTCACTTGATGCATGTCCGGTAGCGAGGCCGCGTCGGACTCCTGGTCCGATTGTTCCTCATCCCCCATGGATTGGAAAAGAGAGGTGGGCGCAGTCTGTGGCGGTGGAGTTGGAACGCGAGTGGGCGTCGCTGCGTTCGTTGACAAGGGTGTCGAACACGGGGATGTATTCCTTGTCACATCCAAATCAGGTACGGGCAATAGAGCGTCCTCAGGTTCGGGAACAAGCATATCTTATGATCAGCTGGGGCAGACATAAAGCCGCCGGACTCACCCTCTTCCGGCGCGAAATCACCTCGGCGTAGGCATTCGTCCTCGCTGAGGTGTAGCCACATCTACAAATGAGCTCCTTCTACCGATACTACTTACCCAGTCGATCGCCTCGTCCCAACCGCCTCCTTCTTCCAAGCCCTCCAACAAACACTGGGAGATCCTTGCTTCGGAAAACCCAAGCCGAGCCAGAACGTGAAAAGCAATGAAGAGCCGCAAAAGGCTCTTGTCGCTCTCAGCAGCAGTAGTCGGCTTGCCGGACGTTTTGATGCGAGAGTCGGTTGCAGAAAGATTCTCTTCTTGAAGGGCGAGGTCCAACACCTCATCTCGGATGGTCTCATTGATACGGAGCGGGGCGAATCCGGTCGACAACCGGTTCTCAAAGTCAATCCCCTGCGGGGTCAGCAAAGCCGGAGTGGATAAAATTGCTTACCTTGACAACTCTGGACACTTCCTTCTCGCCCTTCTCGTGCAAACGGTCTACCAACGCTTGCAATGCCGTCTGCTCAGCGAGCGCCTCATCCTCCCAGTCCTCCTTTGTAACTTTGTCCACCGACGAGGCCCTTCCCGCCGCCAAATGGGTATCTAGCTGCGGTCCGGCGGGTCCAGACTCATCAGTGAGATCTTGGGAAGGCGTTCCGACATCGGATTCTTCTTCGACCTTCTTCTTGGACGCAACGGAAGTGGTTGCGAAACCCCGGTTGACCGCTACTACGTCAGCTATCAGCTGGGTACAGCTTGGAGGGACCGACGTTTGAGTGAAAGTTTCTTCTTTCCCATCTCGAGGACTCCGGGGCTCGAGTGTGCCTGTGGAAAGGCTACTGCAGCTCTGGTAGACTTGGCTTGTAGATAGCAGCAACTAATATTATGGATGAAATGTCTCGAGTATATTACGACGATTGATTGAATTGGCACGTGACCTTCGGACTTGCGGCCGCGCGTATTTCGGCCGACACATTCAATATTCCCAGGACACTACACGCCTTGACAATCCTCGAGCTGGCTCGTTGACTACACCTGATCTTTCTCAAAAGCGCACCAGATCGCAATGAGTAGCCAGAATCCCATGCCAGAGGAGCATTCGGTGGATGAGATCGTAGGTCTCGGAGAAGACAGCATATGGTTCTCGACTGAAATTCCAGTTCCGAGCCCCTTCCCTCTCGGTCTCCTCGGTCCTTCACGGCGGGATACATCACCCTCTACTCCGATCATATCAATCTTCAGGCCGAAATCTGGTCAAGTCCATGTTCATATATCCAATCTTCATCACCGATGATCCGGACGCAGAGCAGGTCATCTCGAGTCTTCCTGGTCAAAAGCGATGGGGTATCAACAAATTGGAAGGCTTTCTCGGACCGCTAGTGAAGAAGGGCTTGAGGGGTGTCATCCTCTTCGGAGTGCCCATGAAGATGGAAAAGGTGAATCCTATACGAAAGAAGCTAATCCGTAGGACGCACGAGGAACTCCAGCCGACGATCCCTCTACGCCAGTCATCCAAGCGCTCAAACTCCTGAGCCGACTCTTTCCCCAGCTACTCCTAGCGATAGACGTCTGTTTGTGCGAATACACTTCCACCGGGCACTGTGGCATCCTCTCTTCACACCCCAACCCCGCTCACTCAGGTGCACCTACTCTCGACGCCGAGAGATCTGCCCAGCGGATCGCTGAGGTGGCCGTTGCGTACGCTCGCGCAGGAGCACATGTAGTGGCGCCGAGCGATATGATGGATGGAAGGATTCGTGCCATTAAGCTAGGCTTGATGCATGCGGGGTTGGCAAATCGATGCGCTCTGATGAGTTACTCCGCCAAATTCGCCAGCGGACTCTACGGACCATTTAGGTAAGTCTGACTTATATCACGCTCACTCCCAGGGAAGCAGCTGGTACAGGAACATCATTCGGTAATAGGAAGTGCTACCAGTTCCCTCCAAATGCAAGGCAACTAGCCCGTCGAGCATTAGTAAGTCTTACATAGTCCACCGCTAACTTTAGCGACGAGACGCCGAAGAAGGAGCCGATTTCGTGATGGTCAAACCTGGTCTTCCGTACCTGGATATCATTTCAGACGCCACCCAGGTTTGCCCAGATCTTCCAGTTGCCGTGTATCAAGTGAGCGGCGAGTTCGCAATGATACACGCTGGAGCCGAAAAGGGGATCTACGAGTTGAAGGAGATGGCGTTCGAGACCGTGGAAAGCATGGTGCGGGCTGGGGCTAGTATCATTCTTTCGTACTTTACTCCGGATTTCTTGGACTGGCTTGACGAGGAAAGGGCGTCGTAGTATAGTTTGTAAAGTAGAGATCAGTCATTACAAATCACCATTCATCGTCCGTCCGTCATCTAATCCATCCGCGATCGCAGTTGCCGGGTGATGACTTTGTCGTGCGTTCTGGCAAGTCAGCAGCGCTCGCTGTGTGTAAACTTACATGACGTGAACGATGGCTCCCCAACCGCTGAGGGCATCTCGGTCGACAGCGTTAAGCAGTGTCTGGGAAATGGTCTCAAACAGGTCTTCTGGTTCCTTTCGGTCAGTACCTTAATTAGGCTGAGGAGGGATAACTCACAAGGTCCGGCTCCCATAGTCCTTCGGCCATACCGTAGAGCTTATCCTGCGCTGTTCCGGCCACAGCAAAGTCTTTGGGTGTGGTGATGCAGCCGATCCTGTACTATCAGCACAGGCGGTCCGTGAACATACGTATCCATGGTAGAGATGAAGGGTTTGGGTTTGGGCTCGAGTTCGGTAGGGGTAGTCAAACCTGCGACGACGGGTTCTAGGAAATATGGGCCAAATCTGCCGATGTGTTAGTTCCGGCTTGCTCGTTCGGATGCCACAAGCCTACCTCTTCTCGTATAGTGTACTTGAAAGTAGATGCGTGAAAGTCTTTGGGGTAATCTCCCGCTCCTCCTTCATACGGTACATGTTGACGCGGAAACGTAGCTGTTCCCGCCTGTTCCTGTCAGCAGTCATGACAGACTACCGAATCATGCCGACCTACAGAGTGTAGACATCCGTCGCTAGACCCGGAAGACCGTAGTATAGCTTGTCATTCACTGGAAAGACCTAGGGGTCAGCTGCTATTAGTCGCGCGTGATTTTGTAGAATTTGCTGACCTTCTCAAAGTTCATGGCCACACCGACTGATTGCTGACCCAGCCTTAGATCAGAAGCGATAGCAACACAGTCTTTGCCTATCATCGCAACGACCGAGCCACCGTTATATTCCATGATGGACTGAAAGGGGGTCAATTAGGGTTGGGCAAGGGCGGCGCCGGAACTGTGGACTGACCATGATGGGCAAGGAGAGTCGGTGGACTTGTGAATGTAGAGATCTAAGATGTAGTGTGCCGAGGGGACAGTGTGAGCTGGACTATGTATAGTTGGATAGAGTGTGAATGATTAGTGCGCAGTGCCCGCTTCATCATCGTCGGAATGGCCTTAACTAGGAGGACTAAATAAAGACATTACGTTACATTCCTCACTAGTGGTCCTGGACGCGACTTGCTTTCATCCTATTCATTGCTCCCACACTCACTCACTCACTCACTCACTCACCCGTCACTACTTCATCATGACTACACACCCTAGATCTATCGCAGCTCTCACCCTCTCGTACGTCAGCGCTTATGCAGCCGTCCTCAACTAGACTCACACAATTAGCCACTCAATTAAACAAGCACTACATGAGGCTGGATACTTCGCCGCCGACCAGATCTTGCTCACATCAGCTGCCGACTTGAGTACAGGTGAAGCCATGTCTGCAGCGGACTACTGCAATGAGGAGCTGATATACTTAGAACTGACCATCACCTTATCCCAAGCAGAAGATATCCTCCGGCAATGCGGGAACCCTCCAGGTTAGTGAAACATGGCGCCCGGCAATTAATGCTATAAGGTTCCTCTCGTCAGTCGTCTCCAAGAGCGATGGACCTTGGAGATGGTATACCGGGGCCATATATGAATCCCATTCACACCCAGGCCATACTGTCATCGACAGCGGCAGACCTTCTGTCCTCGACATCGCTCCCACACTTTTCAACCTTGTCCCAGAGTCTCGACTCGCTCATCGCGCAGCACACCGCTAGGGGATCGGGAGGAGACGACGTGGACGTCGAGGAATCGGGATCGATCATGCCCGGTATGACTGTCGAGATATCGGGTCCACCTGGGATCGGCAAGACCAGCATGGCGATAGGCCTCGCTCTGGGAGCGCGGATGGGCCGAAGAAGGAAACGCAGGGACGTTCCACCGGACAATGAAAACGCTGGAGAGGTGCTCATCATTGGTAAATAGGCCTCACATCATCGATTCCAGAAGCTAAGAAGCAGATACGGAGGGCGGACTCGCTCCGGATCGCCTTTACAAAGCCGCCGAGACGTTAACAAAATCAAGCAAGAGTAAGTCTCATGCCCCTAGCAGTGATTTATCTGATCCTAAAGTCAATGTGACGTCCATCTTACAAGGAATACACCTCGTTCGCGTTGCGACTCAGGTCCAAATGATTGGGTTTCTTAATCTGCTGGACGAATGGTTGAGAGAACATCCTAAAGTCCGTCCCAATCTGAGTGGCTTCGACTTGTCACTGACTTAAGCAGGTCAATCTCGTTGTTATAGACAGCCTCAGCTTTCATTTTCGTCAACCGAATCTTGACCTTACTGTCCGGCGGCGCATCATGGATGTGTGAGTTTCTTTTAGAGTCGAGGCACGCGCGACTGAAACTCTAGTGTGAAACAGCAAATTGGCAAAGCTACAACAGTCCATCATTGTGCAGTGCGGCTATCCGAGTTCATTCGATGCAGCGCTGACCAGGAAGGTGGTTATCACAACCCAAATGTCGACGAAAGTCCTGTCGGCCGAAGGCAAGCGAGTCAACTTTGATACAGGAGAAAAGGCGGTTCTTATGCCTCAGCTTGGTAAGTTTCACGCCTCACCCGTCTGTCTAAGCTCACATCTCAGGCGAAATGTGGCAGACGTCGTCAACCCTGCGCATAGCACTGTTCCGCGGGCCTGACGGGAACGAGGTGAGGTATGCACATGTGGGGACAAGCTCTCACAGCGATCCCAACGGCGACTGGGCGTGCTTTGACATCGACGTGAGTCTCGGCTTACGATATGAGCTGATTGCCCAGACCGATGGCCTGCCAATGGATGTCGAAAACACAAAATGAGAAACGAGTCATCTAAAATGCATTTTCACTTCTGCTCCGAAATTCCCTGAACTTGCCCATCTAGTATCCGGACGGTCTGGCCTGGCTTGTGTCATATGCCCTGATCAGTCTCGCTTGTTCCTGATTATTGGTCTCGGTCTGACTGAAGGCGAAGCCTCTCTGTCGGCGCATACGCTGCGTAGCGCGAACCTTTTTGATAGCTTTTTGAAATCTAGGGTCAGTTGGATAGTGATTGTAACTCACTGTTCCTGCCTGGGTCGGTAATCGGACAGATTAAACTTTTGAATCTCCTGCACGATGTGGTAGTCGCTTGGCCGGTATGTTCGAACATAGTATTTCCAAACGTAGTCTCGCAGAAGGCAGATTACAGGGAAGAGGAAGACGCAAAAGTAGAAGATGGCATCTCCCCATAACCTTGGGACAATTCCTCGGTAGGGCCTCGAGAGACGGATGAAGGGGGCGACAAAGGCGTAGAGCGGTAAGGCGAGCATCGTGAAGAGGAAAGAGCCCGGGATCGCTGCGAGTGTGTACTTGGTCCAGACGCTAAGGGGTTAGTCAGGGTCTGACGGGGTACGAACAAACATACTCTGATATCAAAGCGGCTTTGCCGAGTACAGTGAGGAGCACAGCCAGATAAAGGGTAGTTCCCCATACCCAAAGGCCAGAGTTTTGACCGTTATCCTGGATCAGATCCATTCTAAAGGCTAGCGCGGAGAAGGCAAATAGGATCTGCGTGTCAGCAAAGTCCGCTGTAAAGACTTACGATACTGTGATAGATGGCATTGGCGACCCAGTAGAAGAATCGAATGGGCGCGAAGAAGTGATTTTTCTGCCCCAGCTGATAGAGTTGCGGGTATCGATCGAGCATCCGCGCCGAGACGAATTGGTCGAAAACTCCAATCACGAGTGGAGGAAGAATCGTGAAGATGACGTTGAAGAATGTCATGGTCCACCCTTCGAAGGCAATTTGACCCGAGAAGTCGTTGAACCAGGAGTACTGATATGTAAGCGATGCACCGATACGTCAAATATGGACTCACCCAGAATAAGGTCATTGCGAAAGTGATGTTCTTGTAGAACGAGTCTAGGTATCAGCGAGTTAGGGCAAATTGGCTCACAAAGAATGAGCTTGGAAAGGCGTTGATAACTCCACGATCCATGAACGAGCAATAATTTTCGCAAGAACCGGAATTGAGAAATAGCGACATCTGCAGATCGAGCAGCCTGCAGGCCCTATTTGTCAGCTGGAATTGGAAAGACTGCTTACCTCTACACCGGATATGCCTACTCCGACATGGGCAGCCTGAATCATGCTGACATCGTTCGCGCCATCACCAATGGCAAGTAGAGGCGCCTTAGTGCTGCGCTTGACGAGTTTGACAACCAAAGCTTTCTGCAGAGGTGAAACTCGGCCTTATCGTCAGCCACGTCTGGCGTACGCGCTTGTTCCTGACTCACAACAAATGACAGCTTTGCACATGACCGCCAGTTCCAAAAATACGTCCGAGCACTCCTTCTCTAAGGCGAAAGTCAAACTCTTGCCGTCGATAATAAGAGCCAACTCCTCAACATCACCACCCATCCGCTGATTCTTGATTGCAAACAAGCGTTTATTTAGAAGGTCGGAAGTCTCGGCCTGCGACTCCGTATTGATGAATACCAAATTCATCGACTCGGAGATCAGGCGACATGAAAGACCAATGTTAATGGCCGTTTCCTGTCGATCGCCAGTGAGAACCCAGATCTACCGTCAGCTTGGTCATACCCAGGCTCACCTTTATGCCGGCTTGTTGCAGAGTGTGAATAGCATCGGGGACGCCCTCTTGCAACTTGTCCTCGATGGCCGTTGCTCCAAGCAGCTGCAGGTTTTGCTCGATTATCTCGGCGGCTCGGTCGAGGGCATCTGCTCTCCCTGATAATTGGGATGCTGCGCCGTCGTAAATCGCCGCCCATTTCGCATACTCCTCCTCGGATATGTCCCTGTAGGCCAGACACAGTGTCCTGAGACCTTCGGTGGCGTAATCCTGCTCGTCAGCGATGTCAGTTGCGAACTCACCTCAAGATGCACCAGGGTAGGCTCGGAGAAAGATTGACTCGGTGCTAGACGTTCATAGATGACGGTGTCGGCGCCTTTAGTGAAGAGCTTGATCCTGCCATCGGGACATCGTACTACGGTTGACATTCGTTTCCTCGTCGAGTTGAACTCGCATACATTGAGGATTTCGAACTCTTGCGATTGGCCTTCGATGTCGATGAAGACTGATTTGGGTTTTCGGGTCTGACATTAGCACCTTCCGACGGGCTGAGCTCACGTGGAATCGATATCCTAGCATTTCGGCACCTGCAACCAAAGCCGCTTCGTCGGGACTGGAGGCTTGGTAGATCACTTTGCCGTCTTTGATCTCCGGTATCACTGTGTGGCAGACGGACAGCAATGACAAACTGTGGTCAGGCAGAGCCCCAAAGATTTGCTCACAATTCGCGAATCACGAATCCCTCTTCATTGTCCTCCATTGACCGCTCGCGCAGAACGTCGAAAGTCTTTTGTCCCTGTTCCCTCTTGGCGTCATCCACCGTTTGTGCGTACATGGTCCCGTAGATACTGCATTCTTGAAACTCCATCTCGTTTCGGGTGAGAGTCCCAGTCTTGTCGGAAAAGATATATGCGATCTGACCAAGTTCCTCGACAAGGGACGAGGTTCGACACAGAGCGGGCGTGTCCGTTGGAGCATAGTACATGTCGAGATCAGAGTTGATGAGAGAGGCTTGCCAAAATTTGACCACTTCAATCGTCATGATGAGCCTGTCATCAGCGTCGTCGTCTTCAGCACTTACGAAATAGGAATCAAGTTGTTGTAGAGTATGATGAATGTCAAGATATTTTCGACAAACTGCCGGGCTAGAGGTCAGCGCCCGTTATGCACAGCAACATACCGCGGTTTGGAGTGTTGGCGCCTAGGGCCAGGTACCAAGTGTTCGCATCATATATCCACTGTCATCAGTTGGATCACTTCTCCAACTCACACTGCGAATACTGTTTCCGACTGTTGATACCAGTGACAGTATTATGAGTAAGACAAACAGATACAGAATCTGCATGTTGACTTGTCGTTCGACAGCCGTACGTTTGATAGGAGCATCACTAATGTCAGCGACGTCACACGCCGTACCCACGTAGCATTTCTCATCAATTTGGTCTCGTGGCCGGCATTGACCACCACTCCGTAGACCCATTCCGTATTTCGCAGCTGAGCTCCGCGCAGCAACATCTGATTTGGCCCGACTGGAATCTTGGTCGGAGCCGCGCCGGGCATGGAGGAAGACAGATGGAAAGTTCCGTCGTAGGTGTATAGGGAGTCATTTGGAGGTTCGCTGAGCAAGTGACCTCGGAGCATTGACGCGGCGTGAGGATTCGTCAAGGAAGCAGTAGCGGGATGGGCTTGCTTGATCTTCAAGTTCGTCTCACTGGCTGTCAGCACAAGCCGAGAATCCACTCACCCATCCAAATTGGCAGTTTCTATGTATGCCAGTCCGTCCGGTTCACTACTAGCGAGAAGAACCATATCGGCCGGAATGAATGCGTTAGCCGCGAGTCGGACAATATCTCCCACTCGTATTCTCCGCCATGGCCGCTGTTCGAATTGCTGGTTGACCAAGACCTCAGAGGGATTGTTGTTGAGTGACCTGTCGGATGCATGGCGTTTCTGCGGCGTTAGTTTGGTTTCGGGGTTGACACTCACAAAGTCCTCTCTGATCTCCTTCACCGCACTGGCAATCAAGACAACAGCCAGCGGCACGATGGTGGTATATCGACCCGTAGGTGACACGTTTGGTACTTGCTGTATACAGGCTAGAGGTCAACACAAGCTGAGACGCGAAGGTGACGGACTTACCAGTGAACAAGAAGAACAGGTTCGCGGACCTGGAGAATTCGGCTGACATGTTAGCGCAGAAGACGTCTGGTTAAACTCACAGAACAGGAACTTTGGCAAGAAGGTGATGGGTCCATAATTCCCCGTCGACACTGAGTTATTCTCAAAGCCTTTGACGCGGTTGGCTTCGGGGTCGTTCAATGCAAGCTCCCTGGGAACCCCGTCGAACTTGCTCTTCCTACGCAGCAATTTGTTGAGACCTAGAGTCCAGTCCACATCCGTGAGGTGATCTTCCTTGATTCTCGCCCATCTACTCCGGGACTGCTTCCGCGCGTAGGGACCAGACTGGGGGTTGGAGAACGAGTACGCCGAAGGTCCTTCGTCATCCTCAAAGGGATCTGCCCCGTCTCTAGTGTACGGCTTTCCGCCATAGGTCTTGTCCCCGTCATCAATATCGGTAAATCCAGCAGGCATAACTCCCGATGCAGCGAGGGGTTCGGAGGCATCTCGGCGGGTGCGGTCGCGGTACCCACTTAACGAGTTCAAGTCGGAGGTAGATGGTTGAGCAGGTAGGTATGAAGAAGACTGTGCCGGTCCGTATTCATCGTCGCTGACATTCAGCTCGGTAGGATCAAGCTTACCTACTCGTCGAAGAAAGGATCTAGAGCATAGCCATGCTTTGCGTCTCGCTGACTTGAGCTAGCTTGGCCTGTGCCATATCCCCCTAGATTCGCCTCTGGAGAAAATAGCTGAGGAGAGCTGCCTCCGTCCTCGAAAGGGTCATGGTGCTGTGAAGTCTGTGTTCTGTGTGTGTTGTGTACGAGGGCGTCGTCGAATGGGTCATCGAGGTGCTGCACAGACATGACTAGCGACAATCATGTATGGTATGGTTCAATCTCATCACTTTTGCATGCATACAGAGTGTTTGAGGCTAGGACGCGACCGACACACAGCTTTACGAGGGGGATCAAATACGTTCTCACCCGCGTACCGTACTGAAGACATGCATCAGAGCACTCGCATCATCGCCATCGACCGCGATTATAAAAGACCGGAAGATAGGAGTCCGGGGCAGATGACTAAGGGAGACACTGCTAACGAAGAGGAAGAAACAAAACACCCCTCGCCAGATGATAGGAAATGCAGAAATCTAATCAGGCCGCCTTTGCCTCCTCGTCGACTGCAGCCAGCGCCTTCTGTAGCTTGTCGGTTGGTGTGACTTTTGGTTCGCCGTAAACGTCAACCTTCTTGAGAAGAGCCGCGATATCGTCCTCGGACAAGGCGAGACTTCGCATGAAGAGGGCGATGGCTTTGTACGCCTGGGGGAAGTCGATCGAATCGTCGTCCAGGCTGACCATGTGCGCTTCGATACTGCATGATCAGTAAAGATATCACCTTGCAGCATCCAGAGACTTACCCCTGCTTCAATACCTCGACAGTGGCCACATTCTCCGCCAGCGCCAATTTAAGACCCTTGGCAATGACCTCGGCATCCTTGTACTTAGACAAACGGAACGCCTCGTCGACTAATTGCAGAGACAATAACTGCTGTCGTGACTCTGGCAACGCCTTGTAGTACTCGACGATATCTTCTGGATTCCGCGATCCTCCCATGTCCTTCTCACCCCATAATTCCTTCATGTCCGATGCGATTTTCGTCTTGGCCGCATCCTCGGACATGACCGCAGGTGCCTTCTCTGCCTCGGGCTCCTCCTCCTCGGCCTCCTCGTCTTCCTCCTCTTCGCCCTCCTCCTTCTCCTCTCCGGGCATTGGTACCGATCGAGGTTTCAGGTTGAGCTTCGGGCGCTCAGCGGCCGCCTCAGCTGCAGGTTCTGGGGCATCGTTTAATGCACTAAACATGTTGGCGGTGGAGGCTTGTCGGGAAAGGGGAGGAGTGGCGGCATTGGGCTTGCCTCGCTTGCTGAAAACGCTAGATGGTCCGGCAAACGTCGGTCCAGCTCCAGAAGTAGTGATTTTGCCCAGGTTGGACATGTCGGCGGGTCGTTGAGGTAGACGGACAGGCTGTTGGACTGACTGCCAGTCATTGCCGTCCCGCTGTCGCCCAGCTCGCGAACCCCCGCGGGACATTGACTCGCGACTGGACTGCGCAGCGTGCGCCGTCTTTTGCGCTTGCTCTTTGGCCGCTTGTTGATGGATCTCGGCGATAGTCATGACGCTGGACTGAGTCTTCTTTGACTTCCAGCCGTGCTTTTGCAAGTCCATAATATCCTGAGGTCAGCTGCGAACCCATGCACTAACTCACCATAATCATGAACTTCAATCTCGACGAGGTGCCTGGCAGCTTGACGATGATGTCCAACCTCGCCATGACCTGGTCCATGGACTCTGGCGCTTGCGCCTCCAGCTGTCCACCGACAGTCGTCAACAGCTTGCAAGTTGATTCGATGTCCTCCTCGTCGGGGTCGGTGGTGTTGGACAGAAGAGTGACAAGACATGTGCGGATGACTTTGGTGGAAATCATCTCGAGTTTGTATAACTCTCCCACGAGCTGCACCAGACCCAGCCCTCGCCTCTTCGCCTTTTGCGCCGCATAGTATTCGTCTGACAGCATCGCAGCTTCCGCCTCTTTTCCAGACTCCTTGTCCTGTTCCGCCTTGGCAAGACGCTCTTGGTCTTCCAGACTCTTCGCCGCTGCGGCAGTCACGGCTTCCTCCCTGGCCTTCCAACCAGCCTCGAAGTCCATCTGACACCGCCCAATGAGGTATTTTCGGAACAAGACACCACCCGACAGTGGCTTGCCATCGATGATCTCGGTCACGTCTGGGTCGAGATCGTCCAGGAGTTTACGACATAATCGACCGTACATCGCCGACCAATGCGCCTCATCGGTGGCCTTCTCAAACACCTGTTTGATGACCAGCTTGAGCGACATACCGTCCGT
The DNA here is from genome assembly GCA_001600615.1 of Dioszegia crocea. Taxonomy (NCBI): domain Eukaryota; kingdom Fungi; phylum Basidiomycota; class Tremellomycetes; order Tremellales; family Bulleribasidiaceae; genus Dioszegia; species Dioszegia crocea. The sequence goes on from BCKK01000003.1 coordinate 805,191, forward strand.
CTCATTCTTGGACCGATTCGCCCACTCGAGAATTTGCTTCGAAATCGAGTCAAACTTCTCCTGAGTAAGTTTGTTGAGAAGAGATTTGACCTTTCGCTCGACGTATGCGGGCGAACTTTCGTCATTATCGGTGGGTCGAGCTTTGACCCATGAGTTGTTGCTGACTGCCAATGGCGCGACTTCGGGTTCGTGGGCGAAAGAGGGAGGGGGAGGTCGTGGGCGTGCGTGGCCGCGCTGGCTCCTGACATGTCCACCGCGGGAACTGGAAGCACCCATGGGTGGCAGACCTTGTAGTCCGCCTTGGCCCATGGGGCGGCCTGACGGGGTCCGGTTCCCTTTCATGACCAGCGACTGTTGATAGCGGTCGTCGCTGGTAGTCCCCCGGATATTGCTGAAGTTACCCATACCGAATGCGCCCATGCCCTGGGCAGGACGCGCCAGGCCGCCAATGCCGAGACCGGCAGCTGCGCCACGGCCAGTGGCGGGACGGGCACGACCGCCTCGACCGAATCCGCTAGTTGTGTCGGCCTCAAGACCAATATCCTCCAACGAAGGGAGTCCTTCTGGCTTCTCCTTGCAGACTTGCATGAATTGCAGAAGGAAGCTTCTGTCATATCGGTATTTGCCAGATTCGGCATTGTCATTTAGACCAGAGATGGGGGGGTTGACCGACGAGGGGTAGGTGATGGTGGACAGGTCAGAAATAGGCTGAGCCGCGGTCAACGCGGAGAAGGGCTCCTCCGTGACCTCAGTAAGGGCGGGAGAACTGATAGCGATGGGAGTGGGTTTGGGGGGCAGCCCCGCGACGGATGGGGAAGAAGGGGTCGACTCTGCCGTCTTTACAGCCTCAGCAGCTTTATCAGCAGCCGCCTTCTCTGCGGCGGCTTTGTCGGCGCTCTCCTGCTGAGCCCTTTCCTCCTCCTTCTTGGCAGCCGCTTCGGCTTCTGCCTGCTCCTTGTCCGCCTTTTCTTTGGCTGCCTGATCTTCTTTCGCCTACACGTTAGTATGCTCGTGGGCGGAACTTACCTTCTCGTCAGCCAAACGCTTCTCCTCCGCCTCCTTGGCCTGCCTCTCCTTGCGCTCTTTGCGCTCAATCTCCTCTTGCTCCTCTTGCGCCTTGATCTTTGCCATATTGGCCTCCTCCTTCATTCGCAGCTTCCTCTGCTCTTCTGATTCAAGCCTCACTACTACCGGGAGAGAAGCTGGCTTTTTAGCCGGAGTCACCGCTTCGACTGGCGGTGTCTGAGGCGTGGACGCGCCGTTCGCAACAGGCTTGGCAACCTCCTTGATGTCAACCTCGGTTCCATCGGGTCGAGCAAATTTAATCGCTTTCGACGACGTTCTAGGTGTAAACGATGCGGCGCCACTAGACATCGAAAAGGAGCCAGGGGATGGGTTAGGTACGAAGGTTGAAGCGCTCGGGGTGAACGACGGGGGTTGCATAGGGCGGGAGGGAGTGGAAGGGGCGAGCGTGGGAGTGCGGCCCTGCGGAGTATGGTGTGGGCTGGCTCCGTTGTTGTTGGGCAGGCCAGTAGGCAGAAGGGCCGGGGATTGCATAGCATGAGAGCGAGCAGCCATCATCTGAGCATTCTGGGGATGTTGCTGCGGAGCCCACTGTGGCTGTTGTTGCTGCTGCTGCATGCTGTTGTAAGGTTGCATTTGCGATTGCTGCTGTGGGTAGTATCCGGGCTGAAGTCAGTAGTTGACTTAATTTTCCACTCACGTAGAATTGAGGATTGAACTGCATATATTGTCCCGGTGGCATGCCGTATGGAGCGTTTGGACGCGACATTTGCTGATAGTTGGGCATAGCTGGATTTATGGGGGGAGAACGGTTCGAAACGGGAGGGCGGAATGACTGCTGGTTGTAGGATGGTCCGTTCTGGACCGGGGGAAGGTTCTGACCCATCGATTGACGACGTTCGGCCGGCTGAGTGGGCTTGCTGGTGAACATGGAGTGCATATCCAGCTGCTTCTTCGGCGCGGGGATTGGCTGAGCGTTCCCATCATTCAAGGCACTCGACTTGCGCGTGAGCGCTTTGACAGAGTCAGGATCGGTGGAGTCGGCCTCGATCGAGCCGAAAGACTTGACTTGGTCGGCGAGATGGCCGCCAGTCATGGATGGCGCGGCGGGGGAAGAGGATAGATTGGGATTGGGAGAGTCCACCGTGCCGAAAGCAATGTTGCCTCGTTTGATGTCCATACCACCTCCAACCATGAGACTGCCCTTTCGAGAGTGACCTATGGGCACGGGAGCACTCCCATTGGACCCGTTGCCGTTCAAGTTAACGGTTACGCCATTTGCCTGAGGAGTGCCGTTGATATGGGGAGAAGAGGAGCCGGAATTAGCCTGAGAGGGAGGCCCACGGTTCCACACGTTTGCAGGAGCAGATACGGCGTTATTTGTGGGCGGGTTAGAAGTCGCAGTGGTGGAGCTCATTGAGGGGAAGGGGAGGTGAGAATGAGGGTGCTTTTGGGTTGCTGCTAGAATTAGCCTGATCTTTATGCCGCAAGTCTGGAGCTCACTTGTATTGTCAGGAGTGGCGCGGTCCTAAGCTACTTGGTAGCTAGAGCGGATGCGAAAGATCCAAACGAGATGACAATGACAGCTGCAAAGATTTTTGCCGCCGATTTTTTTGATCTTTCCCAGGGGGAGATGGGCCAGCCGTCGAAGATGGCGAGCTGGGGTCGAGGAAGGGAGGACACTGAATGTGTCCCTGTGTGTACCGTGTGAGGGTATAAGAGATGAGCAGTAGTCTGTGTAGACCGTGTTAAGGGAAGAAGAGAGAGGGAGAGCAAGGGCAGAGGCCACCAGGGGAGTGGCGATTTCGCCCTTTGTCAACCCCGAAATTTTGATCCCGCTTTCAACCAGCGACTACTCTTCCTTTGTAGCCAATCCAGCCCTCAAACCAGCAGCATTGTACACTATACATTACACAGTCACGCGGAAGAGCAGAGGAGATGCGCATATTGTCCGTTCGTGAAAATCCTCCCTCACTCATCGTCGCCGTCGTCCGACAGGTCGACATACTTTGCCACCTTGGTGGCCCCTCTTCCAGTCCGCGCTGTAATCGCGCGTGGAGGTGGTACAAAGTCGTCCTCGTCAGATCTGCCATGTCAGCTGGGCTCATTACACGGCTAACTGCTAACTCACTCGTCAAAATCAGAATCTGCCTTCTTGACACCCTTCTTGACACCCTTTGCCGGCATACTCGCTTCAGAGTCGTCAGAATCCGCGGGCGCAGGTTTGGCTTTCGCCTTGCCCTTCGCCTTTGGCTTAGACTCTTCTTCCGACGCACTACCGACTTTCTTCCCGCCCCCCGCTTTCTTTGAAACAATGTAATCATCCGAGTCGTCCGAGTCTACTTCGATAGGCTTCGAGGCTGGCTTTTTGGTCTTGGCCGACTCTTTAGGGTCGTCGCCTTTCGGCTTCCGGGCTGCCGGTTTGGCTTTGGTTTTAGTGAAAGCGTCGAGTGTACCCTGAGTGGGATCCTTCTTGACCGTTTTGGCCGGAGCGATAGTGACTACAGTCAGTGTTGTCATGTTCATTACTCACTCTCATCATCCGAAACAGCCAGAATAGTAGCTTTTGCCGGAGCTTTCGCCTTGGCGGTCTTCTTTGCTGGAGGCTTCTCTTCATCGGACGAGGCGCTTTTACTGAAGATCAGCAGGGTAGAAGCGTAAACTTACACTCTCTTGAGAGGCGACTTCACGGGCGATTTGTCAACCTTAGGCTTTGGTACAGACTTGGCCTTTGGTTTTGCCGCCTTGACGACAAAGTCATCGTCCTCTTCAGAGTCTTCGCCAGCAGCCTTCTTCTTGCGCTTGGCGGCCGCCTTGATTGCAGCTTTCGGCTTGGGCTTCCCAGTCTTGGCTGCTGTTATGTCCTCTTCAAGGAGTAGCTACACGTCAGATTTGATCAAGATCAGAAGACGTACCTCCCACTCTGCTTGAAAGTTGTCAAGATCGACATTCCAGATGTCTTGCGGTGAGAGTTTGAGTAGCTCAATCAACTCTGCTTCTTTGACATTCCGCTCATTCAAGAGTTTTTCAACCTTTCGTCAGCTGCATTCAAACTCAGACTCACCTTCTCCGCTGTCAGACTCCAGATCGCCATTCCCAACAAGTAGTCGTAGTCACTCGCCTGTCCCTCTTCTTCTTCCTCCACTGGTTCCGTTTCGCCCTCCTCCTTCTGCTTCTTGGTCTTTGGGAAGGGCTTGAATTTGAGATCACGCAGTTCCGCCACAATCACCGTCTTCCTCTTATTTGACACTGTGAGGTCTTTGGTGATGATCATTTGGACAAATCGAGCCTGGTTTGACAGGCGTTCGAATTGTCGGTTGAGCTCATCCGCCATGTATTGCTATCGTCAGCTCGCTCATGAGCTGACCCACCTTTCGCAGACCATAGTATTCCAGTCGCTTGTGGTAGAAGTCCGACAAGATGTCCTCGGCCGAGGCATACTTCTTGATCTTACCGTTAAGATCAAAGCACACCATATTGCCGGTAGTCATGGTGGTTGTCATTTTGAACTTCTTCTCGAGACCTTCCGCCTCGGCACTTTGCATGTCCTTATCGGACATGTGTACTTTAAAGTGCACAGTGGTGTCAGTGTGGTGTTCTTCATAATCCTGACGTCAGCTTGGCGTGATTGTGACTCACCTTGACACACGGCGGCGCTTTATCTCCTGCACCCGTGACGAACTCCTCCAACATCTCTTTGAAGTCCTGTGTCCACTTTCGGATAGGTAACTCGGTAATCTCGATAGTTGCGTCATCGAGTTTCTCCAAAATCCCACTGATCTTGAACTTGTCCTGCTCGACTCGCTCAATCGACCCCCTAAACCCTCTGAACCATGGGTTCATCCGCTCGGGATCCTCACCCCGCATCATGCGCCGAAGATTCTCGACAATCTCAATGGGGTTGTAGTTTGGAATTTGGGTCGACCAACCTGTTCCGATACCGTCGGCACCGTTGACCAGTACCATGGGGATGACGGGCATGAAGTATTCGGGTTCGATGGAGGAACCATCCTCGACGAGGTAGTTGAGCAGTCCATCGTCGTTTGGGTGGAAAATCGCCCGGGTCATCCGGGGGATAGCAGTGAAGATGTAACGAGCACTAGCAGCGTCTTTACCACCCTACAATCAGCTGGATCGTGTGGTCGTACTCACGGCAAGACGGGTACCGAATTGACCATTAGGAGAAAGCAGGTTGATGTTGTTGCTTCCGACGTAGTTTTGCGCAAGACCGACAATAGTGGTGGTGAGGGAGATTTCGCCGTGGTGGTACGCCGTCTTTTCCGAAACGTAGCCGACCAGCTGCGCAACCTTGATCTCCTTCTGCAGGTTTCGTTTGAAACAACCGTAAAGCACTTTACGCTGGCCGGGTTTGAGACCGTCCGCCACCGAAGGGATTGATCGGATGTTATCGGCCATGGAGAAGAGGATGAGCTCCTTGTTGACAAAATCGGAGATGGGAATCACATCGACATTGTGATCGAGGAAGGTTCCAGGCTTGTACTGCCTCAACCACTCCTTTCGGTCGTCCGCCTTTTTCTTGTTGAACGCCATGTCGATGAGCAGGCGGTCGTCTGGTGTCATGGCGTCGAAAGCTAATCGATGCTTGCCCAAGTCGTTGAAGTACTTTTTGGCATCGGCAGATGTGCTTGTCCCGAGACCCTGATGTCAGCTGGGCGATATAGGTACCCACCTTGTAGTACTTTGACTCCCATCCTCGGCCTTCGTTGTTCTCCTCCTTCCATTCTTCATATTGGGGGATAGTGTAGAAAGTCTTTTCCTGTTTGCCCTTCCACACCTTGACGATAGGGGTGATGAATTCGACGAGGAAATCAGGTAGACGCAAAAGAGATGGGTGGAAGTGATCAAAGAAGTTGATGAGCAGACCCTTGATATGCGATCCATCGTGATCCTGATCAGTCATGATCATAAGATGACCATACCGCAGACTGTCGGTGCTCGTGTAGTTTGTGTTGGATTTTAGGCCCAGAATTTGTTTGATGTGCTGGATCTCGGTATTCTTCATGATCTGGTCGTGGCTGGCTTCGCGGACGTTCAGCAGCTTGCCTCGGATGGGGAAGACACCGTAATGGTCTCGGCCGACGACACCGAGGCCGGAGACGGCCAAGGCCTTGGCAGAGTCTCCTTCGGTGATGATGAGGGTGCAGTGTTTGGCGTTTCTACCTCCGGCGCTGTTGGCATCCTCCAATTTGGTGATTCCGGTGATTCTACATCAGCACCGGACGAATCCGACTCACCTCGTGCGTTTGGACCCATCCGTCTTTTTCATCGCCTGATCCTGCTTGAACTTGGCAAGACTCAGAACGCTGTCGATGATGCCAGATTTGGAAACTTGTATCAGCGAGGTCAGATTACAACTTACCCTTTTTGATGAACTCGTCCTTCAATTCGCATTTACTGCCGAATGCCGAGCTCTTCAGTGTCAAGGTCTCCTTGGTCTGAGAGTCGAAGGCGGGGTTCTCAATCATGGCGTTGATGAAGATCCACATGTAGCCTTTGATTTGGAAAGGCTTGACGGTGATTCCCTTGTGCTTTTTCTTGATCTGCTCCAGCCTGGGGTCAGCTTGATCGGGAGACCGACTTACAGCTTATTCGCCAGCTGGGTCGTGATCATCTCGACGTGGGTCCCGCCCTTGGACGTTGAGATTGAGTTGACGAAAGACACATGTCGCAACTCGCCATCTGACAAAGCAAAGGCTATCTCCCATCGAGGATGGACGGCTTCATATACGACCACAGGTTTGGCCATGGCGTCACCTCCAGCTTCGGCCTGGGCCTGAGTTGCCGAATTCAGATACATCTCAACGTACTACTTGTCAGCTGGAAGTGATACTTCTCTTACCTGTTTGAAGTTGGTGATTTTGATCCGCTCGTCGTTGAGATGGACCTTGATACCTTTGACCGTACCGGCCATGTCGTACACTCGCTTAGTGAGCAGAGAGTATGTGTCATCGTCAATCTCGGTCATCCCAAATCGGGGGAGATCGGGTGTGAAGGTGATTTTCGTCCATTCTTCGCCTTTCTTGTTCTCGGTGATCTGCCGTCAGCCACGCACTAGTCAAGACTCACCTTGGGCGTGCCCTTCTTGCCCATATTCTCGCTGAAAACCTGTCGATACTTCTTCCCGTTGACCTTGTCCGCAGTCTCGACGACTGAGGGTTAGCTTGGCCGAGACTTGAACTCACTGAACTCCTTGGAATAGATGTTGGCCAGTTTGGCTCCATAACCATTCCTTCCTCCAGTCAACTTTTTCTGGTCATCGTCGTAATTGCTCGATGTGAGACTGCGATGAGCTTGATCGTTAATGTAAAGCTCACAGGTGCCCGAAGATCATCTCAGGAATCATGATTCCTTCTTTCTTGTGCATTTCCACCGGAATACCGTGACCGTCATTGTGCACGGTTATTTGACTCTTCTCGCGGTCAATGGTGACCTTGATGAAGCTCATTGTTTCGTCGTTGACCTGTGGTCAGCTCGGGGACTCCTCTCTATTATACCTTATTATCGGCGGCATTGACAAGTATCTCATCGAAAATCTTGAAGAACCCAGGCACATAGGTGGTTTTCCTGGCGTCAGCCGAAATCATCACTCGATACTTACTTGTACGCCATGCATTTCTTCTCCGAGTTGAACACCCACATATCTTGGCTGACAGCCTCGACAGATCCAATGTAGGTATCAGGACGTTTAAGCACATGTTCCAATTGCGAAAGCTGGACTCTCAGCCAGTGCTGACTGATAGACTTACCTTCTGGTACATCTCACTGGCACTCTGCTTTCCCGCAGCCGGTTTGCTGGGCCCTGCAGCGTTCTCATCATCATCATCATCAACAATAGCCTTGCTGGCCTTTGCTTTGGGCTTGGCCGGTGTGACCTCGCCATCGCTGTCGCTGGGATCAGACATTGAGTTGTTGGGTGCGTGCTTTTTCGCTGCGAGAGGTTTCTTCGCTGGCGCTTTCTTTGCCGCCGGGGCCTGATGATCAGCATAGTCTCTGGTGGATAGTCTCACCTTTGCGACCTTCGGAGCAGCGACCTTCTTCACTGGCGCCTTCTTGACTACCTTGGGCGATTCCGCATACCCTTCAGATCCGCTGTCGGGGTCGGATGCGAACCCGGCCGATTCTGTGCTGGACATGGCGAGTGACGAACAGACGCGGGTGGGTACTGCTCTTGTCGATGACCCTATCTGACAATGCCAGGGGGAGAAAGTGTGGATACCGTGGAGTGTGTGAAAAGGCCAAAGATGTTGAAGGAGAAGTTGTTTACAGGGACCAAAGTGAAGATATCAGGCGCGGGTGACGCGCCTAACACGCGTCAAATAGGCACGTGACTTGGCTCACTGTATCCGATATTCGAGGATGCACAGCTAGCTAGGTCTAACATCCCTTCACCTAGATGCATGAGCAATGGGCGTACAGCTCTCCCACACAGAGAAGCTTGCTCTCTGTCTGGCAGCTGGTATCGCTGTCAGACTCGCCTGCTTTCTGACCGTCGTTCCAGCCACGCTGCAACGTCGTCCAGAGCTGACTTCTCCCCTGACGTCCTTTCGAAGTTGTGCGTATCACGTCACAATCCAAGCTGACTGACAGTACAGGAGGGGTTGTTTCTATATGGCAAGGGGGCCAACCCATATGATGGAGGCGTATTCTATCATGTGCGACTCAGACGGGACACGCTGACATGCAGTCCCCCATCTATTTGGCCCTGTTTTCACGGTTGAACCCCATACCTCTGCTCTGGGTGGTTGCGGACGCTATTGGCGCCCTGGCCCTGGTCCGGATAAAGGAGTCTAGAGTCAAAGGGAGCAGTAGCTACATGACTGCTGCTCTGTGAGTCGAGATCTGAAGCCGGGCTGACTACAGATACCTTTTCAATCCTTATATCTTGTTTTCATGCCTTTCTCGGTCGACGGCTGTGCTAGAGAACGCAGTCCTATTACTGGCGATATGTGGACGGGCAACTGGTGAGTCAAGTCAATACCCCACTGAGATCAGACAATCTTCTATTGAGCGGCCTCTGCCTTTCGCTCGTCTCGCACACATCCCTGTACCAAATACTGCTCTTACCTCCCTTACTGAAAGGACTGAGCGGGCGCCAGCGTACCTCACTGGCAGGCTCGTTCGCTGCGACGTTCTTTCTCATCACCGTAATAAACCATCTCACTTTCGGATGGGCGTGGGTTCAGCCAACATGGGGAACGATGTGAGTACTCACCCGGCCAAGCTGACTCCAGATTGACCGTATCCGACCTCGCACCAAACGTCGGCATGTGGTGGTACTTCTTCACTGAAATGTTCGACCACTTCCGGCAGTTCTTCTTGGGAGTCTTTCAAGTACGTTCTTCGCCCCAGACTTTCAGCCCTGCTCATGCTCGAGCTGATCACCAGCTACACACCGTCATTTACGTCCTCCCTGTCTGCCTACGGTTGGACGATCCCCTACATGCTGTATTGGTGATGCTGGGGGTGATCTCAACATGGAAGAGTTATCCCACACTGGCAGATCTAGGTGTCTGGGCAGGTCTGCTCGGCTGTTTCCCCGAAGTCACGTCAAGTAAGTGTTTGCAAGCCTCAAGCTGATGACAGATCTCCGCCATCCTCTCTTCACCCTTGCGACTTATTTACACACCTTTATCCTCTTACCGCTACTGCACTCGCTCTGGCTATTGACTGGGACCGGCAATGCCAACTTCTTCTACGCCGCTACGATGGTGCACGGCCTGAATTCTGCTCTGGCGGTCGTGGATGTGGTCACTGCCATCATGCGTTTCAAGCTGAAGCAGGTGGTGGAGTGGAAGGACACGTATCGCGCTGTACAGATAACGGGGATAGAATGATGTATTTTTTTGGCTTCAGGTCTTGTAGTCTGAGTCATTCCGTCAGCCGGCTCCTTGCCTGACTTCCTGCATCTCTTAATGCCCACCGTAGCGTTATCGATGCATGTCAGTCCATCAAGTACGTCCTGTACGCAAGTCATTTGTGGGGCTCCAAGTCTGGGTGGCGACTAGCGGCGGGCGGGGATGGCCGGCGAGATTGGCTGGAGGTCTTCGGCAACGTCTGTAGCAATATATCTCGCATCTCCTTTGATTTCAATCATATACTTAGCCGTTTGATCGTCGCAACATGACCACTGTAGCCATGGACAGCGCCCAGCAGGCTAGATTACAGGTGACTTTGACCTAAACACATCAACGCAGAACTCGAGAGCTGATAACACAAGAATGAAGTGCAAAATGAGCTTGAAAGGAGGGAATGGGCAGAGCCTGGAGGTACGTCTTGCTATGATTTGCAAGTATAGACACTGACGGAGTAGACAATGTGATGGCGGAATATGTGACGGTGCTCATTGCAAATGGGAGTAGTCGAGGTAAGTGCTCGCATTATACACAATGTCGAAGAATCGAGTTGACTTCCAGACCGGGTCCTCACGGAGATGGACGATTGTGAGCTTTCACCTACGGCGGTGGGATGCAGTGCTAATATAGCAGTGGTCGGATCAGACTTCGATGCTCAATTCTTGGACTGGCTTTTCGCAACTGCGTCGGATATTCAGCGAGTCACCGAGGCACCAGCGCAACCGGCGGTACAGCATGGACATTCGGCTACTTCGAGTTATCAAGCAAACAGCCGCATGCTTACCTCCGCCCTGGCGTCAACGAGAGAAGACTCCAGCAAGCGGAAAGCCGAAATGCAGGGAGAGTCGGCGAACAAGAAGAGACTATCTGAACTACCTGCTGGGCCGAGGGCCATGGGGAATTTGCAAGATAGGATGGGACCACGACCGCCGATGCAGATGCAGCAGCAGAACCGTGGATTCAATGGAGGGCGGCAGCAGGGTGGCATGGGAGGTGGTGAGTCTGCATTTCGCATGGCGTAGGGGGAGATATTGACATTTCAGGCTTCCAGCAGGGATTCCGACCTCAGCAACCGATGATGCCTGGTTTCGGCTTCTTCCCTCAGCAACAGGAGATGATGGCGCAAATGATGATGATGCAATCGAACATGGCGCAGATGGGTCAAATGATGCAGAAGATGGCCGAGGTGAGTGCAATGCCAGGCCTAGCTGATGTTCAGGAGAAGGAAGAGAAAGAGGCAGCCGCTCCAGTTGCTGACTACGGCACCACAGCTCAGCCCTCTATCACACCTCGCGCAGTCAAAGTTCCACACGGTACAAAGCTTGGCGCCCACTCAGTATCACCCATCACCCCTAAAGCCTCATCGACGGGCCCAGTACCAAGCAAGCCCTCCTCGAAGGCCTTATGCAAATACTCGGTCGGGTGCAGCAATTCTCGGTGTATCTACTCCCACCCTAGCCCGGTGGCAGACGAGAGGACAGGTATGGTACTGAGCGATGAGGCTTGTGAGAATGGCAAGGATTGCAAGGACGCAGAATGTACAAAGAGCCATGTCAGCCCCGCCGCCGCACTAGGTATGTTTCAATTTTGATTTCAAGCTGACTTCCAGGTGGAATTGCTGGACCCGCTCGCCTCTTGTGCAAGTATCAAAACTGCACCAACCCCGCCTGCCCCTTCCGACATAAAGATGCCGAGGGCAACCCTATCCCTCCGCCCGCACTTGCAGCCCCGAAAGCAAAAGAAGCGAAACCAGTGGAGCACGCACCCAGCTCGGATAATGAGGACGGCGAGGATGTGGAGGTGGTCATGACGCACAAGGGGCTCATGGACGGCGCGCTGGACGATAGGAAGACTGTGACGGTGTGCAGATACGGGGAGAGGTGTACCAGACGTGAGTGATGTCAGGGGGTCTAGCTGACATTTCAGCTGACTGTAAATTCACTCATCCCGCTTCGCGCGCAACTCCCAAGCCCCGCGGATCATATTCAGCTCGCGGTGGAGCTCGCCACTCAGTCAGCTCCGATCGAGTGGCTTCGACAGGGATGAATAAGAGTAAAAAGTTTGGCGAAAAGTTGGACCCGAGTGCAGGAGCTTTTGTGCCAAAGCCGGCGGAGCCAGAGGTAGCGAGTAGCTAGTATCTAGTAGAAAGTAAAAATGTAGAACGTTGTTTGAAGGTCATCCCTGATGTGGATACAGCGAGCGATTGAGCTCAAGAATGGATGAGAACTCGCACTCGGCAGCAATCTGATCGGGCGTCTACACGGTCTGATCGAGTACGCTAGTGAGAAGACGATGCATGCCACGCTCAAGCGGAACACACCACATCGCCGATCGAAGTATTGAGAATCAGCGCTACAATCAGTCCGTACAATCCCTGTCAGTCAGTACATGCTCGGTTTGACGCAGATCGCACTTACGATGACTTCCCTGGTTTCGTTAGCTAAAAATCATGCCTCGTAACAGAATGGACGTACGCGAAAATCAGGATCAGCACCATCGCTACGAACACTCTTGACTCATTCAGATATGCTCGTACGCACTACGAATCAGCGACAGCTACCGACAGCTGGCAAAAGCACGTACCGCATCACCGACTATTCCAATTGCGTACCCTGCAGCGAGACCTGTGAATCCACAAGCCAGCCCGGCGGCCAGGTGGACAAATCCAGCGAAGAGGGAGTATGGTTCATTTGGTGCGACTGGAGGTCAGTATTGTACGCTATCTAGGGAGAGAGGCGTACTGTTCCCAGCGATTAAGACGGACACAACCAGACCGTAAACGGCGATAATACCGGACATCTAAAGGATAAGCTAACGAACGTATGGTAATGTCCTTGAGGCCGGCGCGGCCAATGGTGCCCAAGCGGTGACAAATACATAGGACGCCCGTCATTGGATCTTGAATGAAAGTGCACTCACAACAACAGGAATGAGCGATTTCATGATCAGTTCAGGTCTGCATGTTTTAGCTATTGCGACTGCCTCCAACGCCACTTGACCCACCTGAAAGTTCCTAATCCAGCAATTCCGATCCCTGCTTTCGATGTTCCATACGCTGCTCCAACTGTAGAAAGGGTCATCTGCTACATCAGGACAGTCCAGAAGTGCGATCGAGGTCGAGCTCAACTCACGGCAGCGGTAACTCCGGCGAACCTAAGGGGTCAGCGTTGGTATACTTTCGGCGAGAATTCTGCTCACCCAAAGAAGGGCGCCCACGGTGGACATAGCTCAGACATAGTATATGAAGGATGTAGCAGGGTGTCAGGTAGGGATGAATATAGGTGAATGACTGATGTAAGAGGAGAGTGACTATAGGGGGGAGTGAGAATAACACGTCATTCAAAGACGCGTGCACGGTTCAGTGCGTTCTAGACAATTTGTGTGGAACTGGAAAGTCAATCATTCCTCGCTGACATTCATATCCCTCATCTACTACAGCTACAATGCAGGGACGCCTACCTCAGATGGTGAGTAGAGCCCGCCTTATGAATGCTATACTATCTCCTCGTCCGATTAGTACAACTGGCTAATCCAACAGCAACCAACGGTCGTCCTCCTTCGAGGTAGGCCATTCTTCCACATTCTACTGACCCAGCTCACACCATACAGAGGGTACCGACACTTCCCAGGGAATAGGTCAGCTGCTTTCGAACATCTCCGCCTGTCTCGCGGTCGCCCAGACCATCGCCACAACTTTGGGTCCAAGGGGTATGGACAAGTTGATTGTCGATGAAAGGGGCAACGCTACTATTTCAAGTGAGGCCTTTCAGAATCTGTTGAGGGAATTTGCTGATGGCAAAGATGACGGCGCTACCATCTTGAAACTTCTGGACATCGTACACCCCGCAGCGCGGACTTTGGTCGACATCGCCCGTGCGCAGGACGCCGAAGTTGGTGATGGGACAACCAGTGTTACTTTACTGTACGTTTCGGTATAGGACGCGCTGACAGCCAGAGCCGCTGAGATCCTCAAGGAGGTCAAGCCATACGTCGAAGAGGGCGTTGGACCCCATGTCATCATCAAAGGTCTGAGAACAGCGAGAGATTTGGTGAGTTTTACAGCCTGTTTCCCCGACTTTGCTGATTTCAGGCTGTCACAAAGATCAAAGAAATCGCCGTCACGATTGACAAATCCAACCCCGAGTAGGTCTACCATATCAATTTTACCCTGTAACAAGCTGATGATCAGAAAATTCCGCGAACTCCTCATGCAATGCGCTTCCACCTCCATGTCTTCCAAACTCATCCACTCCCAAACCCCCTTCTTCGCCTCGATGGTCGTCGACGCCGTCCTCTCACTCGACCAAGCCGACCTGGACGAATCGCTCATTGGCGTCAAAAAGGTGCCTGGTGGAGGTATGCAAGATTCGCTCCTGGTCAAGGGTGTCGCATTCAAAAAGACATTCTCATACGCTGGGTTCGAGCAACAACCAAAATCTTTCAAAGACCCCAAGGTGCTTTGCTTGAACGTCGAGCTGGAATTAAAGGCGGAGAAGGATAATGCGGAGATCAGGGTCAACGAGGTGTCGGAGTATCAGGCGATCGTCGACGCGGAATGGTCGATCATCTACCGAAAACTCGAGGCGATTGTCGAAACCGGAGCCAAGGTTGTCCTGTCAAAATTGCCTATTGGCGATTTGGCGACACAGTACTTTGCCGACCGGGACATCTTCTGCGCGGGCAGAGTCACAGCCGATGACTTAAAGCGTGTTGTCCAGGCTGTTGGCGGGTCGATCCAGTCAACATGTTCCGACATCGAGCCAAACCACATTGGAACCTGCGGTAGATTTGAGGAGAAGCAGATCGGAGGAGAGCGGTTCAACCTGTTCCAGGACTGCCCGCAGGCCAAGACTTGCACTCTGATCCTGCGTGGTGGTGCCGAGCAGTTCATCGCCGAGGTGGAGAGGAGTCTGCACGACTCCATCATGATTGTCAAGCGGGCAATCCAGAACAACCAGGTCGTTGCCGGAGGCGGTGCATGCGAGGTGAGCCAAGGCCTGACGCTGAGCTGACATACAGATGGAAATATCCAAATACCTCCGTGCTCACTCCCGAACCATCATGGGCAAACAGCAATTGATTGTTGGCGCAGTTGCCAAGGCGCTCGAAATTATCCCCCGTCAGATCTGCGACAATGCCGGTCTAGACGCCACCGACCTCCTCAACAAGCTGCGTATGCGACATGCGTCGGGCGATCTCTGGGCGGGTGTTGACGTTGACTCGGAATCCGTCGAGGATAACATGAAGCGATTTGTCTGGGAGCCGGCATTGGTCAAAACGAACGCTCTGAGTAGTGCTATCGACGCGGCGTGCTTGATCTTGAGTGTCGACGAAACTGTCCGAAATCCACAATCAGAGGTGAGCCAAGATATTGACTATAGCTGACGTTCAGGAACAGCAATCGGGCCCACCTATGCCACGCGGGGCAGCGCAGCGAGCCATGAGGGGAAGGGGTAGGGGCAGGGGGCGGTAGGGGGAGATGGACCTCGTATTCTAGACATAGAAAATGCAACACTGTTACAAAGACCATAGAATCTGCAGCATGGTAGAGCTTGGGTCAACGAGACATTGGCTACTTCGTGTTGCCTCTTGTGGGGAGTCTCCCCCTGGACGATGATTGTAATTCACCTTTGCTGCGTAAGGGGAACGATCTTAGGGAGATAACATGGGTGTACATCGTTATGCTCGCCTAGCCCATCTGTCGACCTCGCAGATACTCTCCTCCCCTTATAGACGCAAGGCACCGCCGAGCCTCTGATTATGTGAATCTCACTTGAGACACCGACTGCTGTGAGGCCAGATACAATTACATCCTCTCTCCATCATCGCGAGCTACAAGCTGGGCGTCTGATCGATTACTGGTGGCATATCTGTGCCTCTGACATGTCTGCCACACTGTAAGATGGTGTCGGTTCTGCGATTGAGTATACGAGAATTCTATCGGAGTCCGATGTAATACCTGATCACAGACCTAAGATCTGCTGGGGTCGTCTCCCATAGTAAGGTCCGAGTCATTAGAATTCCTTGAGTGTATGCATCGCCGTCCACCCTTTCCATTTTCCTTTGGCCGCACAAAAGTGGTGTGGTATCAAAAGACTGATGTCGCAGCTTTCTATTTCCCCTTACTCCTTTCTGTCATTTTTGATTAGAGGTCAGTTGTCAGCACATCACTGAGCGCTCATTGATGAATGAGTCATAGCGCTGGACGTGACCACTCCGCCAGGTATACATTTACACAAATGGCTAGTCCACCACCATCTCCTCCGCTGGCTTGCCGCGAGTCTCGACCAACCACGCATCTATCTGAGCCTTAAGTTCGACATCAGGCAGACAGTCTTCGATTTTAAGTCTAAAATCAGCAAAGCCAACCAAGTTACTCACGGCGTGTTATTGAACGGATCGACAGACTTGGACAGCAAGACGGCCCGAATGGTTGATCTGTCTACGGATATCTTGGAGGTTGGCAGGATCACTGGGTCCCTCATGACTATATGTCAGCATTGTCACTTTTGAAACACCTACGAGTCGCCATCAATGGATCTAGGAAATCATCCGGGATCTCCGTCTCATCCTCGAGCGCAATAGTAGCCCTCATCACCTCTACTCTTGATATGAACGCCGTCACTTGGTCTACTTCTCCGTCCGTCATGATCGCGCGATTGCGTAGCACACGGGTGAACCGTTCGAATAGCTCCTTGCTGTAACTCCGTCCGTCATTCGCGACAGCCCGCACGAACGCCGCTTCTTCGCCTAGATTCAGATAGACCTGGGCAATGGCGGCGAGCAAGCGCTTGGGCTTGAAGTGGTATTTTTCGGGGTGAGCGATCTTCAGATCTTGCATCTTGGGCCCCACCAAGTTCGTCAGATTCTCGTCGAGGGACTGCTGTCAGCAAGATCCAGCGGAGGAACTCACAGCTGCGAGCCTGTCCACTATTTCTCCTACAACGAATGGCTCTCGAGTAGTAGCTGTCAAGTCACGAATTAATTCGATATTGGCGAGGCCCATCTGGGTGTGATACGGAGCCGTGTTCTCTTCCTGACCGAGCTGGCTGACTGCATCCTCTCTTTCGGTACCCGCAAGCGCACTGTCCGCCAGCTGCTGTTGTAGATTGTTGATTTTCGCCAATCCAGTCAAGGACTCCTCGAGATGGAATGTTGTATCTGAAAGCAACATGTTGGTGAATTTGATGAACTGCTCAAAGTCGTCACTGGAATCAGCTCAATCACACTCGCGACGTACTGTCGGGATTTGACAAAGGCTTCTCTGTGCAAAGGATTAGACCACATCGCCTTAAAAATGGTCTGAATGTCGCGTCGGTAGTTGAATTTGTCTACATCAGCCTTGTCGCCTTTGTGACATACCCCAGAATTGGCTGTGCCCGCCAGTTTGCTCTACATCTATGAAGAAACGGATCAAAGTTGGCATAAGATATTGGGTCGAGAGGCTATGGGTGGATAAACGGTCGAAGAGGGTCCCCTTGCGCCAGTAACCGACGGGGTAGAGGCCATGCGCGAGAATCTAAGTAAGTGGCCGCGTGCAGTAGTGACCTACCGAGACCAGTTTCGCCTTCAAGAACGGGTTGTTGACATAGTCTGGCGAAAGGAAAGTGACAACGAAAGTAATTAAAATATCCTTGTCGACATTGTCCAATGCGTCGGGCTCGTATCTGGCGAGGAAGTCCAGGTATTCGGCAATGTTGTCAAATAGGTATTCTGGGAGCATCCTGAATTGTACAGGAGCTTCGGCAGGAAGGGGGAGTCTAACTTAGCCCGGACGATGTGTCAACATACGATATTTGAGTGCTAGGATGTTTGTGCGAGGGGTCTACAAGGCGAATCAACCAGGTCATGAGGAAACCTAGGTAGGTCACATTCAGACGAACAAGGGCGGGATCGAGTAGCTGAGTGTCATAGGCGTGGATCGAGGCATGTAGGACCGACAAATCTGACTTGAATCGCTTTATCGATGCCTCGCCTTGAGCCTGTAAAGCGGAGTTCTGATCAGCGCAGTCGGCATGTACACTTACTCCTTCCCAATCCGCTCGCGACGCCTCAGCCCGCTTCAATTCCTTCTCAATTTCCGACAACGACTTTTCAGCTTGGAGGCGATTCCCAACGGTCTTCACCATACCCAAATGCTGATACGAGTTGAGCAGGAAGAATAGGTCTGAGATGAAGTTGGGCGCGCCTGTGCTGGCTTTGGCAAAGTACTCATCCGCCTCTTCTTTGGACGCGCGGATCTTCGTCTCGTCGTCAATTTTAAATCGAGGTGAATTGCGGAAATATTCTGAGTCGATCTTGTCGATCTATTGTCAGCGGTGCACGATTCGGAGCTCACCTTGGAGAACGTCCCGTCCATCACTGGAGCAAACAGCTTCAAAAGAACAACTTGAAGATTGGTCATAAACCCATCGGATGACACGGTGCGGTGGTCAACTCTCATTCCAGACCGCTTTTCGTTGAGGGTCGCAACCAGTGTCATGAAGGACAGTACGCCCTCGCGAGACTCGGGCGACGCGCGGATGATGGCGTTGTAGATGTTGAAAAGGGTCTGTTGGAGAGCGCCGAGAGTATTTCGCAAATTTGCCTTGTTGGCGTCGATGTCGTCCTTCTTCCTTTCGGTAGGATCGGAGAAATACGCTTTCCAGATGGATGCCTGGGTTCAGCGGTGTCATAGAGCCACTCACGAATTCCCGGGGGTAAACGCTCAACCTCGTTAGTGGGCCTAGAATCGACTGCCATTCGACTTTGGGCGCTGTGACGCCCTGGGCTACCCATACTCCAAGGGATGGCATCTGAATCAGCACCGGCCATGTATGTCACTCACGGCTGCCGCGATCTGCTTAACCTGGACCAACGTCCACACTGCGCCTAGAAATTGACGCCATTCTTGTCCCGACAAATCTGGCGTGGGATTGATGTTGAACCATTCCTGGAAGAAGAGAGATAGGGTAGGGGTGATGGTGTCGACCAGCTGTTCCGTCGAGACGCCGTTGGCGAGATCGTTGAGGAATGGCAGGATCTCGTCGGGGGTTAAGATGCCAGAGGAAGTTTTGACGGAAGAAGACGTGAATGGATCACCGCTTGTGGACTCAGTCGCCGTAAGCGATAGGAGGATAGGTAGGAATTCGGCGGGTCCTGTGGGTTTACTATGCATCAGCGCGAACGACGGACAGACTTACTTTGCGGGCTGGGGAAACATGGTCGGATCTTCGAGGCTCATACCGCAGTACGAGATTATCAAACTCCTCAATTTCTCCAACGTCTGACCCCATGCAGCTTCCGTATATCCCGACCGGTTGAATGCTTTGTTCGCCGTACCAAGTCGTTTCCAGCATCCGATAAGGTATTCGAAAGATGTCTCGTCGGTGGGCATGCCCGCCAGCACGGTCATGATGTCCACATCGTCCGTCTTGGCCATGGCGGCGGGGTCAAGAGACAGGCGAGCTATGAGCAAACGATCTGCGAGCTCGGCTGGTGGCGGCATCATGCCTTCTGAGTCGATCTCCGCCTTCAGTTCTTTGAGCCAGCACAGCCGCCACTCGGATCGTTCGGCCGTTGATCGCTGAAATCAGCAGAGATCAACCATATACTTACATCTAGCGTCACGCCAAAGACTTCTCCCACTGTGCGATTCTCCCAATCCGAGTACGGAAGACGAGGCCGCGCCGGTTCGGCGGACTTCGCCCCCTCCTGTGGTCGCTTGCCGAGGGTCGTTGAGCTTGGAGTGGAAGCTTTGGGCGTGGTGGTGGAAGCTTTAGGAATAGCTTTCGGCGTCGGCGCTGGTGTTGGAGCTTTGACAGGCTGGCTGGCAATGGGATCAAGTAGTAATCTGGAAGAAGAAGCCACTGGCTGTTTCGCCTGTTCCAGTGCGGGTGGCTCGCTGTCGTCGACGACCGGAGTCTGAGTCCGCGGTGCACCTAAACGCGCCAGGCGTTTCTCTCGCATCTAATGATTAGCTGATGAATTTACTTTGCCTACCTTCTCCGCGTCTGTCATGGGCTGATCTTCTGACATGGTGTGTGAATGGCTTGGTGGTGAGAGAGGGAAGGTTGACGCTGATGGAAGTGCAGTGGAGTGACACTTTCCCACGGTGACATCGTTTCAGCATTCCTCACCAGCAGATCATATTGACGCGCCTGTTTCACTCCAAAGTCTTTCTTGCATACAAAATGTTCGAGCCCCACCTTGTAGATCACGCCAGCGGTCACCGCCGAGCTAGCCTAGACGGCGTATCGCTGCTGGATGAGCTCGACCGCTTAGCTCCAATCAAGAGCTTTGATGCGTTCCCAAAGGTATGCCGAACAAGCAGCGATGCTGACTTTAGATTCAATCTACGTACACTTCGCAATCGCGCCGAGGCGGCGTTCTGACCTCTGTCGTTGGGCTCATAATATTCTTGCTGGTTCTCAATGATCTAGGCGAATATCTATATGGTGCACCAGACTACACCTTCCAGGTGGATCATGATATTGCGAAAGACCTCCAACTAAATGTTGATCTGACCGTGGCCATGCCATGTCAATGTGAGTAGGGACCTCGACACTGCTGATGTCAGACATCACAATTGATCTTCGGGACGCTATTGGCGATAGGCTGCATCTTTCTGATGCTTTCGTCAAAGACCCTACCACATTTAACGTCGGCCGAGCTCAATCATCCATGCGATCAACCACAGCTCCCTCCGCTTCGGAGATTATAACCTCCGCCAGGCGACGCGCTCCAACTCAGCAGAGGTCCTTCTCGGGAATTAGACGCCTGTTTTCTTCACGTCCGATAAAACAGGCTGCTTTTCGAGCAACATATCCTAAACTCAGCGATGGCCCGGCATGTCGAGTGTACGGGAGTGTGGAGGTGAAGAAAGTGACGGGAAATCTCCATCTGACGACCCTGGGTCACGGATATATGAGCTACGAACATACGGACCATCAATGTGAGTATAACTTTGGGTGCGCTGACAGAAGACATGAACCTAACTCATGTGGTCCACGAGTTCAGCTTTGGTCCATTTTTCCCTTCCATCTCCCAACCCCTAGATATGAGCTACGAGCGGACCGACCAACGTGAGTCGAGCTGTGTGTACGTGCTAATATCAGCCTTTACTGTATTCCAGTATTTCCTACGCGTCGTACCCACTACATACATCGACGCTTCACGGCGCCGCTTGTCGACTTCACAATACGCAGTGACAGATTACTCTCGTTCGTTCGACCACGGACACGGCGTTCCCGGTATCTTCTTCAAGTACGATTTGGAGGGTATGGCGTTGACAATACGGGAAGCAACGACGAGTCTGTATCAGTTTTTGGTCAGACTGGCGGGGGTCGTTGGCGGGGTATGGACAGTGGCGGCTTTTGGGCTTAGGGTCTTCAATAGGGCGCAGAGGGAAGTGAAGAATATGCCGACGAGCAAGAAGGGAGAAGTTATATTCGACTATCGGTGACTGTGATGCTAGACCGTGTCGTTGCCGAGATCTAGGAACCCCTCGCCTGTTGAAAAGGGGAAAACTCATGCCTACAAGCAGAGCTACATTCTGTCCTCCTGAACCCTTACTCCCCTCTGAAGCGCTTGTCATCATCCCTTCTCTCAACATCGTCCTCCTCGCTTCGTTCCCTCTTAAACCTGTCGCCCTCTTCCCCCTCTCCTTTCGGGATATCCGCCGGCATAGCGTACGTCTCAATGTTCATCTGCTCCCGAAGCCGTTCTTGCTCTTGTCGGCGTCTTTCTTCTTCCAACCGCTGGTGTCCCCATCCACCTTTTCATCAGCATTGCCACGATGGTACTCACCTCGACCTCCATCATATTCCTGCCTGAACTCATCCCTGACCTGACCGCCTGTCTTTCCTCGACCATACTGGCGTCCATCCTTGTACCCTGGATCTAAATCACATCGTATTATTCTCTCATCGAGTTTTGTGCCGGAAATATACCGCATCGAGTCGACCGCCTCGGAGTGGAGGTAGTATTCAACGAAAGCAAACCCGCAGGGAGTTCTGACATTAGCCTGGCATTGAATTGGCTCACTTTTGATTCCTGTCGAGCCCCATTATGATTCTCTTGATTCCACCGCCTTCTTCCGGTCTCGCGCAGGTGGAGAATACTGATATTAGTTGGGTCTTTTGGCGAACTTACGCTGATACATCTGGGATTCGGTCGTGAAGAAGGACAGGTTGCCAATGTATAGCGTGCTAGATCTAGCCAAGAGACGCCTTTCAGTTTCGCGATCAGTCTGATATCAGCAGGCATTCTTATGTAGGGATAGCCAGAGTAAAAGGCAGAAGTCCAGACAGACAGCGACACGGAGGATCAGTGTGACGAGGACGCGGCAAGATAGACGCTGAAACCCACCTCGGAGCGGCTATCCCGATAAGACGAGGGCTGATCGAGCGGCTGAATGACCTGTGCCATCTTGACGATGTAGGGAAAGGAGTGTAGGAAGATGAAAGGTAATGTCAACAAAGATGGAGCACAGAGGGACAGGCTGGAGCTGGCCCTGGCAGGCTGAGCTCAGTTTACTGACGCACGGGCTTCATTTTAGAGGGCCGGAACCAAAGCAGGCACCACCAAAGAGGACTATCCTATCCGCTACTCTGTATACAACATCTACCCCTCTACTAACACAAAGATACAATGGCCAGTCACCGCTCAGCAACATTCACAGATCAGCCTTACTCGGACCCCAACCCTTTACCATCCTCAGTCCCGCATGTCGAGGAGATAGGGACGACCTCCGCACCCCTTAAATCAGCCTCATTCTTCATCGGCCAGCATTGCAAAGATGTCAACGGTGTGTATAGGTTGCGACTTTGCTAATGTATAGAGGACTTCATGCTGTGCAAAAGTGAGAGTAGAGATCCGGCGCACTGTCTTGCGGAAGGACGAAAAGTGACGAGATGCGCAACGGAATTGTAAGTGCAAGCTACATTTGTACTTCCGCGGTGTGCCAGCTGTATCTGAGCTGACAAGTCTAGGATCAGCAAAATGCGCGAATCGTGCTTGAGCGAGTGGGATCTGCACTGGAACTGTCTAGAGAAGAACAACCAAGTGGGTTTACGTATAACCGTAGCTAATAGTAGCATTTCCAAGCTTGCCGCAAGCCAGAAAAGGCCCTGAACGACTGTGTCTTTTCCAAGCTTGTGAGTTGCACAGGAGGCAAAGCTAAATGTAGAATCTATCAAAGAGCGTCCCAGGCTCACCTGCCGGTCCTCAGATTCACGAGAAAAAATCACCAATCTTCACTCGGGTACAAAAGTGATGGATGCATTTAGTACGAGAGGGTCTCAACTATCTTATCAAACACGCGGACGACGTCTGGCTGATAGAACTTCTCAAAGACGAGTGGTACTGGCGTACTGAAGTCAGCTCGATCGACACAAGCACTTACTCCCATCCGCACACCAGACCTATAGGCGCCTCAAGGTGTTCGAACGCTCGCCGGCCTACCTCGCCCGCGAGGTTGTTGCCGACTCCTCCCGACTTCCCAGCTTCGTGCACGATGATCAAACGTCCCGTCTTCTTGACCAACTCGGCGATAGCAGCGTGGGGCATGGGATTCATGGTGCGAAGATCGACAAGTTGGATCGAGGGAGCGGGATTTGGAGGTTGGAGATGGGGCGGTAGGAATTGCGCGAGAGCCGGAGGAGGGTTTTGCAAAAGCTCGATTGCGCGCACTGACTCAGCACAACCTCAAGCCAAAACTCACGACAGGTGTATAGTGGTGTACCATACGAAACAATAGTCAGATCTGTGCCCTCTTTGATGACCTCGGGCTGATCTAAGGGCAGGGTGAAGTCGTCGATTGGGACTTGCTCAACCGCGGCGCGATAGAGGATTTTGGGCTCAAACACTATCGTCGGCGTCGGATCTCGAATCGCCGCCAGCAATAATCCCTTCGCTTGTATCGGAGAACGGGGTATCACCACTCGTAATCCTGCCGTTCCCAGGAAGTACCCCTCGGGACTTTGACTATGGTACAGCCCACCATGACCGACCGACATGATTGGTGCGCGGATCGTAAACGACCCCTGGGCATATCCGCCCGCGCTGGCATAATGCTGCTTGGCCACTTCATTGACGAGCTGGTCAAAAGCTGGGAAGATCTGGCATGTCAGCTTGGTTAGGACTGGACGTACATAGTCTCCAAATTGTATCTCTCCGATCGCACATCCGCCTACTGACGCATAGCCTATGCCGAACCCTGCTATCCCTTGCTCTGTGAGGGGCGTGTTGAAGACGCGTTTCTTTCCAAACTCCTCAGTGAGACCCATTGTACATCGGCTACCATCAGCTCTTGCTCAACCCGTCCACTCACAATACACCACCAAAAGCAACATCCTCGCCGAACACTATGGCCTTGTCATTTGTAGCTAGTGCGGTGCTATCTTCAGCTCTGATCATCTTTTTGACCTACCCAAGAGCATCTCGCACAGATTGATACAGATTCATCCTTCTCGTCTGTCGCCCCTTTCCTGTTGGGCCCTTCAGTCCATGTCCGTCCGCGAATACCAGACCGGGTGTCGCGAGGGCCTGACTGTCAGCGCGGTCTCTTTCAGACTTACCTTCTTGTCTGTGTCCAAGAGTAGATTGCTTCGGCCTAGGGATGGCTCTTCATCTGAGTGCGAATCTTTGGGTGGTGTAGGAGCCACCCGCGACATGGGCGGTTTGACCTTGTCTATGGGCCGGACATCAGACGCATCGTCCACTGAGACGGTATGGAACGAGTTTGTGCGGCGGAAAGCCGGTAGCTGGCGCAGAGAGGGTAGTAAGCGGCTCCTCATGTTGATATGGTATTGGTGATCAATAGATGCGTCGCAGAGTGTACTTGGACGTGCAAGGGCATGCCCCTCCTGCTGGGCAAGCTCCGGCCGGATCATCTCCCCAAGGGGACCCCATATTCTCTCGTAATACAGCGTGACAACCTGTAACAAACGCTCACTCAGCGTCAAGTTTCAGAATTTCCAGTCAATTCCATACCTAGCTAGACCGCCTCGCAGTACGACAAAATAAGCACCGCTCAGAGAGGAAATACTGACGCGATATCCCCTGACGAGATGGCTTTCCCCGTCCCGCGCGAAGTCAACCCGACCTCGCTTCCGCTGCCTCATCCTGACGCTTACGAGGGCGAGCCTCGCGAATTCGCACGAGCACTCATGCAGCGCAAAGATGACATAGAGAAAGAGATAGTAAGTAGTCTGACCTCGCTTTGTTGTATAGAGGATGCTGATGGATTAGGATACGCTGAAAGACGTCCTGGCCACTGTCAGTCAAGCTGGTCTCGGTATCGATTGTAACTCATCCCACATAGCACAATGCCAATGGCTCGACATCGCTTCTTGACCCCGAGGGCTTTCCAAGAGCAGACATTGACATAGTATGTCGGGCCTGAGCTTGCACCAATGGCGAGGCTGACGACTTCGCAGTATGCAATCCGACACGCTCGCGCGGCACTGGCAAGGCTGTACAACGATCGAACAGAGGTGATCAACCGTCTAGCGCCAGCACTAGAAGCGGCTTTCAACAGTCCCGCTGCCCCGAACTCCTCCGCGTCCACTACATCAGACAGTCCTGCGCTGGCCAATGGCATCAAGCCAAACGGACTTGCCGCAGCGCCATCACTCCCATCATCGCCAATGTCAACGCCAAGCGCGGCAGATCAGGCGAGCTGGCCAGAGCGGGCTGTGGCCCGAGTCAACAGCGTAGCTGCTGGCAGTCCTGCCGAAGATGCGGTGAGTCTCGGCATTGAGATGAGGATGGGAGTTGGCTGATACCTCACAGGGTCTGAAGTCGTCAGATATGATATATGCCTTTGGCGATGTCAAGGCCGACGGATTGGGGAGTATACAGGCAATAGGGAACCTGGTCGGGCGCTCAAATGGAGTAAGCTACAGCGCGATCATCATGGAAACATCAGCTGACCCAAAGGTCGCCTTGCCAATACTAGTGGAGCGACAAGATGAGACTGGTATTCAGCGGATATCCTTAACTCTTACCCCGAGAACGGGATGGGGCGGACGTGGATCTCTAGGCTGTCATATCCTACCGACATGAACAGCAGAAGATATCACTCGGGAGTGATGAGCATCGCATCTTAGATAGCATGCGTCATTGCAGGCAGTACTCGTGTATAAGGCTCGCCTGGATGCATCGCGGCCATCTATATTACCCGTGATACAGGCTTTTGTTCCTCCTGCACCGGTCGCACAATCTCCGCCACAGGCTTCTGCTCCACGACATATCCCACCGTCTCCATCTTCTTCTCCCGTAGCGACTTGGCCTCGTCCACGCGCTTCTTCACTTCTCCTGCAGCGACCTCTTGTGCCTTCCTGATGCCCTCTCCAACCCTGAGACCCGTCTTGTCCTCCACGGTCTGAACCGCCTTTTTGCTCCATCCCTTTGCCTGGTCCCCCGCTCCGCTGACTGTTTGGACAGACGAGTTCCACATTGATCCCAAACGAGCATTTAGCCGATCGTGCTCGCGTGCTAGTTCCGGCATATGAGCATCTTCGACCCGAGAAAGGTAGGCTCGAACGTTGTGCGATGTCTTGGGCAGGAAGTAAGGAGCGGCAAGGACAGTGAAGAGAGGTGGTGTAAGCCAGCGAATGGGGAATGCTCGAGTGCGGGTGAGAACCGATCCGGTAAGACCAGCGATGAGGACGTAGATGATGCCCGGGGTCAGGGACTCATCAGATGGAAGAACGGATTTCACCTCGCCTAATTGTATTCAGCAGCGTTTCGGGATAGCGGATTTTGCAACTCACGCTCGACTTTGCGCTCAACACCGACCCACTTGCTGACGCCGCCCTCGACATATGTTGCAGCGCTGGATAGGGTGGACTGAGTTGATTCTCGCGCTTGAGCGATGTATGGTGAGATGGGGTGGGTAGTCTCGACGAGAGTTATAGAGCCTTCAGGTGTGGCATATATGGGCAGCTGCAAAGGTAAGCATTGAACATGGTGATATCTAGACAAGGCTTGCCTTGTTGCCAGAAGCATCTCGGCCCGGTCGAACTTGGGTAGATGTAGGTTTTGCCTTGGAAGCATCCTCGGCAAGGATAGGAGCTGCGAATGCAATAGAGCCAGCTAGTGCTGCCGTGGGCAGTGCTGCGCGGAGAAGGCGCTGTATCATCAGCTGCGCACTTCTGCGCCGACTCTAAACTCACTGCTGACATTGCGGGCATGCTGCTACTGCTGCTTTTCAATTGCTATCAAGACTATAGAAATGATGCAGACAGTCACAGGAACGGGATAGAGCGGGGCCGATAAAGCCTATACGTAACCTGTCCAAGTGCCACATGTCGCGGATCTCGCTATAACTCCGCTTCACCCCGACCAAGGAACAGCGAAAATCATATCCTAATACCACGTCAGACTGGACCGGAGCCACGCCAAAAGGATCCCAAAATCTTCGCATCAAGAGAATCGTTCGTGGCGGTTTCCCTTCGACTTTTCAATCTCTCCCAGTCACATCAAAAAGGCACCTAGCCAGTACGTCTTTATACCAAACGATAGCGAAGCCGCCGACGCTCGCCAAACTATAGGAATACCTGCTGATTAGAATATTAGAAACTACTTTTTCACCTAGCAAATTTTTCAGAAAACAAAATGTCTGACACTGTCAACGAGCACATCGACGAGGACACCGTCTTCGCCGGTGCCATCGGTATCGATTTGGGAACCACCTACTCTTGTGTCGGTACGTGTGGTCCCTCCAAGGCTCCGAGAGTTAGACTGACCATCAGGTTACTGGGTGAACGACCGGTTCGTCAAAAAACACGATTACTCCCAAAGAGCTAGACTAACGTTTGTGCAGTGTCGAGATCATCGCCAACGACCAGGGAAACAGGTGAGCTATGTTCCAGAGGTGCAAGAGCAAAGGAGAATTGCTGGGGAAATTTTATATGAGCAAAATCTGACTTGTGAAGGACCACCCCCTCTTACGTCGCTTTCTCCGACTCCGAGCGTCTCATCGGAGATGCCGCCAAGAACCAGGCTGCCATGAACCCCACCAACACCGTTTTCGACGCCAAGCGATTGATCGGACGTAGATTCGACGATGCCGATGTTACCAAGGACATCAAGGTCAGTTCTTTGGCGAAATGTCGAATGACTGACTCCATGCTGACTTCTCAGCACTGGCCTTTCGCCGTTGTTGACCGTGATGGTTCCCCCGTCATCGAGGTCCAGTACCAGGGTGAGAAGAAGCAATTCCAGCCCCAGGAGATTTCATCTATGGTCCTCCAGAAGATGAAGTGAGTGATTACGTAATTTGTCATACCTCTCTTACATCTGCTGATAATGTCTAGGGAGATCTCTGAGACCAAGATTGGCAAGCAGGTCAAGAAGGCCGTCATCACGTAGGTTTTATTCCCATCAACAATTGTTGCGAAATTGTCGAAAAAAGAATCAGGCTTGCTTCGCTGAGCGTTGAATTTCAAAAATTTCATCGTGTTCCGCTGCTGATGTCACAGCGTCCCCGCCTACTTCAACGACTCTCAGCGTCTTGCTACCAAGGATGCTGGTGCCATCGCTGGCCTCGAGGTTCTCCGAATCATCAACGAGCCCACCGCTGCCGCCATCGCCTACGGTCTCGACGAGAAGAACGAGGAGTCCAAGACTGTCCTCATCTTCGATCTCGGAGGTGGAACTTTCGATGTTTCTCTGCTCACTATCCAGGGTAGGTTGCGCACTCAGTCGCACTAGTGACTCAGACATGGTTGACGGCATTTGCTGATCGTTTCAGGCAAGGTCTTCTCCGTTAAGGCCACTGCTGGTGACACCCACTTGGGTGGTGAGGTGAGTCTTCACCTTCTGATGCTTCTGGCATCGCAGAACAAGCGCTAACTTCCCCTTAAGGACTTCGACAACACATTATTGGAGGTGTGTAGCTCTTCTAAACAGCCCCAGACCTTCACTGACATGTTTAGCACTTCAAGGCCGAGTTCAAGCGTAAATCCAAGCTTGACATCTCCGAGGACCCCCGTGCCACCCGTCGTCTTCGATCAGCCTGCGAGCGTGCGAAGAGGACTCTGTCTTCCGTCACACAGACCACCGTCGAGGTTGACTCTCTCTTCAACGGCGAGGACTTCTCCGCCAACATCACCCGTGCCCGATTCGAGGAGATCAACGCTGCCGCCTTCAAATCCACCATTGCCCCCGTCGAGAAGGTCCTTAAGGACTCCAAGATCCCCGCCGGCAAGGTCGACGAGATTGTCCTCGTTGGTGGTTCCACCCGTATCCCCAAAATCCAGTCCTTGGTCTCCGAGTTCTTCGGTGGTCGTCAGCTCAACAAGTCCATCAACCCCGATGAGGCTGTTGCCTACGGTGCCGCTGTCCAGGCTGCCGTCCTTACCGGCCAGGCCTCCGACAAGACCGCCGACCTCCTCCTGCTCGATGTCGCTCCCCTATCCCTCGGTGTCGCCATGCAGGGTGACATCTTCGGTGTCGTTCTCCCCCGTAACACCCCCATCCCCTCCAACAAGTCCCGAGTCTTCACCACCGTCGAGGACAACCAGACCACCGTCATGTTCCCCGTCTACGAGGGTGAGCGAACACAGTGCAAGGACAACAGGCTCCTTGGTGAATTCGAGCTTTCCGGTATCCCCCCAATGCCCCGAGGCCAGGCTGAGCTCCTGTGCACATTCGAGGTTGACGCCAACGGTCTGCTCAAGGTTTCGGCCATGGACAAGGCTTCCGGCCGCAAGGCCCAGATCTCGATCCAGAACTCTGTCGGTCGATTGTCAGCCGAGGAGATGCAGGCTATGATTAAGGATGCTGAGCAGTGAGTTCACACGTCTTGCTGTGAGGTGTGCGCGCTAACAATTCAGGTTCAAGAACGCCGACAAGGAGTTCTCTGCCAAGCACGAGGCCAAGTCCGACCTCGAATCATACCTCCACACCTGCGAGCAGACCATCTCATCACCCGAGATGGGAGCCAAGATCAAGCGAGGAGCACGTGGTGCCGTTGAGGCTGAGATTGCAAAGGCGCTTGAGAAGCTCGAGCAGGAGGACGCTACCGCCGATGAGCTTAAGAAGGCACACTTGGGTGTCAAGAGGGCCATGTGAGTATTTTCTGCTAAGTTCAGTCAAAGCAGTCGCTGATGTTCTCAGGCAAAAGGCGATGGCATCGGCCCGGTAATCGCGACGTGTTTAGGCTAGCCTGGTGTAGTATAGATATGCAGGGTGGTATATTGTCTCCTGATAGACTCTGTTGTTTGCTTTAACTGCGCAACTTCATTTTTCCTTTGCCCTATTCAAGGTCATTCCTGCATTGAGGCGCTCGCTGCTGTGCAGAACATCGCTATGACATTTGCATGTGTTCCGTTTCGGCCAAACAAGCGCAGATCGGTCGGCTTGCAACCGTGGGACGAACAAGGGAGGCGATGGTTTCGGTTACGGTCGTCAAGCTGGGGTGCGGTGGTATCGTGGCGACGCCAGCTGAGTTACGGGTTGTGTAAGTCCAATAAGATGTCTTGGGCCTTGGTATAAAGAGTAGGCGGTGTCGATACCAGTCCCAGCCACTTCTATCACTAGGTGCAGTACAAGATTGAAATGACGATTCGGTCGCATACGGCTGCTTTTCTGAAACGCGAATTTGTGAGTGCTTCGCGTTTCATCCAGCTGCGCAACGCTTTGGCTTCCTGCTCTCTAGCTGACATGTTTTGCAGACTGGAAGGCGCCTCATCTGGACTGTACTGTGGTGGGGAACGCACTTTGCATTCTGTGAGTGATCTGATGCTGTCTGCGGATTTGTACCCAAGCTCGACTTCCAAGCCAACCTCCCCTTCCAGCTCACCTTGCACTCGCTGATGGGACAGTCTCTTACGGCTGGTGGTCTCAATATTCCAACGCGAAACTTGCTGCCCTCAACGGTCTAAGATACTCGGTATGGACTAGCAGAGGAGCCGGGCTGGTCCTTGCTTTCGATGGCGGTCTGATTCTGCTTCCTGGTGAGTTCAACTACCCTTTCGCTTGGACACCGATTGATCCTTGGACACGGCTGATCTTGATAGTCCTCCGGAACATCATAACAGCAATCCGACCCGCACTGCAGAGTGTCTTTCCCATCGACGAGAACCTTTGGGTGAGTGGAAATATTACTGAACGCTACGTAGCAATCCAGCTTACTCTACAGTTCCATCGTCAGGTCGCATATCAGCTTCTGCTCTGGACGATCGTCCATACCACCGCCCACTATGTCAACTTCATCAACGTCGAACGGACACAGGTCAGAAAAGAGACGGCGGTGGAGATACATTATGGTCAAGCGGGAGGAATTACGGGTCATACGTGAGTAACACACCCTAGTCTCACATGTTCGAGCTGATGAAGCAGGATGCTGCTCATCATGTTCTTGATGTACACCACTGCCCATAGCTCGATCAGGAAGCAATGCTTCGAGGCTTTCTGGTACACTCACCATCTGGTACGTGGATTCTACGTGAAATCTGGAGGCCTTGCTGACCTCTCAGGCCTTCTTCTTCATGCTTGCGCTCTACACCCACGCTACCGGATGCTTTGTCCGAGACTCTGTCGATCCAGACTACATTCCTACATTCCCCTTCTACTCTACCGAGCACTGTCTGGGATACCTGAGCTGGAGATTCATCATCTGGCCTGGAATCATCGTACCCTTTTCCCCCTCATTTCTTTGACCCAGCTGACACTTTAGTACTTTGGAGAACGGGTTTATCGCCAAGTCCGAGCTGCCCGAGCTACCGAGATCCTCAAGGTGCTGTACCATCCCGGGAATGTCATGGAGATCCGCTTCAAGAAGCCCAGCATGAAGTACAAAGCTGGACAATGGCTGTTCCTCAATGTCCCTGATGTATCTGGGTGGCAATGGCATCCTGTAAGTCCTGTCGTTACCTGAGAACCCCTTAATCAGGCTGATGTATAGTTCACAATCTCTTCGGCACCAGAAGATCCCTTCATTTCGGTCCACGTTCGACAAGTTGGCGACTTCACCATGGAGCTCGGCGAACGACTAGGTGCCACGCCGGATGTTCATCGCGTATCTGCTGCCAAGGTTTTTGGGGACTTCCCCGAAAAGCAGGGATACCAGGAGGTCGAGGGCGGACTAGGAGGAGGGCGAGCAGTGGAAGTTGGGCCTGAGATGGGGAGAGGGATGCCGAAACTGCGGATTGACGGGTGAGTTGATTTGTTCCGCGGCGAGTTAGAACTCAGCTGACTTCGCAGGCCATTTGGTGCGCCGGCCGAAGATGTCTTTGGGTCCGAAGTAGCCGTGCTCGTGGCGGCCGGTATCGGAGTGACAGTAGGTATACCTTCATCCACTTGAGACCTTAGCTGACCTAACAGCCATTCGCCAGCATCCTCAAACATATCTGGTACGCTCAACAAGCAGGCAAGATGGGTCGCCTACGACGCGTCGAGTTCATCTGGACGTGTCGCGAGACGGGATCATTCGGCTGGATCAAGGATCTATTGGAGGAGTTGGAGGAGGCACAGAGGGGATCAGGTTTCTTGAGGATCTCGGTGAGTTGTTCAGCCCAGTCTGGGGCCCAGGCTAATTGCCCAGATATACCTCACTCAGAAGATGAAGGAGGATGAGGTGCACAATATCGCCCTGAACGAGTGAGTCTACCTTGATGTCGGTCTACGTGTCTTGACTGACCACCATCAGCGTTGGTCAAGAATTTGAGTGAGCCAAGCCAGTCAGATTGCTGTCGATAGGCGCTGACCCACCCTTAGTCCACTGACCAAGCTGCGGTCTCGAACGCTTTTCGGCCGACCTGACTTCAAGAGCATATTCGCCAATCTAGCCAAGGTCATCGACAACGGAACGTATCTTCCAGGCCGTGAGGCAAGACTGAAGAATCGCGTCGGGGTCTATTATTGCGGTGTGAGTTTTAGACTCGTCAATGATGATACCCTCGAGCTGACTGAGCTCAGCCCGGTCCGCTTGCCAGAAACGTCAGGACCGAGTGCCTCAAAATCAAGTCTGCCACGCTGGACGTGCGATTCGCGAAGGAGCACTTCTGATATCTGTGACTATGCATCAGAGTGTGATCGTACGACCTTGACTTCCTGGACGTTGAGTCACAACGCTTACTCAGAACGAGAATTGGTCTATGACATACGGTCGAGATCTGTCGTGATCGAGATGGCGGCCGTAGCAGTTCTGACTTACATGTGGCCTCCGATCGTGTCTCCCGCAGTGTGATGCCTTGTGCTGGACTCAGATGCTTTTGATGAGTTCTGATGCCACCGGGCCATCCCAATGCGGCTGACTTGAGAAGCGGCGAGTGGTCGAACAGCGATGCGAGCGCCCGGCGAGCTAAAACGTGCGGAACGGAACAATACCTATCGGAACCGAACCTCACCGAACTGACGGTAGTAACCGATCGAGAACATTCTGCATACTCTAGCGTTCCCACCGGCGAAGACGGTAACTGATACCCGGATGCGGCGACCGCCTGCCTCCCGCTCTTAGAAGCTTCATTGGGACTTTTCGCGGCTCGCCGCAACTCACCGCACTCTAGCGCCTGAAATTCTGAAAGACCGTACCGTCAAGCATCACGGGGCCTCGATTCGGCTGAGATCTACTCTCGGTATAACGCCCAGAGCTGAAGGCGTAAGGGTCGTTGCACAAGTATGGCTGTGCCGATGTCCTGTAGCCACACTATGGCGCCTCGCGCCGTCATAGACACTCGAGCAATGCATTACAATGGACAGCTACTTTAGCTCTTCAGTTCGGTCGCACAAATCAAACAGCTCATTCTGTCCATAACTAGTGGATCTTGAATCTGCATCGCCAAAAGGCCCAAACAACCTGCAAGGACCACGATATCGGGCTGCTGCGGAATTTCGCCGACGCGGAATCTGTGTGGCGAACTGAGAAGCAACAACTCGCGCTTCGGCTTCCGTGTCATCCTCAACCGCTTATCCCAGTAGCTCGATAGTCGACAGGCAGGTAGTATAGGAGGAGGAAGTATATGAGGAGGACGAGTCGACGACTGAGTGTTGTCTGGCTTGATTTTAGGCCAGATCTGCGACTTTTCGAGGCGTTAGGGCAAAGTATAGCTGGACGGGGACGCGGTGGCGCTCTGCTGTTGTTTCAATATGTAAGTCAAGTCTCCTTGGAGACGGTATCCGGGAACGACGGAGCCGATCACAGGGAGGGTGTCTGAGGTCAGCCCAGCCAGAACAAGGTTCGACCCAGGGAGGCGTCGGCGAAAAGAGAAGCTGCTGATCTGGTGCCTAGTTGTGATTCCGATCCCACCCCTTCGGCCGACATCGAGCCATTCCAAGCCGCCACAATCAGCCTCCCAAGGCAAGTCAGGTTGCAGTTGGTAGAATGGACAGCCATGGCAACCACAATGCTGCTGTAGACGCATACGGTATTACTTCTCGGACTCAAAAGGTGAGCTACATCTCCTGTACTATTCAGCCCAGCACACACCCACATCCCTCAGCCCCCAGCCCTCATCAATCTGCCTGAGCAGAACTATTGTGCTTCCCTAGACTGCGCTCTCGCAGCACGCTACCTGCTTTACCATACCTATCTCCCCCTCTCGCGCAACCTTTCCCTGCTCTGTACAGAGTGTAAAGTCATTCTCGTCGTCATCCATCCCCACGCTCAGATCCCTCCGAAACTCAAACACGCTGCTCCAATGTCAAAATTCCCTTTTTGTTGGCGTTGTCGTCCTTTACTCCACCAAGCCTCCCTTTCACCCTCTTGCTCCTTCTCAATCGGGCTTCTCTTTGTTTTATCATCTTTCTGACACGTACTTTCTAGGCACCATCCCGCGATAGCAAAAGCACTCCCTTTCCCTCATACCATCTTCCATCATCATCAAACGCATCTCTCAAGAGCGTTTCGCCCTTAGCCTCGAATCACGTTCGCCCGTCCAATCCGCCTCTTGCTCCGGGTGTACCCTCCTCTACGACACTCACACCACAACGCATCGCCTCCTTGCGTGGCACTCTCGACCGCCGCCGCTCATCATTCCCCCCATCCACCATCGATCAAATCACAGCGTCTATCGCTACCTCTTCCAGCCGACTCACTGCCCAAGAACAACTTGATCTATTGGCGGAACTCGGGCTTCCCGAGTTGACATCTATGTGGGCACCGGTGGGATGGGACACCCTTCTCAACTTCGAAGGTGAAACTAAAGATGTCGACTCGTTCGCACCACCCTCGAAGGCATCGCCAGCTCCGGAAGTTGGTGGACTAGGATTGGCACGGGTGCGATCTGAACCTGGAGACAAAGCTTTCAGCTTGGGCGCATCTGCTGGTGGAAGCAGCCGGACCAGTATCGGTGGAGGACAGACTGCGCTCGAACTGGCGAAAATGTCTCAATTAGGAGGTGATCGGGCTTGGAAAACGATACTGGCTAGTCAAGTCGAGGTCGAGGGAGTCGGCCAGCTAGGCGTCGCTCGAGTGCTACAAGAAGTGTGGAGAAGAGGTGGTGGCGATCAGGTATGTCCAGGTTGTTACGTCGTGGGGTGCCACGGCTCATTTATAGGTCACGAATCAGGGTCTTTGGCCGAGCATCATAATATCCCTATCACTACCAGCAGTCGAATCCCCCGGTTTTCATCTACCCACCCCATCAGCTCATGCCGCCCTCGCTTTGCAAAATCTCTACAATCTCACACTCCGACACTGGGAGCCCAGCATCTTCACTGGCCTCCTTTCATCTTTCGGTGCTCCAGTGCTGCATGGTGATATTGATCTCCCATCGATGCTTGGCGCTGCAGCTGGGGCTCAGCAATCATCTACTACTTTTGGCGTGTCGACACCGCAGAAGGAGCTGGACATGTCTCAATGGACCAACCTTACCCCGGGAACGGGAGCGGACTGGAGCTTTCTCAACTCGACAGATCATAGCTCTGCGTTTGCTGGCCCATTCGACAAGCCCAGCGTCCCTTCCTCGACTCTCGCATTCGAGGTCCGGGATCATAGGCGGAACTCGACATCGAAAAGCATAGAAGAGGAGGAGATCCGGGGGTTAGATGAGATCTTGGCGCAGATGGAGGAGGGCATGGAGGCGCGCGAGATGGCTGCTTTCCAAGAGCAATTGGATGCTGCCTCTGCGCTTCCTGACTTATTGCCGTCCTCAAGCGGCCTGAGCGGGAGAAAGAGGCCGGCAGACGATCCTTTCTTCCAAATGCCGACGCCGGAGACCGACTCCTCAGATATTACGATCTTATCCGGGAGGGGTCAGTCTTCCGGCACCAGCGCCAACAGAAAACGGCAAACAAGCTTCGCCATCGTCACTCCCCCCAGCTCCAACTCTTCACCCCTCACAGTATCTCACTCTCTCGCACCTCGACCTCCTGGCGGGCAATCAGCCATTTCACGGAGTAGTCGAAACGCTCAGCTTGCCACACCCTCCTCATCAATCCAATCTTTACCACGAATCGCGGGCGGCAAAAAGCGTATCGACATGCAGGTTGCCATACCCATGGCGACATTTGTCCCTCCACCACCCATGTGCATGTTCTTCTCGCCGGTGTTCCATGATCTCCAGAAGGACAAGGTTGGGGTGTGGAAAGGGGACCTTGAGGTTCGAGGCAAAGGTGGTGGAAAGTTCTCCGTTCTGATTGTTGGAGAAACATCGACGGGTCACATGTGGTAAGTTTACCCTGACCTCCTCATGAACATCAGCTAATGACCAGGCAATCACACATGTGGCCTAGCTCGGTCGTGTATCCCCCAGATGCGCAAGCCAACGAGGCATCTACCGCGACGGCAACGATGATACCGGTCTCCCAACTCGCTCGAGAAGGCTTCACCCCGGCCGCAATGGGAATGGTCCTCTGCAATGACGCCAATATCGAGGCGTATGTGAACATGGTGCAGGGTCTACATGCGGAAGGAGTGGTGCGTGTTTTTACCTGCGATCGGACGACGGGCCGTGCTGACCCATTCAGGCATTCCATCTCTCCACCCCCGGCCGCCTTCCCATCGTTTTCCTCCCCGCCAAGTTCGACTCGAATGACCCCCTTCAGCGACTGGGCGTGGCCTTCATGACCAAACCCGGCGTCCCCTACCCCTCCTCCATTCCAGTGTCGACCAAAGTCAAATCTACCAACTCGGCGTTGTCAGACTCGCACTCTCCCCTGATGACCGCGACCGCAGGGGCAGACTCTGACGAACCAAAGAAGAAGAAGCGGCGGCAAAGCGCTCCTGCTGGATCCTTACCTATGCCCAAACCCGCAACGGGAAAGCACAGGAAGCGAGAAAGCGGGGCGTCCATCGGGTTGAAGGAGAGAGCAATACCAGAAGAGGCGGTCGACGATGACAGATGAGACCGCGGGGGCTTGGCGGGCTCGAGAAGGTTTTAGGGACCGCCCGCACGCGACTGTACCAGGGTACCTTCACCATCACCTGTATCCAATGCACACGAAACGACACCCCCCGTCGAGAATTCCCTAATCCCCTCGCCCCCAACTCGACCTGTACCTGTACAAATACATACCACTCCATCCACATCCTAAACACGTCTTCGGATCTACCTTTCCTTGTTTCAACATACACGACATTTAACGCACATACATACACGAGCATGGGCTTTCCGGGAATTTCTTTTTTCACTTCAGGGATTTGGAGACTACGGAGTTCTACTCAGACTTCAGGGGTCCAACGCGATTCAAAACATGCAAATCGTGACTCTCATTCCACCTTTTCAAGGCCACGTCTGCGGCTGATGATGCTGATGTTACTCATCGAGCCCAAACCCAAGGGGAAGAAGCCATTGTCTTAGAGCGAAGCATGTAAATCTGGAATGATTGGCCTGTTTCTCAACTGTGAATAACCTCGTAAGTTGAGACATTCAGGATGCATCTTGCAGGATGGCACGGAAAGTTGGAGGGTAGGTGCTAAGAGGTAGTATTTGAAGTATTCGACTACAGCTATACCTCGATGTCTCCTCACCTTCCAGAGCGGCTAGCAAAGTAGCTGGCTCCCCTACTCGCCAGTCCTGCAACGTATGAGCATCCCGTCCCCGCCGTATCAGCAGCATACGACAGGCCCGCCGAGCTGATCGATCCGGCCCGACTCGCACACGAGGCAACAGTGTCGGCGACGGACGAGCAGTTGCCGGTCGCCGCTGCGATGCCAACACCAAGAAGTCCCAAAGCCGTAGTGCCGGCTGCAATGTATCCCGCAGTCGATGCCCATGTCCGCTTGCTCTGCGTGCCTCCGCGGGATTTTGCGCTCGGGTCCCAGCTGGACGCTGCCCTCGCTTTGGGTTTTCTGTTGCGGCGCGGGCTTTGGGTTCTTGCGCGAGAGGTGCTGCAGTGGCAGCTGGTGTCCGCTCCTTCGAACCCGCTTCGACGGCTGTAGCCTGAGTTGGAGATGTTGATGTAGATCGACCTTGGACCTGGGGGTTGTCTCGACTCGGCCTGTTGGGCCAAGCGCTTTCGACGGGCCTCTCGGTCGGCCTTCAGATTGTGTAGTTCCCACATGGCAGTGTGCGCAGCTCGAGAACGACCGGGATGAACCTTCCCTTCGCAGGTCCCACACCACGTGAGCGTATTGGTGTTCCGTCCATCGTAAGTCGAGAAGTCCGTACGCTTAGTTTTCTGGTTCGGGATGTAGCTTGTATCGGAAGGATCGCGGCTGTAATCACTGGAAACATCAGTATAGTATACTACGCCGAATGAAGCTAGAATCCCTCACGGTTTGGATTGGAGCTCGGACTTTGAAGCAGGCTTGTCTGCTTGAGTGTCCTTCATGTTGGGAGATGATGTGTGAGTAGGCTGAGACAGGCGGAAGTGACGCGTACTGAGACCGATGAGCTTCATTTCCTCGGTTCACGCATATGAGCGTCTCGATTGGCTCTTGAGCGATACAAGCAATGTGTAAACACTCACCGTTTGCGGAATATTCTGTAGCAAGTACGATAGGGCTGAGGCTTGTCGATCTGCGAAGTTGAGATTTGTTGGCTGCAGGGACAAAGAGGGAAGGGATATAAGTTTGGATGAGAGGGCAGAAGGTGGTCTTTTATGTATGTCCCTACCAGGTTGACTTCAGTACTGAGCGTGTGCTAATCTCAAAGGTTTCATTGCCTAGTTGCCGTTTCATCCTGATTTCCAGCATGTTCGAGCATCAAAACTCGCCTGACGACGGCGTCGCATAACTCAAAGCGGTCCAGGAGGTCCAGGATGATCAAAGGAGGTTCAGGGGAATCCTGTCTCAGGTCAACGACACGGATAGTGTTTCAGCTTGAAGTATCCCACACGCGTCTCATATCCACTCCCATCGTTCTTTCTAGCGTGGGTTCTAGGGTGTGTTAGCAAGGAGGACGACAGCTGGAGTGACCCGGTCGAGGCTGGGATCTGCTTGATCTAGCTAAGATACTCGTCAGTGATGTCACTATCTGAGAATTGCCAGATCGTTAAGATTCGCGTCAGCCCTAGCGTGTGTATATCTGTTTACATACAGTCAATCGAGAGCATACTGACGATCGAGTCCGAAAGTACTGAGAAAAACTTAATCGTCGGGGAATCGAACGAATCCTAGCCCAGCCCCCACCCACTATCCACATCTGATCATTATCCTCTCTCCGCCAATATTGGCACCTTAGTCATTCCCCAAACCCAACCCTAATGCCAGTCCCTATCGCCCGCCCTTGAAAGCCTGGTGCACGCTCGCTCGTAGCGCAGCGTGATCACCTCCCTCACCTCCTTGGCCCTGCCCCTGTTGTTGACCCACACCAGGTGGTGGCGCACCCGCATGGAAATGACTTCCGGCTTCACCCTCCGCTCGCCCATCTTCCGTCAAGTCCAATATCCTCCGAGCGAGATTGACAATTTCCCCTTCTCCATCGGCATCCATCATTCCATCATCTTCATAATCGTCATCGCCCTCTTTGTCCGAGCGCCGACCGGAACGGGATGCAGGTGGAGATTCGGCAAGTTGGCGAATGGAGGAAATGAGGATGGGGGATGAGCGAATGTTGTTGGATAGCTGCTCGTCTTCCGATTCGAGGAGCTGTACGATGGTCTAAAGGGTCAGCTTGGACACGCAAAAAGGTGGGAAAAGAACTCACCCAAACGGCAATGTGTTGGAAGGTGATATCGGCGCTGCTGAGGAATCGAACGAGATATGCGTGCAGACCGCCCTCGGGCTTGTTCCAGACTGCGTTGAATGGCGCGTAGTCTTCCGCCGCTGGGGAGATCAGCTCGAGTCCAGCGTTGTATGTAGACAGCCAAGCTCACCTTTCGAAGACAAGTTTCCAATAGCCGCAGCACTGTTCCCCTGCACCTCAACGCTGGGAGAGTTGGTCAAGGGGATAAGCACCTCACAGATGCCCATCTCGAGCAATTGCGGCTTCAGATCGTCTAGTGAAGGTCAGCCTTCTTTCCGACCCACGAGTAGTGCCAACTCACCACTCAAAGCCAACACAGCCACACATGCCGTCATCTCACTCTGTACCGTCAACGGCACGGTCAGGACCAATTCCTTGATCCGCTCCACCGCGCCTGCCTCGACGATGGCGCCCTTGTTACGCTCGCTGCTGGCTGCCAAGTTCCTGAGAGTAGAAATGGCATGACACTGAACTTCCTCATTCTCGTCGAATGATAATAGTTCGATTAATGGCTGGAGGAAACCGGAATCGATGATGGGTGATTCGTTTGCGGGGTGGATAGAGACATTGCGGACGCATGCGGCAGCAGAGAGGATGAGGGGGAGATAAGACGAGTGAAGGAGGCGCAAGAGGGGTTTAAGACCGTCGGCCTTGACGATTTCGAGCTGGTATTTCTCTATTCAGTCAGCTTAGGAAATTTTGAGATTCCAGGTGACAATTCACCATCTGAGGCGAGGTTTCGAAGTGCCAAGGCGGCTTGGCATTGGACCTTCAGACTTTGGCTATCCATCAAGGCAACGAGGCTCTGAACGAGTTTTGGCTCCGTGGACGCCAGCTTCTTCCTGTTGCTCGCTATGGCAATCAGCATGGTTCAACAGCGAAATTGAGGAAATAATTCACCATCAACAGCGATATTGCTCAGCGCAGTGGTGCAGTAATACTGAACGTCGGTATCGGGTGAGTTAAGGAGAGAGACAAGAACAGGGATAGCTCCGGCGTTGACGAGTTGCTGCCGGTTCTCATCTTCTTAATCAGTATTGCCGTCTACCGTTGTGGGGAAGACTAGAAGCACATACCAGAGTGAGTCATGTTGAGGAGAGCCCCGGTAGCGTTCCGCTGCACTCGCATGTCCTTGGACTTTGCCAAGCGCGTAAGTGGAACCAATGCGCCGGACTTGGCAATCTGTGTTTTGTTCTCGTCTAAATCGATCAGCTTGTGCCGTGAAGTTGGTATGAATGAATCGCGTAGCGCACCATGAGTAGCCAGGTTCGTAACGCAACCGACAGCGTTGCACTGCACTTCAACATTGGGACTGAGCATTTGGCGGATGAGAGGCTCGAGCCCTCCA
This sequence comes from Dioszegia crocea, assembly GCA_001600615.1. Taxonomy (NCBI): domain Eukaryota; kingdom Fungi; phylum Basidiomycota; class Tremellomycetes; order Tremellales; family Bulleribasidiaceae; genus Dioszegia; species Dioszegia crocea. Next base: position 846,494 of record BCKK01000003.1, read on the forward strand.
AGGGAAACAATCAACAACTTGTTCTCAGCTAGACAGTCAGCACTTCGATGAGGCTCTGCGAGCGATAGAAACTCACAGTTGACGGCCAAGTTACCCAAAGCCGCAGAAGCGGCTCGCTGAACCTCAGCATCGTGGCTCGTCAAGAGGCACAACACGGGATCGAGCGTGTCCCTTCCGACCTCCTTGACCTCCTTCTCCGTTATCTCTGCGAATGCGAGAGCGGCCGATCGCTGCAGGTCGACGTTGTCCGAGAAAGAGAGGGTTGTCAGTGCGGCGAGGGGCGAGCCGGTGAAGAAGTTGGTGGAATTACGGTCTAAGCAGTCAGCAGCAGCTCTCCCGTGTAGACAGAGTAAGTGGGCTTATAAGCCCAGTTTAACAGAAGAGGTGGAGTGATGAGACCTACTTTCGAGATATTGTAAGAGATCCGCCACTGCTTCGCGCTCGTTCTCGAGCAACAGCGGCTCGTACGCGTTCTTCCGTCTCGGGCCACCTGGGGTCTCAGCTCGGCATTTCCATGTCGCATGCGGGTGTGGAGCGGATATGAACTTACCACAGCTGCTACATATGCCACCCATGGCTCAATATATGTATGTAAGAGGGATTGAGCGGATGACCGACAAAGGGACGTTGAAGTGGAGGGGGAGACTCTGTAGCCTCGTTCGGAGCCAAAAGTGGCCGGAAGTGCGCGATTCTTCGATAGATCTGGGCAGCTAGGGGTAGGCGACCGTAACTCGCTGCTGTTGAGTAATATGCTCTGTGGGCTGTGTTGTTATGTATGATGTAGACGAGGGATGTGGTGAATGGGTTGAGGTCGGAGGGGAGGGCGCGCGTGCAATGACCACACAGACGGAACCTAATTTTGGCTCTGAATTGAGAGTGGCGCAGATGTTGATACTCAATCAGTCTATACAACCTACATCTATAAGCTATGCACGACGGACCCCCAAGGCCAGGTGAGTAGAGCGTATTCAGACTAGCTGGAATCGCAGCTGATTGATAGGTGCCCGAGGTGGCCAAGCCGAGTTTAGGTGAGTCAGAGTTGGCAACCTTTGGGAGGATGCATGGTCATTGGCTGATTCGCTTAGATGGGATGCTGTCAAGGCAGATGAGAAGCACAGAGGTGTGTATATGTTTCATATCTCTTCTTCAACACAAATCGCCATCTGACATTAATTTGCGTCAACTCGCCACCGCCTGCATGTACTGACCTCACATAGAGAACTATCTGGGCCACTCCGTCAACGCCCCAGCCGGGAGATGGCAGAAGAACAAAGACGTCCACTGGTATGCACGCGACAACGACCCATCGGACGAAGGTATCGCAGCGAGAGAAAGGCGGAAAGAGTTGAAGGCGTTGAAAGAGGCTGAAGAGGAGGCATTGTCGGTTGCGTTGGGATTCGCGCCGTCGGCGAAGAAGGCCGAGGTGGATGCGGAGGATGAGAGTGGAGCACCTAGAGGGGCCAAGGATGAGGAGATTGCGAGGTTGGAGAAGGAAGAGAAGAGGCGGGAGAAGGAGTGAGTTGAGGCTTTCAGCTGGAGGTTCTCTTGGCACTCCTGAGATGAAGCTGACTGTGTAGATTGCGGAAAGAGCATAGAGCTCTGCAACGGGCTGAGAAGGAGCTGAAGCGAGAGCAGAGAGAGTTAGAGCGCAAAGAGGAGAAACGGGCTAGGCGGAGGGACGACGATTCGAGAGATAGAGAACGGGGCAGGAAGTACGAGGAAGGGACAGAGCGGTCAGGGAGGGTGAAGCGGGAAAGATCAGAGGAAGATTCGAGAGATCAGGAGCGGCGGCACAGGGACGGTGCCCGCGATCGAGATAGGGATAGGGGAGACAGGGATAAGAGGGAGGAGAGATCTAGAGATAGGGAGAGACATGATGGTCGAGGTGAACGGACAAGACATGAGAGGGATCGAGGTGGAGACAGGGAGAATGAGAACAGAGATGAGGTGAAGCGAGAGAGGGCGTCGAGATCACCTGCATGGGAAGAAAGGCGGTAGAGGTTTCCAGATAACCGACGATGAGGTATCACTATTGGTGTCCCAAGTAAGGGCTCTCCGATATGATGTACGTATTCTGCATGCTGAGACTAGCAAGTCTAGCCACTGGTCACCTATCCAGAGTAGTCTTCAGTCACAATCATCGACAGCGGTTATGGTCCTCCGATGCTTTGGCCTGGTTTGGCCTAATGAAGCGGAGCTTTATTACGCCCAAAGGCCAAAGGAATGTGGAGATGTTTGTTTGGCTTCTTCCGGTTGACGAGGAATGTGAAAGGGTTCACTTGTTTGTTTGACCACTCGGGATTCCTCTTCCTTGTGTGCCGTGCCCTCTGCACCTCCTCTCGTACCTGCACTTTGGGAAGGGACACATGCTCCGCCAGGCGCAACATAACACGGAGGAGTCTGAGACAGAAGGGAAAGGGGATTCCTGTTGCATTGCTGGATTAAAGTTTCGGTTCGTTCCTGAACATGACAATTGACTTTTTTGAAACTTACCCTGACCGTGCTCTATACATCATCCAAATACATCTATTGCTCTGCTAGACTATCATATATCATACACATACAACACACGCTCTTTACTCGCAATTTCACCGCTCTTCAGCTACCCAAAACGGCCCCAGATCTATCCAATTTGCGCTAGTTTGAAAACCGCCGATCCCCCGCACGCTAGACGCAGTAGTACCGATCGACATCACACATGCCATCCGCGTGGTCTACTTCACCATGAGATCTCCTCTCATTCTCAGTCTCGTCCTCCTTATAGGAGTTACAAAGGGTTTATACATCACCGATGACAGGGCTAGAGATCCGTCTCGCCCTCTACCACTCCCACCAGAGGCTGAGTTGCCTTCGCATAGTCGAGGGTCCTTTGGCGGCAATTTAGTCCGACGCCAAACAGCCACTACGTCCTCATCCGCTACCGCCCCACAGCGCTCATCTCCATCCTCAACCCCTTCCCTCCCCATCGCTCCCCCTACCGCACCCGCAAACCCCCCTGCACCTGTTCCAACACCTATGGATCTCCAACTCTCCTACGCCCTGACCACACCTTGCCTCTCGTACCTCTCAACTCTCCTCTCAACACCCACATTCCTCACCTGCCTGCCATTCTCACTCCTCCTCACCACCTCAACAGGCTTCGCATCACTCGTCTCCACCGCATCATCCACCGGGAACTACACCACCCTCAACACCCTACTCGCATACGTCACTTCCCCCAAACCCACCAGTGGCCAATGCGACGACTTTATGAGTGCGGCGTATGCCAAAATGGGCGAGTCGTCGTCTGGATGTAAGGCGGATTTGGCCAAACGGAGCGCGGCGGCAGAGGCGAGGACAGGGTTGGGCAATGCAGCAATGATGCGTAAAGCCGCAGCATTGCGAAATCCAGACACGGGGAGTTGGTGTTATCTTGAGGCATTGGCAAGTGAAAGGCCGGACGACCTGTACTTGTGGTCTCTTCCCACAGGCATTGCGTGAGCTTCGTCTCGGCTTGATCGTGATGTCTCAGTGCTGACTCTACAGCCTCCCCGCCTCATCCCGACCCTCCTGCTCTAAATGCTCCTCTCTCCTCTTACGACACTATCACTCCTCTGCCACCTCCACTCCCTCTCTTAACTCAACTCTTGTCAATCTCGCAGTTGGCACTATAAACGGCGCGTGCGGCCAGAACTTTGCAGAGTACTCTACCTCGCCCGCTAGCTCGGGCGCATCTCAGCTTGGGTCATCGGTCGGCGTTGTCATATTGGTGATAGCCGCGGTAACTCTGGTGATGATCTAGATGGTGTGAGATAGATCAGAGGCCAAGGTCGAGGGGTGAGAACATCCGGACATTGAAGGATATCTAGGTATACAGCTCGGACAGTCGAGTTGAGTTTATAATTTAAGTAACGTTCACGAATGGACATTTCATAGACAGCTCTCAGCTACACATGTGTACCCCTCTACTATTGCTTCTTGCTGTTCAAAGTAGTGGATCCGAAGCAGCGCATGTTTTGGAACTCTTTAGATGGTTCGCCACCGCCACGCTGGCAACTGCCACCAATTCGCATGCCGTAATCGATGACCACCACCCAAACGGACGCTTTCCAGCGCCTTCTATCCACCCATCCATCTCACATAGTCACAAGCAAAGTCAGGAATCATGTCAGACGTAAAGAAGAGACAGCTTGCCTTCAACATGTGAGCCTTTTTTACCTTCGACGGAGTGGACGGATTGTACTAATCCCGCAGTATCGAATTCCTCCGGGCCTCGTGTCAGGATGGGACTGTCAAGGAGGACGACAAGGAGAGTCTGGAAGTAGCGAGTGAGTACAGTGTCTCTCAATGAGTGTACGCCCCATCTAACCCTGCAGTCTCGTGCATTGGCGAATCCTTCGGTGTCGACCCTGATTCCTCATCCGAGAAGAGCCAATACTCGCTTGCCCCCGCCAGCCTTCTGTCCCTGCTAGACGTCTACCTCAAAACCAAGGCGAAGTCTACCCCTGCCTCGTCATCCAACCCTGCTGCCGCTGCGCCTACTCCCGCTCCTGCATCATCCTCTGGCCCCTCTGCGGCTGACAAGACAAAAGCCGAGGCTTTGAAATCCACCGGTAACTCCCAAATGTCTCAGAAGCTATACGATTCAGCCATCACGTCGTATACTTCCGCCATTGCCCTTGTGCCCAACCCGGTATACTACTCAAACCGTGCCGCCGCATGGGCCGGGCTAGGGGAGCACCAGAAAGCAGCCGACGATGCCCAGTCGGCCATCGACCTGGACCCCATGTTCGTCAAGGGTTACTCCAGGCTCGGACACGCCCGGTTCTCTATTGGTGATTGGGCCGGTGCGGTCCAGGCGTACGAGGACGGTCTGGAGGTGGACCCTGGAAACGCAACGATGAAGGCTAGTCTGGTCACAGCGCGAGCTAAGGCGAAGGAGGAGGGCGTCGTAGCTGGCGGAAGCGGCAGCGGATCGAGAGATGCCGGCGCAGGTGGAGATGCGTCTAACCCGCTCGCTGGACTCGCCGGTCTGATGGGCGGCGGTGGAGGTGCGGGTGGTGGTGGAGGTATGCCCGATTTGAGCGCATTGGCGGGTATGTTTGGCGGAGGTGCGGGACGCGGTGCAGGTGGCGGGGGCATGCCTGATATTGCGAGTCTGATGAACAACCCTCAGATGATGGCAATGTGAGTCAGGTCTCAATTATCAGCTGTGGGATCAGTGCTGACTTTTAGGGCGCAGCAGATGATGAGCAATGGAGGTCTTGACCGGATGATGCAGAACCCCAACATCAGGCGTATGGCCGAACAGGTCCAATCCGGCGGCGGCATGCCCGACATGAGCCAATTGGCCAACGACCCCGAGATGAAGGATCTGTGAGTTCCCTTTTTCGCTCAACCCTGGAGATTGTGCTGATATGTCAGGGCGCAGCAATTCATGGGTGGCGGAGGCAGAGGTGCGGGTGGACGGTGATTGGCGACGAGCAAGTAATTAGAACGACTGGGATGGGACACCGCGGTCTCACATATGTCATTTCGAGATCATCGTGCATGCGAGTCTGAACCGAGTTGCGTACAGCGTGCAGCAGGCAAGGAGATGCCACCTTGCCCTGAGAGAGTCTGTGGTCCCATGCCCGCTGCAATGTGCATGTCCTCTTTGAACGGGCCAGATTTGATGTTTCAATTTGCGCCGGACGCGTTTCAGCTTCTATACTTCTTGACATCACTTCGCCTCTCCACACTTGCAACAAGGTATCTAGACAGACAATGACCGATGACTTTCAGTCGATAAGCAAGGTTGGTCTCTTCGCTTGCCATTGTCCAGACTTGTTATACGCCACGAAAGGAAGCTCACCTTGGCAGGGTATATTCATCATCCCTTACCAAGGAGCTTCAGGTATATCTCCACCTTACATGTGCCCTTTGCCCAACCAGGACCTCACTTGACATTACAGAAGACGATGATGACCACCTCGTGCCCGAAGCTGGTCCTTCGCGACACCATATGAGACCTCTGAAGGGATGGTACGACCACGCAAACGAGGCATTCTCAGTCGCTCATGAAGTATGTTGGCCCCTGCATCTCCGTGCCACATCCTGAAAGTTTGGGCTGATCCTCCAGTCATATGAAACAGAGAGAACAGAGGAACAACTAGAAGATGTCGCTGATTGGCTTGAAGGATGTGCCTCAGCCCCAAGCGGGGGGCTGGATTTTGGATTTGAAACGACGCGATTACCGATTGGGATCATGCAGGGTGAGCTCACGATTGCAGACGGTCCTTTTTCTTTTAGGTATCGAGGTTGATAATTCAGATACATCGCCGCGTATAACGAGTCTTCTAGGCCGAGTAGCGAAGCACAGGGCAATTTTGCAGGGCAGGGAGGTGGTCGACTTGGCTGCAGGTATCAGGGGCGTTGCGCTGGGATTGTTGGATGACCCGGTAAGTATTCATGCAGAAAGTTTCCAGTCCTAATCCGTGGGAGAGACTATATACACAAGGTGAAGCTGATCTCTCAGACAGGGCTAGGGAAGAGCGGGAGGACCGGGATGGACGAAGTGGAGAGATGGTATCGCGGTCTTCCACCCGCACGGCGTGCGTAAATCCACCTACCATTGATAAGTCCTTCGCTGACAGGTTTAAGAATCGCCTCTTCTGATACATATCCAAGACGCTCAACTCGCCTCTCTCTCTGGCCTGTCTGAGCTAATCTATGTCCTATCCCTTCGGCCAGCGTTGCCGTTGAGAGTTCTGCTGTCCGTTCCGTCCGTATCGACATTCCTGGCGTCCCTTCTGCACATCGAGGCAAGTGGAGTGGAAGTAAATGTCTTGGGATTAGGCGCGAAGCGAGCTAGTGGAGGAAGCGTGGCAGCTGTCCTGAAGGTAAGTACCCCTGGTCCCAGTGATGGCCGCGTGCTGACCGGAATCAGGCAGATTTGTCCTCATCGAATGGCTCGTCCTTGCGCATCAGCCATGATCTGGCGGCGGAAATGGAAGACGACGAGAAGATGTATGGCGGAGGTCCAGCAGCAGCGTTGAAAGGTCTGAGAGTGAGTCATTACCATCATACTTCAGCCGTACGTGAACTGAGCTGATAACTCAGTGGCGACTGTTACACCACAATGTCAACTCGCCCTTGTCTACACTTGCCGCAGAAGATGCAGACACCGTGGGCACGATTGGCGCGATGCTACCGAGCGGGTCAGACGAGGCAGGTCTCTGGGCGAGTTTGCTGGAGATTGGCACGAGCCGTGAAGCTCAAGCAGTGAGTATTGAAAGATGCAAGTTTTGGCTAGGCTGATACAGCAGACATTGAATCCCGCTCCGAGAGTGTCGGTCCTACATGCTCTGTCGAATTCTGCGGCATATACCAGTCGACTACCGAAAACACACCGAAGCAATGTTGACGATATCCCGCGACCGTTACCAGCCGCAACCGCATCACCTCGGTCGGCCAAACGGAGACGCACGAATCGCACTATCCTCTCTCCCGTTGATGATGTGCCTGCACCAGCGGCGCCTCTCCAATCTTCTGATGGTCAGAGAACAAATCCAGATTCAAGGGGGGATATGAAGGAGTTGGAAGTGCTATTCAACCTGTGGCGGAGTGCGGGGCGGAACGTGAACCTCTGGGACTGGCTAGAGGGATTCAGAGGGAGTCTGATGGGATCAGGAGATCAGCCAACGGCCGCTGGTGCGGTTGCTACCGCTAGGGAGGCAGGCGATGAGTCAGTGGAAGGCACACCGCGTGGTGCAGCCGAAGCCGAGGGGGGTGAGCCACAACCTGAGCCTCGAGACGAAGCGGCCGAGGAGGAAGAAGCAGCGCGACTGCATGCTGTCTTTGTTAGATTTTGCGAGGAGGCGAGAATGATGGGCCTTGTCCGTGCAAGAGGGAGGGCGAAGCGAGCGGATGAGGTCGTCAAGTCCATAGCTCTTGTGTAGCTGCGGCAGACATGCCTCTGGCCTCAGGGATGTAGATCTATTAGCGGGATCAGAATTATGCATAAACGGCGGTGTCAGCTAATTACTAATCGAATCGGAGCTTTACTCCAGCTTCCAGAGTCCAGGCCTCGAGGCTGCAGGCACTGGCAGTGCTGCATCGAGGGGGTGTTATGCATACATACAAGTGCACCTCATGTACAAATCTCATCCTGCGTATAGTCACAGCCTCTAAAGTATCATAAGACCCCCTAAACACCCTCCAGGCTCCAGGCAGATCCGTTCAGTACCGGAGCCAGTTTTAGTGCTGTCGGCAGTGGAGCGACCAATACGGCATCTGCAAAGGACGATCTGCCCTATACGTATCGAATCACTACACGACGCTGAGAGCGTACCAAATCCTCACCAACATCCCTCAACGACAATCCCTAGCACCAGCGTCCCGACGTCTGCATATCCTCATTCTTGGAAGCCGAGGTCGGGACGAAACATCGGAAATCCACTCGAAACGCCGGCGGCACACGCCCTGAGGCCTGGAACTCTGTAGGGTATTCGTCCTGTGAGTTCGGGCCTCAATTGCTAGTGCACCGCATAGCTGACAGTCTAGGTTCTCGCCAATCTAATTGCAAGTCCGACTGGATACCCTCAAGATGTCGGCGGACGCGCAGGATCCTCCCAAAGCGCGGTCCACACCTCCCCCAGGAAAAGCTCCACTCCACCCGAAATACTCTAGCGCCGCATTTCTTCATCACCTACACACCGATCCCTCATCCCATCATGTCTCCCTCACCGCCCCTACCGTCCGCCAACCCTCCATCCCCGAGCAGCAAGCTGCATCCGATCTCCGGGCGTCGGATTCGAAACTGCTCGAGGGGATGACCGAGCCTGGTTCATCCTACCTCGACCGACCCATGCTGCCTACCAGACGCTCTTCGGCTGGTAGCGCTCGCACGTATGTCAAACACGCGTCGACCCCTGCCTTTGTGGACTCTACCAAAGTTCTTCCCGTGTCAAGCGCCATATCAGCCGTGAAACGCACGAATTCGAAGCGAGGGCGACCTATGACGGCTCCCGGCGGCTCACCTGGTGAAGCTTTCCTGGCGTCCTCTCTGCCCTCGGTGGGAAGTCCTGAGACAGGTGCGGACCGTTTGGAGGATCCCCCGTTCATCCCAGCCCAGGAGGACTTTGACGAGAGGTCGGATCCCGAGTCGGAGATTGACGAGAGCGAGTCATTTGCGTGCGGAATCGATGCGGACGTAGATCCAAGTGAGCTCGGACAGGCGATGGACATGATGAACATCACGGGGAGTGGAAGGAGGAGGCGGGGACCAACTCGCGTAGTTGGCAGAGCGGATAACGCTTCGGAAAAAAGGGCCGAAAATCAGCAGGCGCAGACGAACGCTGAGAATGAGCGAGATCCTTCGCGTTTGCAGTCAGAACCCCTGCCCAACAGATCTGCCCCGCGAGCTTCCCCTGTCGATCTCGACTGGAAGACTTTCGGGCAGGCGTACGCACACGGAAATTTCGATCCCAACAAGATTCCCCACCCTCCCAAATCCTCCCAAGTGCGCATCACAGACACAGCGAGATCATCACCGGGCGAGGGCTACGGGTCTGCATTCGGTCGTCGTGTCAATACTGGTACATCAAGCTCGAGCGCGAGTGCGAGTACCGGTCCCTACAGCCAAGCCTCCGGCAGCTCGGACTCGAACACGACCTTCACCTCTGTGGACTCTGCTCCAGCCGCGCCAGGCGGGCCGACGATGATCAAGACGCAGTCGAGCTCATCGGTCCCGACGCACGGCGGTATGGCCGGAAGCCTAGCGGGACGGACGAGTGCATTTGGGCGGGAAAGCGACATGGGACAACGGCAGCAGTCGATGAGACTCAGGCCGGATCAATTGTCATTGCCGTCCTACTCCCTGGCCGCTGCTACGGTGCGGATGGCAGCGTCTCACATCGATCACGCGGGACTCGAACCACTTGGCGTTCCGAGTCCCGACCGGGAATTGATGGACCCAATGGCGTCCATGTTCTCTTCATCGCCAGATTCCAGGTTGCGAGAAAGTGCCAGCTCGGATCCAGGAGGAGGTCGCTTTTTCCTCAACAGATCATCGTCGAGCACAGCGATGCCTCGCGATCTCAATTCTCTCCATCTCCCCACAATAGCTGGTAGTCCTGCTGGCACGCCCCTCGAGCATCCGAAGCATGGCAAAAAGGTCAAGCCAGAAATTGAGATGCCAAGGAGGACTACATCGCCCGCACCACCCGTCCGTCGTTTTGGTTCGGGTGGAATCGTGAACCAGCGCATACCACCCGCGACCGCACCGATGGAGAAGACGCTGGAAGCGGAGACCGAGATGGATTACTTCGGCGCCGCGGTCTCTCCGTCTTTCGAGCGGAAACAATCCTCCCAATCCCAATCCTCCTCAACCCAAACCATTACCCAACAAGCCACTCCTATGATTCGCTCGAAAACTCCAGACGGCTTGACATCGTCCGTTCCCGACGATGATCCCCTCACTCCACCCCCCGCACTGGCACAGCCTGCTGATATCGGATCACTATACGAAAAATATGGCTGGCTACCAGCGCCTGTACCGCCAAATGAGGTCGCGCGCCGTAAAGCGCTGTACCGGTTTAACATATTACATACATCTTCGGATGTAAACTTCGACCGGATAGCGCATATGGCGAAATTGGTGTTCAACACCAAAATTGTCATCATCAGCTTGACAGACGCCGAGACGCAGTGGCACAAGACAGATATGGGATTAGGCGCTGCCCAGGCGTCCCGGATATCAAGTCTGTGTAGTCATACCTTGCTCTTGACGTGAGTCTTTATGGTCAGGGAAGATGTGTGTGCTGACTGCCTGTAGTTCAGGAGAGCCCCTGGTCATATTGGACACGTTAGAAGATTGGCGATTCGCCAACAATCCAAATGTCACCGGCGCGCCTGGAATAAGATTCTACGCCGGCGCACCACTGCGCACGACTGACGGGCACAATCTCGGTACCCTTTGCGTGATCGACGACAAACCCCGGTCCGAGTTTCCCCCTCGAAGTCGGTTGATTTTGAAGGAGTTTGCGGCCGTCTGCATGAGAGAAATGGAACTTTGGCGGGATAAAGTGAGTGCGGCGTGTATCAAGCTGATCTTAAGCTTCAACTCCGAGTGAGAGACAAGATACAAACGTCGATGGAGAAATTCACCCGAGAGTGTCTTGAGATGGACGCCCGATCATCCGCCACATCGTCCGAGGCCTCGGCGCGGATGGACCAAGTCTACGCCCGGGCTGCTCAACTTGTCTGCACCACACTCGACCTGGATGGCTGCTTCATTCTTGACGTCAGCCATTTCGAGCTTGTCGAGGTCGACACGGACAAGGGCAAGAAATCAGTCTATCGTGCCGATCCATATACCGGTGGCGAACAGGCTTCGGTGTTTGAGTTTGACGAGGCGTTTGGTCCGATTAACGCACTCCCTATTCTAGGCGCGAGTCCCTCGGCCGCACCCACCAGGGGACTCACAGCGGAGGAGCATCAAAAGATGTCGGATTTCCTGCTGCATCATCGCGATGGGCGGATATTCGAGAATGTCGCCCCGAGCTGGATCCGGTATCTTTTCCCGCCAGAGTTGCGGTATGGGATGGGTGAGTCCGGCCAGAGAGCCTCGCTGATTTTCAGTCGTCCCATGCTTCGGTGTACACCAACAGCCATTCGCTCTTATTGCCGGGTATACTTGCAAGAAATCAAAGCAGTATCTTGAAGGATACGAGCTGCAATTTCTGCGAGCCATCGGGGTCATCATACTCTCCGCTGTACTTCGCAGGAGAATGGTCCTTGCGGATAAGACCAAATCCATCCTCATCTCCTCCGTCAGTCACGAATTGCGCACTCCCCTCCATGGTATCCTCGCCGCAGCCGAATTGCTCAGCGATACCAACCTCGACTCAAACCAGGCGGCTTTCCTCAAAACGGTACAAACCTGCGGCAACACCCTTATTGAAACTGTCAATCACGTGCTGGACTTTACAAAGCTGTCGGGGTCTGTCAAATCGGGACACGACGGCAAGATCAAACTTGCACGTATCAATCTGGCCAATTTGGTTGAGCAGACGGTCGAGGGGGTATGGATCGGGCAGAGGGCTCGTTTCTTCATGGGCGATTCGGATATTGGGTCGTTCTACGCTCCACCTCCTTCGACCGCGAGTGAACGTGTCTCGAAAATATTGAAGGATGTGACGCATGTCGAGACCGTGGTGGATATAGGCCACCGGGAGAGGGGGTGGATGGTGAGATGCGAGAGAGGCGGCCTGAGGCGGGTGTTGATGAATCTCGTGGGGAATTCGTTGAAATTTACAACGGTGAGTTTTCGATGGAATTTGACTAAGATCATAGGACGGGTACATTCAAGTCACACTGCGTGAACTTCCACACCCCCCCGGAGCCAAAATGATCCCCGTCGAAATGGCTGTCATTGACACCGGCAAGGGGATAGGCAAGGAATTCCTCAAGGACCAACTATTCCAGCCCTTCTCGCAAGAAAACCCCCTTCAGACCGGTACTGGTCTCGGCCTGGCGATTGTCAACAGCATCATTCGATCAGACAGCGTCAACGGAAAGGTGGACGTCTGGTCCTCGGAAGGCCTCGGGACGGAGATCCGGATATCCTTCGAGGTGGAGTTGTATGACGAAGAGGAAGATTCCTCCTCATCTTCGTCCATGTCGGTCGTCAGTTCGGCGTCTTCCGCTTTTGGGCGGGGACACTCGGTGTCGCTATCGGGGCTCGACATGAAGCATCGAGGCCAGGTCTTGGCGCTTGAGGTGCTCACGACGTACGCTGCGACGTGGTCTTTTGATCTCCGAGACGACGATGGCGACATCATCATCATTAACGAGGATGAGGATGCGTTCAGAACAGCCAGTCACAGTGAACGTCCTATCGTCTTCATCACCTCTACCCATTCCCCCTCCATCATGCAGCTTCGCGACACGATCAAGCGCGCCGGTAACTTTGTCCAGGTCATACATAAGCCTGTCTCACCTTCGCCGTTCCGCGGGGCATTACACGCCGCCGTGGAATGGCTGGAACAGAGTGCCGGAGGCTCCACACCTATTAGCGAACGGGATAGGCCATCTTTACCCCGAGGCGAATCGAACGAGAGCGCCTCGACGATTTCGGAGCTGAATCATCGGCGTGATTTCTCAGCTCCCAGTCCCGGGACGCGGAATGATCGACAACCGCTGTATCGTCGGCGATCAGAGGAGCAGGACGTGTCGATGTCTACACCAAATCGACCGAGCATGGCTCCGCGTGGTATCACCTATCATACTGCCCCCACTCGACCTACCTTCTCCCGTAGGACAGCGTCGATATCCGATAGCACGGACAGCAATTCCAACTCCCCTCAGCCCGGCAGTCCAACTTCATCCACATCTCATATGTCTCATATATCCACCATATCCCTAGCGGATGGCGGAGTGATGTTGAAGACAGCACAGCTGCCTGCGTCGGCGCCTAGACCGGTTACCAAAGCGAGGGTCCTGGTGGTTGAGGATAATGTCATAAACAGGAGGGTGTTGGGGGCGTTCTTGAAGAAGAGGGTATGTCTATAAGCACGCCAAATTGCTGACGCTTAGGGATTCGAATACGCCGAAGCGCATGATGGGCAGGATGGTGTGGACGTCTTTGAATCTACGCCTCACAACCACTGGGATGTGATTCTCATGGACATCACCATGCCCATTATGAATGGGCACCAAGCCACCCGCGCGATCAGGCAAATCGAGGCGGCGAGGCGTACGGGAAAGCCCGTGGAGCCTGCTTCGGCTGAAGGCGACAAGCCGGCTCTTGCTCCTTCAAAAGTAATTCAGACGCGTTCGAGGATTTTTGCCTTGACGGGGTTGGCTACAGCGGAGGACAAGCGGGAAGCATTCGGGAGTGGTGTGGATGGATAGTGAGTGGCAGCTTTCGAAGTGATTCAGCGACTGACAAAGTAGTCTAGTGAAACCTGTATCTCTAGCGAGTCTCGACGTTGTCTTCAAAAGTGAGTCGCCGAAGCCAGGCTTAGGGCAAAAGCTGACTGGTGTAGAACTTGGCTATTGAGCTTGATGTAGAGTAAGGCGAACGAGGCGGAACGCAGATTTAGCAATAGCAATGACTCAGTACATCGTGCATCAGATTCATCATGCACAGAACCTTCGGTATGACGCGTATTAAATGCATCATGCCCGCCATGAGACGTGTACCGCATCCGTTCGGAATCTGTACGTCAGCCAGGGCAAGGTCATGACTACGGACACTGACCTCTGCGTGACGGACGTCTTTTCTATCGATGTTGTTTGGCCCATCCGGAAAGCCAACAGACCTGCTTGAGCGATCATGATTCCGTTATCGATGCAGAAGCTGCTCTCAGCTCAGGAGTAGGGCAGAATCACACCGAACTCACCTCTCATCCGTCGCAAACACCCTGCCATTCCTCTCCGAAGCCATAATCCCCATCATATCTTGTAACCTCAGGTTACACCCCACGCCTCCGACAATCAAGACATCCTTCGCCCCGACATGCGCCATAGCTCTCTCTGTGATCTCTACGAGCATAGCGAATGTCGTTTCCTGGAGGGAAAAACAGAGATCTTGTGGTGTGATGATGTCGTCTGAGTCTTTTGGCGGCGAATCTGCCAACTGTCTCCAAGACCGATATCGTTTATCTTGAGTGTACGCCTCGACGGCTGATAGCAGTCCAGCGAGCGAGACGTCCATCCCCTTGGTCCCATACGGCAATGGTAATAGTCGCTTTCCCCTACAGGTCAGTTACACGCAGTGAATCGTGCTTACTTTCTTGCCTCCTGCTCGATGTTGTATCCCGGGCTGGGGTCATTTCTCAGCCCAATGACCCTAGCGAATCGGTCCAGACAGTTCCCTATTGCGATATCCAAAGTTTCGCCAAAAATGCGATATCGCTGTTGCGAGTAGGCAATGACTTGGGTGTTTCCACCTGAGACGTAGAGGACGATGGGATTGTGTGAGGAGGTGATCTGCCGGCCCATCTCAATATCTAGTCGATCAGTCCAAGCACTCCGAAGGTAACTCACGTCCGACGCAGTGATTCACCCCTACAAGAGGTATATTGTGCAAGAGCGACAGAGTCCGAGCTACCAGAGCGCCGACTTGTAACGGTGTGCCCATTCCAGGTCCTGCCAGATTAGCCTAATGATCCGAAGTGTAGGCAGCACATAGCTCACCTTTTGTGAAAGCTATACAGTGCAGATCTTCCATCCGCACACCAGCCTTCGTGACCGCCTCCTTCAAGACCTTGACTATCCATTCTCGGTGATGTCTTGCCGTATCGCTGGGCAAGAAACCCTCGCCTGGCGGTGTGATGTATGTATGACGGACATTTGAGAGGACCACCACTTTAGTGGCCTTGCCAGATCCAGCAGGCGAGGGCTCATGAGCTATCACCCCGCAGCCGAGTTTGTTGGCAGAGCCCTCTATTCCGAGACATAGGTATCGAGCGCCTGTCTCGTCAGCATCTGAGCGAAAACAGCCACATCAAGTATTCACTTGGTTTGGGCAGAGGCGAGATCTTGCGTTTGCTACTCGAAGCCTGCGTCATGATGTCGGGAATGAAAGATGGAAGATACAGTCTGCGAAATCTTGAGTTTCGCGATCGTCCGTCAACACATTTTACATACAACACTCACTGGCCCGAGTCCCGCTTTCAGGTCATATGCCAGCGCGGAAGAAAGCTCTAGGCAAACATAAAGAGTACAAAAATACATACATCCAATCACAGCAAAGTCCCCACAAGATGCCTGAGCGTCAACCGCTTACCTACGATGATGGACCCCTCGTTTGGGTAGGTTCCTCGTTCTGATCGCGACTGGGGCATGGCTCCTACCATCCAGAATGCTATTTGATCTCAAAGACTAAGTACTGATGGTTCAAGATAGATTGCGAAATGACTGGGCTGGACCCTACCGACTGTATCATCGAGATCGCTGTAATCATCACCGACGGTCAGCTTAACGAGGTGGACGAGGGTATCGAATTTGTAATCCAGACTGCCAAAGAGCGCCTTGACGCGTGAGTCTGACGGATGCGTACGCCGGATGGGCTTACTGGCGGCACCGCTGACGGAAAAGCATGGGAGAGTGGTGTGTCAATCAACATGGCAAGACTGGTCTCACCCAAGCCTGTATAGACAGCCCGCATACGCACGAAGAGGTGCACCAGAAGGTCGCTGCGTACATCAAGAAATGGATCCCTGAGCGAGGCGCTGGTCTGCTGGCGGGTAGTAGTGTTCATGCCGATAAAGCGTGAGTTGCAGCAACCGCAGCGAAAGTGCTGATTGGCAGGTTCCTATTGAGGGAGATGCCAGATATTACTAGCCACCTCTCTTACCGAATCCTTGGTGAGCTTCTTTGGTTTCCATGCTCTGAAAGCGGGCGCTGACGGCCAGACGTGAGCTCCATCAAGGAGATCTGCAGAAGGTGGTACCCCTCAATCACCAAGAAGGAGAAGGAGGTCCGGCGACCTGAAGTGTCGCACAGGTATGTTCAAAGGTCTAGTATCATTTGTATCAGCTGACTTGCGACAGGGCGCTGGACGACATTAGGGGTTCTATGCGGGAGCTCAAATTCTACCGTGATAACCTCTTCATCCCGGTCGAGCCTCCAGTAGATCAGGAGAAGGATGTGAGCAGTGGAGAAACACCGTCTGAACGTCTTGTCGAGAAGATGAAGGCTCTGTGATGCACAATCTGACCACTGGCCTCTGAGCAGAGCAGAGTGCACATATACGTTGACATGTCAAACAAAGCTCTTGTGGATGATGACAGCATCTACGTACTCTTCTCCCTTGCCATCCTTCGTCCGAAGTCTGCCAGCTCCGGGAATGAGCCCGACACGCTGGAATCCTAGATTGTCCCAGAGCTTCAAACTCGCGTAGTTATCTTCGCTATCAGCCATACGGTTATTGGGCGAACTCACTGTCGTAGACTAGGTTAAAGACGCTTGCGCGATATCCCAATCTTGGCGCGTACTCGACGAACGATTTTGCGAGAGCGACACCGATTCGTTTGCCCCGCTGGATAGGCGGTACGAGGAAGCCGGAGTTGCAGTTCTACATCGTCAGCTCAGCAACGCCAGAGCTTCTAGGGTCAATCTTACGTGGCTGGAGCGCCCGGGGTAGTTGGGCTTGCTGAGATGATCAGTTTGCGTCAGACAACCGTGATGCAAACTTACATGTAATTGCAACCTCCAATAGCCTCCTCTATAGATCGCCCGCCTATCGCTTCTTGAAGGCTCCCAGGCAGCTTCTCGAGTGGAGCGGGATGGACGACTCCAATGATCGTTGTCGAGGAGAAGAAGTAGGCTTTGTAACCCTCATAGCCCATAGGGCCTTCTTGTGGGTAGGTCCTTCCCTCTAAATAGATCAGTATTGATCTGAAGGATAGTCTCATTAGGCAGACCCACCCTCGAGCTCTGTCTCGAACACGGTGTGGAAGTAGCGCATGATCTCCTCCGATGCTTCGCCATGAATGGCATGTGTCGTGAGCTCCCCACCGCCCGCCAAGGGGTGTGAGAAAACGGGTAGCTCCTCGGAGAGCTTTGGAGCTGCAATTGATCCGTAGGCCATTGTAGCAGCGGTGTGAGGTGGGTTGAGCCGTGAAGCGGCAATCAAGGGGTATGGAGCATAGCACCAGTGGTAACTCTAGCGCTGGTACAACTTAGTGCGCACTTAGCCGCGGCAAACCTCCACCCACATCTACTGGCCGCGGGCAAAACGATCATGGCGTCCGGAGGCCAGAGGCATGTGTCAGATGAGCTCCGTATCTTTTACATCTGACCCATCTATGACATCTATGTAGCAACCCAATATTCCATCCCAGAAAAGACAAGCAATTATATTAAACCCAACATGTCTTTCCCAACTCCTGCACCACTTCCCCCAAACGGAACATCCGGCTCGGACAGCTCGCCTCCATCGACCTTGATCCCAAACATATTCGCCCACATCTGAGGGTACCCCAGCTGTTCAGGGCCGTTGAAGCCATCGCCGAGGAAAGAGAAGGAATCCCCCTCTTTGCCGGAATGTGGCGCAGAGCTCGCGCCTTGCCCGCTGGGATTAGTACCAGCCACCCCTGTCGCCAAGTTTCCATCTGGAGATGGGGTAGGGAGGAGTGGAATAGCAGGGAAGCCCTTGATCTGAGACAAAGGCGTTGTAGCTCGTTCTCCGGGCTTGGGATGGCTGTCCGCGCCTGCTCGATAAGCCGTCTCGGGGGATAGATGAATGGAAGAGCCAGAAAGAATCGAGGCGTTGGGTGCATTCGGCGATTGGCGGTGCTGACGAGTGGCAGCTCTGGCTATCAGCGCCCACACCTTTATTTCGGCTCCACACTCACACTGCTAATTTCTGAAGCTTCACCAAACCATGGCAGAGGTCCGCCTGAACGGGGTGCGAAACATTCCAGCTTGAGATTCTGTCCTCAAATATCGCAATGGCGCCTCGTAAGCTGGCCAGACATTTTGTCGCCAATTCTGTATTGGGCTGACGAATGGCGAGGAAAGCGCAAACAGCACCGGCATGGAAGGCCTGAATATCAGATCAACCCCCGTCTTGACTTACTCTAAACGACATTGTCCACCAGGACCAAAATATGCTCGCCTTGGTCTGGGAGCCGACTGTATACGCGGAGAGGATGAGTTTGGCCGCTCGGAAACATATCTCTGACGACTCGGGGTAGGCTTCCGGATCGGCTCGAAGGTAAGGGCGATGTAGAACCATACTGCGTGAGCTCGGCGTCGAGAGCAAACTTACACAATCATAAATGTCTTCACCACAAGCGCCAAGGACTGATTGATCCTCATTGGGCTTCTTGTTTCCATGAGACTCTCGACTGTGTCTTCGTCGGGGTCAAAGTGCATCCCGCGAGGGGTGTGGGAGTACCACTGGAATATGTCCTGTGCCAGGCGAATAGCGTCCTCATAGGTATGACCGATCTGCTCCTCCTTTTCCTTTGCACTGACCGCATCGGGGTTTCGAGAGAACCAGCCGTAGATGGCCGAGCGTGAGTAGTTCCAGTCGATTCGGAAGATGCGATCAAGTAACTCGAGAGAGGGAATTGTTAGTTGAAAGTAGGCAGCGTGGAATGACATGTCTGTGGTATCTTTGCGGAGGACGTTGGCGGGTGGGAGGGAGATTTGAGCGGATCCAGGTAGATCAGAGAGGTTGTCGTCTGTCCTATCTTGGGGCAGGTTGGTGGTGTAAAATGTGATACTGCTCGGTCGACCAAAGGAGACGCAGAATAACGCGTCAAGTCCAGCGACGGACCACCTGTCAGTTAGTGATTTGCAAATGACCCAACTCACCAAACCCGTCGACGGACTTCCGCATCCCGCATGGAGATCCTAGAATCTAGACTCAAGGGGTCTTTATGCAGCCCCATGGCGATGCACTGCCGGACCAACGCACCAGTCTGACTCCAGGCGTCTGACGCTCGTTCCGAGTTCAGCAGATAGACATTGATCAAGATCTGGGATTGGATCGTGTAAATTGTCGGATTCGACATGAAAGAGCACAGTCGGAGTGCTTGATAGGCGGCGGACACTGACATTAGTAATCAACAGCCGTGAGGTACTTACGATAAAGTTCGCTCTGAAGCCGACTCGCAGTAAGATCTTTGGGATCTCTCTCCGGCATGACTCCGCGACGAGTGGCCTCTATGGCAACGGCTCGGTCGGGATGACCGAAAATCTCCGATTTTGATGCTCGCACGACGCAACCTTAGCCATCAGCTGTGCTCCAATGGCCACTCACCCAAAGCGCAGATCATCAGATACAGCGATAAGCTTGACAGCGGGACGTTCATCTTCTCCAAAGTTGTCATGGCGAAGAAACGGCGATACTCTGCTTCAAGCGTGGTGGTATGCCAAGCAACAAAGAACGCGCCTATTTCGTCTCTCCAACTTTCGAGAAGTCTAATTAGCATATATTTGCAAAAGGCACTCACAATTCAGCCTGCTGTTTATTCGGCAGCAATCCTATGATTTCTCCGCTGAAATTTTCGTGACTCCAGATTGTCGTGAACGGGAATGTCTTGCGCATGTCGGGGAACCAGCCAGTGAACGCTAGTTCCTCAGGCACAGTCAAGAGGTCCTCTTCCCCAGCGGTTCGGACTGTCTCACCCAATGTCGCAGGGGTTTGTGAGGACATGAGCTCTCGTAACTGCCGTTAGCGCTGCAGATAATATAGACTTACTCTTCGTAGCATGCTTTTCCCAGCAGGCGCCCCGAGGAACGTCTTTCGACCTGACTTATCATAGACAATCTCTTCCCCTGGCAAGAGCCCAGTTTTGTAAGGCTCCCCCATGTAATCCTTGCCCGCTACTCTGCCCATGACCGCATCGCCATCCGAAGCACTCCTCGGCCGTGTCAGGGCATCCTGACCGGTCATCCCTGCGGCCTGACTTGTCCCGCCCACAGCCGCCCCGTTTCCAACTTTCCCGGCATTCGCTTCCGCGGCCGCAGCGGCGACCTGTGCCATCGCAGCTTCATCGATCCTCAGCCGAGCGTACCGGTCTACGATGACTCGTCGCTTTTTGCTATCCTGCCCTGCCTTTTCAGGCTCGCCATCATTTTCGCCATCGCTATGAGTCAAAAGGGGAGTGCCGACTCTAGATTGTGAGGGCCCGGCGTTGGACGAGCGGGTGGGCGCACGTTGCCGAAGTTCCCGAACCACTTGCTCCAGCTCAGCCACACGACGCCGCAGTCGATCTTCCTCAGCAATAGTTGGGTCTTGTCTATTGATTAGCGCGTCAAGCACTAACAGGACTTACCGATCCCTTGTTTCGTCTATCTCGTAAACGCACGACCCTGTCAATCCCAGTGCAGTGCATCTCGAGCATGGCCTCTGACGATCACACTGATGATTAGCCGCCTTATTGGAGTCGACTCACCTTCCTCTTGTGATTGTGACATGGTACACAGCTTCGGATGGTTCTATTTCTCTTCCGTTTTCTGTGATCCAGTTGTTCTTCCTCTTCTCCTTCGACGTCATCCTCATCATCCTCATCCTCTTTCATCGGCTCTTCCGGCTTTTTGCTCAACTCAGGCACCGGCGCTGGAATGGACACCCGTTTTTTGGTCGTAGATTTTCTCCGCCCCGCCGTCCCCGGCTCTCGCTTCACTGCGGTACGACCCGCTGTGCTGGGTCTAGATCCACCAGTGTCGCTCTGATCCTCGGTGTGTGGGGCTGTAGAGCTGGGCCCAGGTTTTTGTGAGGGATCGACCGGCTGGGGTGCTTGGCTTGGACCTGCGGACGCATCGTGACGGGGCATATCCCAGGGGTTTGTCGGCCGGGAGTCTGGTCCAGACAAAGTCATGTTCCAGGGGTTGTAAGACGGCGCGGAAGGCTGGCCATTCGGGCTGACTGGAGCCGACGTTGGTCCCATTTCTCCGCCCCGAAATACGGGATATGTCTGGAAGGTATCGCTTGGCACTGCGGTTCTGGGGGACATTCTACCCGCCACCTGCTGGTTGTACCCATACTCCCCAGGCAATGGCGGCATTGAGACTCGCCTTTGGGGTATGGAGGTACCGAGATAGGCCAGATTCCAATCGAACCGTGAACCTGCATTGCCGTGAGGTACCTGGAACGCCTGATTCTGGAATTGGGGTTGCGATTGTGCGTCATAGGACGTGCGCTGCATATAAGGGTTGGGCTGGGGTAGACTACCGTTCCGATTGGCTACGGGATACATTTCGGAGGTTGGAAAGCCTGGCGGAGGGAATAGCGGCAGAGAATTGATGTCATAGGGGGAGGGAAGCGGCTGATTTGTGCGGGGCGAGGCGGGACGATTGGAATCGGGTTCATCGCCCAGACTGGCTTGACGACGGGGGCGGAGGGGTTGTGTTCCGGAAGAGGGTGCAGGGTCAAAAGAGGGGAAATAGGGGTGGGCCGTGTTGGTATCTGGCCCACTCCGGTATGGATTGTATGGGGCCTGGCTTTGAGGTTGAGATTGGCCTGGCCCCTGTTGATTCTGCTGCTCGTGCTGCTGGCTCATCTTCGATGGAGCATTCCTAGATTGTATAGAGGTGACTGCGTTGTAGGACTTGCCGCACCTTGTCGCATCGCTCGCTGACCAGTGTAACGGAATACAAGTGTACGCGATGCGGACATGTACCTGTGACGGACACGCGGTAGTCGGCAGAGGGCCGATGGAGCAGGATAAATGTCGGCTGCTGCGGCTGGCGGAATTGTAGGTGGGTCCTGTGGTTATGCTTAAATTAGAGAGATGACTGAGTACGACGAGGACAGCAAAAGTAAAAGCAAGCTAATGGGGTCCCCGCTCTGCCTCGCTCGGTGGAAAAACCCGACGGAGTTACGTTATTCGTCACGCTCGCTCAAGCTAGTGATGAAGGTTTCAGATCCGATATTCGATCAGCCGCTATCAGCCGTCACTCATTTATCCGCGACGGGCGCCGCGATGAGCAGAGGCAGCGCAGCAGCAGGCAGCTTTGCAGCATGCTCAGGCGACCCTGGACAGGGGGATCGCTGCGATCTGCGATCTGTGGCAGCGGCAGCGGTACAGTGGCAGCCGCCTAATTGTGCACATGTACAGTAAGAGATGCTCTGGATTGGAGCACTCGAATAGAGTCCCATTAATTAGTGCTGCCAAAGGCAGTCTCCTTCGGTCGCCATGCAATGCAGAGCATAAACAAGGTAGTCTCATGATCGCTGAGTGCCTCAATCCGCTCATTATAAGGTACAGAGCACGGTTCGGCCCACAGACAATGGTGAGAAGGCCTCGAAGCGCAGATCGGTGGCGCGGACTCCCTGTTTCATGACAGCAACGCATATCAAAGCTTGCTCGGTTCCCGTTTCGGATGCTGGTTCCGCTTCCGATATACGGCCGTGTCGCGTATCTGCACCATGTCAGCCTTTGTCAGCATATGAGCATGTCAGCAAGCCTCGTTCCAGCAAATGCGTCCGGCAGCGTGAAAGTGGTTGCTGCGACTGTCAGGATGATGCATGATAAGCATGACGCACGTGAAGACAAGGGATTGCTCGAGGATCGACGCCGATCATTCACTCAATCAATTGTATCGCCGGGAGCACAGTAAGGTCAGGCAAGGAATGCGACATAGATTTGCGTTCTTGCAAGAGTCTTGCAAGATGACAACCAAATTTTGGAAATCTACTTTCAGGTGCCAAGCAATAGATCTAGGAACAGAGTCAGGGTGCAGAGGGGTCGGTGCCGACACGCCACGGTCGCCCCTGTGTCGAGGGAGTTGCAACTTTCGACAATGATCCGACGCCGACGCCCTCCCACGCCGCGGGCAGTATCTGGGGCCGTCACTTAGATTGACTCCAAAGGAGAAAGTCCCAGTGTGCTGCTCGAGCATGCATATGCCATCTAGTATGTAAAGGGAGTGGATGTCTGAATCTTGCCTCTGCTGAAGAGAATAGTAGCCCCGAGATCCATTCACAACAGCGTTCGAGCTTAAATCGCCTCCGACATGGCATCGGCATAATTCAGTTCACAAGATTTGCGAATGCTGACGCTGCACTCATGTTTCACAGAAGCGAATCAGCAGATGATCGAAGGAATCCTCTCGATGGACACCTCGACTACACCTCCGCCAAACCATATTCGATCGTCCTCGGCTCTCCGACTGGTCTGCCTCACTCTTGCTCACCTTACCATTAGCTCTAGCCACTCGCTTAGGAGTGTCCCCTTACATCGCAGAAGATTAGGTGAGTGATTGGCCATCTGCAGAGCATTAAGCTGATCATCGGATAGTCCTCATACCTCACATCATTTCCGGGTTGATTGAAGTATTTGGCTTCGCGATTCAGGATGTGGGGTCGGACCCAATGACTAAGATAGGAGACATTGGATTATGCTGTGTGCAGAGTTTGACCAATGCGATTCTTGCGTGGGATCTGAAGATGGGGATACCAGCTTATACTCGTGAGCAGATCCATCTCGCCTTTCTGATCCGGACCTCCCTTGACATTCCAGGTCCATCCTATCTATCCGGCGCGATCTTACGTCCCCTCCTTACTACATCCGCCTACCTTCTTTCCAATCCCGACCTCCATGCCTGCTCGATATACCTCCTCGACGGCTTCATCTACACCCGACTCTTCATCCTCCTCCTTCGACAGTCTGTACCCTGCTATAGAATGCGATACGCGATAGCGGTTCCAGCTGCTGCGTCCCTAGCTGCCGCCTCTGCTGGTTGGAGATGGGTCGAATTGGGGAGGGCGGCGGGTGGACGGTCCGGAGGGGTTTTCGTAGCAGTAGCTGTATATCTGGGGCTCACTGTGGTGTTGATCGGGGTTCGGCGGTTTTGGACGAATGCGGAAGGTGAACCTGGCAGAGTGGAATTGGAAATAGAGGATAAGGCGGGAGCATGGGATGGAAAGAATGCAGGACATTGTCCGGCGGAACCGACCTCAGCTCGGCCGGTACTGTCCAGGTCTAGCTCCGACAGCGAGCCCGAGATTCTCCTCGAAACTCCACCCGAACTCACTGCGTACGCAATCGGCAACGCTTATGACTTCACCACCGGCCCATGTACGATAACAAAGTAGTCTACCAAAGACTGATAGAGCTTAGATAGTAGATGCCAGATCCCGACCAGGTTGGCTTATGTAGGATGTATACAGGAAGATACAAGTATCGAGAACGGATGTCACTATCCCGTCACGGCTGACCGGTCAAGCATGCCCCTCTTCTCCCTCTACACTTTCCAATCCAAACACTTGACCCATCCCCTCCCTCCCCAAACCCGTATCCGCGCTCGGCTCGTCCTCTTGGCGCTCCTGCGTGATTCCCTCCATCCCTTCACACACACCTGATCCATCACCCGCAGCCCTCATTTGCCCAGAAACAGCGTCGATGAGATTTTGCGGATCAGTCGCCCAATCATACTCCTCCTCTTCATCCTCACGATCCCTCATGTCCTCCTGGTAGCTCTTCTCATCCCCATCTCTGGAAGCACTGCCAAACTGCCCAGCCTCCTCTCGTGTCTCCGTACCGTCGGCATGCCGCATGACCACCTCTCTGAATTCCTCTCGATTCGCCTTCAATCTCATATCCCTGACGAGGTACCCCGGGAATTTTCTTGGCCGACCCCTCTGCCGCTTGACACCCGCAGCAGCCTCTGCCTGCTTCCTCAAGTACTCCTCAAGCTCCGCACCAGTCCGTTCCTTCAATGGACGCCCAACTCGCTGAGGCGGACGATCCGGCTTCGCGCGTGGCTTGCGCGGTTTGGGAACAGATGGGGATCCATCCTGTTTAGACTTGTTTTTGGAGCCCTTTGGTCGGCCGCGTTTCCGCTTCGCCCCGGTATTTGGGTCTGAATCGTCGGCATTTTCGAGCTCCTCGTCGGGAAGTGCAGCGGAGGAAGAGGCGACGGCGTTCGTTGAAGCGTTAAATGCCTCGGACTGCAAGGCAGAGGTTATCTGCATGTCGAGATCGGTCTGGCCTAGGGGGAGTTGATGGATATGGGATGTGGAGGCGTGCTGTTGCGCGTCGGCATAATCCGAGAGGAGGTAATGGGGAGATGACGGGTGGTGGAAGAAGGAGTCTGAAGGGTCAGTGCCGAAGTTCAGATAATCAACACTATATGGTAGTTCCAACTCACCCAACTGATCAGACGTCATAGCCCCCAGACCATTCTGAAGATCTTGTTCCATACCCTGTGCAGCGACTAAGTGCGCCGAAATAGCAGCCACCGTCTGCTCATCCACAAGCGCCTGGGAGAGAGCCGAATTTGTATCTGCGTCGGTAGGTATTCCCATATCGCCAGCGTGTGCCTGTGGTTGGTTCTGATGGGGTCAGCTTCGCACTGGGCCAGCACTAACCTCCTGTGCCTTGGTAAGACTTTTCACAATCTCCCGTATGGTCGGATCAAACTCTTCACCCAATCCTGTCCCTGCATCCGCTATCCCTCCAACCTGTAGACTGGGATCAATTTCCGGATCTATAATCCCCATCTCCACCTGAGCCAGGTTATGCGGGATGAATGTTGATGCTTGACTGACTGCCTGTTCTGACGCGGGCACAAGCCGACTATGCTTCCGCCGCAGCTTTGATTTGCGATCGGCAGATGTGCTGGCGGACGCCAATCGCAAAGCAGTTCCATCGGCGATGGCGGCGCGTACGGATTTGACGACCGCTTCGAGCTCAAAGAGCGCCGGATCGATGGCCAGGCCCTGCCCAACTGCCACACTGCTGACGGATAATGTCTGATATGGTCGAGTAGCAGCATCGTAGCCTACGCCAATAGTAGAGGCGCCAACGCTATATCCAACCCCAACCTTGGATTGTCGGGTGTATTCTGCCGGGGATGTTGACGGAGGAGTAAATGTGTCGAATGCGGCAGACTTGCGTGACGTGGATGGGAAGTACGCCAGGAGGGCCGGGTCTATTTGGATTGCCTGGGTGCGGGAGGATCGCATGACTGGCCGTGGCTGGGGTGGACTTGCCGAGTGGAGGTGGAGTGAGATGGGATGAATGGGACAAATATGAATAACGGACGAGGGACGATTGGTGAAGGGGACCAGGAATTTCCGAAAGGAGTAGATTTGGGTTTGGTCCCGAAATTAGCCAAGGCGCGAACCAAGATAACGCCGCAGAATGCCGCGTCTTTTTGGTGCATCGCTTCCATGCCCTTGTGTGCCCTTTCGTCTCCAGGCAAGCTCTTGCAGTCAGACTTCAACAATTAGCAGCCCCGTGGTATCATAGCAGCCTAGAATGTCATCGCGATATCAATACATAGATGGCTACAGCAACTTCTGGCAACGATATAGACAAAAGATCAACGCTCCAGGCAGACTACACGCATCAAGATTCCAGCCCGCACGCCAAAGAAAGCGGCCTAGAAACCCTCCTCCAAACCTGTCCTGACTCGCCCATCCCGCTCCTCGTTGACCTTCACCTGTCCAAGCGCCACACCAAGCGCCTGCGCCTGTCCGCCTGGCATGTGGATGCTGCTCCCCATCGGCGGGGTTAACGCCATCCCTTCCTCTCCGTCACTCACGTCCGTCTCGCCATTCAGACTGCTCACAAAGCTCAGCACTGGACTGGCGCCCTGAGACTGCTGAAGCCATGCAGTGACTGGATCGTCTACAGCTCCTGCGGTGATCTCAGGCGCAGTCACGACCTCGTCGATGTGCACAATCTCCGCCAGACCGTTGTGGAGGAGCATCATCTCGGCTCTGGCCCGCTTGTCCTGTCGATACTCCGCCTCCGGCTCGGCATCGCCGTCGAATAGCCTGGCGAAGTGGGTCGAGTCGGTAGAGACAAAAGTGGTGTCGCCGAGGTGTTCGGCAAGACGGTCGAAGTTGACGGTAAGGGATTTGAGGTCGTCAAAGAGGGTTTTGGGAACGGGAGAGAAGGTGAGGAGGGAAGGCATGTCGCGGTGGACCTTGTGTGTGGTAGAGGGAAAGGTATCGTCGAGGGCGGAGAAGAGGTTTGTGAGGATGGTGGTGATGGCCACGGGGGTGAATCGGCCTGTATCGTAAGCATGTAGCCTGTTTCTCAATCGGAATACGGACGTACCGTCAAACTTCCACCTGATCTCATTCACTCCCCACGTCCCGAATGCAAACTCCCACCTCGGCTTCAGGGTATACTCGGCCAGACGCTGTCTCTCGGTGCGCTCTTTGACTTTGGCCATATCGAGGGGTTTGGGCTTGATCAGCGACAGGCTGGGCAGGCCAGTGTGAGGGAACCCGGCGCTGCCGTGGAACGACCGCTGGTGGGGTCCAGGAGAATGGGCAGGGGTGGCGGCGGGAGTGACAGAGTAGGGAGTAGGCGCAGTGAGGTTGGGGACTGGGAAGCCGCCTGATTGTTAGCTTCAGTGCTGTTTGATTGGCTTAAGTCCCTTACCTTGGATGACGAGCTTGCGGAGATTTCCCTTGGACTGCCAGAGCTCGCCGGCTGCAATGATGGCGGGATGAACGAGCACGGTAGCCATTGTCTGTTGCTCTGCCGGATGATCGAAAGCGTTCAACCTGTCACGTCAGCATATGATCAGGTGTAAAAGGACAAGAGGGAGGAATAAGTGGGTCAAGGGGAAGTAGACCACTCACCAGAGCACCTCGGTCGGGTTGAGCGCGCAAAGAACTTCAGAAAGACACTCCATCCTCTCCTCGCTATCCTGAACATACTCTCCACCACGAAGAGTCACCCGATGCACGGCCGGAAGGTAGATCTCGCCACTCTCGGCCATGTATTCGGGATGGTGAAGGACGAATCGGAGGTCGATGTCAATGTGCTCAATAGTCGCGCCGGCGAGAGAGGGGAGGCGGAAGAGGCCGTTGGTCGGGTGGAAAAACTTGGACCAGGAGGTGAGCGAAGCGATACGGGCTAGGTTCGGGGATGACATTGTGGCTGGGGCGATTTCAGGTAGGTGGGAAGAGGTGCGAGGATGGGGTCTGTACATATAGAAGCTGAGGCTACTTATGAGGCGTCGAGAAGTTTTCTCTGCAAAGAAGCCGAGAAGAAAGTGTCTGTGTTGATGGGGAAATTTCGGGGGTGGGGACCGTTGCCGCCTCTCTGATGCGAGCTTATATCCTTATTCGGATCAGGCTTTCGGGGCACACGCCAACTTTGGTCAGATGATGTCAGTAGCGTGTGACAAAGGAATGAGGCGTGGACCAAGGAGAGGGGTGAGGCTGTGCGAGGGGGACTATGGGTGCGGGGTAGGTCGCTTTGAAACTGGGGATGAGCTCGTCAGCACCACTAATCCGCTTGAGAAGTGATGAAACAAGTCAAAGGGATGTCCTTTGGCTCGCAGATTAGAGTCCGGATGAGGAAAGGGGCACTGATGATCGTGTGTGTGTGGCTGTGTGTGCGGACGGAACTGCCGCCGGTACGCTTCGCCCGAAGTCATCGGACATGGGGCAAGCGCCGAAGAAGACCGCTTTCGCCGCTGCGAGCTCATATCGTCGCAGCTGTGACAGAGGTATGTACAAGGGTTGAGAGGCCATGATGCATGAAGCTTGAAGTTGGCTTGAAGGCATACTCGTATATAGCTTCCTTTCGGTCAAAGTGAATTTAGGGCATCTCATTACGTATACATTCGGTAGAAACCGGCAAACAGGACTAAGTCACGTGACCACTTCCGACCCTTTCCGAGCGAATCAGAGTTGCCGCTTTTGCCTACTGAATACTCTGCCTACCATACCTGCTCTGTTCAGTATACACCTCAGTGCAACCTATACGAGATGTTCGGTACCGTTGTTGCCCGCCGCTCGCTCCTGTCTGCAACAGGTCTTGGTGAGTCGGAACCACTTCGCGAGGGAACAATGGTTGACAGAAGCAGCACCATGCCTCCGGCTATCTAGTCCCCGTTTAGCCCACACTGCTAGACGTCTCATTTCATCCTCGCCACAATCGTCCTCACCTCAGACAACACCCATCACACCTGTGGACAGTGTTGCGATTCTCAATGCTCAGAGGGAAAAGCGACCTAGCTCGCCTCATTTCACCATCTATCAGCCTCAGGTGAGTTGAGACATCGGTGTCGTGGTGGACTACTGCGGGTTGCGGGCCGTACGATCTGAGCTACTGTGTCGGGCGGTGGAGCGGTGCGATCTGGGGTACCGCCTCAAGCGGCGAGTCGAGTAGAGCCATGGATCGACCGATAAGGGCAATAGCTGGAGGGTCGCGTGGTTCCCAATAATTTACCTTAATAAGTGCTGACCCTCAGATCACATGGCTCGCCTCAATCGCCAACCGAGTGACTGGCTCAGCCCTCTCTGTCGCCCTTTACGCCGGTTCCATCACATATCTCCTACACG
The DNA here is from genome assembly GCA_001600615.1 of Dioszegia crocea. Lineage (NCBI taxonomy): Eukaryota > Fungi > Basidiomycota > Tremellomycetes > Tremellales > Bulleribasidiaceae > Dioszegia > Dioszegia crocea. Next base: position 876,237 of record BCKK01000003.1, read on the forward strand.
GCTACTTCCCTGTCGTCGAATCCGCCAACCTCGTTCAGCTCGTACACGACCTGCCTGTATGGGTCAAGGGGTCCGCAAAGTTGCTCTTCGCCGTGCCATTCACCTTCCACACCTTCAACGGCATCAGACATTTGGCTTGGGACGTCGGATACGGTAAGTTCTGCTCAGAATCGCAGAATTCTCGCTGATATTCCAGGTCTCACTCTAAAGGGTGTCTACGTCGGCGGCTACGGTGTCCTCGCCCTCACTGCTGTTTCTAGCATCTACCTCGCTTTCTTCGTTTAAGCCATTCGTCTGGAGCAGGGAAATTGCCGGGAAGCGGGACTTGGCGGTTCGGCGTTGAGCAGGGACGTCAAGAAGTGTATGAAGTAGGGGGATTTGCAATCGTTGATGTACCGCTATGTACGTTCTCAGACTAAAAGTCGATTCGAGCACGCCAAAATTGTGTCCGATGTCTGACCACACTCCCTGTTGCCTTGCACTAGCTGACACACCTGACTGAGGCCAGGAGCTCATCTAAACCATGCATTGACGCCTACACCAGTACTGAGCCCCTCGGCAGAATGCCACCATCCTTCAGGAACAAGCACGCTCTCCCCTTCTTTAAGAACCACCTCGCAAGCGCCGTCTACATCGAACGCGCGTTTTAATCGATCTCTATACTGCTCCATCTTCTCGAGTGGGATATCAGAGATATCGCCGGCTATACTCTCCCCTATTGGGTCACTGCTGGGGAACATGGAGGAAACGGAAATAGGAATGGTAGATGTATTTGTATGAGGGTGTGAAGCGGAGATGTCAAGGTACCCTGCCGAAGAGGGAGGCAGGAGCCAGAATTTCTTTCGTCCTATCACTATACAATCAGCTTTTGACCCGTACTTTGGAACTCGTGGATACAGCATAGCTCACGATGAGTGTATATTCCGATGTATGGATCTCGATGGAATGGCGTCCAGCTAGATCTAGGACCTATCCACAATGCCCTTCGCCAAATCTCTGACCTAGGCCCCGCCTGATAGTGGGGCAGAGACGGCATGTCAATCTCGGCCAAAGGGGACGAAGGGTCCAGATCGTATTGCGCCAGATATGCCGTTGGTCTTTGCTCTTCAGGTGTCGAAGAGGGTATGCGATTTAGGATAAATGCATCGAGAAATAACCCTGGCGGGTCAATTCATATCCTCTCAAGATTGCCAAGAATCAGGCTGTACTCACCGAAGCCCATGCTGATCCTCTTGTACCCACTGTGCATGTACCCTCTACCCCTAGGACCGAGCTCCACGTCTACTTCTCGATCCTCTCCTATCACATCTCTCGTCCTAGAGAGCCCATCAGACAGTGACCAACTTCGCGCAGGCCACCCTGCCTCAGCCACAAGATTGGGCAGGAGAAGAGGAGTCGGGGAGGGTGTGGAAAGGTGAGTCCGAAGTTGGGCAGCGGTGATGGACCTGATCGCTCGAGGAGACTTCAGAGCCAGGGACATGATCGCTTGTCCGGCTCGTTAGGTGCGTAGTGGCAGTACTGACAGAGCATGGGTGCTTGCTCGATTCATATGCAGTTTGGCGGAGAGCCTCCACTCCTCCCCCGGGACCTTACCTGTTCCGGCCATCGCCGGTGCCGACCGAGCCAGGCCATCGCCACTCCAGCTGCTCAGAAGACACCCTACATTACACATCAACTCCACAATCACCTGTTCAGCAGCGATGGCAACAGCCCAACAGGCCCGGCCGGCAGCACACGGCTCGCGAACTCAAACAATCACAACAGCTCCCGCAAATGAAACCGGGAACGAAGCGGGTCCCAGTCAACCTGTAGTTCGCCAAGGGGGTGTATTGAAGCTCCGTGGGGCTTCGTCGAGGAAGGCCAAGGTGGAGTGGAGCGAAGAGGTCGTGGATAATGAAGGAATGGGAAGGAAGAAGTCGAAAAGTGAGTAAATGTCTTGTCTGGATATGGCAAGAGTGGAGGAAGGGGCCGCATTCCCCTAATCTGGTCGTGTGGGATCAATCGCTGATATCCCAGTATGCTGCATATATACCAAGCCACGAGCATTCGACGAATCATCCAGTGAATCAGGGTCAGGGTCGGACGACGGACATGAACATCATCATGCAGGCAGAGCAGGAAAGGACGGGGCCGATAGAGGGAAGGGAAAGACTTTGAGGCGGAACGTCGATGGGTCAGGAGCGGATGTTGAGGAGGCGTCAGAGCCAGAGTCAGAGTCTGATGGAGGAGGCGGAGATGGTCGAGCGAGGTATGTTGCTTGTTTTAAGTCGACGAGGGATTCATGGCTGACTCGGCTAGACCTGCACGTAAGCCAAGGAAGCGGGTACCTCATCATCATCACGATCACGATCATGGGGCGGATGGGCATAAGTGTGCAGTCAAGCCGAACAAGTACGACTCGCAGCCTAGGGGAATGGGAAAGCCTCCGCCGAGTACTTGATGCAAAGTTGTACCATATTGCCTGTGAACGGTCTAATTCTTAAGCTAAAAAGACCTGGCGTGACCATCCCTGAAAGTTCGGATGCCCGTCTGAATCACTGACTCGACACTTTGCATCCTAGATTATACTTGATACCCAAATCCCAATTATAAACGAAACACTTCTTCCTTTTTGATTGCAAGACCTCAAGCGTCTTCCTTTTTGGATCGCCAACCTTTCTTTCCCTCCAGCAAATTTCCGCCTTCTGTTTCCTTCCCGCCTAGAACGCAGCACCGTAACCGGCAGACTTTCGGGGGTCCGACGCAGCCTCGAGCAGACCGTTAGGGAGTCTACTAATAGCGTGTGAAGTCGAGCCGCCAAGGGGGTTCTGGTATGTGATGTTGTAGCCGATACCCCTAAAGTGAGCAACGGTGGAGTTGTCATACCCGGCCAAGCCGTAAGCCTGGTTGGGAAGCTCGAAGAAGGTCGTGCCGCTGAGCTGGTCGTGCCATCGGGGGAATCGGGTGCTCATCGAGGCGTTCATGCCTTGGTCAATGTAGTGGTGGAGCTGCTGGATGGTGGTGGTGATGATTCGAGAACCCCCGGCGGATCCAGTGGCCATGACGAACTCGCCGGTAGCGGCGTTCTCGACGATGGAGCTGCAGATGGAGGACTGGGGACGCTTGCCACCGGCAATAAAGTTGATGGGTGACGCAGCTAAATTGTAAGCGGTGCACAATGTGGTGACTTACCGAACCCAAATGCGTTGACCTGACCGGGAGAAGAGAAATCGTCCATCTCATTGTTCATGATGATACCATCATCAGTCACTGGCGGTCAGCGTCGGATTATCATGACGACTGTAAGTACTTACTAACTTGCGATCCCCAGATCAAGTTGACAGTGGTGGTCAGACTGACGGCCATTCCGGTCCCATCCGCAGTGGCCAAGTGGCTAGTACCAGCCTCGCGGGAGGGGAAGTAGTTGGAAGGGTTGTAGTAAGACACGGGGAAGGTCTGGCCAGTGATGATCTTGGCGCGGGCGGCTGCGGCGACTGCGTCAGTGAGGTAGGAGTTCTCGAGGAAGGTGACGTTGGCGGCGAAAGCGGGATCACCGAAAGTCGCTCGTTGACCGTAGGCGAACTTGTTGGCTTCGACCACTGCCAATGTGAGCTGAAGCACCAAATTTGAGCCGTAGATGCAGCTTACGTCGTTGCTCAGTCATATTGTAGCCTGCAGAACCGGGCTGAGCTGTGGCGTTGTATCCATTTCCGTCAAATCCTTCAAAGATCTTGAGGGCGGAGAGGGTGATGGCGCCGGAAGAAGGAGCCCGGGTGGAGTAAATCTTCTTGTTTCTAAGATCAGACTTCGCTACAGGTCAGACATACCGGTAAGAGATGGAAGTAGGCTCCTTGACGATAGCCTTGTAACCCGCCAAATCCGCCTCAGTCATAATACCCCCAGTCTGCTGAACCTTCTTGACAATATTGCGCGAGATGTTACTGTTGGAGTAAAAGACATCAGCGCCATTGTTGGCGATGAACTCGAGTGTGTTGGCAAATTTGCGTCGGTAGCACATGTCGCCCAGTCCAAGGATGGTACCATTTGGGGCATACGATTCACGCCAGTTGGCATCATTCAGGATGAAGGTCCTGTTGGAGAGGAAACTGGCAAGGTCGACATTGACGGGGAAACCGTTCCGGGCGACGTTGATGGCGGGCTGGAAGAGCGATGCCCAGGGAAGAGATCCGTGGCGCTCCCAAAGAGTCTGCCAGGCTGATTGTCAGTGCGTGCCGGAAATGTGCCGGAAATGTGGCTCACCTCGAAGTTCTCCTGGGACACCAACAGCGAGACCGCCAATAGTTGACGCAGTCTGGTTGACGCCGAGCGCACTGTACATCTGCTCGAATCAGCATGATCTCGTATGTGGAGCCTCTAGACTTACGGTCAAGTTCCCTGCAGCAGGCATAGTCTCTCTGAAGTCGATAGTCTCATAAGAGTGTCCACCCTTCTTGTCGTTGAATCGGACAATCATGAAGCCTCCCTGAACGATCAGCATAACTCTAAAAGACCCACTCACACCACCGATACCGGAGTGGTAAGCGCCAATGACACCGACACAGAGAGCCGAAGCAATCATGGCTGGAGTGTGAGCTATCATCGATTATCAGGAGCTGCACGGGGGCCTACCATCAGCAGCATTTCCGCCTTGCTGGAGGATATCAATGCCGATCTCGGAGCAAGTCCCTACTTCCTAGCATCGTCAGCGTGTTGCACAGATGATGGCGGGCAACTTACAGTAGCGATAGCACCCTGCCGACCGGTAGTGCCATACTGGCAGCCAGCCTGGTTGTAGCTGAAGCAGTTGGAGTGCCTCTTCTCGACCGGCGAGGCGGTAGCTTGCAGAGCAAGGAGCAGGGAGGAAAGAACAGCGAAACTGAGCATTGTCGTGATGGCAGAGGAAGATGGGAGGGGGAGATGTCAAAGCGCCTGGCTTTATATCAGGTCGAGAAGCTAGACCGGATAATTCCAGAGGCGTCAGGTAGGAACAAGGATAGCTTCTAGTGCCGAGATCCAGTGGGCAGGGTCCGGCCCGACTAGTGGGTCCACAGTTCGTAGGCACGATGCCCCAGATCAGGTAGCCGCTTACTAGCGTCGTGCTCTGCCCTGACCTCTCCTCACCCGCTCAACCCCCCAGCGCCAGCCATCTCACCCTCTCTCACCCTGCTGGTCGCGCGAGGACATCTGATCGCCCGACCTGCGTGCCTGAGCATCAATCATCTCCTCGTGCCTAAGTCTCCCGCCTCCTCTGAGCTTCCGCCTCATGCCCCTTTGACCCTTCTCTTATCTAAGTCGCCGTAACCAGGCTTCCGAACACCGTATGTAGCAGCGGTATAAGATCAGGGCGATCAGGAAATAGCCCAGAGCGGGAAGCTTTCTGAGACAAAGGGGCGGAGAGAAGATCTGTCGCTTTTGGCTGACATCGGATTTAGCCGATTTACGTATTGTGGGGCCCCGACCGGTAGGTAGCCTTGGGTGGATAGGGGAGGATGATCCTGGTTTGGCATCGGCACCGGCGAGGCTTGGACGGATTGGCACGAGCTTAGTCGGCACCCCCGACAGACGAAAGAACACGTTCAGTCATAGAGGACTTTAAGGAGGTTTGTACATATTATAAATTGTCGTGCTGTCTGGGAACTAGGCGGATCGACGAGGTGGCCTGAGAGCCTACTCGGAAACAAAGGTCGCCTCATTGAAAAGCCATCCTTCCACCTTCACCGCCTCGCCGTCAATCTCAACATTCAACGTCGCAGCGTTGTGATACTAGTCATCAGCCACATGAAAGTTTGAGACTAATAGCCACACTCACTTGATAGATGTACGGCTTCGTCCCCGTCACAGCCGCCAAAGTCTTCCGAAGCACATACGGAATCTCCGCAAGCACATCCACCTTCTCTATCAATCCACCCTCGCCGACGGTGGCGCCCAGCTTTGGCACGCTAACACTTGCCGACACACGGCTCTTCTCTCCAGCAACCTTGTTGCCCGCCCACTTGAATTCAATGGCCCCAGGGGCGTTGTATCCTGTTTCCCTATCTTTCTCGGCTGCTGATTGCACGACGGAGGAGACGTCGTCATTGAGAGCAGGGAAGGCAGAGGGGACGGCAGGGCATGATGTCTGTCCGACAACGATGAGTGGCGAGGAGTGCTTGCTGCTGGTGATAACGCCCATGTTGACCTTGGTACGGCCAGACTTGGGTCCTGTAGGTCCGTAGTGGTCCTAAATTGTCAGTGGAAATTCCCCAACTGCGAATGTACGCACAGTAGTCTCAAACTCCATCTGAAGGGCTCGCACGACGCCCAACTTGCTGTCTCCGGCATCTCCCGAAGTGGTGAAGAAGCCAAAGTTCCAGCTGGACGCAGCCTGCATGTCAGCTGCAGGTCTCGCATTTGCCACGGTGAGTACTAACAGAGTCTGGCCTCAAGCCCTGAATGGCGTGGACAAACATCCCGTCTCCCTTCCCTTCAACCATAGCACCATTTATGACCACATGCCCAGACGTCTGCATCACTGGCAAGAAGCGGCTAATCTTATCAGTTCTGATCTCATCGTACTAGCACGGTCAACTTACTGAGAGATGATACCATCCCTCTTTCCCTCAGCGGCGTCCTTCCCAAACACGCTCACTCCTCCGCCAGGTCCCTTACCAAGCTTGAACCCGGGCGAATCGGCTGGGCGGGTAAAAGTCAGGTCTACCTGCACAGTCTTGTCGAGGTTGGCGGTAATGCGGTAGGACTCTTCCGTAGTGGGTGAGCCGGAATGTTTGATTTCCTGAAAGTCAGCGTGTGTGTCTGCAATGCGAATTCCAAAGGATGACTGACAAAAGTGTCCGATTTGCAGCTGTGCCCATCTGGCTTGAATCCACCAACACTGACAGACTTCCAGCTCGACACCTTGGTCTTTGGGTTGTAGTGCTTGAATGTCATTTGAGTCGTGGCGGGGATCATGAAGATTCTGATGCCGATTTAGCGGGCATTCGGTCACTTGACCCTTGATGAAGCAGGGCTTACCCTGTGTACGACCAGATAATCTGGACCATCACCCAGCACCCATCGTTAAGAATGGTATAGTAGGTGTGAGTCTCACTCCCGAAGCCTTTGGTGCTGCAGTGCCACTATCCGGCATCAGCATTTAATCCAGTCACCTCTCTGCTGCGGATCCTTCCCGTACATCCGCATACCGTCGCTCCACAGCTTCAAGCTTACCTTGGTGTCCTCCGGGCTCAGTTCACCATATCCAGTCAAGGACGACGTGACGGGGTGGAAGTTTTGCACCTCGGGCGCGGAGTTGGCCGATTGTTTCTTTCCGAAAAACGACATCGACTCGTATGTTCTTTAAGTATGTCTTTCGTGTGGGGGAGATAGGACAGTGGTGCAGGGCAAGTATATGTCTAGCTGTATTATATAGATGCAAGATGATGTATGAAAATGTGGGTGCGTCATCCCCGGCCGAAACGTAACCCGCGGCCGCCTCTTTCACGTGGTCACTAATGAGACATCATGATCCAGCGTGTGTCATCAATGGTGGAGGCCATACAGCCTGCCCAAGCTGAGCCAAGCGGGCCCGGTGGGTGGTGCTACATGGTGGTTTCGTTACTGTCTAGTCTATTGTATATGTACACAAAATATAGCACAGCTTCCCCCTCCCTTTCCCTGTGGTTGTCTCGACGTGGTCCCTTAAGCCACCGGCCTATCGGACTTGACTCGTAATGACGAGCTGTGGCACACTCATATCCGGTCTCAATAGTATGATGAAGAGTCCACCGATTGGCTCAGTGGCGTAGGCACTCCCTCCTCTGCAGGCGTAGCAGTTTCCGCCGCCTCCGCTCTGAGGGCTTTGTCGACAAGCTCAGCGCCAACGCCTGATTTACCCGGTTGGACATCAGATCCCTACAGCGTCAGCCTTGCACTCTGATGAGCTGAGTGACGTACAATCAGTGCCCGCATGATATCACTCAAACTGATCACGCCGACCAGCTTCCCTGGCTCGGGATCATTCCGTCCCTGCACCACCACTAGACGATGCACGCGTCGGATCCGGATAAGGGAGAAGACGGCAGATAGGGAATCGCGCGGAGAGCAAGTGACCACCCCCGGGAAGTCGACCGCGCGTTGTTTCAGAGCCTGAGCGACGGTAAGATCGAGTGCTTGGAATGCACCATTCCGCACCAGTGTCTGATTGTCAGTGACCCATCTGCAGAGTTGGAAGTCACATTCAACTCACAATGACATCGACTGTCTCATACAGATTCAACACCTTGCCCTGCTCGTCCACAATCGGCACTGCTGATATTCCTTGCTCCGAGAACATATGCACAACGTCAAAGACTGTCGTTTGCATTGTCGCGGTGAAGATTGGATGAGATGGATTACTGCTTGAGCCGTTTTCGACACCGCCATTCGGTGAAGCCGAGGAGATATACGTTCCTATTCCGAGTTCTTGGACTGAGGAGGTGAGATATTGGGTGATGTCACGGCACTACAAGATCAGCTATGACCATAATGGGGGTTAGGATGTATCTAGCTGGGGTGATGGATGGCGTTTTCGTCACCGAGCGCGTCAAATAGGGATGCTCACGTTCATAGCGATGAATTTCAGAACTCGGTATTGTGTTAGCACACTAATGACCACCTCTCCATCCGTTTGTGGGTCCTTATCGATCAAGGGCAATCTCCGCGCGTGCGTTCGGATAAGGAAACGACAAGCGTCATATAAGGGTCGGAGGGGATGAACGGAGAGTAGAGGGGGTGGGGGAACTTGGATATCTTTCTCCATCTCTGCCCAAGTCAGCCTTGCTCAAGTACAGTAGGCGCCATCTTCTGACATTGAAGAGACGAAGAGACGTAAACCTACCTCTGATAGACTTTAACCTGAAACCCTCGACATCCGCTGCGGCGCCTTCCCACGACGAGGTATGATAATAGTACTGAATCAAGTGGATGACGTCTTGAACTGTAAACATCCCTGAAGTCTTAGCTACGCCCAGGAAGTTATTCCATCCGACCTACCTGCAAACTTTGCCGTCTCGGTATTCCATAATGGAGCTGAGACCACACCTGCATCTGATCAGCATCGTCCCAGCAGCCTTGCGTTGAGTCAAGGAGGATATGGGGAACCCTTCCAAGGGCTCAAGGCCTTGATGACCCGCAAGGATTAGGTCCAGCCGTCACTGAATCCCCTGCTAACTCACCATATAACAGCATCACGTCCAGCGCCTTCTTGACCTTTAACTGTGTATCCAGCACAATCAACCTGAACGACACCGGAAATACATCATAACTGCTCCGTTCCTTCAAGAACGCCCTCAACGCCTCCAGCGCCTCCTCATGAGAGAGAGGCTTTGATGGCGGTGTAGCAACCATTGGCGCGTGCTGGGCGCGGGACGGGCGGCGGGCGACACTCCCTGATGCCCCGGCTCCGCCCCCTTGGATAGGGACGGCTGGGGTCGGTGCGGGTGGAGTAGGCGCAGGGTGTGCCGGAAGCACATTCACAGATCCAGCGGAGTATGGAGGTGGTGGACGTGAGGCCGTAATGCCTGACACGACAGAGGGTCCGGGAACAGGGACGGGGGTAGATGAAATGATTGTCGAGCCTGACGCGCGGGATTGTGATTGACTTGAATTTGCGCCGATTGGGATAGGCTGCGATAGCGCTGGTGGGCCCTGGGGTACGGACATCTCGGATACGATGCCAGAGTCGGGTATAGGACAAGGGGGGKATTGATGGTATTGATTGTAGATGATGAATGGACCCCCTTCCTTTCCAGCAGCCAAGCAATTATACAAGCAAGGTATGGCGCGCCCAAGAAGCAGCGCACGGGCTTCTTTCCGACGGAAACAGGGGTGGCGAATTTGGTTCCGGCGTTGTTAGTGGCGAATTTGCCACCCACTACTCTGTCTGACACACAGAGTATCGCTCAAGGGAGGTTGCCTGGTGCATTGCAGCTACGATATAGGTCACCTCTGACGAGATCTGCATATACCCAATGGAAAAGTTTGTTAGCAATCTCCGGCTCCGCTAAACTCCTGAGTGACTGGTCTATCGATATTTGCCACCGGCCGCTCAGAATCTGCATGAGTGAGGTCTGCAGCCGCCAAAGCAGAGAGGTGAGGGTTCCTTCCATTCTCCTTCTTTTGACCTATTTCACACATTGAACTCGTCTTCAGCCGACTCCTACACGTTGCCCCAGATATACACGTCTGGCGACATTCCTTCTTGTTGAATCTTATCGATCTGAGATTTGAAAATCTTGTCCCAAGCTTTGTTTTTGATTTCGAGCCTCTTCTCCTTCTCACACATACTTGTCCTTACCTCGTTTTTCGCTCTTTCGTCTTCACCGGTCATACATCTTTTATCCTTACGTCCGCCTCAATCCATTCAGCAATGCAGCCCTTCGTCCCCCGAACGTACAAAGAAACCCTCTTCGCAGCCGATGATCCTTCTCGAAATCCAGTCAGAGTCACCCGCGGTAACCGAAACCGACGATATGCCCAACTTCGAGGTGGCATCACAGACTTCCCCACCCTCGTACCGGTCACCCCCACGCCCGGAGGAGCGAGCTCGAGTTCGGCCCAGGGTTGGTCTCCTGCTTCGACAACGAAGACTTTGCCGAAATTGAACGAGAGGCGAGCAGAGGAAGATCAGGAAGGCTCGGATGATGGCTGGGGTGGATCTTCGACTTCGAAACACAAGTTACCAAGACAGATGTCCAGGAACGAACGGAGGTCGTCCGCCGCAAATCACAACGATATTGGCTGGAAGTACGACACACCGGTGCCTACGGCAGCAACGTTCACTCATCGGGATAACGCCAATCAGATCGTCAGTAATAACAGTAAACGGGGTCTGAAGTCAGCATCGGTTCAGTACACACCAGCATATTACGAAGCGAGTCGTCGGATCAGCGACATTCCCCACTACCCTGCGCCGATACCTCTCAGGACAGTGACCATTCCAGCGACTCCAAATCTCCCTCCACGCCCTGCCCAGTCTACTACGCCCTTCCGCACTCCCCGCCCATCCAGGCGAGACCGAGAATCAAGCGTCACCACCGCCAACAGGCTGATCCAAACCCATCTCGGTCTCACGAAGAGATTCGACAGCAGAGATCTCGCTCTCCGTCCACCACCCTCCATCGCTTCGGCTACTCCCGCATCTTCTCACTTCTTCACGCCTGCTCCAAGAGCCCAGGATACTTCCCCTGTCGACTACACTCCCGCACCTCGACGTCAAACTCCAGCCACTCTCCACAGAGAGCCGTATCGCCCAGCACAGCGCTCTCCAGCTGTAGCTCGGATCGTCCCTTCTCGTTCTCCGTCGCCCTCGCCGCCGTCCAAGCGTCAGTCGGCTTCGAAAGTCGGTAGCATCCGCAAACCCGCCTCTTCAGCCAAGCCCAGTCCCACTCAAATCCTCGACAAGCTGTTCTCCAAGTCCCTCAGCACACCTCCAGCAGTGCCGCTCGCTGCGTCTCCACCTGCTGCTACTCCGGTCGCTTCCCCTCCGAGAACGAGCCCTCCGCACAATCAAACCATTCTTCTGAATGAGCACGGACCGGCCCAGCAAGAAGCGAGTCCGAGCGTTCCCTCCTCAACACCCGCTTCTTTGCCCTCGCCTCCCGCTTTGACATCCATCGACCTCGTCTCTAACTCTGACGCCAACCCGGAGCAAATCCCATCGTTTGACATTGACACCAAATCCTTACCTCAACCCATTATACCCCTCAACAATCTTGAAGAGCACCCCATCGACATCTCCGACTTCGGCCCAGTGACGCCCGACATGCGTGATCGTACCGAATTTGATGGCGTCCTCGGGCGAATCCGCGGGGCTCGGAGCCAGCTTCTGGACCCCGACGTAGCAGCTACTCCAGCTGTGTCAAGAGGAAGAGACGAGAGCATTAGGAGAGAGGGAAGTAGAGCTGGACATACCAGCTCGAGAATGTCCAACCACCATCATGATGAAGTCAGTTGATCGCTTTCGAGTATTGCCGACGCAAGAAGCTGATCATCCCAGAGAGACTCAGTCGCTGTCGACTTGCTCCGAAAGGAGAACAAGGAGTATCAGCATGACATCAAGAAGATGCAGTTCGAGATTGAGAGTCTTCTCTCGGATTTGACGACCAAAGGCAACGTGAGCTGGACGCTTGACCTCGGGATCAGCAGTGAGCTAACACATTAGCCCAGCATCAATCAAGAAACCACCATTCGGCGCCTCAATCGCTCACTCAAAGAGAAAGACGAAGCCCTTCTCCTCGCCGAGCAAGCACTGGAAGCAGCAACCACCGCCGAAACGCCCTCTCGCTCACGCTATCGCAGCGCCACTCCTTCCCCTACTCGGCCCTTCCTCGATCACGGGGCTACCCGCCGAGCAGACGAGCTAAGCGAGAAAGTCGTCACTCTTAAAGCATCAGTACACGACTTGCAGACCTCTCTCAAACTTGTGACGACTCAGTACAATGAAGAGGTCATCAAGCGTAAGCAAGCTCAAGAAACGGCCAATGGTGCACGCGTGCACGCGAGTCAAATGGCGAAGGAGAGGAATATTCAGGAGCAGCGGGCGACGCAATTGGAAGGGCAGGTCGATCAGGAGCGCCGAGGGAGGATGGCGGCGAATAGCAAGGTTAGGGAGCTTGAGGTGGGGGTGAGTCTTCTCAGCTAGAGGCGAGTGAGATCGTGGCAGTCCCGAGCTGATTCCTCGCAGCAGCATTCGAACGTGTCAATGCGACAAGAGGTTGTTGTGTTGCGTAACAAGCTCGCTTCGGCTCATCAGGACATCGTCAACGCCAATGAAAAGTTCCGAGATATGGCAGTCAGTTGGCGAACAGGTTCCGCATGGCACAGGCAGGACAAGGGCAAGCTGATGAACTCGCAGAAGAAGAAGGGAGACTTTGAAGACAAGGTCAAAGATATCCGGCGTCAGGGTGATGTGATCCATGAGCGTAATGAGCAGCTTATGGCACAGGTGAGCTGCATGGTCGTGACATCGCTGTTCTAGAGAGCGCAAGCAGCTGACTATCATGCAGCTGAAAGATCAAGAGCAGCTCATCAAAGTTCAGACTCGCTTGAAGGAGGACAAACGAGAGGCAGTAAGTCAAGCGTGTCTTTCGCAACTTGCAGTGTCGACGCAGAGCTTACATACCTCATCAGGTCGCGAGTTTGGACCGATTGCGACTTCAGCGTAAGAGCCTCCGCGAGGACCTAGCCGAGGCGCGTAACGTGAGTTGATAGTACCTGTGCTTTTTTAAGTCACGAACTGCTGACGTCGACAGGAGACTGTGGGGCTGAAACGCGAGCTTGAAAACCATCGAGCAGCCGTTGTCAGTATGCGCGATCAGCAGTCGGAAGAGCCGCCGAAGATACACCTACAAACGCTGGCTTCTGAAATCAACAGGAGTCAGAAATCGCTACGCGTGAGTTACCACTCGCAGCAGGAACAGCCCTTGAGTCCAACTCACAGTCGTAGTCTTCGCGTGGAGCTTCACCGTCAGCCGAAACCTCCGATACAGTCTCCGAATCAGGAACGGAAACACTCACTGCCCGCGTCCGCTCTCGACGCGCATCATGTCCTCCTACACCTACCGCCAAGACCCAGGCGAATCTCACTCGCGCACATGAAGCGTATATCGAACGTCGATTCAAGCTCCAGACACCCCTTCATCCCGATCGATCCGATTCGGACTCTGAAGATGCACCGGAGGTCGAGGTCGAGTCTGAAGATCAAGAGACGACTCCTGTCAAATCCGCCAGGTCATATCTGCAGAGAGTGGCCAATGAGTCGATACTTGTCGATGTTCCGGTTGATTCCGATCCGTTCGGACCCAAAGATCATATTGCACCAGTGCCGTCATACCAGTCATCCCAGCGGTCGAAAAGCTCGGAAGACAAGACTCCGGTAGCTATCCCAAGAGAGGCGTCGATAGGGCTTGATACACCCCCTGCTATCCCAGTGGTCGTCATTGGCGACCCGGCTCAGGTTGGAGTCGATGGCGACTCGGCGAGACAAGACGATAAAGACGCGTCGGTCGAGCGACGCCAGGCGAAGGAGAAGAGGGAAGCCCTGGATTATGTCAATGATGTCTTCAATGAGGACATGATCGTAAGCTATCACGTCCAATCGAGCTGGCGCCAATCAAAAGAAATGTAAAGCTTACCTTGTGTCGAGTCTGATCTGAACAACACCCCTAGGGCGCGTGAACGGAGCAGAGACAAGAGGAGCTATAAGGAGGATCTGGAGTATCTGTATTATGATCCATTCGTCAGTTGCCGCACTCTTACCTGTCGATTGTGCGCAAGCTGACATGCTAGGCGGGTATAGATGAAGGATTCGGCGTATCGAACGAAGAGGAGAGTAAGAGGGAGCATCAAGTCGCAGAGGGTGATATCGAGATACAGAGCGACTTCTGTCGAACGCCGAGCGTCGCCGATAGTGGCGACGATGTTGGAGAAGGCGATATTACCGATAGTGAATTCGATGATGGGAGTGAGGCTGGGACTATGAATTGAAGTGTGGTAGAGTGAGACCGTATAGACATTCGTATCTGTTCATACATCTCCGATTTGTTGTGATGTATCGTGTTGTCGCCCGCATCTATTCGGTTCTCCAACTCGGACTATCCCATGTAATGTCGACCAGCTCTAGATATCAGTCGTCCGATATACTCTCATGCCCGGTTGGTCGAGCCAGGATGCCGAGCGATGAGCACGCGGTCAAATCTTGATGGCTTGGGGATACAATAGCTTCATTTCCCTCCACAATTAGAGTTCCTACCTATCAATTTCCGCCTCAATTCACAGATCTCCTATACCCCTGTTTCCCAACTTCCTTCTTATCCGCCTTGATCCACTACGCATCAGCCTGGGTGTACGTCCCCGGGAAGATCCCAGTCCGTCCATCAAGTTTCCCAGTCCACCAATCGTCGGCATTCTCCGAGCGCTCAATAATCTCGATCCTGTCTCCTACACCGAAAGACAGATCCCCTTCGGCCTAATACACATCAGCCACATCCCACCCGAACTGCAAATTGCGAACTTACCTGAGCCTCAAAGTCAAAGATGGCCGTAGCGTATCTCTTTGGCGCGCCGTAGCTCGGTTTCGCCTTGAGTGGGGGAGGGGGTGGCGGTGCCTTCTTCTTGATATCACTTCCGCCCGAGGAGTAAGGAGGAGGCGCAGCGACAACGCGGGAAGGACTGCTTCCGGCTCCGTACCCTGCACCGGCCTCTGAAGCTTTGCGGGAGGCGAAGGAGGATTGGCGATCGAGGCCTGCCTTTGATCCGATAGAGGGACGGGATGAGACTGAGGCTGATCGAGATGGGGTGACACCTGCCATTTGGCGAAGTTTAGCTGTGGTCATTAGCATTGTTGGTCAAACGCATAACAAGGTGGACTCACCAGTCGAGTGTAGTGCGCCTTTCTTGACCACTTGTAATTCTTCCAGCTGCTCTGCAGAGTCGCCGCGTTGCTCCAAGTAGATGTTCTCGACGTCTTTTCGGGTGAGGTCGTACTTCCCATCGGCGAACGATTGGACTTTCTCCAGCATGATATAGTATACGTTGAGCCTGGAAGTAAATTTCGAGCCCTGCAGTAAGGGGGAAACAACTTACTGCATATAGTAAAATGAGTGGAAGAGGGGGTCGATAAATCGCGAGGCCATCTTGAGGAATTCAGGCATCTCAGCCTTGAGCAGGTCATTGTAGTGCTCATATTCTTGTGCGGCTATGTCGAAATCTTGCTCGACCTGGATTCATTAGCTAACTCTGCGAATCACGCGGCGCTTAACTCACAGTAAAGAGCGACTTCTCATCCTTTAGACTCTTCTCCTTCTTCTCCCGCAGCTTGCTCAAGCTGTTGTTATGCCTGTCGAAATCCATGAGTTTGTGATCTCGCTTGACGCAAGTCTTGCGGATCTTCTTGCAGATTTCGTGTAGCTCTTTGCAGGGTGCAACAATGCGAGAGTCGATGAGCTCCAACTCGGGTGACAGCGTTTCTGGTTCAAGTCAGCTTGGCTTCTTCACAACGGATGGTCTCGTTCGACTGACCTCTTAACTCCTCCATCAAGACCTGATACTGCGCAATGTTGTTCACAGTGACTTCTGATTGTGGGAATTTCGCCGCGAGATTGTATTCGGCTCCCATTGGGGCGAAGAGGGTAGCTAGTGCGCCCGAGAAAGAAGAGCCGGACATCAACAGGCCTGCGTTCATGAGCTCTTTTCCCGTAGCTCGAGGGTAATCCAAAACTTACTGGACACAGAATCTCGGAAGACTGTCGAATCTTTGAGCATCTTCTCAGACGCTTGCTCGACTGCCGAGAACTTGCGCTCGCTGAAGAGTCAGCCCCTCCCTTTCTCGGCTACGACGACTCGAGGGGATCGCCGCTGAGATCCACCAAAAGGCTGGCCATGTAACGCACTGGTCATTATATTCCGCATCGGTCGATTCTATGCCTATCAGCTTGTGCCCTTAGTTTATTAGCAGCGGCGAAACTCACTCTTTGTCATCCCCATCTTACTCGTCATCATATGCGGCGTCCTGCAATGATCAGTCTCGGAGCTCTATCAGGTATCCGCCTCGCAATAGGCGTGTCATCGTCGACCACCTTCAAACCGCCCCTGCGCACGACCCAGTGATCGCAGAGAGACCATTGACGTACCGCGCGAAAGCCTTGGTGATCCCCTTCATCTTGCCGATCTATCACTCTACGGCTTGGTCAATACTAGAGGTAGAGAGAGGTATCAGCAGGGAGGGTAGTAGATAGATGGTCATGGAGGCGGTGACCCACTCGGCGCCGAGCCCAGCCGGCTGTCGGCGATCGCCGTCCAGGGATGTGGAGACCCCGCGTGCCGACCAACCCCTACTGACTACTGATTCATTCCTTGATTAGGACTTTCATACTCATATATGCACCTCAACAGTAGACGAGAAGCTATATAAGGAGTCTCTGACTGCTGTGTCTATCTGCAAACGTCCCGGAAAATCCTCGTCAAACATGCCCGAATCATCACCGGTTGGCTCGTCCCCGTCGAAAACCCCCTTTAGCGCCCCGTCGAAGCGTTACGTGTCGAATGTATACTCTCGCCGGTCTACCGGAGGCCCCTCACTACCACCTCCCAAACGTGCAAAACGGACACCGAGTCCAGCCTCTGGCACTGAATCAGACAGCGATACAGGATCGGGAATAGCCATCAGTGTGTCGAATGGTGACAAGGTGATCTTGGGCGAGGGGCTGAGTGGCAGCGAGGAGCTCGCAAGAACAAGGGCGGGGAGGGGAGGTACTCAGGCAGGAAGAATGGCGAAGACGGAGGTCCTGGCCAAATCTGCGGTAGTCCCCAGGGTAACTGGCGGAGCGAGCAAGACGGTCGAGGCCTCGACAAAGCTTGCGACCAGGAGCACTGCCCGCATGTCAAAGGCCATTTCACCAGTCGTCACTCAGCCCTTACCTCAGCGCTCGAAAGGCGTCAAGCGGAAGGTTGCGGTTACTAGAACGGATACCGAAACCGACATACCGTCAGCCACGGATATGCCCCTACCGGAAGCCGACATTCCCCCAATCACTGTCCAGCCTGTCACTTCCCCTCCGTCCAACCTCCGCTCCTCCCAAGCCAAAAGTATCACTCCAGTCGCGATGCCATCAACCCCACCTCGAAAAAGACCAAAGCGGAACGGTCCACTCACACCCCAATCATCACCTCGAGACTTATCTGCCCTCTTCGCGCCAGTCTCACCGGCCAGGTCTCCCGCTTTATCACGGCGGAACACAGCCGAAGACCTGAGCAGTGAAGGAGGTCTGACCAAAAAAGGCGGGGCGGGCCTGCTCAGGAGGATGCTGGACAAGACGCAGAGTCTAGGTGCCATTGCCTCACCGGCGAAATCCGCCGAGGGGGATTTAGGAGGATTTGGCGAAGGAGACTTTACAACGCATTCGCCTTCCGGACCATCCAACATAGGTCGTACTCATTCTCTACCCTCAACACCGTCGAAGACCCCTGCTAAGGACGAGGCGGCAGCCCAAAGCCTCATCGTGCCCGTTGCGTCCTCGTCGCGGCCGGACGCTACGGCGTTGGGTTCTGGCGGAAGGGGAAAACGAACGTACGGCCGGAGTCGTACAATCCTCGCGGAGGTCAATGACTCACCGAGGAGTCACGTCAGCTCCAATGGAGGGGATAAGGACGTGATCAAGGAGAGCTACGCCGAATTGAGAAAGCAGTTCGAGGTGGATAATTCCGGAGATGATACCGGCTCAGGAAATCTCATGCTGGTATGTCTCTCGCGCACTAATCGCTACAAAACTGACAAGTCAGGACCTTTTAGCTGTCCGAGGAGGACAAAGTGTCTCAGACTTGAAATCAAAAGGAGAAAACAGGCGATTCATGGATGAGCTGGGATATCTCGTTGATCCTATATTGGACTCTGGAACAAGCACAGGTCTGAAGCGATCAAGGTGGGCACACTTCCCAGGAGGAAACCTATGGCTAATCTTCAGTATTCACGATATCCTACGAAGTATGCAAGATGAGGATTGGCTACAGCGCGCAAAGATATGCGGTCAGGTCGAGCGGATCTGGGAGGCGATCTACGAGGCTCGTGGTGAAGCTGGGGACGAGGTAAGCCTCAGCCTCTTTGTTCTAGGGGATAGGGCTGTGGACTGACATCATCAGATCATCGAAGCGATGTGTCTTCTCTACCTCGTCAATCTAGTCAAGAGCGGCAGTGGCCTGGAATTGATCTTAAGGTCGCATGACGATACTTGCGAACGGATCCTTCTTGCTTCGTTAAAAGTGAGAAATGGACCGCTGGATGAGGTGTGCAAAGTGAAAACCACAGGAATTGTGAGCTTCCGGACTTTCAATGTGGTAATGCCTCATCCGTCGTACGCCGAGCTGATATGTTAGGTGTCCAAAGTCCGGGCCATGTACAAAGCTTTGGAATTGGGCTGGACCGGCAAAACCGTGAGCCACTATATCCACACCAGGAAATCCATAAATCTGACACTACCAGATGAGCACAAGGCGACTCGCTTCATACCTCCTAGGAGAGATGACATCGCCGTCAATCCGACCATCCGCATCATCCGCTTCGTTGCTTGTGACAGAAAAGGCAATCTCGCGAATAGCTAAGAGCCTCGCCTTGGATGTCACCGAGCTAGCGGGCCGCTTTGGTCTGGTGCAGAAGGGTATTGTAAGCTAGCCTTCGCATCATATCGATAATCGAACCGTAGTAAAAGCTGACGATATACAGCCTTTACTTCCCACAGATCGCAAGACCGAAATTGACATCGATCACATCTCTCAATGCCTTATTGTCGTCTCTCGCCTGATCGGTCAAGGTGTGGCAGATCGTCAAATCCTGGCGGATATGCACGAGTCGATGGCGCTTGTCATTGTCAATTCTCTCGTTGCAGGAATCTTCTTGAGTTTGAACGGGACAGAAGAGGTGTCTGGTTTAGGTAAGCTGCTCTCTATCTTGAAGCGATCATCTGTCGACATCAGCTCACATGGCTCCAGGATCATCGATCACCCTTCAATCCCTTCAGATCCTAGCGACGATGTCCAACTCCTCGTCCGACTGGTCGAGCGCCATTCCCAGCCTTGACGGAGCGCTGTCGGCACTAGCGCGTGTCCTCCTCCACCGCTCTGTGTTGGTATCTCCTACTTCTACGCGGTCGGCGTCAACGGCAGGAGACGCAATTGAGGCGGATCAAGACGAAGAAGCGCGGTTCTTCTCGCCTAAGAAGCAGCCTCCCCCCTCCCCTCGACACGATCAGATAGGCGAGGAAGATGTGCTGTGTCTCGTCTTGGTCATTCTTACCGCGTCGATCTTGGGGTCGGAAGACATGACCAAGAAACTCGCTATACTACGTCAGTTGTCTTCGGCCCATCGAGATCTGGAGATCTGAAGAGAGCTGACAAGTGTAGGTATGGATAGTGGGTGCAAAGGGTCCAAATCCTGCCTCTTGGGTTGCAGATGCCCCTCTGCCGAATTGTTCATGGTCCACCTGGTCCGAACATACGTCCGACACAGGACAAGCGAAGCTGTAAGTATTCCTGATCCCCAATTTCGGATAGAAGCTGAAATGATAGACCGCCTCGAGCCTTATCGCAGCCTACGTCGCGCTAGTCCTCTCCAAACTCATCCTCTTCCAGCACGACTTTCTCGATCTTCTTCCAGGCGACAACAGACAAACGATTCTATCTGGCCTGATGGATGAGCTAGGCGACCTGAAGGGCCTGCAGTCGCTCTTGCATACTCGGCTCAAAGTTGCGGCAGGCGGCGAAGATGATGATGGGGCCGATGGGGCCGCTGAGGAGGGTATGGGGGGTGATGCGGGCGTAGTCGACGCTGCGATTGAGGATCTGAAGAGATTGGCCAGGGGCATGGAGGCGTGATAGTTCTGTCTGGGTGGAGTTCCAATTTTCTTGGGCGCAGTGAGGCGAGATCATCTGATGGGGAGTGTTTCGAGGTCACTATAGTACTAGTTGTAGCATGACAGCAGTAAACTCTACAAGTGGGCTTCGCTCAGGCGACTTGACCAGATTGGAGACAGCCCACGCCGCGCTTGTTGAGCTAGAGTCAAGTCATCGAGCAGTGCCTAGTCCATGCCCCAGCCAACTTGGACAGTACTGTACTACTGATTACACGCGACCGATTTCTAGTCTCACCCAAAATTTGACATTCGGCCTGCTACTGCTCGTACACCACTACTTCTGCCTCCAATTGCTTCACCAACATCCAACATCAGACCCTGATGCAGAATCTTAGCCCGGACCAAGCTCGCGCGCTCTGGGACGCTGGGTGCTTCATTGTCCTCTCCGACCTCCCCGAGGGATCCGAGTATGGGCTAGACGGAACGTAAGTCTTCCTTGCTACGATGCAAATTCAGAGAGAAGCTAAGCTCATAGATCAGCTATCACACGATCCGCCAATCATTCACAGGGTCCAAATTTGTACCTCCAGGTCTCCACCTCGTGACTGTATCACCTGCGAGCTCTGCTTCAACAGGTCCCGGTACGATATCCCTCCGATCTGGGATTCTTATCCACCTTCGACCAAAGGAGAGGCTTATACTATCCTACGACGTCAAAACCGAATCACTCGTCATCCCTTCCTCTCCCACCGACAATGAAACGGGTGGTGACTCAGAGCTCGTTTCACTCATCAGTGACGACCACCTCCGTGCTCTTGATCCTGGGTTAGCGTCTTACCCCTTTGAAGGTCTGGAGGTCTGGAAGGACTTAACAAGGGACATTACAGATTCTGTCTTGAAGGATGTTCTCGGCAAAAATGGAGCAGGGGTGGATGGGATGAGAGGAGTGGAGGGGGATGAAGATGATCTGGCAGCTACGGGTAGAGACGGCATTGATGGGCCCGGGGGCAAGATGCGATTTGCGCCTTTCGATTTGAGGCGAAGCTGGGGAGAAGGAGTGGTGGGAGAGGATCTTACTCGTCAAGCGAGAGATAAGAGCTGGTTGTTGGCGAAAGTTGTTGATGGTCTGGGAGGAGGTATGTTCACCTCAGTACCCATACTCGTCATCCGACTTCATAGCTTCATATCATGCTTTTTACTATGGCTGACATTCCAGACCCTATGATTCTTCTCGCGCAGCTCCAACTCGCCTTCATCCTCGTCCTGCACCTATCCTCTCCTGCTTCATTGGCAGTCTACAAACGCATCTTTTCCCTTCTTGCTCGCTCGGCCGATATTCACCTACATCCCTCGGCCCACCTGCCCGTTACCCGGCACCGCCAGCTCAGAACCCTCTACGCTCAGCTTGTCGCAACGCTTTTAGCGCAGCTATCAGCACTGCCAGATGGTGTCTTTGACGCAGAGCTACCAGAGCTGGACGTTTGGTTCGCGGAGGAAATAGACAGCTTGCGCGTTAACCTTGGCTGTGGATTGGGGATAGCAGGGGGCCTGTGGGAGGAGGAGCAAGGCAACCAGGAGCTGAGAACGCAGTGGGAAATGCTGAAAGGTGCGGCTCGACGCAAGTTTGCATGGCAAGTAGGGGACCTGGGCGCGTCTGAGGGACAAGCTGGACTAGGCGATGATGAAGGCGAAGAGGAAGAAGGAGAGTATGCGCCGGTGATAGTCGAAATATAACGCTCATACACATCACCCTCCCTAGCTTCTTGCCCTATCATCTATCGCTACGGCCCGACTCACCACCGCCTGAATGTGGAGTGAACATCTCACGGTATCTCATATAGCCACTTCGCCATCATTGATCTGAGTCACTTGATACATGGCCTGATCATACACAGAATTTAGTATGTACAGCACGTCAAATCGCATATGTTCTGCACAACACAACCTCTTGACTTCGGCGCATGTGTAAAGTTCTGAGAATTGATCAGCTTTGATTCTCTCCCGTGTACGGTAGACCTCAGATCGTACGAAACTATGCTCACCGTCTTCGTTCGTAATACTATCTGAAAGTCATAAACTGACGAGGCAGCGGTTTGCACTGTCCCTGCGCCTGAGCGGCCAGCTCCGACGCCTTTACTGATCGCCGCCCGAAGCTCGAGGTGTTCGTTTCACGCAGCTAAGCATGTCAGAGTCCGCGGAGTTGCCGGTGATTTCATCGGGATATTGGGAAACGCAGCACGCTTGCTCTAACGAAGGGTAGATATCGAAAAGTCGTTGTAATGGAGCCGGGTCGTAGTTTGCAATCGCCCCGAGCTTGATGAAGCAGATGCGCTTCAATGAAGGAAAGCGGGGCACAAATACTGGACTCTGAAGCATGGGAGTCAGCGTAGATCGATCGGAGCTGCAGCTGCTACATACCTCCGTCCAAGATAGGTTCGATATGACCCCCGGTATATCCGTCGTCTCCAGCTTCAGGTCGGTGATAGCTTGGTAGGCTGTGGATGAAGGGGAAAAGTTGGATTGTCGCACGCCAACGGATTGCAGAACGTACTCTGATTGGGCACCGTATATCTCGAGGGCGTTGATCTTCTTCGCCAAGGCAATGCCTCCAGCCACGGCGTCCTCGACGGCGTGATTGTAGGGACACGAGCCAATGGGGTGGGCATCGTGTTCACAAAAACCGCATGTCGATGAGTGGATTCGGAGGCGGCGGAGTCTTGGTGTGCGAGCCCCGGTCTGCTGGAGAGAACGACTCAAGAGCTGTGGCACTACCGTCCGAGTCCAGCTCCGGGTGCCGATCACTATGAGTGACTCAAGCTTGGCAAAGAAGCACGATTTGGATAATTCTCGGGCGAGGACAGTCGCGTCCGGCCCGCCAGTGGGTATTGCTTCGCTCTGCCAGTGGTCGGCGAGTGAGAGAGATCGCAAGTTGGAAGGTAGGGTCCGAGGCCCATGAGATGATGTAGCGATCTGGTTGTCGCGTGGATAGTGAGGGAAGTGAGGAGTGTGAGGTTGGACAGCCGATTGTAGTTGACGATTTGCGCATAGCTGAGCATGTTCTGGCGATTCAGGCTCGACATGGTGGACCATGCAGTGCCCTGCTGATCCTTGCCGTCGACGCGGTAAAAGCGGTCGAAGATGTGAAGGGTGAGGTGTTCGAGCTGGGGCGCCAGTCGTTCAAGGATCGACCAGCCCGCCCCAGAATCGTCGTCCCTGATCTCCACCGTCAGCCTCTTTAGCAGAGTGGCTGAGGCTGGGAATGCCTTAAGGTGGCGGAGGAATTTCCGGCTGATGGCGCTGAGCTTCTTCTTTCGAGCGGCATAGTGGGAGGAGGAGAGAGGTTCCATAGCATGATGTCCTGTTGGGTCAGGTTGAGACAGGGGTGTATGCGATAGCACAAGCAAGAAGCGTTCAGGTGGAGAAAAGCTTGAAATTGTGGGCACGAAGGAAGAAGTAACGCAGAGAAAAGCTTACCATCAATCATGAACCTAGGCTTCACCGTGACTTTCTCCTCCGCCAGGTAAGGCTGCACCGCCTCATTCCCCGCAGCCCGCCAGCCCCTACACACATCCTTCATCGCCCATGCGGTCGGTCCGTCGGTTCCGATTGCGATCTGATGGAGGATCTCGAAGGGGAGGGAGTTGAGGGAGCGTCGAGCGGATTTGCGACGGGGCGCCATGATGTTGAGATCCTTCGTGGGGGCGCTGCCCGCCTGGCGGGGTACTACGCGCGTATAATGACTAGTCCCCCCTATACGAGTCTCGTATTTGAGCGATGATGGGAGAAAATGAGGCCTACCACTGAAGAGAAGGTCAGTCAAAGCTCAAATCAAAGCGTCGAAGCTGCGGGATCTGGATCTGAGGAATGCGGAGTGATAAGTGGAGGGTTCACTTAAGGCGATCCTCCTCCATGCAGCGCTTGCAAAGCGTCATCATCACCAGAATTGCCAGAGTCTCGACCTTGGTGGACAGGACATTACATACGCTAGTGACTCGAAGAGACAAGCAGAAAAAAAATACAAAATATCGAGGAGGAGGAGAGCGAGAATACAAGCAGCCGTATGCACCATGGCGAGGCCCACGGCCCAACCACGGCCACCTAGCCTTGATTTCATCTTCAGCATTTCTCCCTTAAGCAGTCTTCTGGTCGTCATGGGTACTGAGGCCGAAGTGATCGGTAGGAGGAGATTGGCACGAGGGAGATGGGATGATAGGAGGAGATTGGCACGAGGGAGATGAGATACTGCCGGATGAGCACGACCCAGGATGACGCACGACGACAACGGATACCAAAACATGGGAAATGCACTCACTCCGAAAGATGTTCAGATGCGAGACTGGCTATGCTCGAATAGTGCTTGAGCGGCGGTGCCGATGTAGCAGTAGCGTATACTGCGGATGCTGGGTAGATGGGTTGGAGTGGGTCGGTTGGGTTCTCCGGTCGGAAGACGATGCAGACGACTTTACGGTCCGCTCGAGTGGCCGGATCTTCGCTAGCGAAAGGGTCATGAGGACACATAGATGTCCACTGAACTTGGCGTAAGGTAATGTATTTCTGGAAGAGGCTACGGACCCTTTCTGGATCGCAGAGGTTGTCCAGGTCATACACAGTGTCCGTCGCAGCTACCTGAGGAGGTATAATCCACGTTACGCGTTCGAGTAATGGAAGCGGCCGAGTGCTATTGCGGACCGACTGACATCTCTGTATCATATCAGCCCATGAATCTCTGAGCCAGTCAACCTTAAAGTAAAGGCACTAACGTCTGCTAGGAGAGGGAAGGTGTACAGCCTGTCCTTGCCGCGAGATCCTTCCAGCGTTAATGCAGAGACCCTATCGTATGGTGTACTCGACACAGCGGGCTCAAATTGGTGGGGCTCGTATTCCCGCCATAACCCCATGGCGCCAGGACCCAACAAGACGAGATGCTCGAGCATTCGGAGAAGGGAGAAGCCGCTGCCCAGACATCGCAGTGGTGGGGCCCAAAACGGGTTATATATTGGAGGAGGAGGAGGGAGCATGCAGAACAAGCGGTCGGGGAAGTTGACGACGAGGAAGCGGATATCTGGGGCGCGCAGGTATAGAAAGATAAGGACGTCAGTGAGAGTCTCGAAACCCCCAGTCAGGACAGCCTGCTCGAGGCGTCCGAGATCGACGGGGAAGTCATTCCACATCCACGCAGGTCGGCGTCTCCATTCCTCCCTCCTGGGATCAAATTGCTTGCCGTCCCACAAGGCGTCTCGTCCGGTCGATAGATGACGAGCTGTGGATCGTCCCTGGAAGTTGTGCTGGGGGACATACCAGTTGTAGTCTGCCCAGTGACTCCCTAGCCGCAGCTCCCGGAGTTTGGGAACATACCGCGCGATCTGGCGAAAGTGGTGGAAGCCTTCCGCGCTTGCATCAATATGAAGCGTGGTAAGGTTGTCCAGGCAATCGCCACCTAGGTTGCTGAAGAGCTGAGCCCAGCGCCAAGTGATCGCCGCCGGGACAGCCTCCCTGTCCCACTCGGACTTACACGGTCCCGGATGATGAAAAGCGTAGATGGAGAGGTGTTCGAGCTGGGGGAGGAACTCGTTGAGGTAGTACCATCCATTGAGGGGATCGTAATCGTTCAATTCGACAGTCAACTTGCGCAGGAGCTGCCGAGCGAAGGAAAAAGCGGCTAAATGTCGCGCGAATCGATCGTTGACTTTGACTAGGTCTGCGCTTCGGAAGTTAAAGTCGTCTGCGATCGTGCCTCTGGCATAGGTCTCGCAGCTGATTGCTTCATATGCTGTCATTCGTTAGCGACTGTGCTCTATAAGAGAAAGTTCTCGCCGGAGAGACTCACGCGTCACCATGAACCTAGGCTGACAAGCCACCGTCTGTTCCGCCAAATAAGGCTTCAACGCCATGTCCGCCGCTTCCACCATATTTCTATGCGTCCCTCTCAACGCCCAGATCGCCTTTTCCTCCCCGTGACCAGCTATGAGGAGGACAATCTCTGTCGGAAGATCGGTGAGTGATCTTAGGGAGGGGTTCGGCGGTGCTTCGATTGTCGCCACCGTGCCGATTGGGGGCAAGCTGTCCATTGTGAGAATAGCGTTCCTGTGTTGTTAGCTGATGCCAGCCGGGAAGGTATACTGTCTTGGGATAGGGGCAAACCAACAGTTTTGGGAAATGGATCCGGAAGAAGAGTGCGCATGACTGATCAAGAGCTGAGATGCGACCGGGTCCGAGATCGAGTCACACAAAGTGATGGGTCATGGGAACGTTTGGCTGTGCCCGCCATTTGGAGCGTGACGTAATAAGGAATGTGGAACGGCGGATCCGGGTGGATTCGGGCTGCAGATGGAGTGATGTTCGTCACGGTCACGCCAAGTCAGGACCCGCGTCTGGAGTTTGTGCACGTCGTCGACTGCGGCTTACGGAACATATGCAAGATGAGACAGAAACGTAGTACAGACATGCATAGTGGATCATTGTAGACGAAAGAAAATGGCTTTCGCCACCCATATTGTCATTTTCGTAGTCCTACTCGTCACACAACACATTGCCGGACATCCTCGCCTATTGCACTGCGCATTCCACCCTCCGCCATTCCACAATTGAGATATCGGTGATTGTCAGAAAGGTGAGTTGTGGAGCACGGGTCGAAGCCAGTGAGCCCGCCTGCAAAAGATCAGCTCAATCCTGCACGTCTCTCGGCTAACCTGTAGATGCGGACAAGAAATCACTCACGCTCAAGATGTATATCGTACGAGTGGCGGGGATGCCGTGGCGATGCTATATAGCTCGGATGATGGGTAGATGGGCTGGAGAGGATGTGCCGGATCCTCCGGCCGAAAGATGACGCAAGTGACGTTCCTCTCCGCTCTAGTCGAAGGATCATCGGTGGGGAAGGGATCAAGGTGATAGTCCGAGACCCACTGGACTTGACGCAAGGTGACATACGTGTCAAAGAGCCTCCTTAAGCCTTGTTCGTGATAGAGCGGCCCACACCCATATTCCCGTTCTTCGCCATCATGACAAACGCCCGAGTCTCGATCGGGCGCTGTAGATTCTTGTCGCCGAGGTTCGATCCATGTGAGGCATTCGAGCATTGGCAGAAGCGCCAAATCACGATGAGTCTGAATAAATCAGCTCAAGCGCTCTTCAGCAACACTTAGTGGAGAGATTCACCGGATCGAGAAAATGGTATTTATATGACTTGCAACTTGATCTGTTGCCTTCCAGCGTCAAGGAGGTGATCGCGTTCTCTCGGAGACACTGATCCCTGAAGTTGAACTGAAACATCTCATAACCCAGCCAGATATTCGCCGACCCAGGGCCGAGCAAGACGACATGCTCGAGTGACTTCCAGGCATCGAGAATGCTGCCGATACGGCACAGCGGGGATGTATAGTACGCAAGTGATTGTCCGTCAATAGGATGAGGGGGAATGATACGGTGGAAATGGTCCGGAATGTTGACAGTAAGGCGTCGGACATCCTTCGAGTTGGCTCTCAGGAAACACAGGGCATCCCTGATTGTTTCAACTCCCCCGGTCAAGAAGACCTTGCGGAGGTGATCAAGGGTGACCCGATCGTCCTTCCACTTCACGCGGCGACCGTCCGACCCTGATCTCTCCTCGGCTTCGCGCTTTGCTTCCCGAATAGGGCCCGGTCCGACCGATAAACGCTTGATCGTGGACCGCCCTTGGAAGTCATACTGGGAGACATACCAGTTACAGTCCGCCCAGTGACTGCCTAGCCGCAACTCCCGGAGATTCGGGATGTACGGTGCGATCTGACGCAAGTGACAGAGCGCAACGGCGCTACAATCGAGATGGAGCGTTGTGAGGTTTGGCAAGCAGTCGGTGCCGAGACTGATGAAGAGCTCAGCCCAGCGCTGAGTGACGGCGGCGGGCACAGCATGCTGGTCCCTAGCGGAGTTGTACGGACCCGAATGGTGGAAAGCGTAAATGCCGAGATGGTTGAGTTGGGGAAGGAACTCGCGCATTTGTCGCCAACCGTTATGAGTGTCGTAGTCATTCAGCTCCACCGTCAACTTGCGAAGAAGTTGACGAGTCATGGGGAATGCGGATAAGTGTTGTTCGAAGCGGATATTGACTTTGGCTAGGTCTGACGCCCTGAAGTCGAAATCATCGGCGATCGTGCCTTTGGCGTAGGCTGCCGAGTCGATGGCGTCGTACGCTTTACACATCAGCAGATGGACTATAGCACAGTTCTGGAAAGGCTCCAATAGGTGTTACTTACTGTGACCATGAATCGAGGCCGACAAGCGACTGTCTGTTCGGCCAAATAAGACTTCAAAGCCATATCCGCCGCTTCTACCATATTCCTGTGCGTAGCTCTCAGGGCCCAGATCGCCCGTTCTCCTCCGTATCGGACAATTATAAGGACCACATCGGTAGGGAGGTCGATAAGTGTACGTGGGGATGTGTTTGATGGGGGTAGCGAACAGGGTGCCTTGGGGAGGTTGGGAGTTGGGCTGTTCATGATGTTGGATATTCCCTAGACGTGAGCTAGGCTGCTCGGTAGAGATATACTATACCACCAGACACTCCTTTATAGTGTGAGTGGGAAGGTAGAGTGAGATGTATGGTCGTATCTTCGGTCTGTGAAGTCGTGGGAATCTAGGGCTGAAAGTTAGACGAAATGACGTAATGAGGAATGCGGAGTGGCGGGATAGGGGAAGGATGGGAAGGATCAGGGGGATCAAGTAGAGAGTTCAGGCCGCAGAACCAAGCAAACTAGAGGAGGAAGGAGCGCTTCCATATCCAGCTCCTGACAACTAGTTCCATACGCCCAGCCCAGCTTAGAACAAACCCGGTATAACAATCTTCCGATCTTTCGGAAACCTCTCCCCAAACGTGCGCTTATACCACGCCTGCGCTCTGATTGCCCTAGGAACCATGGCCGCAATTTCATTAACGACGAATAGCCACTCGGGAGCGATGAGTGCAGGTGGCCAGAACCCGACTTTCGCCATCCATCCACCTAGGGCCGGAGAGAGGCGGAGGGTTGATAGTGCCGGAACGGGAACGAGGGGGATTGGGGATGAGATTAGGGCAAAGCATGTCCATTCGAACCTACACTTCAGCCCGTGTAGAAGGGTGGACTCACCATTCGCATAGATAGTTTGGGAAGGAGATGTATTTGAATAGACCAGCTCGGGGGATTAGGTATCGGCCCTTTCCGGCTCGTTTGTCCCCTTCTTCTTCTTCTTTTGTTAGGCTCGAGACTAGGCGCTGGGCGGGTGGACGACGGAGATCGTTGAGGATCTCATCGTGATAGACTAGCGGCTGTGAGCTGAAGTTCATGCCGTGCCAGAAGTAGTGGAAGTTGCTCACCGTTACCCAAGAAACCTGTTGCCCAACCTACGACACCGAGCCAGAACAACGGTTCATGTACGCTGATATACGTCGGGAAGTATGCCAGGCCACACGCCATCAAAGATCCGTTCCTATAATATCAGCTCTTGTCTGCCTACTGCGCGTCACGCGTCAAAGCCAGCTGGCGTACATCAGGTTAAACAGAATCGAGGCGATCGTCACTGTGATGTGCTGTGGGCTTCTCGAGGGCGAGAGGAACAAGGGCGATATTATCGCTCGATGAAGATAGTGAATAGTGTACATTGTCTGCAACCATCAGCCTGCCCGCACGGAATGTACAGCCTGAGCACGCTTGAAAGGGGGACGTACCGCCAGTATCTTGTTCTCTATCGAAAGGGCCCGATGAGTCGTCAAATTCAGAGTGAGCAACATCGTCACTGGCTGACTTATTAGCTTGTCACCCAGTACAGCACGGGCAGAGCTCAGCTTACCGAGACAATTTCCATTAGGAACCAAGCAACATTGCCTATCCAATAAGCCCTTCATCACTTCCGCTATGACCCCCCTTTCTCCTGAATCCATGATCGGTCTTGGCGCGAGGACGACTCACCATTCAGATTCAACGCAGAGTCCGACGAAAAGCGCCCGAAGCCCGCATCGAAATTCAGAGTGATGGGGAAGTGGAGAGGGAAGGTATGGAAGAGGAGTAGTCCGGGGAAGAAGAGAGCAGGGGGTCGGGAGGCCGCCAAGAGTTCAAAGAGGTCTTTTGGCATTTTTTGGTGGGCGACTTTCGGTCTGGAGGAGAGGGTCGCAGCTGGGGTCCTTATGAGACTGTACGAGTTCTGATCTTGCCGAGAGCTAGATGATAATGGGCAAGGCGGATAGTGAATGTACTGTATAGTGTGGGTTGGTTCGGACGCGATCTCAGTCAACCTCCACCGACCGACCGACGTTTGATGTCATCCTATGGCCTACGCTGGAGGAACCATGTCCTTCGCAACGAGACAACCACTGTACAATTGATGTACATACACGGTCGGGCCTGCATGCACCCATCACTCTATAAAAAGACGGAAATGACTTTGTCGACCCGAGGAAACTGCAAGTCCCCACTAGAGGTCCATATCCTCCTCCTCCATCCCCCCTGTGGCTATCGATCCAACTTTCGTATCTGGACAAGGCGCACTTCCAGCCCTTCCTACAGCTCTCCCCTTCTTTTTGCCCGCGACTAATGTCCAGCCATCCTCCCCATTCTCCCCTTCTTCCTCTCTGACAACTTCCAACTCCGCCCCTCCTCCTCCTCCATTAATCCCGCTAAAACTCCCACTTTTCCTCATGACACCCTCTTCATCGCCCATGGTGGACATGTGCAACTTCCCCAGCCTGCCCCCATTGACCGGTCCCAGCGGGGACACAAAGTCGAACTTCCCACTAGGCACCGGACTGGATCCATCCCTTATCCCCGCGGCATGACCCGGAGCCGTCTCATCTCCGCTCGGCAAGATATGAGGCGGTGTCCATGTCCCCCTTGTCCTGCCTGGCGAATACTCTCCGACTCCCGAGTAGACCGACCGACGTTTCTCTAGCCGCCGAGGCGAAAGGGGCCGAACGGGTGTTGTGGCTAGACCAGGCCGGATAAGCCCGGCCGGGGAGGCCGTCCGCCGAGGAAGCGATGTTGAAGGGAAGGGACTAGGGACAGTAGTCATTGGTCCAAATATCGTATTGTTCGGTAATGGTTCTGGACCCGAGTTGGCCCTTTTGATCTCGGGAAGTGGGATTGAAGTCTTTCTCTTCTTCTTTCCCCCTCCACCACCCCCTGCGTTCATCCCGAAATCATCACACGTCCCATCCTCGCCATCCCCCTTCCCTATCCCTGTGCCTGACACAGTAATACTTGCAAGCCGCTTTTCGCGCTCTTCAGCGAGATACCGCATCTTTTCCGCCCGCCGCTCGTTCATCACCCAATTCACCTGCTCATTCCACTTTTCCTTCTCCTTCTTCAGCTCAGCCGGATCACCGCCTACACCGGGATGCGAGCGGCAGTGCGCTGCGTTGACCTCGCGGGCATGTGCGAGTGCGTCAAAGCCTGTGGGAGAGTTGGCGTGGTGATATGCTGATTGGAGGGCAGAGGAGGCGAGAAGAGGTGGGCTGGGGCGGAGAGTGAAGGGTAGGAGGCGTGATTTGACTGTGACACATCTGTAGATGAGCTGGTGGTTAGGATAGAAACGTACGGCTCGATGCTCTCGTCGTATATCCGAACGGGAAAGTAATGGTAGCCTTTAGGCACCGACCGACCTTGATAGAAGTACTTCTTGTCAATGACCTAATAATCAGTTGGATCCAAGGAAATGATGGCAGCTGAACATACCTTTCCTGGCCAGACCCCCTGGTCTGGTAAATCCACCAAGACCACATCTCCTGGTTTAGGTGACCACCGGCGCCATTGCTGCTCCTCGTCCGGACACAAGCCGTACATCGGCACAGGTCCCATATGGCACTTTGGAATCACTCGGCCATTCTCATCTTTGCCTATACATCAGCGACCGAACCACATTCCTTCCCAGCGCAAACTGACCCTCATCCTCTTCAGCATCCATATTCGCATCCCCATCCTCCACCTTTGCTTTCCCCTTGCCCTTATCCACAAATCCCGTACAGCTCAGCATGTCCATACTCTTCATGACCCAGTACCGCTTCACTGCCTCTTCCCATCTCGCCTTGGCCTGTCCTGGAGCTACCTGGATACCAGCCGCTAGCTCGAACTTGCAAATGAGCGAGTCGAGGCGCGTGAATGTGTCAGTGGCGAGCATATCGAGCGCTGCGTCAAGAGACGACAGGGTGATGCTCATTTTTGCGGGGGCGGAGGTATGACATGGCGATGTCTTGCGCTTGGGCATGATGGGGGTGAGGGAAGGAAGCTCCAGGTGATACTGGAGATGGAGTAGCGAGTGGCGAAATTATAAACGAGTTGCGTGGGACATGGGTGGTCGGGAAATGGCTGATTATAAGTTGGAGTCTGACCATCAGTTCACGTATCCTCTCGTTGGCGAGGTTGGCTGGAGCTTACTTTATATGCTCTGGATGATTGCTAACCTGTGGCCGTCGGTGTGACTGACTGTCTGCTGTCGGACTGGACTTCCGATCACTAAGCAACCCAACACGGACAGCCGCCAATCTCCGCAACGCTGTCAATACACGTAAGCTCGCTGAGTCACACCAGCAGTAAGTAACACCGTCTGTTGAGAACCATGGTCGCTGTGACTATACATTTGTATGCTCTCGAGAACAATCACAAAGCTATCACCTGTACTCCGACTCTTCACATCGATAAGCCATCGCAAAATGAGCTCCGCACTGCCCTTCAAGAAATACCTCCCCGAGGCGGAAATTGCAGTCTTGTCTGTGCTTCGAGCTTGCCATTTGTACGTCGACTTCTGGACAAGGGTTAGCGCGGGGCCTGGCTTCTGTCTCAGGCGGACATAGAGTACAATCAATATATGCTGATGTTCTAAGGACAAGTCAAGTGCAGCAGAAGCTCGTCAACGAAGACACCCTAATCAAGAAGGATAAATCGCCCGTTACAGGTTAGCTATCCGGTGCTGAGCGTTGCCTAGGCCAACAACCAGTATCAAGCTGACTCTTTGCAGTGGCCGACCTCTCCGCACAGGCCCTGATCACACTACACCTGCAAGCGCACTTCCAAGACCGCATAATCGGCGAGGAGGACACGACGGAACTGCGCGCGAACGCACCTCTGCGGGAGCGAGTTGTTGGCTTGGTGGATGATGCTTTTAGCCGAGAGGAGGGATGGGGTAAGAGCAAGCAGTGGACCGAAAGCCAGTGAGTTAGCGCATTCCCTCTGACGTCATGTCAATCAGTGAGGAGTGATAGCTCAAGCTGGTAGGATTTTGGAGGCTGTCGATGCTGGATCTGCTGAGGGTGGGAAGAGCGGGCGATTCTGGACTATTGTGAGCTTCATCCTTTTTTCTATGGTGGGAAAGAAGCAAGCTGACACTTCAGGATCCAGGTCAGTTGGCCTTCACTCATTTTTCCTCTAGGTAAAAACGGCAAAGCTGACGTTTCAGTCGACGGCACATCCGGTTTCATCCGCAAACAGCAATACGCAGTCTGTCTCGCCCTCATCATCGACGGTCAAGTTGAATTGGGCGTCATCGGCTGCCCAAACCTAGGCAGTCAACCCGCCAAGCTCGGAGAAGAAATCATCCCCAATGGTGAAGGCGTACTTATGATTGCTGTCCGAGGCGAGGGTAGTTATTCCGTATGTCCTCCCTTTCTCTTTATGGACTCCTCTGACACTCCCAGCGCCCTCTTGCGTCCGACAACTACACCAGGCTCTCTCTCCCACCCAATCCCCCAGCCGATACATTGACATTCCTCGAATCTGTCGAAGCGGGTCATTCGGCACATGGGATCCAAGCGCGCATCGGCGAGATCCTCGGCGTCAAGCGGCCCAGTCTCCGAATGGACAGTCAGGCAAAGTATGCCTGTCTCGCACGGGGTGAAGGCGGTGTTTAGTAAGTTACGATTAGGTCCACTGTCTTGCGACTCGAGAACTGATACAATAGCCTGAGAATACCAACTAAGTACTCTGGTGGGAAACTCTACGATGAGAAGATCTGGGATCACGCTTCGGGTCTCCTCCTGATTCAAGAGTCTGGCGGTGTGTGTACCGATATGCACGGGAACGAGCTTGATTTCGGTGTGGGGCGGACGTTGAAGAATAACGAGGGGATCGTGGCGGCTGGTAAAGGGCTACATGCTGAGGTTGTTCAGGCTGTGAAGCGGGCTGTGGAGGAGGCGGCAAAGAAGTAGAGGCTCTGCGAAGCTTAGATAAAAAGTGAAAGTCTGAGTGATGCATATGTGCAGACTGCATGATGCTCATTCGATCTCTCCTGTGTCCGATGCTTCTCCTTCGCCTGAATGATACATACAAGCTTACGATTCCACGCATTATCTGTGCCTTTCAACCCCCTCGTGTCCTGCTCATCATCGCCCTTCACTCAGTAAACACCTCAAAACCTTCGGGCCCTACTCCGAAACCCCACTCCACCCCCATTCTCGTACCCAATCTCCCCTCCACCCCTCTCATTCTGACTCTGGCCATGTATCTCTCCCCTCCACCCCTATTCCTATCCCGGGCATATAACGCATCCCCCAATGTCATATCCGTCGGAAACTGCAATCCCCTCGCCCGACCAAGCAGTGCTAGCTGGAACGTAAGTGGCCAGTGGGCCGCGTCGACCTGTGTCCGCGAGCTCGAGGATAGGGGTATAGATTGCGTATGGTTGGAGGTGGAAGGTGGATCGGAATCGACCCCTGGTCTGATCGTCCATGGGGATGGGTAAGGAGGGGGTAGGTAAGGCGCAAAGAATATCGTAGGCTGAGACGTATCGGGTTTCTTCTCGTGCTGATCATCAGTTATGACTAATCCCACTTCACGAAACGGACAGACTCACCCACAACCCCTGAGTAGTACTGACTACCACACATCCCATTTCCTTCCTCAATCCACCTATCGCTTCCATTACGTCCTTCATCCCTATATCCTCTAGGCCGCGCACACCAGGCACCCCAGCCCGTTTCTTCCCTGCCGCCGCACGCTCTTCTTCCGCATACCTCTCAGGCCAGAAACATCCGGAGAGTCCATCAAGACAGACGAGAGACAGACTCTCTTGCCCTTTCGACCCTGATCTGCTACTTACCCCGCCTGGCCGAGAGGGAGGGTAGGCGAGTCCTCGTAGAGCCAAAGCCCAATATCGATACCGACCTTTGACTCTCACTACCCTCAATCTCTCCAGACTCTCCCTAACGCAATCCTCGATCGCACGTTCCATTGCCGGAGTAAGGCGTCCTGGTCCCACTGTCGATATAGTCCCGGAGACTGCGCCTCGAATATGGCTCCGCATGGCTTTGGCAAGTGCTGGTATGGTACTAGAGGAAGATGAGGCGTAAAGAAGGGCGCAGTGTTGAGATTTACCGCCCAGAGGTATTGGGTGTGGAGTTGATGATGAGGGGATGGGGAGTGGGAGGGAGTATGGGAGGAGGGAAGTGAGGAGTAGGAAGTTGATGAATGTTGATTTGCCTTCTTTGGTTAGGTCTATCCTAGAGCTGCAGATACTGAGGTGGCAGGATGTCCATACCTGATCCCGAAGCACCGACGACTTCTATAAAGTCCCCCCGTTGGAGGGTCGATCCATGTGTGGATGAGCGGTAGGGCGCGAGAGCTTCGTCCAGCTGGGATACGAAGAGTGGTCCTGGAGGAGCAGCTAAAGAGTCAGCCTTCACCCACAGCCCGTCACGACAGCCTATATAAGATCAAAGGGCGACTTCATCATCATCGGCCATCCGACGGAGGAAAGAAACGACGCACTGTGATATCGGACTGAGTTCATAGCCTGCGCGATCAGCATTGATACTCCTTTGCGACTCGTTGCGATCAACATCATCACTTATGGCTCTGAGAAGATAGGAAAGTAGATACGAGGACCCACGAGAGCATAGACAGAAGGGGACTAACCTGGAGTGCGGTCCCAGACTCAATTTCAGCCAACATTTCTGCGGTAGTGATGGCCATTGCGTCAGACCAGCTTGCAGCTTCTGAGGCCAGAATTGGATCCAGAGCCAGGTAGACAATAACTCCTTCTGTCGAGGACGAAAGATACCCTAGAAGCGTCGAGAGATAGCTATGAGGCAAAGAGAGAGGCTTCAACACCTCATTCCTCATCCCCCTTCCCCACTTTTCCCCCACTTCTGCCTTGCTTTATTAGATCCTCCCAGTAAAGGAACGCGACCTCAACCAGTACAGGATTTCCTTTCTCCATTGATAGTTACCTCCACTATCATTAGGTGATGCCAGATATATAATGGCACAGGAGAGTAGCGATGTAGAGCAAGATCTCTCGCATATCCACTGGTAAGCTGGCCAATGTGAACTTCAATCACTATAGGCTCAAGCTGATTCCCAAGGTCATGGCCCGAAGCCATAGCAGTCAGTTCTCCCTCTTGATCCAGAATACCGGGTCAATACTGACAAGTCCAGGCCAATCCGGCTCGTTCTCTGGCTACCCCTGACCTTGCGTGAGCTTTTGTACTTCGGATATCTATTCGTCGTCACACATGAGCTCATCCTTCAGGATGGACTACTTTGCCTACTCGCCCTTTTTCGATACCAACTCGAATAATAGTGTGTTGCGCACCCAGCGACGGGTGGAGAACCCGGCGTATGGCCACGCAGAGGAGAAAATGTATGCTCGCAGCTCAAATTTCCCGTGAACGCCAGAGTTTTAGCTTACCCCATAGCGAGCTAAATGCCTTCCGGTCAGGCTTCGAATATATCGTAGCGCACTCTCAGCCCCCAGAGCTATTTGTGATCCACCGTCGGAATGTACAGTCAGACGGATCTAGGGCAAGCGTCAGCGCTGCTTACTTTATCTTACAAGAGAAAGTATACCCCACGCCTACTTTATACAGCGTTATGGCTGCTCGCCTGGTACGTTCTCCTGCAACCAACTCGTGCTGAAGCTTACTCTCCCAGCGCAATGCCTCTCACCTCGTCTCATCAACATTCTCCACCCTTTCCGCAGCCCACCCACCCGCAAATCTACGCGCAACAAGTCAATGGCGTTCACTCCCCCCTTCTGCCCCTGGCGTCGATACCTCTGCCCCCGCTCAGCCAGAAGACGTCGATATGGAACCTTCTTCCGCCGCCGCCTCACCTCCAGCCGAAGGCCGGTCTGATATACCCAAAACATCGGATAAAAAGGCCACTACAGCGGCCAAAGTCAAACAACCGGATTATCACCTCTTCAACGCCTTGCAATCTACCCGTATGGCTCTTGGAGAGTTGGACAAGATGGCTAGTGCCCCACCGCACAGCTTAGATCCAAGAGATGAGCTGCGGAGTATAGAGGCGCAGATGATGGGTGGGAAGCAGAAGACTGTGGCGGGACGGGGCGTGGTTCCGCGTTTGGTCGGGGTGGGTGGGGGTGTGGGCGGTACGCCGAGTGTAAGAGGAACGGGCGAGTCGCCTGGCGTTTCGATGGTAGGAGGTCAGGGGAGGGCGCAGAGTATAGGGACGAGCGGGATGGGACAGTCGCCAGCAGTTAGGTAATTGCGAGCAATCCTATGCATGTAGCCCTGTTTCTCGACACGCTCTAGAGGAGCAGGGCTGTCCAAGCTGACTGAACCGACAATCTGCCCTCGCAAGGATGAGATTGGGTGTACTGACTGTCTTAAAGGTCGAGCCGGCCAGGTTGAGCGCCGCGTGGTGGGCCGCGGCGACGGTGGCGCCCATGCCGCCCATGAGCACCGCCACAAGACAAATGCACAATGCAACATGTTGTTGTTCACGCAAGGTCATGATGGGATCTTCACAAGGACAATGACCTCTGCAGCTCAAGACCAGGGATCTGCTGACCCATATGGAAGCTTGCAGTGTTGGACATGGATATTCACATAATACGGCCAAAATGCACAATATTTACCGACTAGTAATTGGCAATTCCTCTGTGCTCCACTTTATGTGCCTCCTCGCTGCCCCACGTAGCATGCTGCAATATCTAAAGACACCAACTCAAGCCTGGGTCGCCTGCGGCTCGACAATCGCATCTCCGCGTGTCTCCTAGCCAACTCCTTTTGGGTCGACTGCCTCATCTGACCTGGCACACCTGGGATCTCCACCATGTTGCTCCGCGCCGCATCCACCTCGGCTCGCATCATAGACCACGCTGGGGAAGGCGCTTCCCCGGTCCAGCCGCTGAGGGTCTCATCTGAAAGCAGGTTTATCCTGGTCAGATTACCGATCAGTCTCTGCTGGCGTGAGCTCTTCAACTCATCCCATTGGAATTCGCTCATGATCTGCAGTTCCTTCAAGGTTGACATCGCTTCTGCCAAGACGGGGTGGGTCTCCGCAAAGACCCGAATTGTCTCGTCGGTAGCTGTCGTTGTCGCGGAAAGGGTGTCACAGAGCCGCATCATGCTGTCGCGATACTGAAGTTGCTTGTCGGGCGTGCTGTTCATGTATATGCCGGCGTCCAGGCAGCAGTGACCGGTCAGGATGACTTCGCCAAGCTTGACAACCAAGGGTTCCTTCAGAGTGATGGTGAAAGTGAGCCGATCCTCTTCCTTGAGCGGGGCGCCTGGTGCGACGCGCTCTTTGAACCTAAGCCAAGCTTAGCTCGGACTAGTGTAGTCGGGGAAGTGGGAGAATGGGAGAAATGCCTTACTCCGCCATCAAGAGGTCAGCGAATCGCGCGGGTGTGGACTTCAGCAACATTTTGGCAAATGCCAAAGAATGGAGTTCAGACCTGAAAATATCAGCGAGGTCCGCCAGGAAGCTCTCGGATCAGATCTGCAGGGAGGTGTCCTGCAGTAGATAGACTCGTTGTAAGACGAGGCGCAATGAGCACGCCGCAACGATGCACATTCCCGAACCATGCACCCGGACTTACACGTCAACTGCACCCATGTTGGTTATCGTCAGACTGAAAGTGCCAGGAACACACCCCCGCGAAGTATAAAAGAATGGTTCGCTGCATCATCAGTACCCTGCAGTTGACTTATCATCCCGGCGATTGACGCCGATGCTATTCGGAGTGGAAAAAGGTGACTCACGGTTGAGTGTTTGCAGCGGACATGATATTGAAACTGAGGCGAGTGGCGAAGGGGTGTGATTGTGACTGCCGTATCAGATGCAGGCATTTAGGAGCTGGATGTATCAGTCTTAAGCTTACAGCTTTGCTGGACAGGAACAGTAGAGTGGCAAACAGAGAGTGATGTAGAAAAGTGGGCAAGAGGAACGCCCGAGAAACATGAAAGTCGCCGTGGCCGAGCGAGGCGGACCTGGGAATGTCTCGCTACCTTTCATACAGAGCACGCCATTTTACGTGCTTACTGTCGACCCCATCCCTCCACATCCTTTGAGAGAGACCCCGGAATGGGTTCCCTTCATCAGGTCCCTGAAACGGATTCACTCGCCAGGGTGAAGCTCGAGGAATGGGGTACGACGGCAAGGTTAGAGGTCGAGAGGACGAGGTCGTGTCGCTGGACAGCACTGCCTCGCTACGTTCGATGGAATCGATCACATGTGGGTCCTGTCCATCAGTCCGACGCGATTTTGGGCCTTGAATGAAGATATGTAGACCGGCGCGATCTAGTCAGTGTACATATATGTGTACGTCAGTGATGTATCGACCATGGCCACATGTCCGGCTGACAAAGATCGAGCTCATCAGTGGACGCACATGGACCTCATTGAATCATTACCCCTGCGACTCGACATCCTCTTCCGCCACCAATGGCTCGGCACAATCCTTCAAGAATACTATCGGCCTAATCTCTGCCCCTAGCAAAACTCACAAACCGCCTCAACTCCCCAAACGCCTTCCCCTCCCGACTCCCATCGACCGCATCGACACTCGCCGCTCTCAGCAGATGAGGTAACACATTCCCTCCGCCAGGTGGAGAGAACAGGTGGCTCGACGTTGGGGAGAAAAGGTTGGCTGAAGAGGGTGAAGTGATCATTCGTTCGGGTGTAGGATCCATATCGAGCGAAGTGAGGAAAGACGTGTCGGCCAGATCGTCCTTGGTGGATGTTACCGAGAGGTAGGTGTCAATGAGCTTTTGCTGCTCGCTTCGAGGTGTGCCTTTGAGGTCTAGGATCTGGGGCGTGTTAGCGATATGCTCGTTGGTCAAGTTTGGGGTTAGAAAACGTACTTTCTGGAAGTTGGTGAAAGCTCGATCGCCAATTAGGAGGCAGTAATTATGCACGAAACCTAAATCATCAGTTCGAGTTCGGACTATCGGTCGGTATTGAATCGGGCTTAAGCTTACCCTCTGGCGGATCATCTGGCGCCATGACCACTTTCAGCATAGTTTCCAGCTGACCGATATTCTTCGTGACATATTTGGTATAAGCGTTTGTTGTGTTTTCGGGATGTGGCTCGGGTAGATCAAGCAGACAAGCTTTGACGGCTTGCGCATCTATTAGGATCTGACTAATCAGCTTACATCCATGGGTGACAGATTCGAAGACCCACCTGCTCTGCGCCAATCTGCTTCAGTGGTCTACTCCGAATTACTGCCTGGGTGAATCGGCTCATCACGAGTCTGTCTATCAGCCACTGTGCCGCTCCACAGAGGGGATAGCAACATACCCAACAGCCTTATCGGCGAAATTCCGGATATACTTCTTCCCTTCCACTCTCGTCCGTACAATCTCCGCAACCTGTTTGATGCTCCCGACGAGATCAACCACATACGCTGACCGACCAGAGACGTTGTCCTGATGAGCCCATGGTGAGCGGATGATAGCAGCAAAGGCGGGCTCGCAGTGGGATTCCAACTCTCGGAGAATGGTGGCTATGCAAGTTGAGATGACGCTATGTAATCAGCTTCTAGTATTGTAAAGAGCGCCAGGGGGCAAGGTAAGCTTACGAAGCAAAAGTATCCCGCTCTGCCTGGAAAGACACCTCTTCCTTCAGAGAATCTCGAATCTTATCCTTGACCCGGTCTTCTAGCTGTAGCGAGGTAGTCTGACAGTATTCGGCAGTGTTGAGAATCATGCAGGCCGTTTTTATCTCCTGGAAGTTGATTTTGCCTTCGAGAGATCGTCTTTGTCCGACTTCTTGCTTCTTCAAACCAGAAACAAGGACTTCATCTACGGGACTCAGCTCGGAACCAACCAAGAACTTGTTTAACTCACCGGAGTACACCTTGAGCCACTTGCCGAATACCTTCGCGAGCCGCTGCATTGGCTCTCCCGTCGTGAACTTCTGACACTGATCGAGCGTCTGGCCGTAAAAGTAGAAGAGCTCCGTTGAAGAAGGCAACACAGTAGGCCCCGGGGCTTCGGAGTCATGTTGTATCGCCCCTTCCATTGACGAGCGAGAGCGTGGACCTCGGTATTGCGACAGCATGTCGGCAATTGCCCTGAGTACATCAGCCAGTCAGTTCAACAGAGCGACGAGCAAAAACTTACCGATCTTGAGCTTCGACGTATACCCCAAAGTACGCATCGAACACGCTCGAAATCATCCACTTGCCTTGAACGGCCGAGCTCAATGTCCCGCCTCGTTGTACCAGCTCGTCGAACTACCCTTCAGCTTATACTCATTTCTAAGCTACCCTAGACATAACTTACTGGCACCTCAAAACGCTTAGCCATCGCCCCTTCAAAGTCCAGCGTACTCTGCAACGCCTCCAACAGACTCCCAACACCCGGCTGCTGCTTCCCTAGGACATTCGCCAGATCCGCCCGAGTATACTCTGCAAAATTCGTAGTGAGCAACCGAGACATTTCCCAGTTGGCCGGGAAGAGATCTGCATCTTCGTCTTCATGGTGTTTCAGGATTCGGCGAAACCAGGCGTATCGCCGAGGGACGTTATCCAGTTGACCGGCCTCGTCCGTGGAGCGGAAGATACGGCGGTACTCTGCCAGTTGGAGTTGAAGGTAGCGCTCAATGATGTGATTACTGGTGCGTCAGCCGGAAACCCCTCAGACTAAGATCTGTCTTACCGGAAGTCGGCCCCTAGGACATCTATGACAAGACAGACCTGCTTGACGAGTTCGTGATCTGGTGGGTGATTCGGATCTTGTCGGAAGCTACAACATCAGCTGGGAAATTCTTCAGGGTCTCCGCTGGGCAGACTCACTAGATGTCCATCTCCGAGGCGACCTTTTCCTGGACCTGCTTCCTGTCCTCTTCTGCCGAACGGAACAGCTCGGCCACTTCCACTATGGTCATGAGCGGCTTCAGTGGGCCTAGCAACTGGAGGACGGCCTGGACAGTCAGTCATGCTCCTGGACAACACCAAGGCACACCACACAACTTACAGCTAGAGCTTGAGAGATGTCCCCATACCTCTTCCCAGGCAAGAGATCTTTCAGTTGCTGATGCGCTTGCTCTGTTGCCTGTCAGCCAACACGGAGTATATGGGAAGTATACGACGTACTTAGCATCTCCCATCTCTCTAAAGTCTGAATTGCCCCAGTCAGATTCCTCTTGGCGATATCCAACTTCTGCACATCCGTCGTTATAGCCATGACGATCGCCTCTGCCTCTGCAGCCTTCTCTCGGATGACATTGATTTGAAGCATTAGTTGCTGGCGGTCAGCATCTAGCACTATAGGCCTGCCACAGGCCACTCACCCCTATTTGCGATTGTATCCTGCTCATTTTGCTGGGATCTTGATCTCTTCGGAGCTCCTTTTCCAGCTCTTCAATCTCCTCCTTGATGTCCATGATCTCCAGCTGGAGTCGCGCATGGATCTGCTCATGGCGAGCCAAAGACTCCGCTGGGTCGCGTCAGCTGTATAGCTCGTGCGCGAATATGGGTTGGCAGCATACCGTCTGGGAAATCCCTGGCTAGCCGGGAAAGGACCTTCTCGGTTGTGTCCCGCCGACTACTCGGTCCCGCATCGCCATTGGACATGTCGAGCGCCATCTGTAGGCCGGTCTATTTAGGTACAGCAGTAGCTCGGAGTGCGATTTGTAGAATGACAGATGTACAACAACAGCAGAGACACCTTCGGGCATCGGGGGCATCGGACTTTGCGCGACGCGTTCCTCGTCCGTCCATACCTCATCCAACCCACCCATACCATCATGCAGATATGGGCGCCTTCGATGCTCCCATACCTTACGATAAGGCCATCTATATAGGTATGCTATTCCCCCTCTTTGCTCCGAGCTTGAATCGAGCTAAATAGTCCAGAGACCGATACGGGCAGTACGTCTCCCAATCCGCTCGGACCCCTCTGCTCGCCTGAGGCCTGACATTTGGCTTGAAGGGGCACTTCACTGACTACGAAAGACAAGGTCTCGCGAAAAGCTCTCATCCAAGGAGCGTCCAATATAGTGTTAGGTGGGAAATCCATCATCCAGTCAGGTCAGTTCTGAACCTCATGCTGACCCTTTTGGAAGTTAAAGCTGATCAATCGCAGGAGCGATTCTCCGAGGTGATCTTCGTCGAAATGCTCCTGGTCAACATCCTGTCATCACGATGGGCCGGTACTGTACCGTCGGGGAGAATGCGGTCTTGCGACCGCCAGGAAAGATGTACAAGGGGTATGTCTGACCACACCTAGCCCACCAGATGATCCTAGAGCTAATGATGCCTTTAGACAATTTACATATTACCCTCAACGCATTGCCGACTTTGTGACGATAGGCAAAGACGCAGTAGTTGAGGCTGCACAGATAGGCAGTGGTGTAGAGATTGGCGAAGGGGCCATCATCGTGAGTGCCACCTATCCAGCTTAGCTGGACCGCCTCTACATTCCTCAGTCAAGTATGCCCCTAGAGCTGATCCTGCCAGGGTCAATTTGTAATCATCAAAGATCTTGCGGTGATCCGGCCAGGTACTGTGTTGGCGGACGCAACGGTGGTCTCATCTATGAGCGTATGGGAAGGCAATCCAGGT
The DNA here is from genome assembly GCA_001600615.1 of Dioszegia crocea. Classification (NCBI taxonomy): domain Eukaryota; kingdom Fungi; phylum Basidiomycota; class Tremellomycetes; order Tremellales; family Bulleribasidiaceae; genus Dioszegia; species Dioszegia crocea. The sequence continues at coordinate 920,328 of BCKK01000003.1, forward strand.
ATGCCGGCGGCCATAGCGAGGGGCTGCCTGCTGATGATTGCAGGTCGTCTAGTGGACACTCTACCCGAGACGTATCAAGAGACAGTAGAGGCGAACTGTCGGAGTATGTATCAACGGTTCCGCCCGAACGTGTAATACTATAAAGGCTAGTCAAATCTACCCATACAATGCAATATCTACCGTGACATCTCGTTAAATTCATCAAGATCGTCGACAACTGATCCACATCCAGATCTCTACACTACCTCCAGCACATCGTTGCGCACCTCCACACTCCCGCGCCTAGACTCACTTCCCGCGCTCCACAAAGTACTGATACTCTCACTCTTACTGATCCCACCTTTCCTCATCGCCCTACCGGCCCCATCGGAGGACTGAGCACTGCCCCTCCGCATACTCGCCCGCCTATCCCGGATAGATCCCGACGAGGGAGACGATGGGCATGTAAAACCAGTCTGGTAGCTATTCTTACCCACTGCCTTGGCCTGCTCCTGCTCCTTCTTGTCAAAAGCCGCAATGACCGCTGAAGTCGACTGTTCAGGTACATCATCCACCATAGCGGTGTTTTCGAGAGTGGGTGAGAAGGTCGATACGAGCCGAGATGACAATCGGGACAAAGGCGTCGTACGGCTTGTTGGCGAAAGGGAAGAAGATGATCCGGTGCTGCTTCGACCTCCTGAGCGGGGGGCGGATAGATCAGGCTCGATCTCTTCCGCGATAGTTCCGGACGGAGAGAGAGAAGTCCTATCGATGCCCATGAGCCGCATAGCAGCTTCCATACGGTGTCGTTCTCTCCTATCTTCCTCATCTTCCGCCTGGGGGTCAAGTCTGCGCGCGACGGGTATCCCCGGATAGTCGGGCGGAGAGAACATAGGAGGGGAAGGTATCCGGACGGATGCAGGACGAGAAGTGGAAGCTGTCCGACGAGGTAATTGAAGGGGTTTTAGACCTTTGGGTTCTGTAGGTGGCGAAGGGGTAGGAACGGGGGCAGAGCCGAATCCGAATGATCGGAAATCGATTGAAAAGCCTCGTTTTTTGGCCTGAGAGATCAGTACAAACTACCTCAAGCCTGACTGATCCACGTACCTTCTTCGCCGCCTTGGCTTCTTCGTCCTTCATAGCCTGCGCAGCCGAAATGGGGGCAGGGACCGACACCGGGACTACCGGGGCTGGAGCGCCCGTCTCTTCCACCGAAGCTGCTGAAGCACCAGAGAACGCTCGCGCCATCATACTCATCGGTCTAGGCTTCTTTGCGGCTGGCGCTGGAGCGACATCCAAGGATTCTCCTGAAAAGATCCTGGTGGGGATAGTCGAAGGCAGTGCAGGGACGGGAGGCGGGACGTCCCCACCGCCCTGCATGTTCCGCACGATATCATGCACGCTAGTCCGGCCTCCGCCTTGGCCCAGTCTGGCGCGCTGGGTGTTGAGTCGGCGGGTCTTGTAGTCTACCGCTAGGACGTGCTCGAAGCCTTCTTGCGCGATAATCCGGTCAATGATCTGCAAAATTAGCAAAACGTCATAATACTGTGCCGATGAACCTAAACTGACCTTTGAGCAGTAGAGCGAAAGAGCTTTATTAGACTCGCGCAGCTGTTTGACTTCCGCACGTAGTGCTGTTCCTATCAGCCGCGTCCTATGATTTGCACCAAGAGATATACCTTCGCCTTCATCTCCTTTACCCAACACCCGCATATCTCCACCATCAAGCACTTCCGCCCGGCCAAGCTCAGCAGCGAGATCCAGCCCACTCCCACTAACTTGCAGATCGCCCAGATTCTCGCCTATCCTCTGCTTCCTCCCAAATCCACCCTTCTCTTCAATCGGAGACTGGCTCATGCCGCATTCCATCAACCCTTCCATCTCTTCATCCAGCGCCTCTAGACCGGACGCCCCTCCTGTTGCATCCTCACCTTCACCTTCGTCTAGCCATTCTTCGCCTAGCAGGCCCTTCCCACGCATACCCCCATTCAGCGTCCGTTCACGCATCAACAACTCCCACCCTGCATTTTCCTCTTCGAGCACTTTATTCCGTCCCTTCAGATCGCCGAGTTCGGACGAGACTGTGTTGAGCTGAGCGATGAGGGTACAGTGAGATGCAGATAGCGATGCCAGCTCTTCTTGGAGAAGTTCCATATTCTCGTTTGTCGTTGGTGAGGCAGATTTACCGGTGGTTGCTGGGATATTGGAAAGGTGTTTGATCCGTGTTTGGAGATGCAGCTCTTGGGCACGGAAAGCTTCGCGTTCAGCTTCGAATGATCGTTCCTACTCATCAGCAATCAAGCCCATGCCGGCTTCACATTCAGACTAGTCAAATCGGCGTGCGCACTGACCTGCTCAGCATATCGCTTCTGTCCATCTCTAAGTGACTTTTCACCCTCAGAGATCCGCCCTCGCATCTTGTCCAAAAGCTCATCCCGGCCTTCCAAGTCCGCTTCGAGTCGGCTCTGAGCGGATCAGCATATAGCACATAACAATAAAATACTAGACATACCTGCTCATTGAAAGCTTCATCGACTCTTGCTTGAAGTCCAGCTAAGCTATGCCCTAGCTCTTCCCGCTCTTTCTCTAATTTCCGGCGCTCACTCTCCAGAGCGTCCACATGCTCAGTGATCTATCCATATCAGCTGAAGCCTCTACCCACATGACGCCGGCGTCCTTATCGGATCAAGAATACGCTTTGTGCCAGCTTTCAGTCTATGACCAAAAGCACTCACCCTATCCCTCGCTTCCCATTCGCCCTGCAACGCAGCAACCAACTCCTCCCTCCCTGCCCTCTTCACCTCACTCTCACTTCGCTCTCTCAAACCACCCATCAGACCCGCTCCCCCGCCGCCCGCTGAAAGCTTCTCGCCACTTGCATGTGGTCGTCTAGGCGAAGGCGGACCCGGGGCAATGTTTGCGCGCAGAGTCGGAGTGAGGGACTGCCGCTTCGACCTGCCTGGAGCAGTAGGCCGAGGTCGACTGGAGAGAGCTGGAGATTGGCCCAAGGATGTCATTCTGATCGCCGGGTGGAAGTGGACTAGGTGATATTGGCTCCTTTGGGTTGTTTGCGTCGAGCGGCAAATGGGAAACGAGGATTTCGTTTGTGCGTATCACTTTTCGTTCCGCCGGAGCTCGATATGCAACGAGTGTCGGCTTTGCTTCGGAGGAAGATTCCTGTCAATACAGGTAAGATAGAGAGCCAAAGGAGTCATTAGTCGGAAACCCCTTGTGCTTTGGGGTCAGGGTGTCGTAAACCTGAAACCTAAACACTAGTTATCAATTATCAAAACAACGCGTACTCTGAAACACACCCTGAAATCTGAAACAAGGGGTAGTTTGTAGTGATATAGGACACTAGACTCGGTTGATTAGCTTTTATATCTTATTATACGTAACAAGGAATTAGTTAAATAGGATCAATGCAAATGGAATAAAACAAGGGCGAAAATCTGGGGCTCCAGAGCATGCGTCAGGACACATGTACGAGTAGATCCATACTGCCTCCACCTCCCACTGTCTATTACAGGACACCAGCAGATCTAACACTCGTCCCTAATATGTCCTCCAACGATATCTAAGTCCAACATCACCCATCCAGTCCCATCGCACACCCAGCCGACCCTAAGCCTAAAACCCAGGCGACCCTTCCCTACTCTTCCCCATCGGCGTCTCTGCGCCCTTCATGATACTATCCACAAACCCGGCCCCACCTCCCATCCCTTCCGCATCATGCCCCGTCTGCTGACTCTCAAGCGCATGTCTGACCCATTTGAGATCCTTCGAATCAATTTCTTCTCGGGGCTGAGGAGGGGGATCGATCGGGCTAGGCGGTTGAACTTTCCAGGTCGGCGTAGCACTGACGTCTAATTTCCCTTTATCCTTTTTGCCCGCTGTGGCAGATGAAGGTAGGTGAGAACGGAGCATCCGCCTACCGCCAAAATGGAAGAATGCCATAGAGCCTAGTATGGCAATGTGGGAATACCAACCCATGCGGTGATATGCCCGAACGCAGTCTTTGAGGTTCAGGAGGAAAAAGGCCGAGACGATGTAGTTTAGGTTGGACTGGACGACTAGCCAACCTGCAATGTCGTATGCCCGTTTACGCGTGTTGGGGTAGGGGTATTTAGGCAGAGAGTTGGGGGCGGACGGAGGTGTAGAAGTGGGAGGGAGGAAGTAGGGCCGGACGTAGGTTCGGTATTGGCGTCCGAGGGAGACGATTAGGCCTGCGGTGAGGAAGGCGACTGTGGCGTTAGAAATTGAACTGTCTCAGATTTTGGGAAGCTCACGGTAGTATCCAGGCTCAACACCATGCTAGAACGTGTGAGCTTTCAGTCTACTCAAGACATACCACTCAACTCACCCAAAGTGCCGAAGTCAAGAATGTAGCCATACTCTGCTTACTCCCCGGTTTCTTACCCTTCTGCACCAGACGCTTGTACACGCAATCCCTTAGCCACACCTAAGCCGTCAGCTGTATCCATAGAATATCTCTCTAACAATCCCCAGCTCACATTTGTCCTGCAGTTCCAGTTATCAAAGACCACCTTGAAGCTCTCGGCAGTTTCGAGCGAGATGATATTGACATTTCGAACACGATTCCACATTGTCCGGCCCGTCTTGGGATCGTAGCCATTAAATCCGACTCCAGTGAGAATGCAGGCGCCCTGACTTATCAGCCGATATCGTGAACAGCGAAACAGTCCCCGGACGGGACGCCTGAACTTACCTCTGTAAAGCTCCAAACACCATAATACTTCGTCCTCGCCACAAGTCCTGCAAACTGGATAAATGCAAACCTTCTCGCCCATCCCCAATCATTCCAAGAAGGCTCCAACACGCGCAGATAATTCGCCTTGCCCCCAAAGGCCGCAAAGATACCCATGAACCCTACACCGAGCACAAGATAGAGGTACGCCACTCGTTTCCGGCCATACGGTATCCGACGCTTCACCGCTTTGTCCTGGGACGCCGTCTTGGATGGTGGGGGTGGTGCTTGATCGTATATCTTGTGTAGGATTAAGGAGTCGTACGTTGCGTAATCGAATGTAGGACCGGCGAGCACTGAGGGGAAGAAAAAGCTGGCGTGTCAGAGTCTGAGGCAGAGGAGGTGGGTAAGGGGGAACACACCAGTATCCTAGGAACGCTAGAGGGCTGGGGACGTGCATCAACCTCGTAGCCATCTGGCTGGCGTCGAGATACTACAGAGTCAGCTGCGACCACGGCCTGGAGCGACCTCGATTTACCTCAGCCTTCGTCCGTCCATCCTGCACATTCCAAGCGAACATGGTAAGTTTTTCAACCATCATCATCATGGCGAAAGTTATATCGGACGCGTTATCGTCTAGTCCATAGACGTATCGATGTGCGTGCCTTCACATCAGCCACCGGCGCAATTAACTCAACCTACATCAAGAACAAATGGCCCATGACGAAACTGCACCATCAGCTAATTTGATCGCTTGACAGAGTGCCGCAGTAGTCGTGAATAGACTCACGCGAAGATGAACCAAGGCATCCTTCTATCCCGACTACCTACGACAAGCCCATAAGTCACTCCAATGTCCAACATGAGATGCGCCATACCCATGCCCATCCCAAGGAAAGGCCAGATGAAGAAGACGGAAATGGCGATATTGTACAGATGAGCCAGGTTAGGTCGGCTACGGGGTATCCGAGTATGTAGTGAGGCGAGAGGATAAGAGAGCAGGAAGGTAGAAACCATCTATAGAAGTGAGCAGGTGTGTCAAGCCAAAGCACGAGGCAAGGCGCCGTACCTTCAGCTCTGGAATCCTGACGCCTGTGGCGTTGGACAGAGGCGCGAAGAGGGCGTCTATCGACATGGTGGACTACTGCCTGGTTGGCCGTCTGGTTTGAATGGTAAGAGATGAAGAAGCAAGAAGCCAAGATGAAAGATGTAGCGTGGGGAACATTTCGCGCCCGTGCCTGCCGACGTCATTTTGAGTTTAGCCCCGTGGATGGCGGCGGAATGAGGAGGCAGCCATGTATGTGCCTGCAGCATGCATGCCATCGATGGAGGCGACGAGCGACATCGTGTGTAGTGTACAACTTGTCCGTAACCGTAGCTTAGACTACCTCGACGACAGGTGCAGTCTACAGGGGAACTGAAGGGTTTAATTCCAGGCTTTCGAGGACAGCCCAATCCTCCCGCTCCAATTGCGCACCAACAGCCTCGACTCTTGACATCCCGATCAGCAGACACCTGCAAGCCATATCGGAACCTGCTTGGCCATATCCACCGCGCGAGCAAAAGAAATCCATAGCCATCCCACTACCAGAAATCCCCTTCACTCCCTCAACTGCCCTCCGACCCGTTATGCTACAACAGGAAGGAACCCTCTAGTTCTTAATCTTCTTCTTGGGGCGGAGCTGGGAAGAGTGACCACACTTGCGCTTACGCTGGATTGTCAGCCGCGTCCTAAGGCCTTTCGTAGGGGCCAACAACTTACGCAGTTGGTGGCTCGGGGGGGGAGACGGGCGTAGCATTTTCGGCAGATCATCTTGTCGCACTGCAAATTAGCACAAGTTCAGAAATGACGATTGGCAGCAGTGCGGGGCATAACCTGAACACCTCAACTCACGTTGGTCTTGTTGGCAAGCACCTTGAGCGAGGGCTCAATGATACCACCACGGAGACGGAGAACCAAGTGCAGAGTCGACTCCTTCTGGATGTCTACAGAGTCAGCTGTGGCCCAATGTGTCTAGGCGTATATTCAAGGAGAGGCGATCCGTCCGGGCGCTCGACGATATCTTCCCCTGAGATCGCCTGGAAATTCCCGCAATTCCGCACATCCCAGATTACCCCATCTCCTACTTCATGCAACAAGCAACGCCCTCCATATCCACCTCCCTGCCTACATCCCTCCAGTCTCAGTCACACCTCGCAAAAATTCCCCCAGCCCAAATTCCGCATAAAAGCAAAAACGCACTGTAGTCGCTCAAAGTTCGGCCGTCCTCCAACTGCTTTCCGGCGAAAATCAATCGCTGCTGGTCTGGGGGGATACCCTCCTTGTCCTGGATCTTGGCCTTGACATTGTCGATCGTGTCCGAGGACTCGACCTCGAGGGTGATGGTCTTGCCCGTAAGGCTGTTGGGGTTAGTATTTCCTCTTCTGTCCCCGAATCCCTGCATAGCCTTTTCTTCACCGCCTGCCCGCCTGCTTCGCCTGTCCGCCTGGTACGAAGTAACACCGAAGAGATATTATCTGATTGGAAGTGGGATGTAAACCTACGTCTTGACCTATAATTTGTCAGCGATTCACCTTACAGATATGCTTGGTTCAAACTCACGAAAATCTGCATCTGTAATGTATATCAGCACTGCCCTTCTGTATGCAATTGACCTAACCCAAGCTTGCACTCACCCTGTCGATGTCCTGAAGTCAGTCTATGCAGGAGAGTCAGTCAAGTGCAGCGAATTCATCAATCCTCCCATTCGCGCGGAAGTAAAATCGCCGACGAACGAAACTCCGAGAAATCCCGCTGGCACCAATGGGTTTGAGGCACTGTGGCACTTTTGTTCCCGGGTGGCGACTGATATCAGCCGTTAACTTAGTGCAGTAAGCTGTCACTTGCTTCTGCAATCCTTTGGCAATCGTAGTCATGCTAAAGGTTTCCGCAACCTGTGGATCCTGCCAGGTACATAGCAGCATTCGGATGAAGCTGTAGCAGGTTGGCCACGCAGATGTATCTCTCGACAGCCTGACACAAAATGGGCATGGAGAACGCCGTGAAGCCTAAGATCTCATGTCAGAATTTGATGCTTCACGCCCTCATCCGTACACCAAGCACACCATGAGCTACATTCCCTGATCTAAGCTTGATCATGTCCATACCATGAGCATGAGCAGAATTGAAGGCCGCCACACAGGGCGCCACGTGCCACAGACAGCATTCCTCAATATTCACTCCCCCGGGACCTTCGGCAAGATCCGTGACCGTTACCGGACCGGAACCTGCAGCGCGTCCAACCCTCCAAAGCTTCAGCATTTCAGCTCGATGTCTGCACCATCTCAGCTTTTCTCCCATCCTCAGTCTAAGCCCCCGTCAACTCATACGCGACTCAGTCATGCTGACTCTCACTTGCCGCCGCGGGCTACCCCGCCAACTAAGCCGACTGCGCACGTGCCACCTCCACACCCCTTCTTCACCTCCACACGCCTACCTCCGGCCCCTTCTCTCGTCCCTACCAGCCTCGGAAACGTCTGGCGAACTCGAAGGTGTGATGTCATTAGTGATGGATCGTAAAGAGACCAGAAATGCGCTCAGTGTCAGAATGGTCTCTGAGCTCAGAGAGGGTATAGCCAAAGTCTCCAGTGACAGGTCGTACGTACTATCCGCCAACAACCGTCCGTCACTCATGAGATTTCAGAGCCAGAGTCCTTCTTCTCCACACACCCCATCCCGCAGTCTTCTGTTCCGGTGCAGACCTACGCGAACGCCTCTCAATGTCTCCCTCCGCCGTATCGGACTTCCTAACATCCCTTCGCGCCTTGCTATCCGAACTTGAATCCCTCTCCATACCCACCATCGCAGTAATAGACGGTCCGGCTCTAGGTGGGGGCTGTGAGCTGTCTTTAGCTTGTGATCTGCGCGTAGGGGGAGAAGGTGCGATTCTAGCGTTACCCGAGGCGAAACTTGGGATTATACCCGGTGCGGGTGGAACGCAGCGAATGACCAAACTTGTTGGTGGGGCACGAACGAAGGAGCTTGTATATACCGGTCGGAGAATAGGTGGTGAAGAAGCCGAAAGAATAGGTATGTGACCTGTTCGCACAATCTGGGGTAAAGCTGATCGACCTAGGGTTGTTGAACTTCTTCGCGAAATCGCCTGAGACTGCGCTCTCTCAAACACTGTTACTCTGCCGTCAAATCGTAACTTCCGCTCCGCTGTCTTCGGCTGTAGCGAAGAAAGCAATCAACGCTGCACCTTATCTACCGATGGAAGAAGGCCTGACGTTAGAGAGGGAATTATACGATACGCTGTTGGAGACGGAGGATAGGCTAGAGGGTTTGAAGGCGTTTAGGGAGAAAAGACGGGCCAAGTTTGTAGGCAGATGATACAATCAACCTCATTGCATGCTGTCCCTGAGCTACCTAATTACCCAAAATTGCTACCTCTATGTACCCCGTATGATGTCTTGTAGATTCTACTCAAACGGCCGTTTTCCGCCTTTTCATATCCCGCTCCCACTCCTCTGCATCTCGGACCATCTCCAACCTCCGCTCATGCTCGAGGTTCACATCGTCCCCGTTCTCAAAAACGAATTCCACACTCGACAAGCCTTTTGCGCCTCGGCCTGATATGCTGGATTGGATATGGTGCGTGTAGGATTTATCGGGAATAGATGCGATGAGCGGATTGTGAGATAGGCGGGATGTGGTGCACGATAGGGGTTGGGTGTATTGAGGGACGTGAGGGATATGGGTATGTGGCTGAGTTATCAGCACTATCCACACATCATATCGCTCGATACGGGCGCGCTTACCTCAATGACCGCTCGAACAACCCCTGCCTCCCAATTTCCTCCCCAAACACGCTTCGCCAAGTACTCTGCCTCCTCCGCTGCAGTCTGCACAACGATAGCTCCTTCCTTTCTGGGCTGTGCGGCAGGCGCTGGAGCTGGCGCCGCCTGGGTATCTACCGCCGCGGCCGTATCGGGCATCTCAACATCCTCTCCCGACTCCCGTATCGCAGTCGCACCCTCCCCTTCGGCCTCCTCCGGCAAAACCTCCTGGCTCAACCCACTCCTCCTCCGTTCAGGCACAGGCGGTTTCAGCCACTCTGCAGTAGGCTCTCTGTCCTTCTTCTCTTCTACCACCTCCCCTCCTGCCCCGGACTGACCCTGACCTGAGTCCTCTTCTCCCTCCGCAACCCGCTCCATGCCCCACACCCAAACTTTCAAATCCGCTCCCTCCAGCCTTCCAAGCTTATCATCCCTATACTCTCTCAATTGCTCATTCACCGCCCTCGTCTCCACTGCCGTCCGATACATCCAGTCCTCCTCACTGACACCGAGACTCTTCAATTTCTGCCTCTTATTCCCCCATCCAGCTTCAGACCATGGATCCGCCCCGCTTCCCGCAAAGTGCGTCGTGGGTCCTCCCAGGGTATATGTCGGAGCGAGAGATAGTACCGCGCGGGAAACTCCACCGTCATTGTCTCTCGTATTGTATCCGCCTTGTCGACCTTGCGGTGCCGTATTTGCCATGGCGTTCGACATGATTTCGTCATCGTGCACTATAGCGAAAGGGGTGAAGCCATTCTCGACGCAATCTGCCATGGCCTTGTCTTCGTAGTAATCATCCGTGACCCATTTGCCGTCTGCAGGATCAGCTTATGTATCGACGATGGCTTTCGCTCCGGGTTGTACAGCTCATACTCACTCTTGATTACTCGGGCTCCCATCATTTTGTAGACATTCCGCATAGACACCATAGTCACCATTCTATTCTTCAGATTACCCGTGACGCGACCGATATCGATAAGCATCTGCCGCTCGTCGGCTGTGCAAGGCAATTTAAGAATCTGAGGACATCGTCGAAGGAAGGCGAGCGAGTCGGTATATCCACAAGCGCGCGCTGCGTCGATAGTGAGGGCATAGATCCGATTAGGGTTGGAGCGGGAAACAGAGGTGAATGTGACGAGTCGGTACTCGCGTCCTAGACAATCAGCAACAAGCCCATCTAAGCGCAAGAACTGAACAGCATACCTCCAAGGATATTACCCATAGCATCCACTTTCAAATCCCCCTTAGGATCATTATCCAGAATAATCTCATCGTCCCCGACGGTATAATCCTTGCCCTTAATCCTCAATACCGTCCCCTCGGCCGGCGTGTCCGCCGCAGCCCTCGTATCTTTTCTAGCAGCTGCCGCCGCACTTGCACCTCCACGAGCCTTGGGTCGGCGCTCGCCATCGTCCGATTCGTCCGCCTTTTCAGACCGGTATTTCGCCCATCTAGCTCGGGCAGCAGCGGCCGCAGCGCCCTTAACTGAGAAACCCCCGCGGCCTGATCCGACACGCTCAATCTCACGTCCTGAAGGCGAGGCAGCTGCGGGTTGTTCGGACGCGCGCAGTCGGCGTCGGGGCGTTCCCAGGGCCGCTAAAGGGGTCAGCCTATTTCCCCTTATTGTTTGAAATCCACAGACAAAGACTTACTCTCTTCAACTTCAGGTTCCGCATCCTCCTCGTCCCCTTCTCCATCCTCATCATCTTCCTCCTCATCCTCCTCTTCAACCTCAGGCTCAGCGACCTCAGCATAACTGACGCTCTTCCTCAACCGCAAGCTCTTCCCAGCCTCATCTGGATCTTCATCCGCAGTCGCCGTTCCAGTCCTAGATCTTCCAGGTCCACCACCCCGACCTCGACCCCTACTACCCCTAGGCCGTCCCCTACCTCGTCGAGAAGGTGACGAGACAGCTCGCGAAGGTCCTGGTTCGGGAGTCAGATCCGTGCCGTTCCCACCATCTTCATCGTCCTCGTCGTCTTCCTCATCCTCTGTCTCGGCCAAGTCGGGCTCTACGACCCCGATGGAAACTCGCGATCGTGATAATCGGCTTGATGTGGGTGCAGCGCTGGCAGTTGACCGACGGGCGCTGGAGCGGGAGGACATGGTTGAATACACTTGTAGAATGGTGTATTGTTGACGCTGGAACGCGACTTTCTCAGCGCTTGAGTGGCGGACGGATGCTTACGTATAGCCGGAGTGAGGTCACGTGCATGTACCTAGCTTGGGAAGCATACAGCAGCATGAATATGATGAGGTTGCGCTACCTCTCAACCATCTCTCATACCTAAATCATACGAAAGACCGAAATGGGTAGGTACCCTAGTGAGACTGTGACGTATCACTGACTGATCAGCCCGAACTAAACAGAGAGCGAGGAAGACGTGCGGTAAGTCCCATCACATCAGCGATCAATCCCCGCCATCAGATTGAGTCTGAGTCCGAGTATGTATTAATTAAGCAGAAGGCAAAGCTCCCAGTGCAAAGCACTCCACGAAAGCTGCCGAAATCGGAGTCGACAAGAAGCCTGCCCCTAAAGGCGGGAAAAAGGAGGTGCCGCCCCATATGGCTGAAGGCAAAAGCGACAATGCGGAGGGGAGTAAATCGGCCAATACTTCCGACCCCAAGCCCAAGTCTAAAGACAAGAAGGCGAAGAAGGCGAAAGGTGAAGAGGCCTCGGAGGATAAGCCAGAGTCTACTTGAGGTGGTATTGTGATATTGCCTTATCCAGGTTGCTACGTTTTGAGAATGGCAAGTTGATTGACGGCGTCGGGCATGTCGCTGATGCCTTTAGATTTGGCCAGCTACTGTGCGTTGACGATAGAGTATCATGATTGAGTGTGTATATCGTGAGTGGCAGCTTCAGATGGAGATGTGGTAGAAAGCTGACTCCGTGTAGGCGTCGACTGCCTTTTGTGCATCACTCAACACTTCTGCCCGCTCAGCCCCGCCGGTCTCCCCATCGGCCGCGCGGCTTTTAGATGTGAATATCCACAGCAAAGATACCCCCTGCGTCGAGGGTAGATGCATTCCCCATTATGGCCCGCTACTTCTGCAACACTCACCATCACTTACTTCGAGCTGAGCGGGTGGAGGCTTGGTGAGATCCGCGCGGGGCCATGCGATCTTCAACGCGCGCATAACGGGTCTTCTTGAGGGTTCTTCCGCAACAGGTGCTTGGTCTATTCCTACATCCTCTTGTAGTGTGGACACCGTAGGAAATCACATACGACATCAGGTGCTGCCGTTAAGTTGTATGAGACGTCTCTCCTGCAGTGGGCCTTTTGGGGGTTTCGGATGAGAAAATTCACCCAATATCAGCTTGTAGACTTGTGTCACTGTGACTAGGGCTACTATGTATGTCAAAGACGAACTCCCTCAGGGAGGTACAGTCTCTCGCCCAACTCTCGCCTTGGCTGACCGTATTTTTAGCTGGTTTAAATTTGTTTGGTTCCAGATTTGCACGTGATGTCGATCATGACGTAAGGCTTGCCACGCGACAGCCGATGGGAAATCTGTGCTGCGCTGAACGTTCAAGGGGTTCCTATATGTATGCATCATCCCTCCACTAAGAACATACACTACTGCTAGTATCAATTTATCATGGGTAAGTAGTCAAGACGGGAGGATTGCTGACTGTTTCAGCCCGAACAAAACAAACAGCCAGGAAAAGCACAGGTTTGTCCGATCGATGTTGGCCGTCTTACCCCGGACCGAGCTGATGGAGATAGGTGGCAGAGCGCCGCGGAAGGCGCTAGCGAGGAAGGACACATCAGTCGGTACCAATGGCGCAGGATCACTCGCAGGTCAGACGCTGCATGAGGATGATGATGATGATAATTCAACCTCGGACTTTGAATTCCCGGACGAGCAACGTGATGGACCTTCCGGCGGAGATGTGGACGTGGCTGTTCCTGAAGAAGCCGACGGTCAGGGATGGGTGTCGAGTGAGGATGATGTGGAGATCAGCGAGAGTGAATCAGAGAATGATGCACCTATGGGTTAGTCTCAGTTTAGGGAAAGGGACGATTGTGAGGCTAATTCTTACAGTGGCGGTTTCGCCTATGCAACCTACGCGCAAAGTATCCAGTATGTCAACCTTGGCACTACATCAAGCATCTCAATGACTATAATCTGGTACGTGTAGCTGACAGACCAGGCTATCAACAACCCACTCGGCAATTAGATACCCGTCCTATGCCAGGTACGCCCGGTAGTAGTGGAGCCGCCGCCATATCATCGTCTTCTACCCAATCACCACGGGCATCATCAGTGGCCGGTGCGGAACTTATTCAGCCGGAGGAACCGATGAGTGAGTGCAGGCATCAAACTTGGCTGACGGTGCAGGCACTACCAGACTTAGAAAGACCGTCCGGAAAGCTATAGGTGAGCCGATATATTGGTCATGTTCCATCTGCGAGTGGGCATTTACTGACGCGTCCAGCTAGCAGACAGCCGACCCGGCGCCTCGACACTCGACCTGAAGAAGACCCTGCTTCAGCGTCAGCATCAGCACATATGAGTGATGAATCGGATTTTGAGGTCTCAAACGAGGAGGATGAGGCTTCATTGGACGAGGATGAGGATGAGGAGGATGACGATGAAGCAGCGGAAACAGGGGACAGATTGACGAGTGAGTCGACAATCGTCATTGGACTGTCAATCAATCTAACAGCTGCAGCCAAACCTCGAGCCAAGCAGACCGCTAGGAAATTGACGGGTATGTCGAGGCCACTGCTTTCTGTCTATACGAAGAGAGGGTGTTGATGGTCACAGGCGGCAAAGCTCCTTCAGCGCGATTAGCCACCCGTCCTCGATCGACCGACTCTTCGGCATCGTCCTCAATATACTCTCCGGATGGTGGGAAGCGCGGGTTGGAGAGTGGACATGTGTCGCCAAACTCGATTAGAGCCGATGAGGGAGGGGCAAACACCCGCAAAGAAGGCGCGGATCGATATACCTACTGCTATTGAAGGCGTCAACAGTCAGCCTGTGAGTTGATCAGTCGAAGGCGGATTTTGAAGAGTTGCTGATTCATTAGACCCCGGTTCTGCCGCAGGTGGCTTCGATGGAGACGTGAAGTATGGATCAATAGCGGAAGGTGAGACACCTGGTGAGAGAAGAGGGTGTAGCTTCTGAACTCGCCCTAAAAATGTACGAAACTCCGGTGGCTGGACTGTTTGAGACTGAGCTTACCACTATCAGTGCTCCTTCCGAGCTTCAATGCCTCCATCACTATTCCACCTCGACCGAGCAGCAGGCCTGTGCACGATCTCACTCTAGCTTTTCTATCGTCTGTTCATGTAACAATAGCTTCTACCATGTCTCGACTCTCGACGCTTTTAGAGCATGGATTGGACTTACGTTAACTAACTGACTGCACCCTCATCAAACATGGGCTGACCATTTCTGGTTTGGCGAGATCATGCCCGTCGATCCGGCAGTCGGGACCGGGCGCATGCGCAGTTATCCGGGCTACTAGTATCACGGCGCTGTCTTCTTTCTGAAGTACCTGATTTTTGCTGCTGCACCAGCGTATGTCCCTGCAACTAATACATTCAGGTCCGAGGGCAAAGTATACGCCGCGTCACGGTGGGGTTGCCTCTCCAGCCTGAAAGTTACGCCGGGTCGAATACATGCCATTGCCACCTGACGCTCTCATATCACAATGCAGATGATTTTTGTCCTCAGAGTCTGATCGCGGGCTCCTAGCGCTCTCTCCGTGCTGTCCTGCTGCTGCTATCACGAATCAGCATGTCATCTGCGTGCATCTCACGATGCTCATGATCATGACCACCGCCACACTCCAAGCAGTCCGTGCGTTGTTTCAGAATTGACGCGTTCTGCGTCATCGATCGCCGACCATGCCCGTATCGCCGTTGCGGACGACTTTGTATCCTTATCTTACTATCTACCTCCTCCAAGCAGTATACTAGCATGGCATCACCAGCTGTCCCAAGAAGAGACTCCCCAGGAATGGTTTCTGGAGCATCCACACCAAGAAGTACAGAGACCAACGGGTATCTCTTGCTCACCATCCAACATGCTGTCATCAAGCAGGTACGTCTCTAGTCTATGCGGAATAGGCAACATCTTACGGAACAGGTGTATGAAGATGAGACTATGGTGCTCGCACAAGGCGAGATGAGGTATGTCTTCTATACTGACGATCCGAAGTAGCGATTACTCATCATTAGGTTGGAATGTATATCCCTCCCTATCCCCGCCGATGTCGGTCGTCAGACTGCAAACCCCTTCGCACCTTCTCCCTCTGACCCAGCCGTGCCGACAAACGACTTCTGGCTCGTACTCAATATCTCCACTTTTGAAGCGCCCATCATCCCCTCTCAACAATGGACACCGCTTCCGAAATCCCTCGAAGGAATCAGCTATTCTTTCCCCTCGCAGACTACTCCCTCGGTCACTGTTATCGTCACCTTCCCTCTGCCCGGAAGTACGGCCGAATTAGAAGATCTCGACTCACTCGAAGTTCTGCTTAGGCAGTATGGATGCCTCGGGGCCGAAGTTAGCGCTTTGACAGATATCGAGGCTCCGCATATGGGACTAGGGATGAATGGCTCGGGACCCGCGCCGCAAGATATGAGGGGTCGGCTGGTGTTGATCAATGAGGATAGTGGAGAGGTGGTTGGTGAGCTGGATCAGAGGCTGGATGTGGTGGAGGACAAGATGATTGCGCAGGGGGATAAGGATAAGCCTGTGATGTTGGACTTTGGAGGCGAGGTGGATGGATACTCGCCGCAAGTCATGGTTAAGACTGTGCCGCAGGAAGAGATGGATGATTGGATTTTGAAGGGGGCGCATTTTGTCAGGTGAGCCTTTCTCGCGCAGAAGCAAGGATCTAGCTGACCGATGTAGTAAGGGGATATTGGGATTCGGCTCGTGGTCTTCCAAAACTATGCAAAGCGGCGCCGACAACTTCATCAGGAATACAAAAGCAGCCGAAAAGCCTGTACACTTCTCGCCAACTACCAAAGCTGGCATCAGGATGACACACAACGCATCCGTCAAGACTGTAAAAGTCGCCAAGACCACTCTGGGCAAGATCAACGATGTGAGCTGCATATCTCGTGTTGTTGAATGTACATGCTGACATAGATAGGCATTGTCTGTCGTGGCTGAAAAGGCATACAGCACCACTGTTGAGCCCGCCGTCGACTTCTACCAGACTAGCGGCCGGAAGTCTTTCAGCGGAGAAAGCATTGTCCCGCCTCGTCGAGGTAGTGCTTCTGCGGCATCGACATCAACACCTGCACTGGCAGCTCCTCCGCCCTACGAGCCACGTCGCCAGCCAAGTCCATTGGCCAGTAGTCCTTCTGGCAAACCTCCTATCCCACCCAAGCCAGCGAACCTCATGCTTGACACAAAGTCCGCCTCTCGTCCCGGCACGTCTGGCCAATCTACCCCATCTTCCATCGTCCCATCCCCCAATTCGGAACTCTCATGCCCATCCCCTACTGCTTCTCCTGCTCCCAGCACCAAAAAGCGGCCATTCCTCAACCGTCTGCTGCTGGCCGGAGAGGTTGTTCTCACTTCAATCGAAGCAACGGCTCAGGACTTAATCACCAATGGTACTTCCGCAGCATCTACTGCTGCCGGACACAAATTTGGGCCAGAAGCGGGACACGCAACTGCTTTGCTAGGTGGATCAGTGCGGAATGTCGCCGTGGTGTATATCGATGTGAGAGGTGTGGGGCGGAAGGCTCTGTTGACGGGTACGGCGAAAGGATTCGTCAAGGCTAGGCTGAAGAGTGGGGAGACTGTTCAACTTCAGGCTGGTGGTGTGGAGGGTCCAGGTGGTGTGGAGGTTGAGGCGGGTGAAGCGGATAGGGCGCCCGGAGAGCAGAATACGGTGGTGGTGGGTATGCCGCAAGTGGGCAGTCAGGCCGGTGTGGCGGCAGTGCAAGGGTCTCAAGCACGAAGGACTGGACCGCAGCAGACTATCTCATCGGTCGACCAGGAGACGCTGGATATGCTGGATCGGATGAAGTAAGGGAGATGTATTAAGAGGCGGGGTGAATGGGCGCTTCATCTGTTGTTGTAATGTGAGTCAGTGTCTATCTTGTTGGACCGACCGGTGCTGACAACATTTCAGATTTGATACCCCAATGCTACTTATGGCTTTTCGTGCTTGTATAGCACTTTACCGGTTTGATACCAGAATGTCCCTTACCATCAGTATCTCTTAGCAAACTAGAATATCAGGTCATGGTTTATATACCGAGATCGACTAATCAGGCACAATCGGCGCCTGACACCTGTGTCTTATCGCTTACAGTAGAGCCGCCCAATTAGACTTTCCGCCAGGAGTGTTGATGATGGTTACGCAGAATCACAGATTCTTGGCTGAGCGGCGAAGAGGGAGAAGGACTACTATTCCTTGTCTACTCGGTACGTGTATCTGCTATCATACGGCTAGTAGCGAAGGAACTGTTTCTGATGACCATAGGCGTGGTCTGACACACACACACACACATACACTCGTCATCGAGCAATATTCAGGGATCAACAGAGTTCACGAGAAGCCCGTCGTCAAGCATGTTCATCACCGATCACCTTCAGTCATCTCTCCATATCCTCTCTCCCTCTCTCCCCCCTAGACACTCCCACCACCTCCCCATACCTCCTGTCGAGCGGGAACGGACCCAAACACAACCCCTCATCCGCCATCACGAATCCCCCTCCCGCACTGTCCTCCGGGAAAGCTCCCATCAACATGACCCTCCTTTCGCCCTCCCTCGGCGACATGCCCCACCATACCCTACAGCAAATCGCCACGTACACGAACGAACGTACCATCTGGTCGACTATGGCTACTTCAAGGGCGTTTCGCGAAGCTGGCGAGAAAGCGCTTAAGGGACATTTGGCCGCAAAGGCGATCACGGCCTATCCGCCGTTCATGTTGAATGGTAAGTCTGAGTCAGTAAGAATAGTGTCTTAGGCTGACGATATCAGAATTCGAATCTATCCCCCCAATCACCGATGTTGAAGAAATCAGTGATCGGGTCGAAAGCCTCCACAAGAGGAGCACCCTCTTCAACGACCACCTCGTCGCCTATCCCCTCTCCGCGTCGCTCCTGAAACATCTTACAGTCGAGGTCATCGGAGGCGAATACGATTGGGAGGAGCCAGGTTGGGCAGAGATCAAGAAGGCTCTCCCTCAACTTGAGCGGCTTGATGTTTGCATCTTGGAGCCGCTGAGAGAGGAGAATGAGGTTGGGTCTGACTGCGACTCAGAGGACTCGTGCTGGCTTAGGGAAGAGGAGGAGCGCGATCGGCCCGAGATTGTCTACAGACTCATCCAGTCCAAGTGGAAGGAAGTCATCAACGAGCGGAACCTCCCCAACCTCACCACCCTCGTCTTCCACACTACCATACGGGCACTTGAGCACTTGGAGCAGATCTGCCAGTACGCGCCCAAAGTGCGGCATCTGATTTTGGGTGCTCATTGGGCGAGCAGCGACTCCGACCACAGCTGGATCCATCTCGAGGACCTCCTCTACGTACCCAAGATGTCACAGCTTGAGGAGATCGTCCTTATCGGAGGCGTTGATCATATACTCAACGCTTTAACGGTCCTCCTCCACCCCCCTCATTCGATCCGCAACGTTACCATTCGGGTCATCGAGACCCCCTTCATGGAATCCGACCCCGACTACCCCGAGTTCGGCGACCGGATTCAGATCCCCATGTCAGACCGCCATCCCATACAGGGCTTGGCTCTGTACGATACCGTTGCTTACAATCTCTTCGCTTCAGTGATCTTCGAGCAAACGCACGTCGACCTCCACGCGACCTTCCAGCACATCGTCGTGTTGATCCTGGAACGAATCTCGGGAAATGATAAGAAGGGACGGAGGTATCCAATCCTGGACCATGTGAGTCTGCCTTCGTCTGCGGCCATGTCTTTTCCAGACCGCTGATAGCCAGAAAATTTCCCAGCAGCTCGTCTTACCCTCCCTTCTACGCATCACCTGGGTTGATCTCCAGACGGACAAGCAAGGCGCCTACACCCTCGGTACCCTCGATCCGACCGGCACCACCGACTTCTACACGGACGAAGCACTACGAGCCGTGTTCGACCGGTACGAAGCTTTGCAACAAGTCCAATTCGTTGCTGGCTATCCCATCGATCCCTTTGCCGATGATGTTCCTTCCACCTGGACCGAGCGAAACGTCCGGTGCGTTGTCGATCGACCTGCGGACGAAAAATCGGCTCTCCAGCCAATTCGCCCACCCTTCCTTTCGTCGGTTTAGGAGGACTCACGGCGGGGAGGTCAGGGCTCGGGACGGTACGGAGGAAAAGGAAAGTGGGGAAGGGATGTAGGGTTGGCTGTGCGCTCCTGTGCGCTCGCGGCAGACAAGACGGGGCCAAAAGGAAGATACAAAGTCGACAAGTTACCGCCGGTGTGGCAAGGTTTCATAAGTTTGTGTACATGCAGTCGAGCGTTATGACCAGCCAGAGATCTGCTGAGGCGCGGGGATCTGTGTGGCTAGTCGTCAACCGGGCCAGTAGAGTATGGGCAAGACGAGTACTCTGCAGAGAGATCTTACATCAGCCTCCACCGCGCGACCCTTGAGCAGAGCTCAAAGCTCGAGCTCTTTGACATCTCTCTGCTTCAATTCACAGAACGCCTGCAGCTGAAATCACATCTAATGCGCGGAGAGCAGCGTAAATAACACTAGAGACATCGCACGCACCGAACTTAAGTCACACTAGTCCAGCCGCAAGATGTCCCTCTCGAGCTCCCCTCCTCATTCTCTCGACACGCTTCCAAGCGAGATCATCAGCCGGATTGCCAGCTATGCAGACGAGAGAAGTATCTTCATGATGATGGCGACATGTCATACTGTACGCGGGGCGGCGGAAAGGGAGTTAAAGCCATACTTGGAAGAGAAGGTAGTTACGGGGGATGGGTCGATGTTGCTGGGAGGTGCGTGAGAAATCTGCTCATCATCGCGATCGCCATGCAGATCAGACCTAGACCTAGCTGACTACCAGTCAAACACTTCGTCGTACAATACGACCTCAAAAGTCATAACCAGACGACGACGGGGCAAAATCGTCAAGAGATTGCGCGGAAAGCAGCCGATCTCTTCACCCGTCATCTCGCTGCCTATCCACCGGCTGCACGGCACTTGCGTCGATTGACCATTGAAGTCGGCGATAATGATGAGAAGGCGGGCTGGGAGCAGATTATCCGGATCGGCCCGCGACTTAGACATCTCCAAATCTGTGTTTACGACGCTCGATGGAGAGGCGAGCAGGACAAACGACCTCGGCTGAGCGGTGACACCACACTGGACGATCTTCCCCCCCGAATCGCCTCAATCCTCGAAGAATCGCTCTGCTCCTCGTCCTGGTCCAGCAGGCTGACCAGCCTCAAGATCACTGCAGCACATCGGGCATTTACCGTGCTGCAGCACATCGGGCCACACGTCCCACATCTGCGTGAACTTACCTTGGAAAGTCTATTCCAGGATGGAGAGGCTGCGATAAGCGGGCAGTTGTTGTCGGCAATCGCAACCGCTTCGTTCGCCTCGAGACTCTCAACATCACCGGTACCTCCGAGAATATCTGTAATGTACTCAGCACATTCAAATACTACAGCCCCAAATTGAAATACTTGTCCCTATCGCCATTTCGTGCTCTGTCCCCCTCGACAACGCAACTGTTGTCCGAAGCTTTGCGGACGTACTCGAGCTCTCTCCGCGGTCTCTCCCTGAATGGCGCATATGCTCATGCGCTGCTCTGCCCAGAAAGAAGGCCGCTCAACTTCCCCTTACTTTCCATCCTGTTGCTCAAGCGAGATGGGTCCGGCCCTTACCCGTTACTACACAAAGTGAGTCGTGTCCCCTCTCACTCTCTGGGGATAGCGCTGACAGCATCCTCTCTAGGTCGTATCGGAGAACCGACCAACCATGCCGGTCTTGGAGCGGATCGTCTGGATCACTCGGACCGACCGTCACTCTGCAGTTCCATCTTCCCCTTCTGACTCGACCTCATCCTTCAGTCGTTCACATGATACCCGTCTCAAATCTCTGTTCCAAGAGTACGAGTCCCTCCAGCAGGTCCGCTGCGTGCCGAAATATCCTTCCGATCCCTTCGCGCTCAGCTCTCCCTCGTCCGCCGAGGACAGCGACCCCATGACTGTCACTAGGTCAGATATCCTATATAGCACCTAGCCTGATCTCGGATTGAAAGATTCTCGCCTCAACACCAGACCTCTCATTTCCACTACTCTTGGCCACGAAAGAATACGATGAGAGGGCAGAGGGATAGTGAGAGTGGAGAACTGGATCAAGGTGGGCAGAGGATATGCATGAGTCAAATCCGTAAGTCTCTGTTCACACTACACTATCAATGTTGCATGTAGATCCGCCGAATGCTGCTTGTTTCCGTCAGCAGCTTTGGGAAGTGGTGAGAGATGGGTAATGCTGGACATCAGGCGGACTAGAGTAAGGGCAGATGTGAGGACGTCTATAGAGCCACGGAGGACGGAGTCAGGGCCAAAGGAGGCTGGCGAATTTGATCGAGCTAAACTCCAGACCTGAATGCACGCTAACTTGCGCCCAGATCAGCTCGCCTCCGACACACATTGAGGCGCCGGGCGCCGGGCGCCCACGGCGCCTGAGCCAAAGGGCCCCTCCCCATCAGAACGCCCCAATCGTCCAGATCCGCCCGAATCGGATCGCCTCGAGGCCGAATAGCGATATAAGGCGATCACCAGAGCACGCCTGATCGCCTATCCTCTCATACTCATATGTCTTCACCCATATTCCACCCCCACCTCCACCAGTCAATCCCGGACACCCCTTCATCAGCCATGCCCTCCATCAAGCGATCCCTCTCCGCCTCGCCACAGTCAGACCCCTCTACCCCTCCCGCCTACGCCTCCGACTCCGACTACTCATCTGCCCCATCGTCAGCCAAGAAATCTAAGACTACCCCAAAGTCAGGAGGCAAGCAAAAGAGCAAGGGCAGTGTCGGTGGATCACCGTCCAAGCGAGTCGTAAGTCCCATCTTATTGCCTCTCGTTTCGTTGTGAGTCAAGCTGATAGCTAGCGCGTGAACTGGGCGCCGGAAGAAGACGTCATCATCCTCGACCTCTTGAAGGATATCGCTAAGGAGCATCTCTGGGCGAAGATCAAGGAGGATGGAAGGCTGGTCAGTCGAGGGTCCAATGGTATCAAGGTGCATTTTGAGTCTATGGTGAGTCTTTCTTTTGAGTGAACTGGTGAGACTTTGGCTGACGATACAGATGACCAAAATCATCAAGGCGCAGGGGTCCGCTGGGAAGTAGAGGAGGCGGTAGAGGTTGCAGATGATGCCCTTGGATCTAGGCTGTATGCATGTTACCTGATCTGCGCGTATGGCGATCCTCTCACCTGCCGAGGTGACCCTGCGAACCGTCTGACCCTACTCCCAAGAGGTCTCGACCTGTAGATAGTGTCGGCTCCGACATCTCGGAGTAAGCGAGTGATGAATATTGGGTTTAGATCCAAAGGATGACAAAGGGCCCTGTTTTATAAGGACCTGAAACACACACAGATGAACACACAATCTGCTATCGGTGCCTGGGGGCGTAGGAAAGGGGGGTCTGTGTATGTGTGTATGAGTGTTGATGGTGTCTGACGCCCGTCTGCTCCCGCTTCGGCAGCTTCGGCGCCGCTATCGCCCAGATGGACAGTTCGGGGGAGATAAAAGGAAAGTCTGATGCCCCCTGCTCTTTCCAAAATCCCACCTATCTCGTCTTTCCACCCAAACACCCCCTCACCCCACATACCACCAAACTCCAATCAACATGGTCCGAGTCAAGCGATCCCTCTCATCCCCACCCTCTCCTCAGGCCGACGATACCACCCCCTTCTCCGATGCCGGCAGTCCGCCCACCACGCTATCGCCCACCAAGAAGGCCAAGGTCGAAAGCAGCCCAAGCTCAGCCGAGAAGCAAAAGAAGAACCGCAAGGCTAGCGAAGTGAGTAGCATTCTCATTCAGCTTTTGCTCTTTCAAGACGTCGGTCTCGGGCTGACGATATGTATCAGAACCCCAGAGCTTACAATCCCTGGACTGGCGACGACCGAAAGGCTCTCCTAGAACACATCGACGCCCTCATGAAGGAACAGCTTTGGTCTAGGGTCAAGGCAGACGAGAAGATGGCGGCTCGCAAGCAGGGTGGAGTGTTGGGTCACTGGACGGGTATCGTGAGTTGAATCAGCTGAAGATTGTGTTGGGATGGAGGCTGACGATGCAGTACAAGAAGCTGGTCAAAGAGACGGAGGGGAAGGCATAGGATTGGCTCATTAGTCGTACCAGAGGTATGGTCGCGTAGCAGCCAGAAAGTTGAATTAGAATGCACTATCTTGGAACCAGGCAGAGTATGCACTACTTGTCGAAGGGTGGACGTCGATGCAATAGCTTCAGGAAGACTGTACTATAAGCGATGTAGTCTCGGATCGAGACATCAAGGAAAAGACCACCAAAGGACCCTTCCGAAAAGTTCGCTTCTTTAGCACAATCCTTTTCTATTTCCTCCTTCAACCTCTTCGTTCCGTCATATTACAGTCTTGTGCACTCCAACTTGACACATCACCCGCCTGCCCAGATCTTCTTTAGCGACTTCAGCTTCACTCAGCCTACCAAATGTCTCCTACCAAGCGAGCAAGCTCCGAGATGGACGCATCTGACGAGATCCCCGTCCAGGGCGAAGTGCAGGCCAAAAAACCCAGAAAGGTGCGTAAGTTCATGATGACTCACGTCGCGTCTACATCCCTCCCTCTCTTCCCCCCCATCCTCGACCGTTGAACAGTCCGACTCTCAAACGCATCCACCTTCGCGCTGAACTTCCTCGTGAACCTAGCTGACATTACAGTCGGGCTTTCCCATCAAATGGACCCCCAACGAGGACGCGATTTATGCGGAGATCGCGGAAAAGGTGTTGAAGGCGGGTATGTGGGATGCGGTCAAGGCGGACAAGCGCATCGAGCATAGGAAGGCGAATGGTATCGCAACTCATCTCACGGTGATGGTGAGTTGAGATGCTGCAAACTGCTGGATTGATGGTTGGCTGACGGTATCGCAGATCAAAAGGATGGCGAAGCAGGGATAATTCTGGAGTTAGCGGCTGTATCCGTGGTCAGCAGGCCCGCGCAGGAGGTTATTATATGATGCATTGGAGCATTTTGGTGTAGCAGGCTCCTAGTAGCCCACTATATTGACCGGAGAGAAGCGTTGGTCGTTGATGGCCGGGTTGATCGAACGTGTCATCCGAGATAATGCCATATCGCCCAGAAGCAGAACAGCGTAAACGACGCTCCCAAGGCAAAGATCCACCAGTCCTGTTTCCTAGTATATTAGCCGAGAACTTCAATCATACGACGGAGCTCGCTGTGACTCACGTTCTCCTCTCAACCCAGGCTATTGTCTCCCTACTCAATCCCAACGTATTCGCCGCATCCCTCAATTTGCGCTGTGTCCCCTTCAATATCCCCCTCTGCTCCACCAGATTCTCCAGCGCCGCCCTTCCCTGCGCGATATACTGATCGATATTTCGCTCGCTATCTTGCAAGAACGTGTCTTCTCTCAATGCAAAGCTTTCCCGGTCCGTGTAGCCCGGTTGGCCAGGCTGGGGATGGTTGGGTTTGTACATGGAAGAATAGGGCGAATCGGCGAATGCTGAAGAAGATGATCCGCCTTGGCCGGACGAGCGGCGTTGGATGGTGTTGAGGCGTTGGGCGGCGGAGGAGGAAGGAGAGGCACCAGAGCTGGAAGATGTGGAAAGGAGGTCGTCTCGCCGGATTTGGGAAGAGACATTTTTGGCGTGTTCAAATCGTGCTTTCAGGTCACGATGTTCTGTTTGGAGTCGGGCCACCCGTCTGAGGTATCAGCTTCATTGGTCTTGTCCGTATTTAAACAGACAGTGGGGCTAGCTGAGGAGCACTCACATATTTGCTTTTTCTCTCGCAGCCGTGACCATTTCTTTCCGCGCTAGGGAGTCATAATCGTCTATCAGCCGCGAGAGCGCACCGAGAGCAGTAGTGACAGAGCCTGTACTTGGTCAGTTCAGGCAAAGCTGGGATAGGGGCTAGCATAAACGATGGGGGGTGAGAGGAAGTGGAAGAGGTGGCAGTGAGTCGGATGCCTGGAGATATACTCATGAGAAGAGAGGCTCGGGAGTGGTGAAGATATGCAAGAATTTGAATAGAGTAGGGTCATGATGAGATAAGAGCCAGTCCATAAGAACACCAGCTCACCTGTCACGCTCGGGCCTCCTTGACCAGCCTCCATTTTCGCCAGGTCCGCATTGAGACTGGCTATATGCCGATTACCGAGGGTGTTGAGGTGGTTCATGTTGGCGAGAGGAGGGTGGTAGAGGCTAGAGAGGCGAAGGATATAAAAGGGTGCAGAGAAGTGTCGAGGAGGTAGACGGGGGACCAGGAATGTGTTGGTGGAGGGTCCACGTTTAGCTGCACCGAGCCGTGGGAACGTAGGCGAGCAACTACTCGCGTCTCTGCTTTGAAGGCTGGGGAGTATGGTAGGGGGGCTGAAAAGACAGCGGGTATCAGGGGAAGATAAGTCTGGGTGGTGCAATGGGAGAAAGGAGGAAGAGAGATGCCATCGTTGTCCTGCCCATATGGGCGGCCTGATCCTATATATACCCACATTGAGGCACATTTTCGGTTTTACGCCTTTGAGAAGATGATCATCTTCGTCCACGGATTTTCCTGCCCAGCGCGACAGTTGAATATCTTTTCCTCGTAGACTGACGAGTTCGCATCACGACTCTGGCTCACGCCTGGAGGATTTTAGAGTGAGTAGCGGTAATCAGATCAGCCACGTTCACCTTTGGGTGAATCGGCCATGCCGGTAACGGAGCAGCCGCCTGATCTGGCTTGGAAGTCTTTGCGAGATAAGAAGGGTATTGGACGCGCAGGGAGGCCCGGGTGGTCATCAACTCTTTTGCTAGCTAGCTAGGTCAGGTCGACGGGCAGGCTGATTGTCTGCATGCACCCGCTTTCTGTTTTGCCTACGCCGTTACTCTGCATCCATATCAATGGCCACTCATCTATTTCGGGTGTCGGGTATTGAGATTGTCTCGCCCGATGCCCGAATAGCAGCGAACCCGAAAGCTTGACAGAGCACACTCCCAGAGCAGAGCCGATTTATGACTCTCGCTTTGCTATCTATTTCCTTTGTCTAGCAGCTATATCTGTATCTATTCTTCATCTCTCACAGATACGATGGCAGACGTTACAGTGAGCACGGAATGGGTTCTGGCAGAGGACGGTACCCCCTTCTTCACCACTGAGGTACGTCCTCCCTGCGCCCTCGCTGGCACCTAACTGAATTTCAAGTGGGCACCGACATCTGGATCGCCAAAGGCATACGTTATCTTCGTCCATGGTAAGCTCTGAATCGACCAAACTCCAGGCCGGGGCTGACGGCGCAGGCTTCGCAGAGCATATCGCCCGCTACGACAAATTCTTCAAGATCCTCGCTGCCGAGCCTCACTTGCTGCACATTACAGCCTTTGATCAAAGGGGGCACGGACGCACGGCGTATGCTCCACTTGATCATGCTTCTCCCGAAGTTTCGACGTGGAAGCAGGAAGGGAAGACGGTGAAGCCCGTCAAGAATGGAGGGAGGAAGACGGGAGGGTGGGGCCAGGCGCTTCCTGATATGGAATTCTTTGTTAAGAGGGAGAGTCAGAAGGCACAGCAGGCTGGGAAGAAGCTCTTCCTGTGGGGGCATAGCATGGTGAGTTCATCATGTACATACAAGTGAACGGCATTGACTGGTATAAGGGAGGTGGTCAGTCACTCGCATTCGTCACTCGTCCAACCGCTCCACCTAGTCCACAAACCATCGCCCTATTATCCGGAACTATCATCTCCGGTCCTTTAATCCGACAAACCCGGCCCGCTCCTTGGCTCCAGCTCAAAGCAGGCAGTCTCGCTTCACACCTCACGCCCAACCTCCTCATTGCCACTCCGCTCAAACATGAGGATCTATGCCACGACCCTGAAGTCCAAGAGGCCAACCGGCTCGATCCTTTCTGCGAGCAAAAGGGGTCGGTACTGGGTGCAGCTGATATGCTGAACGGGGGAATGTCGCTTGATACGCCCGAGACGTGGGCGAGGTGGCCCAAGGGTTTGCCACTGATGATGTATCATGGCGGCGAGGATAAAATTTGCGATCCGGAGGCTACTAAACGATTCTTTGCTGGTGTTGATGCGCCGATGAAGAGGTTGGAGATCATCGAGGTGAGTTAAGCAGATGAACTTGTAGGCTTGGTATTTGCGCTGATAGGTTCAGGGCATGCGACACGAGACGCATAATGAGCTCGAGCCGACACCTTCCGATCTCGCTGCGAAGGTGGCAGAATGGGTGTCTGAGGTGCTGGGACAGACATCGGTGGCTAGCACTGGGCAATCAAAGCTTTGAGCACGATAGATACCCAATCTCACGGACACTATAATGATTTCATACTGTATACAATGTTGACTGGTGGTCGTCGGACATGCCGCGGTACGCCAGTCGCTGGGTATTGAGATGCAATGCCGACGGCCAGGCACAGCCTTCACATTCCCATCGTCCCTCACGATCTCGCTCCCCTTGTCTAGAGCTCCCCGGCAGCGACGACTTTCGCCTTGCCTAATGATCCCCCTAGCCCCCTCCGCAGCGTCTCCCGTACCCATTCCCTCGCCGCTGCGCTTATACTAACATTTTCATCTTCGAATACATAGTAAGAGAATCGACGGGAGAGGTAGGCGATATATCGTGGGTAGAGGTTGAAGATGGATAGCCAGAATAGAAGGGTGAGGGCGAGAAGGAGGGTTACTGGGGGATCGTCAATTTTGGGTTTCACGAGAACGAAGCGTCGGAATAGACTTACAAACAAGGACAGTCTCCCAAGTTTGCAACATGGAGAACCCAAATGTACTGCTGAGCATCATCCTGGGACGTCAGCTGAGCTCCTTCAAGACCCGTGAGTACAGGTTGCAAGGTATGAGAATCTTCCAACTGACCTCTTTTTCCAGATCGCGAACCGCCATCCGTGCTTATCTGCCGGAGCTTCAGGATACCACCTGACCATGATGATGACTCGAATGACACTGTAAGGGGTTCACAGCTCTCGAGGAAGAAGGGCCGCCAGAAATATCTCGAGGTGACGAGAGGGCAAGGGGTAGAGATATTGGACCAGGGAGGACAATCGGTGCCGATTGAAATATTTCAAAGCGTGGACTATGTATTTCGGTGGGTGCTCGAGTGGAGATACACGCTCGTATTGTTATGCTGGGTGTCGGAATGGGGTCAAGTATGATGTACAACGCATAGACGGACGTGCAGAGCCAACGCAGCTTCGCGTTGATTGATTTTCAGGCACGGTTCACAATGCTCAATTGACGATATTCGCCCATCATGCATCACCCTCTCCCTCTTCTTTTATCTGCGACGCAGTACCCACACCCAGGCTAGACGGGGGCTCGCCGCTATCGATCTGAAAGAAGGCAGAATGGCGTCCCAGCTCTCCACGCTCCTGTCCACCCCACACGCCCCGGGCTTCATATACCTCCACCACCCCCACTCCGCCTCGTCCCCCTCCATCCCCTCTGCGGTCCCTGGCACCCCACTCATCCAAGCCCAAATATCAGCAGTGGAGTACCACACACCGCGCCTCCTCTATTCGGGTCTTCTGCATCGGCTGGCAGAAGCATCTGGATCCGACTGGACAGGTGGGGAAGTAAGGAGCTGGGATGGGTTCTCTAGGGGTCTACGGACCATCAGAGCGGGGAAGACAGGCAGAGAGGGTGTAAATGGGGTCAAGAAAAGCAGGAAGGGGAAAGAGAAGGAAGTAGAGACGAGCACGGGCGAGAAGGGAGAAGGAGAGATGCTGAATTGGGTGATTTGTATCACTCATGCTGAGCGTCTCCCAAGGATACTAGGGGCACAATGGGCAGTGATGACTCGAGTATCAGAACTCGTACGTCTACTTGCTTCATTATACCATCTATGTCATGCTGATGACCTAGGTCGGAATACCCATCACCCTAATCCTCGCTTCCAAAGTCCCCTGGGACGCCCTCCGCCCTCCCACCGCAGACTCACCAGAGCCTCTCCATATCTATCTCCCTGCTCTTACTCGACCAGAAGTACAGGCGGCTCTAATGCCCGCTAGCGCACATCCACTCTGGCCACACTTTTTGAATCTCTTCCTCGCTACCTTCTTCCCCCTGACGCATGGGTTGCAGGAATTGGCATATCTCGCCAGACCGCTCTGGGAGATATACACTGCGGGGGTCATGCCCCAAAGTGATGCCCAATCATCACCGCAGACTGATGGCAATCACGGAGACAGTACCGAGATGGACATTGATGATGACGTCGACGACGACCCGGCATCCTCTCGCCCCGCCCCACCCCCACCAAAGTTCGAAATAACAGTCAAACTCCTGACCGACCTCAAATACTCCCTCTCCCTCCCCCTGACACTCGCAATCGAACACCTGCTTCCTCGTCATATATCTCCACGCGAATTTGTCCACTTTCTCAAACCCTCCCCAGCGCCTCTATCTCTCAATGGCAATCTCGCCCTCCGACCCAAAAAGGCAATACCGAAATTACCTGGAATGGACATTCCGCTCATTGGCCGATTTTTGATTGTTGCGGGATATCTCGCCGGGCAAAATCCAGCCAAGAGCGATTTAAGGTTATTTGGGCGGGGGCTGGGTGTGGATGGGAAGCGGAAACGAGGTGGAGGGACGAGACGGGCTGGGTATGGTCGAGTGAAGGTTGGAAAAGTGAGCTTTGGGCTTACGTGCGGGTTGGATAAGTTGGCTGATGAGTCAGGTCCCTCAGCGTCTTCTTGGGCCTAAGCCTTTCCCTCTCGATAGGCTACTTGCGATTTTCTCTTCGCTATTTTCGGAACATGCCGAACGGCCTGCGGACCTCTTACCGAGTTTAGACGAGGGCGACGAGTATGATGATGCAGGGGACGGTGATGACTCGTCTTCGGGGTCCAGCACGGGCGGGTCTGACGATGAGGTAGATCTAGGCACTGATTCACAAACACGGAAGAGGAAGGGTGGGGGAGCGAATTGCGCTGTGGTTGGAGATAGCGTCCTTGAACGCCAGCGGAAACGGGTGGAAAGAAAGCGGAAGCGGGATATAGTAAGGGAGGAAAGATGGGAAGATGAGGTTGAGTCAGTGTGCATGTCGGTGAAGTTGTGGAGTTTGGTAAGTTGCCTTTGTCACTGTGAGGATTTGGTGCTGATATGTGTAGATACCCGAGTTAGAAGCTCAGGGTCTGTTGAGACGTATCTCGCCGATGGATAGGTTGGACAATGTCATGTTGAGATGTGAGGTGGATTATGAGGTTGCGAAGGTTTTGGCGAGGGAGTTGAAGATGACGCTAGATGAGTATTTGTATGAAGCTCAGGCATGATCTTGGTGAAATCTTGGTGATGCACAATGTTGCCAATTGCAAGCCTTCAGATGTTGCATGAGGCCCCTGGACAACCGCACTCAGATCTTCGACCTTGTCCAATCTAAATACCCACCCTGCACAGTCGTACAATATCTACCCACCAATTCTCTCGTAATCCTCTCCATATCCTCCGCCCTCCCTGTCCCTTTCGTCTCCCCTTTACCCGCCAACACCCGCTCCACCACTTCATCCTCCGTCAATTTGAAGGCCCCACTATCCTTCGCATCGCCCGTGACCAATCCTTGGACATAGTACATTTCCGGTAATCCCCATTCCCTAAATCGGCCATAGGTCGAGTCTTTCCGCTCAGGATCGGTCGATCCTGAACTAGGGTGGAATGCCAATTTGGGAACGTCAGATCCCGGAGTGAAGAAGCGCTCAGTAATCGCGTCGGTAGACAGTTTGGGCGAGTTGATGTCGTTCTCCCATGCGGCGCGCTTATCGCGGACTTTGTCAATCAGGACGTGGGTTACGCCAGTTATAAAGTCGTCTGAAGAGCGTTTGGGGCCGCAGAAGGCAGCGGCCATTGACATATCTGAGGAGTCAGATTAACAGTCCAAGTCTTATGGAGCCCAGTAACTGCTGCCAAACTCACCATTCTTCAAGGCCTCATCTAGACGCTTCCTCTTCCGAGCCAAGTTGTAGCCCTGGAGCGCAACAGCCATCCCCGTCGGACTCTTCTCTTCCAAATAACCCCGCTGGACCAACGCCCATGCCTTGACATCCTCACTCAGATCCGTGTTGTCCGCCGCTGCAACTAGGCGCTTGTGGATGTCGTTGACTGTAGGTGCGGAAAAGGTGTTATCGAGGAACTGGCGGATTTCAGGGGTGAGGGGTGATTTCCCATCACCGTTGGCTTTGGATGAAGGTGTGGTTGAAGTGGAAGGTGGGAGGTTGAAGGACGAGAGTAGTTTGGAAAGGTTCTCAGATGTGGGGTTGGTGTGGTGTTGGATTTGCCTGAGGGCGTCGGGGATGGATGACTCGGGTAGGTAATGAGTTGCTATTCCCAATTCACTGGCAATCAGCCATGTACGGGTGACTCGATATTAAGAGACTCACTAGACTGTTCGACCGTAGATGTGCTGACCGGTAACAGCTAGCCAGGCACCGACAAAGCCGTCTAGCTGGGCGAGGTAGTAGTTGGATCCAACATCAGGAGCGTATCCAATCCCAGTCTCAGGCATTGCGAAGATTGTCTTTGGAGTCGCTATTCGCAGAGAAGCCGGAAGGGCGATACCTGCTCCTCCGCCCACTGAATGTTGTCAGCTGATGATCCCAGAACAAACTAAAGGGAGCAAGTCAGACGACGTACTGGTTACACCGTGAATGACGGAGATGTACGGTTTGTCCAATCGAGACAAGAGCCAATTAAGCTCAAATTCATCCTTGAAGAATGCCACACCGGTGTTCTTCTTCTGCTCGGCGTCTTTGGCGAGTTCTGCAGAATCAGCGATATTCCGCTCGTCGAGGAAGAATGGTGAGCTGATATGAAGACTCACGGGCTACGTCACCTCCTGCGCAAAACGCTCGTTCATTCCCTGTCCCAATGACCACCTTGCAGAGGTCGGACTCTCGCCATGCCTGTGCACTGTGAGCTTATGATTTTGATCTGCAGACTGAAGCCAATGGAAGCTCACCTTCATCTTCTCAGCCAAGGAAGTGATCATTTCATGATTCAGAGAGTTGAGCTTCAGGGGTCGATTGAGCTTGTATGACCGGACATGACCACTAGAGTCATACGTGACGAGATCCTGTCAAGTCAGCAGCTGGAATGTTGCCCAAGGCCGTCGACCCAAGGAGCACAGCAGCACAGACTCACCCCTTCGGAGGTCGCAGAAGACATGGCGCGCGCTGTAGAGCTGAAGAGCCTCGATGAAGAAGCCGCTGCTGATACCGTAGGTGCGAGTGTCCTTGCAGCAAGAGCTGTACGAGCCAGGAGGACCATTAGTGAGTAGTGAGCTCTGGTAGTAGTAGATGGCAGTCTATAATAGGTCGCCGAATGTCATGTTCGGCTTTGAACTTTAGCCGGCCGGAACTTGGCGGAAGCATTTTGAAACACCATCACGTGACTGGGTGCCGTAATCCGTGCGTGGCTTCCGACGCGGTGGAGGTCCAGCTTGCCAATCGCTCATTTACACTTGACAACGCTCTTGTAGTTATCGTCTCATACCTATCACGCGCGACACATACCTGAGATAGGGCACAGAAGAGGCGACTGATTGAAAGGACATCGGCAAAATTTGAATCATTTTCAAACACTGAGCCGTTCCCGCTGGGCGTCCGCGTTTGAGCTCGGTGGCAAGGATGAACAGGGACGAGTTGTGGAAGTCGGGCAAGGATGAGACTGTGGAAGTCAACCAGAGAGCTTTGATCGATAGTGAGTATCAGTCAGCTCGGATGCCGGCTTTGTCGCTGCATACAGCTGACCTCGTCAGAAATCTTAGCTAGGTACTCTGGCGAGAATACCAGTGGGTTGATATTTGCCGTTGGGAAAATCATAGCTAAAGCTTCTTCCAGTCTTCAGAGAGCTTCTTCAGAACGCGGATGATGCTGGCGTAAGCTGATCGCCCCGTGCAATTGGAAGCATGATAGTCTGCTAACGTCACTAGGCCCAGCATGTCCAAGTCAAGTTCTACTCGAAAGCAGGACTGGAGCGTCACGATGCTGGCGAGGGTCCGTCCAGCTTACCTGACGTCAAGAAGGATCCTGTATGTTGGCCCGTCGAACTTACGCTCAAGGAACAGCTGACAGGGTGTAGATCTACCGATATGTCGTCACGAATGACGGTATACCCTTCCGGCCAGAAGACTGGGCTCGACTGAAGAAGATCGCCGAAGGGAATCCAGACGAGAGCAAAATTGGTCAGCTAGAGTGGACCGCATGTGTGCGACGGCGAAGCTGATAGATTAGGTGCATTTGGTGTCGGATTCTACTCACTATGGAGCTGCTGCGGTA
The DNA here is from genome assembly GCA_001600615.1 of Dioszegia crocea. Taxonomy (NCBI): domain Eukaryota; kingdom Fungi; phylum Basidiomycota; class Tremellomycetes; order Tremellales; family Bulleribasidiaceae; genus Dioszegia; species Dioszegia crocea. Next base: position 954,298 of record BCKK01000003.1, read on the forward strand.
CGTGGTTTGATGGTCCTCGCAGGATGGCGACGTAAACTGACACTGCAGATGACCCCTTCGTCGAAAGCGGCGGCAAGTGGATGGGATTCTACTGGAAAGACGGAAAAGACCAACTTATGGCACGTTCTGGCGACGTTCCTCCCGCGTCCACCCCCTCCGCGCCTTCCCCACGAACACTGTCCGGCAACCCTCTTACATCATTTACCATGAATCTTCGCGATCCCTCGGTTCTTGAGGGACCCCTTGACCTAGCTCGATTCCTCATCACTTCCCTGACATTCATGCGGACGATCCGCAAGGTGGATATGCTGGTCGATGATGTCCCAGTGCTGGAGGTGGAGAAGAGTGTGAAAGGGAAGGAGAAGGTCGGGAAGCGGGGAATGAGAGAAACGAGTGCTGGTGGTATGATGAAGGTGAAAGGGGTGGAAGAGACGGGAATGCGGATCAGCGTGAAGGTCATGAGGTGGCTGAGTGGTGAGTTGCTGTAGCCGATAAATTCAAAGATGAGCCCCAAAGCTGACTATTAAGATTCTGGATTCACACCATCTGCTCTACCGATGCCAATCCAAAACCTCGTCAAACCCACGAAAGCTTTCGCTTCTTTCCTCTCCTCCTCATTCTTCGGCCGATCCTCGCCGGCGCCTACCGCTGCCCCTCCTCCTCCCGAGCCTATTGTCTCGTCCGATCCGCAGGAGATCACCACCCTGCACCGCGACATTCAAGTCTACCAAGCTGAAATTGGCGTGACTGTCTCTCCGGCCTTCGCGAAGGAGCTTGAACGAGCCACGAAGAAGGCTCCACCCAAGACTATGCCGGCCAGTCTTATCTTCGCTCAGGCAGAAGACGACCAGGCTGTTCTTGACGCGGGGAATGAAGTTGTAGGGCGGGATGTCGGAGGCGTCTTCTCCGGCCTATGTCCGCCGCTTGACGGTGAGAAGTCAGCCAAAGTCTTCATTGGCCAGGCGACTGGTCAGACCACCGGAATAGGGGGACACCTCGCTGCGAGATTTATCCCTACTGTCGAAAGAGAATCGATCGATCTGGTCGATAAGCACGTTTCACATTGGAACAAGGAGCTACTCTGGGTCGGCGGATATCTCAGTCGATTGATATATGAGCTTGAATCGGCGAAACTGGTACTTGAGTGGAATAAAGCGGGGTCCGATCCCGCTCTCCGAGCCAAAGTCACCGCTCGAGCTTTACATGCCCTCCGATTCTTCACCTTCAACCCTACCACACCGTCCGCGACGGTAGGGCAAGAGATGGAAATGGCCTTTTTCCAATGTTCGACGGACAATAGAACCTTCCCCCTTATCGGCAATACGGGTATCCTGCCTATCGATCAAATCCGGATGCCGAAGGCTGAGCTGGATAAGTTTCTGCCGGAGCTACCGACTCTCACGGCAGAGACACTCCGGACGGCGCCGAGGTCCATTGCGCGTCTGCGCGAAAGGGGGATGTTGCGCGATATCACATTCGACGATGTAATCAAGCAACTTGCTGCCCGCCCCCTCAACGAGCTGGAGATGATTGCCGCGTTGCAGTGGTGGCAGGGTATAGCGGAGGAACATGGATATACCCAGCAAGTTCGGGCACGCCTCATCGACGCCGCAGTCCTTATCATGGATTCTGGGAAAGTTGTCCCTTTGTCAATGGTACAAACTATCGTTCGGCCTCAATCATCCTCTATCCCCACCGACATGCCTCTTCCGCCACATACGTTACCCTACACTATCACCAAAGATCTCAAGGGCGGCTCGATATATACAGTATTCGGCTGGACAGAATTGACGCTCGTTCAATACATCACATTCCTCGTTAATCCGCCGATGTCGGACGGACCGGGTGTGGACCCAGAAACGGATATAAGGACTTCTCCAGCCTTTGCGGAGAAGGTTCTGTCAATGTTGGGAAGGGCCTGGCAGAGCGTATCGGCAAATCAACAATCGGCGATCGTGCTGGAGTTAAAGGATGTGGCGTGTATACCTACCAAGGCGGGGTTCAAGAAGCCTGGTGAAGCGTACTTTGAGAAGAACTTGCTATTTGATGATTTGCCTACGATCTCATTTACGAAGGCTGGGCCAATCAAGGGCGGGATGGAGAAGATGCTGTTGGCTATTGGAGTGAGGAAAACGGTGGATCTTCAGCTCGTCTTTTCGCGGTGAGCTGTCCTGAGGTTATGTGCCTCTGGCCGATCCAAGCTGATATACCTAGATTAGTTGGCGGCGGGACTTGGACGTGTCAAGACCTGATGAAATACCTCGTGTCGGTCAAAGACACATTGACAGCCGACGAACTCGCCAAACTTCGCGCGACCAATGCATTCCCACTCGAATTGCCGGTCGGAGCGGATGGTGTAAAGCCGCCTGCGGTACGAAAGAAGCCTGCGCAGCTGTATGAGCCAGTACAGGCGATGCGAGATCTGGGTCTGCCTGTCTTGGATTGGGGAGAGGGGAAGTGGAGGTCGAACTCGGACGAAGGTGAGCTTGCACGGCGGTGATCAATCAAAGTCCACGCGGACAGAAACAGCTGACATGGGCAGCCAAAATGCTAGCGGGCCTCGGATTACGTCGTTTCCCACCTACCGACGTCCTCCTCGGTATCGCAGCGGGGAAAGCACCAACGAACGAAAAGGCTCTAAATTACCTCTTGACCAATATTTCCACGCACTATATCAACTTTGAGCCGACAACTTTCGCCCAGGTCGCTTTTATCCCCGCGACCAGGAGGGATGGGCAGACCTTTTTGGCTAAACCCGGCGAGGTCAGACGATGCCCTTCTGAAGCGGTTCGTGGGTCAAGCTGATACCTGTGTAGGTATTCACAAATTGGGATTGTGCAATCTTAGGTTTCGCGGTTGCAGATCCATCTGTCGCTACACCGGAGAACGCTGGGAAATTGCGGATCCCAACGGACCCGTCAATGGAAGCGTTGGTTGCTGCGCTAGTGGGGAATTTGACCACTGATACGGATAAAGCAAGGAAGATATTCGAGGTGTGTACAGTTCTGTAGCACTCCTCTGGCAGCTGTTGCAAAGCTATAGATTGTTAGGCCGCCAGCTGACGACATGCAGTACCTCGCCGGCAGGATGGGCACGTCCGGCCTCAACGCCCTTGACCGCCTCCAAAACACCCCCTTCATCCCCGTCAAAACGGAGAAAGATGTCAAAGTCTACCGACCGACCGAAGTGTACTTTTCAGGTCGGGGCGGGGATAATCCGCTCTACAGGTCCGCATTTACCTTTGTGGACTTTGCGGAGAAGGCGAATGCGTTTTTGAGATATTGCGGTGTAAGGTCTGAGCCATCTGTGAAGGGTCAGTTTCGAATTTTCTGCGATTGGACGAAATCTGAGCTGATATCATAGATGTGGCGAGGTTGTTGATGCGTGAGCCGGAAACGATGCTGCGACAGGCGGGATCTCCTGATAAGTGAGCTGAAAGGCCCCTGTGGTCCATCGAGGCTGGCATTGAGCTGACTGATTTGCAGATACCTCGAGCAGATTCGGCTTTTGGCGGCTAATTGGAATAACTTCGACATAACGACAAAGTCTGCCATGCGAAATGCTAACTTCTTACTGGCGTCCCAGAGGGTGCCGGTGAAGAGGGCAAGTAAGGCTCACAACAATGGAGGTACGAATTGGGAGGACGAATATGAGCGAGACTGGGTGCTCTGCAAGGCATCTGAGGTGAGCTTCTTGAATTGTGCCGATGATATGTCTGGTCCAACAAAGCTTACCCAATTCAGTCCGCGGTCGTAGACGACATCACCTTCCTGCAGTATTTCGGCAAACACATCCTGGCCGCACCGGAAGAACAGCTCCTCGAAACATTCTACGAAAACCTCGGTGCCAAACCCCTATCTTCCCTCATTCAAGTCGACTATATCCCTCATGATCCCGCACCGACCCCTTCGGGCGAATCGGTCATTCTGCGTAGACACGTCTTGGAGCGTCTGACAATCTTCCTTGCTGAGGCCAGGCGGCGACAGAGTGATTATACGCCGGAAAGCCTTGCGAAGGAAGGAGGGTTTGCAGTGCAGGATGTTAAATCTTTGGAGGCTCGGTATACTTATCGGAATGGAAGGCAGGTTTATCCTCATACTGAGGTGAGTTATAATAGACAATGCGAATTGAGGCAGACGCTGAAGAGCTAGACTTTGTATGCTATGGCGCGTAGAAAGGGGAAAGGGATTGTCTTGACAATCTCCCTGTCGGCTGTTCCTGATGACTTTGAGTGAGTTGGCACACCCTCATCTCTGTGAGGGAGATAGCTGAAATATGTAGTATAGCATCATCACTCTGCTCACTCTTGCTCAAAACACCAAAAGCGGACGATGCTCTTCTTCTCTACTCGTACGTTGACGCCTTACACTGTCTGAGCCCGACGCTGATTATGCAGTATCCTCACAACACCCCTCATGGCATTGAAGAAACGCGGCTTCAACGTCGACCGCATGCTCAATCAACAGCGTGAAGAGCGACTTCGACTCAAGGCAGAGGCAGTCCGAGATCGAGAAAAGTATTCCGCAATCTCAGCCGCACAGCAGGCCAAAACAGCCGAAGATGCCAAATCCAGCATTCTCATTCCTTGGCCTGGATCTCCATCTCGTCCAAACGACATGATGGGTGGAGATGACGGTTCGTCTTTGAAGTCAAACGAGAGCCAGAACGCTTTAGGTTCCGATGCGCCTGGAGGCAAAGGGAAACTTTGGGATCGGATCAAGGGGCGCCGTCGGTCTACGTCTGGATCGGATAAAGGTGGGGGGTTGACGATGCCGGGTGGGATGCCGGGTATGCCTGGGATGGGAGATAGTATGGGTAGCGGGAGTGGAAGTAGTGGGGGAGGGTTAGGGGGGAAAATGTCGGAGATGATGGCTGGTATGCGGGGCTCTGGTGGGGGTTCAGGAAGCGGTGGAGGAGGTGGTGCTTCCACCAAGAGGGTAAGCTAAGCAGTTCTAGTTTTCGTCTGCCCCGTTTGCGATGGACTCCAGCTGAAGATTCTAGCCAACAGACATGAACTCTATCCGGTCCACCGTTCAGAAAGCCCTGGACGCCTCTCGACCCGAAACAAGCACACATATCCGAGATAGCCGGATGGGGGCTGGGGAAGTCAGCGAGAGTCAGAGTGATTATTGTGATACGACAGCTTCGGCAGATATCATCCTGGCGCTTGATCCGGGACCTGCTGCGTTGAAGTTATGGATACCAAGAGGTTAGCTACAGGACTCACGATCGACAACGTCGGCTGTTTTCTTTAGCTAACCCGCTCAGGTGTTGGGGATCCCGATGTGTACCTGCGGGACAAGATGGCGATCTGTCAGCGTTTCGCTGCGGAGGTGTTGATGCCTATCGCGCGGGTCTTCAAGGTGCGTCATCAGCTAGGCGCCGATTTTCGAACAGGAAAGCAACTGACACTCTAGCTTGCAAATCCCGTGCTGAACGTCTTTTGGGATCATGAGGGACCTCTGATTGCATTCAACCGTGGTGGTGCAGTCTTCTGCAATGCGTGAGTTGCATTGTATGCGGCGAAGGTCCGAATCAAGCTCACCCATTAGGCGCTACTTCTCTGCTTGGCGTGAGTTGCCGGATGCACAGAGCTCCTCGCACGAGAACCTGGAACTGACTATCTAGATAATCAAGATTGCCTGTCCGGGAAACGGAATGAGGCCTTCATTTCATGGTATTTCAGTATCGCACATGGTCAGTTCCAGTTAGCTCTATGATCTGAGCTTTCAAGCTGACGCAGACTTAGAGCTCGCGCACAATCTCGAATCCGCGCATAATTCCGCACACGAATTCTACTTCTCCAGCATCGCCGAGGAATACCTCGTGCGCTTTGTATCCCTATTATCGACCAGCTCGGTGCCGACTGGAACGCTCATCTAGCGTGGGGCCGGGAGCAGCACTTGACATCATGATTTGTTGTGCCATATTTGTACTATTATATTCCTCTAGATTTCTAGCAGATGTCTATCCCATGACACCCGAGTATCCTCATCCATGATCTCCGGATGGCTGATGTCCACTTCCATTCATTGCGCCCGCATCCCTTTTCGCCCCTCTCCACACATCACCTCCGACTTTGACATCCCGAGCGGGATCATGTTGGCGCTGCTGAGAGATCAACGGGCCAGATCGAAAGGAAGGTAAAGGAGGCGCGTCAAAAGTAGGCGGTAGATCTGACGGTGTTGGCAGTGGCGTTGGAGGACGGGGACGAGTGACTTTCATTGGCGGCATGGGAGGGAGTGAAGCACTGGGGGCACCTTTGCGATTGGTCTGTGGACGCTGAGCGGTCAATGTAGGGGATGAAGGCGGTCGAGCTGCTCGACGGGTCGTTGGGTCTGTTGGCCATGTTCCGTCTCTTATCCAGCCTTTGCTGTCAGCGGAAGCTCTCAGAGGGACAGATGATGAGCCTACTCACCAGCCTTCAGAACTTTAATGACCAAGCCCAACTTCAAAGGCCGACTCAGCCTCTTCCCTCCATCTAAGCGCGCATGCACGCCCGCTAACCCAGCCGTCCACGCTGCCATAGTCTCCTCTGCGCCTTCTTCCTGGAGAAGCGCCTCCAGCTTGCCTACTGACGAGACTGTCGGACCTGGATTATTTGGAGGAGCCGGTATTGGATCCGGAAAGGGAAGGGGAACGGTGTAGCTTTTTGGGATGGGCGACGGGGGATTTGGAGGCAGGGGATGGCCAGCTAAGAAGAGTCGGCGTCGATATTCGAAGAATTCAGGACCTGTTTTGTCAGTATAGGCTGGTTGGATAGATAGTCTAATGTACCATATGCTGGAATGTCGGTATGGGTTGGAGATTGAACTGGATGGGCGGGCAGTCGAGATGGACCGGCCTCGGAAGGCGTCATGTCCATCGTGGTCGAGCTGTCGATAATACACTCTGTCGGTTCGGAGTCGCGGATCTAAATTTCTGTATCAGACCTTCTCACTGCCTTTGCCCTGCTCCATGCGTATGTATGTGGCCGACTATCTATGCGATTCTTTAGTGGAGCTGGATCACTTGGCATGGACCGAAATTCGTATCCTCTCGGTACTCTACGTCCCCGGAACCGAGCGAGATGAAACAGAGCCGGCTCGGCGATCGCCGGGGACGATGGGGCCCCAACTCCACCAAAGTTGGAACCCCCAGCAGCCTGTATAGTCGCAGTGTATAGCTCGCATCTATACAATACAAGGGCAAGATGGTGGTCTCATTCAGTGAGTAGAGTCAGAAGCGAGAGACTGACGCGCGCAGTATTCGTCACTGGGAATGCAAACAAGCTCAAGGAGGTGAAGGCGATTCTAGCAGCTGGAGACAGCGGGATTGAAGTCACTGCTCGGCCGGTTGATGGTGAGTCTGGACGAGAACGGTCATTGTGGCTGCCCAGCGGCACGTCTGATTCGGGATCCATTTCAGATCCAGAGAAAATCGTGGCTAATCAGACCAGTCCCTGAGGTACAGGGCTCAACGCAGGAGGTAGCGCTGGCCAAGGTCAGGGCGGCAGCGGAGAAGGTAAGCGGATCTATCGCAGTAAGGGCACGACGCTGATGGGCAGCTCGGATCAGCTTGCGTTACAGAAGATACGGCACTTTGCTTCGAGGCACTGGGAGGGCTGCCAGGGCCATACATCAAGGACTTCATGGACAAGCTCGGACATGATGGTGAGTCTCGTCTGGGATCAGCTGTATCCATTCTTGTTCCGGTTAAACGCAGCACGCGGGCGCGGCTTGGAGCCTGGAATCCCACATCACTGCGCAAATATGTCCCCGTTACATTGTTCCTAGAGCTACAAGTAACGAGCAGTACAATACTGAATACCAGGCCTTAACACACTCCTCCAAGGCTTCCCCTCCACACGCGCTACCGCTCTCTGCACCTTCGCCTACTCCGCCGGCCCAGGCACATCCCCAATCCTCTTCGAAGGGTCTACACAAGGCACCATCGTCCCCGCTCGGGGTCCCACACATTTCGGCTGGGACGCAGTGTTCCAGCCGGACGAGGGAGAAGGCAAGACGTATGCCGAGATGGATGGCGTGGCGAAGAATAAGATCAGCCATCGGTATAGAGCGCTGGAGAAGCTGAGGGTGTATTTGAAGGAGAAGGATGTGGATGAGTTGGATGTAAAGGACCAGAGGTGGGCGGGGAGGGGGATGGGAGGATAGCTCAAGGTGTTGACCTTGATGAGGAAGTGGGGGCAGGAGGTGGCAGAAAAGCGGATGGAAGCGGGGCGACGGAGTAGTTGTGAGACTCCAACAAAGCGAGGAAAGACGTAAAAGTCGAGCGGTGGGTGAATGCTCGATGCAGATGTTTCATCTGATGGAGTGAGCTAAGGAAAGATCGCATATGAGTAGAATGGCTCACGTTGTCTGGATCATTGAGCATCTCTTGCAGAGTCGCATGGAGCTCCTGGTCTTCTTCCACCTTGTTCAGTCCTTCCTCCCACCAGCCGAGCTTCTCCCTATCGAGCGGAATAGAGCTCATGACATGTAGAGCCTTCTCCAGCCTATCCCAGCCCTCCGACTCCCCAATGATCTCCTTCAGATCCTTCCTATGCTGTCCATGCCCGTCCTTATCATTCTCCTTCTTGTCGTCGACCGCTCGGTCACCATCATCCTCATCGCCTATCGGCCTGACCATTCTCAGCCTCACCCATTCTCTCCGTCTGACCCATCCGGCCCATCCAGCAGGGCCAGCATGGTTCTTCCACCCTTTACTCTTGAACCAAGCGTTATATCTCCATCCACCCTCATCCGTCCCAACCTTCATATTGATCATCCACGGTGTAACCCACTCCCACTGTGGTCCCGGGCGCTGGAACGTCGTGAGAGAGTACGCCGTCTTGATATTCCGATGTTCCGGACTCAGGTTGATTTTGTGCTCGCCGTAGTTTACGTCGTAGGCTGATGAGGGGTCGCGTTTGGGCTTATGCAGCTTGTCAACGATCCGGGTGGGCTTGACTTTGTGCGTTGAGCGGTCAGGAGTGCCATTGTCCGATGTGGAGGAGACGATGAGGGTAGATGCGGAGGGTAAAGGGTTGCCGGGGAGGGTGAAGTGGGATGGGTCCGAAGGGAGGAGCGAGTTGGATGAGAAGTACGCCTTGCCTAGGAAGTGAATACCTCGCTGGTTCTCAAACATCACTGTCGCATAAGTACACGCAGGCCTGGTTCATGGCTATACTTACCGTCCCATGCATAGCCCCTTTCTAGCCCCTGGTCCAGATCCACACCAGTCCATTCCTCCCCTCCAGCCTGCAACATCTTGACAGCATCAGGCATCGTCCGCCTCAACTCTTCCAGATCAAACGTAACCGACCGGCTCCCAACAGCCTCCTCAGCTTCATCCTCATCTACGTCATTCATCTGCTCGTGCCATGCTGCCGCCTCGCTATCCGACTGCAGGCTCGCTAGTGAGGGTTTCCTTTTACCTCGTGGTAGATGGAATGATTTCCGATGACGGTCGAGGTGTTTTTGTATCGAAGATGACTCGGCCTCGTCTGTGATAGTAGGGTCGGGTACTGAGACGGAGACGGAGTTGCACCGGTCTGTGGGCGATGGGGGCTGGGTGGTCATTGTAGGTGGTAGTGTTGATTGTTTGAAAGGAGGGGCAGGGGCAGGGGTCGAGCTGCCCGAGCTGAGAGTCTCCCCTTGGATCATTTCGAGTCGGCAACCTGCCAAACAAAAGTGAGCCTTGTCTGCCAGAGCACACGAGCTCTTCCAGGGATCAGAGGCTATGTACGATACGGGTGAGATGTGCAAGTGAGACATGGCACAGCGTTCCAAGCCTGGTCCTGGATCCTGGTCACCCCTTTCGGTCAGCCGTGTACGTCACCGCTGTTGACATTGCCCTTCATCTCTCCCATGTCAACAAAGAGCATGTAGCCAGTAGGACACCTAGCAGGCATCATCGACAGCCTCTTCACGCACGCTCTGACGCATCCCTGATCATAGATATACGGGGAGATGACACTGGTCTACGATATCGTCCCTGGAGTCCGAGTCGGTCCGTTCCAGCTGGGTATGTTGCCACCCATTCGACCATGCCCCTTCAGAGGCTTGTACTGATACTGTAGGCGATACGCTGTGGCAGATACTCGAGCTTCTGAGGACTGAGCGGATGGTCTACCCGAAGGTCGAAGTGTCCTGGGACGGCTCTGTCAGTCCAACCGGCCATTGCCCCCGCACCATTCATGCAGAGACTGACGGCCAAGCAGCAGCCCCACACATCTCCTATAGTGATCCACCTACCTCACCTAACTCTCTACTTCCCTCTCTCGGCAACTCAAGCCCTGGCCGAAATCTCACTATCAGACCTCGCCACTCAGCCCTTAACACTGACATACGACGCGCACGTCCTTTGTTCCCCTACGACCGACTCCAGTCGGCCACAGACTGCACTGACGAGGGGTCTGGTCGGGCGTGTGCTGGGTCCGACTTACGATTCTAAGGGATCGGCGGGCCAGTTGGTTTATCCTGGAATCGCGTTCCATGTGGGCGGCCGAAAGGGTGTTAGTGGAGGGAGAGACGAGGTGATGGATAAGGTGATAGTCTGTGCGAAAGATGATTCTGCGGTCGGAGGAGGAGGCTCAGGATTGCTCAGCTGCGTCATGACGGTGAGTAGCTCTTCGCTGTGGAGTAGACTCGCGTGAGCTCAGCTGGTCCATTAGCCAGGGAAGGGTGTAGCGCTTTCCTTCGGATCTCAACCTCCAATTGAGGTGATCTTGGGCCAGACAACCTCGCAGGATCTACTACTGGATCTCGGACCGCCACTTAGGAAGTTCTGGAAAGAGGATGAGAGGCTGGAGAAGATGTGGGGCGGGATGAGCGGACTCAAAGATGGCGAAGCAAATGTTGGAGAATGTCAGTCTGCCCCGGACTGGAAAGTGGTTGATTGTGGAGCTGAACATGATAGGCTTCTTCAATTACTTCCAGTACGGCCTAGACTTCCTTATTTCGGCAAATGGGCTAGTCAAGAAGGTCATCGCGCATTCGAATATTGTATGTTTCCATGAAACCAGTCTATACGTCTAACATCTATGAGTTTTGAGCGCTGACGAATTACAGCCCGGCTCTCCTCTATTCCAGCGATACACCAAATGTCCCTGGACGATCTCCACTGGTTCCACCTCGCTTTCACCCACATCATCCATATCATCATTCCACACTGCTCTCTCAGATCCCAGTACGATTCCAACTATCGTCACGTCCAGTCCAGACCCCGCTCAGACTCCGAAGCACCTTGGTGTTCCCCTGCCGACCGCGGCCGTCAAAAAGAAGAAACGGTCCGGATCGGCCAATAGTGATCGATCAATCACGCCCGAGCCCACCGCATCCGGAGTGGGCAGGGCGGGCGATATCGGAAGAGGATTAGGTATGAAGAATGGTGGAGAAGCGCAAGGGATGACACTGGATCGGATTGGAGAGGGAGGGCTGGAGGGTGTGAATGGAGAAATGAGGAGTCGGCTCGTTGGATTTGAGGGGTTGGTGGTTGAGGAGGATTTGGCCAGTGGGGGTATCGCTTCTGTGTTGATATACAAAGCTGGGTCGTGACCATGGGTCAGGTTCTGGTGTATGTATAACGATAACGTGTAGACAGGTGTAGACCTTTTCGCCGTTGTTGACGGGTATGCTGAATGAGGGTCAAGCACATGAGACGCCGGCCCAAGATCTTGTCCTAACGTTAACGTTGCTCCCTGCCGCCAATCAAAACGCCATCCACATCTCCGGAGACAGTACTATAAGATCAGCCCTTGCCGGGACTTGGAACTTACTCTTCTGCATATTATACCACATACTCAACCCAGAATCGACCTGCCAACCTCCCTTATCCATCCGTCCTTCTCCTCGTCGAAGCATGAGCTCCGGATCCGCCCTATCCTCATCTGTGATGACATCGTGAAGCTGTATTTCATTCGCTTGGGAGGTAGAATAGACATGTGATCGGAGTGGAGAGTGGAGTACGTCTGCGGGAGTGGGTTTGCGGAATGTTAATAAAGGGTTCAAAGCATTGGTGCAGAATACGACCTGGGCCTCTTAGCATTCACCCCGCATGTTGAGTGAGAGGAGACGTACCATGTTAACAGATTGGTCCTCCCCGACGTGCGTTTCCGCCGGATCGCCAAAAGCTCTACACTGCTCAAACACTGAAGTTAGAGTGACCAGGACAGCTCTAGAAGCTTTACTTCTGAGTACACCCACAAAGTTCTGCCGGATCATCAGCTATCTTTCCCGGTTGTGCTAACTAGCACGAAGTCGACAACTGACCATAGCAACAACCCCGTCTTGCTCTACATTCATCGCCAGATCTGTCCAAAACTCCCTAGTGAACATCTCCTCAGGTACACTCCCTCCAGAGAAACAATCCTGGATGACAAATCTCCATTTCTGACCCTCATATGTCCCTTCTCGCCGCATCTGGGCAAGGGAGCTGACGTATTCGTTCCCGTCTAGAAGATTGATCGTGGTTGTAGGCGGTAGGGAGAGGCCGAAATGATCGACTGCAGCGTGGTAGACCAGAGGATCAATTTCGACCATGTCAATCTCGAGGGATTGTCGCGAGAAGGCTTGGGCGGCGATACCTACTCCTAGTCCGCTGTATGGTCAGCTATGGGCATGGAGGAAACCAGCATGATAAGTCAACTTACATGATGAGAGCCCGATCGGTAGGTTTCACCCTTGCTTCGGTTGCCTTCACTTCTGGCGCCACCTGCAATCCTGTGGACGACAGAACTGTGCGCGCTACCGACTCATGCTCGTCCGCACGATACGCCAGTAACCCAATTTCCTGCATTGGGAAAGTCGCAAATATCCTGGTATATCAGCTGTTGCAACCTCCACGATCTGCGTAGCTGAATGGAACTCACGAGTCGCCTAAATCCGTCCTCGCTGGCGCACCTTTCTTACCCGCCATAGTCCTCATCCATCTCCCTCCCAGAATACTCGCATCACACCGCATGAACCTAAACCCCCTCTGAACTTCCTCGCCAACAACAATCTGCCCCGTGATTCCCCTTTGACTACTGAGAATACGCACGGTACCGCCTGCAGACAGATACGGTGGTGAGGGACGAAGGAACAGTTGTTGGCGCAGCGCAATGACAAGTAGTGGGAGACGTAGGAGGAGTAAGATTGGAAATACCTGTCGAGGGAGTCTGGAGAGGATGGTCCATAGGTTTCGGGAGGACGATTTGGTGAGTTTCAGACGAGTAGATATGGTAGAATGGAGATTCCGTGCGAAGGAAGATGTGGATGGCGTGGAGCGGAGAAGAAGGGAGAGAAGGGTGATGAGGAGCGAGAGGAATAAGATCTGGGAAATCAGCGTATGGTTATCAAACGATCGTAGAAGCAAACACGCACACTCTTCTCAGGACTTTGGACGAGGATTGATGTGCTCCCGCTGAGGAATCGCATCCATACACGCTCGCCTAGCCAGATATGAGCGACATATACTGCCGAGCGGAGAAGTAGGTTAGGGAATGATAACAGTCGATCTCGCTTGGAGGGACTTGTCGGTAATGGCAGCACGTAGTCCTATTAGCGTCAGTAGGCTCGAGCTGCCGTCACGTCTTTTGTGATGGCTTACCGAGCACAATACAGCAAAAGCAGTACTACCGCCAACAACGGCCAGACCTAATACCGCTCTGGCGCCAAAGGCTCCCCACTCTGGCCCACCCATCTTCCCTGCCAAACTCCCGACTCTTCTTCCGCTTATAGCTATCAGATCGCCTCCTATTGCGGAGACCGAAAAGCAAACGCGGGGGGAGATCGTATTCCGAGGAGAGCCGTTTCGTGTCGTGTGCCATATAAAGAGTGTAGGGACTACGGTGAGGATGGCGTATAGCCCGAGCGGGTGGAGGGAGAGTGGAGTGGAGTTGTATATTGGCTGTAAGAGCAGGCGAGTGAGGGCGAGGATGATTGACAAAGGGATTGACAGCGCGGCAGGTACGAGATCTGAATATCAGCCAGGCTGGAGTTCCCTTCAGGGAGATACTCACAGAGCGCTGCCATCCTGACGACCTTATGTTTCCAGGTCGGTATCGTTCTCTGGGATACACTTCCAGTAACCTGCTCGTCCCCTATGACGCCTTTCGAGGCTGCCACCTGATCCCTCTTTAACTTGTGAGACTTCGTGCTCTTGCTGGAGCTCGTTGAGGATCGCCCAGATTTGACTGCGCTAGTGGTGGACCGGGTCACTGAAGCCGTAGCATCCTTTGACTCGGCTTCAGGCGTAAGCGGTAGTGGAGGCGATATCGCTTCGGCCGTCGAGCCAAAAGGGTCGATTGCTCTTTTGCTCGGACCATTGTCTGTCTTTTGCTTCGAGCTCGGACCTGCCAACTGAGGCGTGGAAGGCAGAGGTGCAGTATAAGGTGTCGAGCCTGACGAGCGAGAGGATAAAGGAGATATTGCGCGATCACGCGTGCTGGCGGGCGTGTCGGGCAACGGGTCAGTGTAAGTGCTCAAAGTGCTCAGACGGAGATCTGAACCCTCCGACCGAGGCATTATGCCGAACTACTACAGATGTCGATGTATAAAGCAGCATCCTGCAACGCATCCTGGGAGGTTTTGGCTGAAGCGCTGAAGACGCGTTCCGACGGAAAGGCTTGGCGGAATTGCCCAAAGTGGTAACTTGGCTTGTTTCATGTGTCTGGGTGGGGGAGAGGAGAGTGGGTAGAGGTACTGGAGGGGTGCCCGGGGTGCCCGATGTCTTCATATCCCGCCGCATTCCGTATCTGGTCTCTAACGTTGTAGACTAGCAGAGTCGCTGATCAATTCAGCCTCTTCATTTTACCTTCAGCATCGATGTCTTTCTGAGCTCTAGGCGGATATCCCTGATCGATCTTTGGCCAGGCCGTAACCGTGACCACCTTCACGATCAACCTGATACGTCCCTCAGTCATGGATGGCTGGCAACGTGTGATCCTATCAGATGGCGTCAAAGTTGACCCTCAAACGCGATGTGGCCGCCCAGGAACGGGCGCGGGCGTCGGGTCTCAATCTCGTGCCTGAGGCGTGTGTGTCTCCCCCACTCTCGCCCGTCCTGCCTCGCATGCCTTTGACAGCAGTGGGGCGGGCGAGAATTTGCTGAACCCGGGGAAATTTGTCTCTTCATCATCCTTCATCTTGCCTCTACCACCAGTATACCAAGTGAGTTGCTTCCCCCTCTCACATCCGTCCTCACTCTTTGACCCCACTGACCATTCAGCCAACAAAGAAAGACACACAAAATGCCTCCTTCTACACCCAACAAAGCTTCTTGGGAGCCCGAGCATGAAGTAAGCCACCCGGTCTCCCCTCTCCAGCTCCTCTGCCCTTTGCTGACCACCACTAGCTGGGCCTACTTCGCGCCATGGTCCACCTAGTCCTCTCCAACCGCTCCGCACTTTACGCCATCCCCATCTTGGCTGACGTGAGCCACAACGGCGGCGATAAAATCAACAAGCGTATCCAAATCTTACTGGGCCGTCTCGTCGATAAGCAGGAGGGAGCGGAAGGGATGGTTAAGGAGGAGGTGGGGAAAATCGGGAGGGGAGGTAACAAAAGGAAGGCGACTGAGGCTACCTCGGAAGGCGACACTCCCACCAAGCCCAGTCCCAAACAGAGGAAGGCAAGGGTCAAGAAGGTGGTCGAGGAGGTGGTGGAACAGGAGGAGTCCGCAGAGGAGGAGTAGTCAGTCTAGCAGTTGACTACGCCAGTGGATTGGTACAGCATCATGCAATATCTTGGAACTTAATTTGCACTTCAAACATGATCTTCCATGTAAAACATTGGTTCTTCTTCTTCTTCTATATCGCTGTTCTGAGGGTGTTAGCTGCGCTCACACGTCGGGCAAGGGAGATGTACATACCTCCATTCCCTCGACATCGTACGGATACTGGGATATCAGCACGAGACAAGGAAAATGGCATATGGACTTACATCTGCCCATATCTCTCCTGGTCGAAGCCACAGCCGTATTCTGACGATGAACCTGAGATGCCACCACTGCTCGCAGCCTAGAGCAAGTAGATCCGTACATGCTGTATCATGTCAGCATAGAGATTCCCCATCACAGTCAGAGCCAAGCCTGAGATATGGTCGCCAGAAGTAGACTCACCATTTAAAGCTTCCCAAGCGGTGTTATCCTCGACCTCATCTTCTTGCTGAGTCTAGTCAGCTCTGTCTCATGCTAGTGACATCGGCAGCTCACAATGAGATCCACAAGATCAACGTATATTTCTTCGAACCAGTCGGCAAAGCGTTTCCTGCGATCTGCATCAGCTTAGGCAGCATCGGCACTCAGAGACCACTCACAGTCGCCACTCATGATCGTGTCCCCCATTCCCCCATGCCGCCCATAGTCTCTGCGGTGCCTGCCTGAACTTCGCCCTGATCACCTTGTTCATTTCTCCGAAGTCCGCCATGTCGAAGTGGGGCTGCGGTTGTCACCCTGAATAGCGAGGTGTGGTCAAGTTCGGCGTCGGTGCGGACGGGTGGCGAGAGGAGGGCTTGGAGGAGCATCAGGGTGACTTTAGTCTTATAAGGAATGCGGAGTGCAAGGATCTGATGAGTGAGGTATATACCTGAGAAGCAGGCGGGTACACAGCGCGCGACTGAGCTGTGGTGGCGTCGGGTCTCGGGGCTGTACAATAACAAGCAGCAATATCGGACACGGGGGAAGCTGATCGTCCCCGCATGTTTTCGAGGGGGGCGAAAAGGAGGGGTCCTTTGAGCTTCTTTTCGGGCCTCCCCTACTCCTTCCAGTGATCGTCGGACAAAAGGGCCTGTAGGGGTAAGCTCCAGACAAGGAACAAGTCACCTGTTTCATGAGGTGAGGACGAGGAGTGTGTGTCTGTGTGGAAGTGATCAGCTTGTGTGTGTACACAGCTAGGTGTGTGTGTCGGGGGGGGGGGGCGCTGTTAGTGTGCCTTGGCAGGATCGCCAAATGAGGCAAATACCTTCTAGACTGTGCATTTTTTTCGTGTCTATATGAACCTACTCCGTATAGGGCGGAAAGGACCCTCCTTGACATCAAGATTCAAGATGATGATCCGTAAAAATTGCGATGGACTTATAATAGCGCTACATCGCTTCGTCCTCGTTGTCATCCTCGCCCTCGCCGTCGACTTCAGCATCCTCAGGTATCTAGCGTGATCAGTATAAAGTCATGTTGGTTTCCACAGTGAATTGCAAAAGACCCACATCATCGAAAGCCTGATCGGGCTTGAGGATCGTGCGTAGCGCCGCAATGTTCTGGACGTGATCCCAGTGCGGCACCCGTTGAATAGCGAGGATCCGTTCGCACGCTAAGGGTATAAGCTGGATACTCAGATAGTTATGTGGTCCGCGTAATTTAGAACAAGAGCATAAGAGCTCACCTTCCAAAACGGTAGCTTCAGTTTCGGGGTATAATTTGCCTTGCACCTGAAGAGATCAGCCACGACCTGATCGCCCCTCCCTTCCAGCAGACTCACACTCATATCATATATCCGACAGTATAGATTCTCAAATTTGCCATCCCATACGGTACTATATCTCGTCAGCCCCATCTCCTTTCCTGACCCTAGGCCAGCCAACCAGCCAACTTACACAAGTTTTGTGCCCTGACTTCCGCCCCTGCCCCAGGCTTTGATCAATTCCTCAGGCGCCCTTCGGCATTCTTTGACAATGTATCTGTTAAGAGAAAGCCAGTCTTCCAGCCGTAGAGCCTTGTTCCACCCAGGCGGCTCGATGTTCGCCATGCTGAAAAGAAGAGATGCCGCTAGGCTCGGTCGGTAGGTGAAGGGTTGGGTTTGCCGACGCGCTTATCGGGTTTCCTGAGTGCTTGCCGGAGCTGTTCGAGTTTGGCGATGGATAATCAGAGGTGCAGTCTCGGAATAGGTGATCAAGCCCTACTCCTATCAGGTATCAGATCTGTCCGTGAGGTGCAAGAGGGGGTGGAGACGATGTCTTTCAATTCGTGACCTGCGCCCCGATGCGCGAGCCGGTGACCGAGACATCACGTGATGTGGGACTCCAGATTAATTAGCGGTTCGGATCTCGGTCAGAAGGCAAGTTGGCCAGTGGCAGGGCAGGGTCTGAGGCTGTGGTAGTCGGCTGTACTGCTGGTAGGTAGCAGGTAGCCCTTGAGAGTATGACTATGCATGGGTGATACAACACGGAGATGTCTGACAATACGATGTAGCCGGGTACGCCCCTCACACCGTCGCCGCCTGCCTCTTCTTCAATATCCTCTCTGCGGCCTTCTCCAGCTTATTTGCTTGAGTACTATACGTATTCTTGTCCCCATTATATTGTCGACAGTTGGCGCACATGACTCTGACATCTTCCATGAAGGATTCAATAGTGTCATAATGGTTATTCTCGAGTTTGCTCTCCATGGTGGACAGATCTGAGAGCAAATGTCAGCGAGATCTCCAATTGGCCAAGAGAGGACATGGACATACCGATTGGATGTGTAATGACAGTATAGTAATCATGGACCAGGGCCGCATCGACCGGCTTGAGGAATGGCCAGGCTGACGGCTCATTCAAAAGATCATCGAGTACCTGTTGTAGAAGGCCGTGGTGGGGATTACGCTTAGGCTGTCGGAGTCTATTGCCTCAGCACTTCCCCATTGAGACTTCAAAGACGTCACTCACATATCGTCCAGATCTGGATCCCAGCCCGTCTCTGCCAACCCAGGCACATCCTCTTTCTTCAACTTGAAAGGTTCCCCCTCTTTCCGATGCCTGAAAGCGTCAAGGCCAGGATGTACCACATGGCTCCGTGTTTGACTTTTGATCTTCGCCAGAACCGCCTGAAGAGTCAGCTGTGCGCACGGAATTCCGGCATATTCAACGCCATAACTTACAGCCTTCTGATCCGCCAGCATCTGATGCACCTCAAGATACCGCACCTTCGGCAGCATCCCACACTGCATGATGGTTCCTCCCTCGTAATCCTTGATATACCCCACCCACCGTTCTCGAGGGAATGAAATCTCCTTCGTAAACCCCTGCTTCTTGAAATAGCCAACAGCGTAATTATCGGCATAAGTCAAAAAGTGGTTGATGCTGTGATGGGTTCGTTTCACATGGTCTTTGAGCGAATTCATGAGGTGTGACCCATATCCCTGTCAAGTCAGCATCTACCATACAAAAATCGCATCTGCACTCACCTTAATCTGCTCCGAACTGTCCACGGCACAAAAGACAATTTCGGCAAAGCCTCTACTTTCAAATGGCCGATAACAGATCCCTCCGACAACTCTCCATCCCCTCTTGACGATCGCCATACTGATATGATTCTTGTCCAGTACAAGCCGGGTGATGTACTCTCTCGGCATTTTGGGGAGTTGTTTCTGGAACAGGTTCTTCAGGCCAACAAGGAGGATAGAGGCGGTTGGCGTAGGGTTTCTCGAAGCGACAATGATGAGTCGGATCTCGTCTGCTGCTTCTTCGACAGCTGCGGGTCGTTGAGGTAGTTTGGGCTGGGGTGTAAGCGTCATCTCACCAACAAGTGCAATCAGGGTAATGTCCAACATACCAATTCGACACCTTCCCAAATCTCCACATCCTCCCTCCTCTGATTCCTCAACACCTCAACCTCCCTCTCTTTCTCCTTCTCTTTCGCAATCTCTCTCCGTTTCCTCTCCCCTTCTTCCAATTGCGGCCTCTGTGCAGCCAACGGCACCTCTTCTTCATCCTCGTCCCCTTCAGCCCCGACATCCCCCTCAATAGCCTGCCCATCCTGCGCGACCGTATCCGGTAAATGCCCACCGACATGCTGCGTCCCATCCGCCTCCGTTTCCATGGGCACCAAACCCCTCGCGGACCTGACTACTGTCCGTGGCATGCGCTCCTTCCGACTTGTAGTCTTCCCACTTGGCTTCTTGCCTTTCTTGGCCGAAGTCTGACCATTGGCCTCCTCTTCCATTGACTCATCCCCCTCCGTCCCGTCCACCCTCCGCCGTTTATTTGGCCGATCTCCGTCAGCCTCCGATCCCACGTCCGGAGTACCCGCCTCGCCATCAAGATACGTATGTGAGTCCGGTGTCGAGACGTCGATAGTAGGTAAAGAGGGCATGGCGGGTTTCTTCCCTCCCGTCGGACGCTGAAAGGGTTGAAGTTGTTTATATAAAGACTCCGTATCTGGTATTCGCGGAGTAGGGAATGTTGTCAATAGCGACTTATCCTGGACGATCAGCGTTCAGACCCAGACCGACCTGATACTCACATTTAAGAACTCTTCTATGCGCCCAACAACCTTCCCTCTCCTATTCCTCTCTTCCAACGATACGCCGCTAGGCCAAGTATGCCCCACTCCCTCTTCGTCCCAACTATGCCCACACCCTCCGCAAACCCGCCACCATCCCTCACCCGTCCGCACCTCATCCCCTTCCTCTTCCTCATCCCGATCCATAATCTCTTCCAACTCTGCCCGGGACATTGTCTCCAGCTGTGATCCACCCGGAGGGACCATTTCCAAACAGTGACAATCTGGAGATTGGCACGCGATGAATCGGGCGGTTTTGAAGGCTTTTTCCCGTTCGGAGAGAGTAAGGAAATTTGACGGTGGGGTGGGATATCGGAACGAGAGGTGGTGGGGTATTGAGCTTGGCCCAGCTATGCTATTTTCATCTTCGTCCAAATCCTCCTCTTCCTCCTCCTCCTCCTCTTCTTCTTCCTCATCTTCATCTTCATCCACCGCTGCCGGGGTATCCTCGTCCTCACCGACATCTACCTGATCCGGCTGTAGCTGAGCCAGTAATTGATCAGCTACGAGCGGATCGATATCAAAGTCCATTTCATCGTCCATACCCCCTTCACCCTCATCCCCGTTGGCATCACCATTGGCGTCGGCCTCTAACTCGTCGTCCAGCAAAGGAGTCCCTTCGTCCAGCTGAAGCTGCATTTCAACATCATCGTTGATATCATCCGTGATATCCTGAAGGAGACCACCATCAATCACCACGCTAGGCGTCCCGTTTGAGCCTGCCAAACTACCAGAACCGACGTCGGCGCCCGCGAATTCTGTAGCGGCCGGAGATGGGTTGGCGGATTTTACAGGTGACAGAGGCGACGAGCCGTGAGAAAGGGTCTGTTTCCGCTTTGGCAATGCAGGCTTCGCAGCTGCCTTGCCTGTCGGACGCCGTTTAGGCATCGTACTGACAGAATTGTCGGGTCAAGTGAAATGTACAGTTGCATGAGAATTGGTCGTTCGGAGGTGCGTCAACAGCTGGGGAGTTTAGCCGAAGTTTATCCGACACTTCGAGTGAAAGGCGCGTGCCTCTGCAGACGCTCAGTAAATGAGTGCACAGCTGTCAGATGTCCTAACTACTTCTTGCATACTGCGGTGACCCCTAGCTCCCCTCATATATACAGATGACTGCCGCTATATATGAGACCTATACATGTATTGTTCCCCACATAGTCCCTTCGCTCAATCCCGCCTGACCACCTTGGCGTAGCTCGGCCCCCCCGACGCCGCCGCCTGCCTGACCGGCGGTGGCCCAATCGCCATACCCGTACTAAAGCTCAACGCCTGCAGCTTTGCCTCTATGATTTCCTCAGGACTCATCCCCTGTCCCTCCACCACAACAGGGTAAGGCGCAGAGTTCGGAGTGAAAGAGGGTATCCGATTCCCATTGGATGAAGCAGGACGTGAAGATGAGGGGTTCGACGGATCGAATAGAGCTTGTGATGGACGTGGACGGTAAGGAGTCTCGGTCGTATGGCCATTTGTTGATATGGAAGGGGATGGATGGCTGGGCTGTCTCGAAATGACCCTCGACATGGGTGAGGCGGCGCCGCTGGGACCGCCAGACGACCAGCTCGGCGTGAAGCCGTCTGAGGATAATGTGGTCGCGCTGCCGGAATGGCCTGCGCCGTTCGGGTAGTATACTTGGCCCGTGACCATATCGGATCTGGGACTCATTCCGGGTTGGGTGGTTGTGATTGACGTAGGCTGATAGGCTACGTTGTCCTTGGCCCAGTCTGGGCGTTGAGGCAAGGGGAATTGTCCAGGAGGTTGTACGGGAATGGATGTATCTCGACGAGATGATCGGGAAGATGCAGTGGTAGTAGATGACTAAGGGGTCAGATGGTGCGTCACACAGATCTCTGACACAGCAACTTACAGGACTCTGACCCCTCGTACTCCGCCTATCCTGTGCTATACCCAGCGTGGTCAATCCATTAACACCCCCTTTAATGGCTTTTTGCCTATACCCTACATTCGCAGGGTACATCTGCCCGAATCGCGCACTGCTCGTGGCGCTTCTTGTGCTTGTAGTCGATCCACGGGAATGAGGCCGGGAGTGGTTGGAGTGATTATGACTGTGGTAGGACTGCGAGGAGATGGAGCTCGAGGCTGATGAATGGGGTTGTGGATTAGGTCGTGTGGGTTGTGGGTGCATAAGATTCGGATATCCTGGGGTTGGGAAGCCGTATTGCCCATTAGAGTTGGGAGGTGGCATGGCCATCTGTTGATGCTGTTGATATGGTGACCATCCGTTCCCGCCTGCGCCATTCCCATTGACATTACCGCGTACTTGGCCAGCACCCGGAGCCATCATTTGCTGCATCGCCTGTTGCTGTACCCCGCCATCACCGTTCCCAGGCATGGGTTGGGCCTGCCACATTGGCGCATACCCATTCATCTGCTGAGGGACGAGCATGATTGGATTTCCATGCTGATCGTATGCCTGCTGGGCGTACATTGGCTGACCAGCATAGCCGCCATTGACGGACGCGTATTGCATCCCCTGCGCCATATAGCCCGGATAAGGTACCGGCTGATTGTTGACGTAATATGCGGTCCCATTACTCATATGTTGAGACGGGTCAATCTGAGTCGACAGGTCCGGATATCCCGCATAGATCGGGTCGTACGCCATCGGATCGGCACCGTACGCATATCGCGATACCGGGTCGATATCATCTTCGACTCGCCGTGGTGCAGGCCGATCAGAGGCCTCTTCGGGCTCCTGTGAGGCCTCAGATCCATATATCCGTTCTCGCTCCGCAGCATATTCCGCTTCGCGCTGTTCGAGCGTCTTCCGGCTGGTAGGGCCTCCGTCTCCGCCATCCGCTGACGAGCCAGATCTCGATGCCCCGACTGGCTGAGATCGCTGCATGATTTTGAATTTCTGTTGGACGGTTTCTCGTTCCGGTACGAGAGTCACTAATTTCAGACTAGCACTATTTGTCAGCAACAGCAAGTACGGAAGACCTACCTCTTCTCCGGCAGCGTTCCTAATAGACCTAAAAAGATCACATTCTCAGGCCCCGGTACAGCCTTTGCGCCATACCACTCCGCCGCTTTATACACCAGCATCCGCTGAAATTTGCTCGTTCCCAAACTCTGAATTTTGATGGTTGGGTAATTCCCAAATATCGCCAGAGCCGCGCCGCCGGGCTGCGACACGGCATTCTGGGCATCATCCAGCGTTTCGCCAGCTACACAGCGTTGTAGGAACGCCTCAATCTCCTTGGAAAGCATCACGACGAATATGCGATCTTTGGACTGGAGCGATATTTTCAGTTGCTCCTCGCCGTGTAATGTGCCTAGACCGACATGGGCAGGAAGGGGAGCTTGGAGGATGGGGATACCAGACGAAATGGCCGGTTGTGATGAGGATGAAGATGCCATGAGTGGTTGTTGTCGCGGGGGAAGGATAGACCGGGGTGATTGTGGTCGGCTACGCCGGATCGTCGCGTCGGCGTTCGGAACGGGAGTTATGCGCCTGCAGGATTAGCCGAGTCTGATTTTGATCTGAAGACTTACCCATCATGGTCTGAGATTCCATCAAGAGATGTCCTGATGGGCTGGTCATCTGCCCCGTTTGGCTCGCTAGGGATTTGCGTGCCGTTGGTAGGTGCTTCGGTTGCCGGGGCCGGGATTGCCCGAGTAGCCAGAATTGGAACAGTGATGCCCGCCATACTGGGGTCAAAGCCTAGCTTGGTTGCTTGAGCACGTGGAGTGAGCGGTGTAGAGAAAGATGAAGGAAGTGAAGGTAGAACTGGTGTGGTCAGCTAAGCTCTCGGATCGTGTGAGCGTCGCTAGATATGGGCACCGCTCAAAGGATGAGCAGCAGGGGAATCTGGCTTTAAGAAAGCAGCAGAAGTTACTCACCCCCAACAGCAGGAGCCGTCATAGCCATGGGTCAATAGGCTCTTGTCTTCAGAGACCTGGTGACGGGCCTTAAAGCACAGAGGCGGAGGGAGGCAGACGGCCGAGTAGCCGAGGAAAAAAAGGGCTGGAATTCGGACGACGGGAGAGGACTTTGTATCCGCAAAGCGAGGGCAAGCGCCACCAAATATACTGCCCCTCTCTTCTGTGAATGTGAAGCCCTGAGTCTGGCGTGTAGATGTTGGGGAGTATATGCTGACTTGTATAAAGTGTGAAGCTGTATTATAGGGTGCTGTCGATCGCGTCACGGTCACGGGAGCTGCGCCCGGCTAAATCTCGGCAGATCTGATTCTGCTTTTCGGCTGTAGGACTAGGTGGACAGAGCAGATCACACACTCTGCCCGAGCAAGGGCTAGCTAGCAAGCTGTATCTATATAGTTTCTCTGGCAGAGGTGGTAGATCCTGGAACGATGAAAGCATGTTACACGAAAAATTCATGTCTGTTCTCCCGGACGACGCGTAAGAACCTCTGCTCCAGCCTCCGTGATGAGTATCTGGTGCTCCTCCTGAGCCGATCTGGCCCCGCTCTGCAAAATCAGCTCAGGTCAAACCGCCGGCATGAGATACACCAGAGCTCACCTCGGTGGCCATCGTCCACCCGTCGTCCCATTGGAACCCACGGCTGTTGCTGCCTTGGACTAAAGACGGCTCGATGGTGAAGCAGTCTCCTACACGCATTGTATCTCTGTCGCTGTTATCTGGACTGATCAGAATGTGTCGTACGCCCGCATGAGAGGTGTAGCCCACCGGTATGGTATATATCTGGCGATTGGTGGAAGTTCCGGCCTATACCATGACCTGAGAATTGCTCGTTGACTGAGAATCCATGCCGTTTAGCGAATTCTCTGTTGGATCAGCATAAATCGCCCAGGCTGATAGCGTCAGGGACGATCCAATACTTACTCGATAGCTTTGCCAATCCCGTTTAGCCGCTTGCCAGGTCCACAAGCCCGTATACCCAGCTCCAGCGCTTCTTTCGTGGCGTCGGTGAGATTCCGACCCAGCTTGTCCGCTTCGGGGAGCAGAAATGTCATTGACGTATCGCCGTGGAAGCCGTCGCGATACAATGTCAGATCGATATTGATAATGTCTTCTGGATGTAACGGGCGGCTGTGTCTGTCAGCGTTGTTGCCCTGATTGGTATCTGTGTAACGCTTCCAACGCACTCATCAGGAATACCGTCTATCCTGGCGTATCAGCTACAGCTTCGATCGATTGCGGTCAGTCATCAGAATCGTCAGTGAAGAATTAGCTTACGGGCAATAACATTATTCACAGATGTACAGCAGCTCTTTGGGAAACTGCCGTAGCCTAATGTTGAGGGATATGCTCCTCGATCTATTATAAGTTGATGAGCAGCAGCGTCTAGCTGTGCAGTAGTGATGCCGGGCTATGTATCTTGTCAGTCATGGGAGCATCTGCATGCGAGAGCCAACCCACCTTGACCAGCTTCCCAATTTCAACCAAAACTTCAGCCGCCATAGCTGCGACTCTTCTTATCTTCTTTTCATCCCCTCCGCCCAGCTGTACGCCCCGAGACAAGTAGGATTTCGGATCCAGCTCCACGGGATTATGTTCGCCCCATGGCGAGTCGAAGAAGTTGGCAGGAACATATGGCGGCCGAGGTATAGAGCGAGGAACGGCTAATGATTCCGGGTAAGATGTCATAGCAAGGCTTGAAGGGAGGACGGGGTACCGACCAAAGCGGTCTGGAGCGGCATGGTATCTTCGTGCCAAGGCTCTTAGGACACCTTGCGGCACTAGCTTCCGTCCCATGGCCGATGGTCGATGGAAGTCCCTCCTGAATTATGAAAGGCAGGGTGAGAGGAATTCGCATCTCATCCGGCCGAAAGTCAAAGCGTTACATTCCTCCTCTCCGTTGGCCGCCTCAAATCTTATCACAACCCTTCACAACACTCGCTGAGGGAAGGCAGCACGCGTATCCCTGGCCTGAGGAGGCTATGCATGAGCTACAAGCATCTATACCATGCATAGACGCGCCTGAATGGTGCTCTTAAGCTGCTTCTTGTTGACGGGAGCAAATGGACGCGACTGATAATTTTACCCCTGATTTTGTCCCATCCGATGCACACAAGCAGACACAGGCAAGCGCGACTGGCGTCATTGTCATTCCCAGCTTGCCCCCCCTCCTTCCTTCCTCTTTCATACATTGTACCCAAGTATACATCCATAATACAGGCTTCTTGTACCGGACATTCTTCGGACAGCTCTGCGATAGCCTCCCTTGCGCCGCCACGCAATCCTCAAGAAGCGTCAACAAACTTGTCAGGATCTTCTTGAATTGGACACAGGGACACCACAACAACAACAAACCAGCCATCTCCGCCTTCCTTCACACCATACACAATGCCAATCGAACATCTTGACCTTGACCACATTGTCGCGTCTACATCATTCACTGATGGACCCAAGCGACGCCGACTGGCAGACGTATCAACCCTTATCGCCAAGGCGAAACGCGTCGTTGTTGTCAGTGGGGCTGGTATAAGCTGCTCCAGTGGAATACCTGTATGTCGCCCTTGCACGCGCTCGGAACCACTACTGACGACCTAGGATTTCCGATCTGAAACGGGTCTCTACTCCCTCGTAAAGAAACGATACCCCGATACATTCGTCACGGGAAAAGACCTCTTTTCATCTGGACTATTCAACAACCCAAACACAACATCCGTCTTCCTCACATTCATCGCTGAGCTGTCTCTCGCATGCCTCGCTGCGCAGCCTACGCGAACACACCACTTCATCCAAAAGCTGGACAAGACGGGCAAACTGCTTCGGTCGTATACCCAGAATGTCGACGGGTTTGAGCGAAGGATGGGAATGGAGAGTGGAGGACGGGGAAAAGGGTTGAGTAAAGTCAATTCGAGAAATGTGGAGCTGCACGGGGATTTGGGACGGGTGCGGTGTGTCTTGTGTTATGCGGATTTCCCGGCGCATAGTCATTGGGTCGAGGAGTACAGGGAAGGGAACATGCCGGATTGTCCAGCGTGCGAGGAGAGATGTGAGTTGTCGAGTTGTCAAGGTAATGATAACACCCATAACTGACCTCTAGGTAATCAACGCGTCAAGCGGGGATCTCGAGCTCTTGCTGTAGGCTCCCTTCGACCCGCTATTGTCCTGTACGACGAGCCCCATCCCCTCGGCGACGCAATAGGCGATCTCCAATCTCACGACTTGAAACGCGGGCCCGACGTCCTGCTCATCATGGGCACGTCACTGAAGGTCCACGGTCTGAAACAATTGGTCAAATCCTTTGCGAAGCGGATACACGACAATGAAAATCCCAAAAAGAGGGGGATTGTCGTTTTTGTCAATCAGACTAAACCGGGGAAAGAGTGGGAAGGGATTATAGATGTGCACGTTCAGGGTGAAACGGATAAATGGGTGGAGCAGGTTGAGGAGGTGTGGCGGAAAGTCAAGTCGGCAGATTGGGAAACGCAGACCAAGTTGGAAGGTCAGGTTGTGGGTGGAGTCGTAGCAGAGGAAGTGAAGGCTTTGAAGGGAAAACCTGGACCGAAGAAGGGCAAAGGTGAGTTGGGGAGGAACTTCGATTGGCATAGGCGTCCACAAGCTGACACACCTAGCCGGGAAGAAAGAGACCCACCCATTCTTCCAGCTGCCTACACCTCGTGCAACCCGCTCACCCTCAGCTGGGCTCGGCGACTCGCGCGGTAGCTCTCCACTCACACCTACACCCTCCGAACTTCCTGCCTCGACCGAGTTTACCGGTACGATACCTCACACAGGCCTCAACACACCGCCTGTTTCTCCGTCCAAGCGCGGCGCGGGTACACCCATCATTAGCGACAGTCCGGCCAAGAAGCCCCGGCCTCCTCAGACCGGCACGATGCCCACTCCGGGCGGAGGCAATCTGTTCGCCAGTCCCAAGAAGGCTGCATTGGGGGAAGATATGGACTACGAGGGGAATGCTGGCAGGGAGGACGAGTGGGAGGATGAGGTGTTTGTTTCCACTATGCTAGGCAAGCAGGGCAAGGGCAAGATTGGAGGCAAGGGCCGAGGGGCACAGCAGAAGGTCAGCCTGACTATGCCTACGCGGGCAGCGGTAGGGGATAAGGAGAATACGCCAGTCAAGACTGTCATAGGCCTCACTGCGGCCGGAAAGGCAGGGACGAAGAAGATGGTGGAGGTTGCGATAGGGACGGGGGTGGGGGGCGTAAAGAAGGGAGGGCTGCGGTCTGCTCCTGTCAGGGGTGGATGAGGAGTGAGGCGATAGCGACGAAGTGTGCATAAGCTTGGATAGGGGTCTGGGGCGGGATTTTGGGCTCTGCAGGGTATTACATTGGACATTGTGAATATTGTTCGGTACTAGACAGGGTTGATTTCGTTCGTCCTCCCGCTGCTCAGACTGTTTATAGCATGTTTCACGGGTTGACTAGTCTTGTATATACAGGTCAGCTCTGTAATGTGACTTTGGTGCATGTCTTTGTTAGCCTCATTTACAGGTCCAGAACAAGATCTTGCCGCAGTGATCAACGCCGTGGTCAGGAAAGGCGGTCCAGATAATCATACATGTCGTCAAGTATCGAGTAGGCCCAGCTAGACTACCGCCGTCAGGTCGCAGAGTGGACCGGATCATCGCATATCCACGTCAGATAACCCCAGGCACCTCAAATCCGCCCTTTGCCAAATCACTCACACCGTCCACTTTCCCCAGAGCAGCCGCTATCCGCCTGACTAGCTCTGCTCGGACGGCAACATCGCTGCCTGCGTCTTTAGGGTTCGAGGGGGATTTCCGGATGTAGATGTCGAGGCCGGCGGGGGTGAAGAGTGTTTTTGAGAAGACTGCTCTGTCAGCCCACTGTACCGGGCGGGACAGAAGGGGACTGTCAACGCGGATTTTAGACCTACAGGTCACTGCCCAGTCTAGACCTGTCTCTTCCTCCTTGCCGTACCCCAGGACTTCCCAATGTGAGTGCACAAAGAATAGCCAGGATTTGCCTTGCCAGTCGTATGTCGCGGCATTAGGACCACTGCGGCGTCAGCTCAGCGCCGCCGGTGGTATCTCGTGGTGATGAGACGGATGCATGAAGCTCACTCTTTAGTCAGAGTCTCCCGGCCTCGGACTGAGGGGTCAGTATCGATCACAGCTGGTAGTGGAGTTATGTACAGCCACTGACGAATGGGAATGAGTTGGACTTACCGACACTAGGTGAACTATCCGCCGCTGCTGATTCTTTTCGCGAAGATACCGAGCTGTCAAAGCTTGAGAAGTCCGGCGAGGGGCTATCATACTTGATCACCACATCTTGAGTCATCAGTACCGTTGCCTGAGAGTCTGGCATTGCGAGACGTTGCCAGTCGTGGTTTGAGCTCACCCTTCTTGCCCTAGATCGTCAGTCAACACCGCATCTCAATGTAATTATTAGGAAGGCTCACCTTCCACATAGGTAGTGTACTCCACGCAACGCCCCATGAGCCCATAAACCAGCTTCCGTCAAACCCGCCACTGGTTAGGGAGGGGTGGGATGATGCTGGAGGGTGAAGCTCAATAGCTGTTTGGGCGGTAGATGTCATGACGGATATTGTTCGCTATGGGATTCAGGCTGGTAAGTGGCTTGTGTCCTAGCTGACCGGTGTAGACTAAAGAGATTGAGCTGAGGGTGTGAAGGTAAGGTACAGTCAATGAATTCTTGGGCTGGTCTGAAGCGTCATCGAAGTTCCGCCGGAAGAGGAGGTTTATTGCTGGGTGGCGAATAATCGGTATGATAGGCGCTGTCTTCCAAGATGGACATGCCCTTCTGCAATTGCTTCTCCTTGGCAGATGGGGGTATGTCATCGATGGAGTGCGCTAAGGCTTACAAAAGGTGGCTACATATATACATGCGTTCGACCCCACTCTATCCCCCTGGTGCCTACTTCACCTTTGAAGACGCTCTCAACGCGTCCATCGCTCAAGCCGTCGACGCTGCCGGCGCCAATCCCATCTGCGGCCCTCGCTCACACAAAAACAGGTCATCCGTGCTCCAGACCACCTCGGCTCACTGATGACTGATCAGTCTCATCCGTACCAGCCACGAGGTTACAGCTTCGAGCTGAACGACTCGTTGAGGGTGGTGGGCTCGAACCCTGCAATTGTAGGAGGATCCTGCCTGGCTGGTCGATCACTGGTAGTTTCCCCGCGTTGCAGTCTTTGGCGATGAGCAGCTCGAGATGGCGTCCCGAGCCATCCTCAGAAATTATGCCGGCCGTCCCTTCAACACCTTCAACAAACCCTCTCGCTCCGCCTCTCCAAGCTTTTCAAACACAATATATCCCTCTCCTTCGCTTCTCCCGCCTAGGTTCTCTCGACTCGCTTTACTCTTCAGAGACGTGATAGACTCTTGGCGATTATGCCGAGGTGCCACAGCTCGCGGTGTAGTCGGACTTGCCGGGGCAAGCAATGTCATTTCTGATGTCTCGGATGGGTAGAGGATGCGGGCCGAGGTGGTGGATATTGCTCTTTGAGCTGTCATGGAGAGGAAAGTATGGTGAGAGTGGTGATATAGTCTAAAAGTGTAGGTTAGCTTGCTGTCCCAAGCAAGGATATGGGTACTTCTTCAGATTCGAGACTTACTTCCAGATCTGCTTGTTGACTGCTTCACTCTCGAGGATGGTATCGAGATTGGCGAGCTCGAAGCTGGACTTCAGGTCGTGCAGGAGATCCGAGACATGATGTACGCGAGGTCTAGTCTGTCAGCGACAAGGATGCTGAGAAGCAAGTAGTCTCGGTTGGAGACTTGACGTACTGCCACTTTAAAAGGTCACCCCGAGGGTGCCATATCTTCATCTTTGGATCGATAAGAGCTGAAAGATCAGCACTTCGACCATTGGGCGACCTTCATCCAAGCTCACGGTGAAACACCTCGCTCTCGAATCTCAACACAGGCGCGGTTCTTGGAAAGTCGTGTTTGAAAGTAAGAACCAAACGAAGGACAGCACCAGCATATGGGCCTGAGTGTCAGTATGACTGCCCTACTCCGGTCAAAGCTCATTGTGAGTCGCAGCTTGTGCTTCACCCAAGTATTGATACGTACCCGCATGGACAAAGAAGACGCCATACCACTTCTCCATAGTAGTCGGTGAAGGTGTCATGTATATACCGGGGATCGGAGCCGTGCCGATTGTCAATGATGCACTATCCACGTCAGTACGGTCTGTCTTCACAGTACGAGCAAAAGCCAATGATCAGTAGCGACAGGGTACGAGGAGGACCTACTATTCCATCGCTATTTCCGCAGCGGCCACCGGGCCCAGGGTACCCTCTTCGGAGATTGGGGGAGCGGGACTACCACCAATGGAGAACATTCTGCTACTACCTTCTGCGAGGCATGGGTTATCCTATACGGGATATAGGTAATAGATGGCAGACACATCACAGGCGCATCTCGGTTTCTCCGACGGGTTCCGTCGGAGCTGTACGTAAGTGCCTGTTCCGCCACGTGTTTAGCCTACTGCGAAACCTTAATTTCCAGCTGCTGCGGATTCCAGAAATCGCAGTGAGGCGACCATGACGAAGCAATAAATCAAACAGGGATCCATCACTTACCCCTTATACCATCAACATCAAGCTCGAGATACCGCCGTATTCAGCGGGATTGACACGCTGTGACTGATGTCCGGCGCAAAATCTTCGTAAAGCCCTCGTACTTCTCCTCTGCCCAGGATGGACTCATCCGGAGGACCAGTCGCGGGTCCTTCCCGACCTCGACGGGCTCTTGATCCCACTATGGATCCAGCTAGACCTGCTGCTACTCAGCGCAGAACACCTGCTGCTGGATCATCAAGGTGTGTCGACGCTTTCTTCACTTGATCACGACTAACGTCATAAGAGCACCCCAGGGTCAGAGAAGATCAGAGCAGGATGAGTACTCTCGAGGCCCATCCCAACCTGCCCGTCGAGCCCTATTTGACCCGACACGTTCAGTACCACCTCCGCGCGTCGCATCTCCACTCCAAATGGATTCTCCCATACGGGCTACACCACCAATACCCGTCTCTCCAAGACCACCCGCTTCACCAAGTCGGCCTCGGGTTCGAGACCAAGACCGCGAGGCCGAGGGGACCGGCCGACGTCGAGCTGAATCGCCTGCAGCTCCTCGGGGACCTAAACCGTCCCGAAAGCTATTCGATCCGTCGATGCATGACCCGCATCAGTTCTCTCGACCGTCAGCTCCACCACCGGCTGCAACGACATCAACTGAGGGAAGTCGGGCGCCACGAGGGTCTGAGCCGGCCATGGCGGTCCGTCGGGCACAACTACCTCGACCGGCCGAGGAGGACGCGGATAAAGAGCGGGAAAGGAGAAGACGGAAAGAAGGAAGTGAGAGGGGAAGTGGGAGTAGTGGGCGGAAAAAGGAGGATAGTGGTGGGCGGAGCAAAGGGGCTAGGTCGCTTGGGGATAGGAGCAGCGAGGGGAGCGAGAGCTTTAAAGACAGGGAGAGAGGTCAAGGGAAGGGGTGAGTTCTGGCCTTCACTTCGGCCGATGAATGAGCCACTCGAGCTGACAAATCACAGCGATACAGGCGTAAAAGCTATCCTGAAGGACATCTACGATCGAATCAAAGCGATCGAGCTGGATCTGACGGAACTGCATCGGAAGATGGCAGCAGATCCAGAGGCTGGCATAGCGGTGCTGTTGGAGCCGGTGAGAGGGCAGCCAAAAGTTCTGTCTGCCAGCGAAGACGCGGCATTATGGCTGGATCTGATTAGCAAGCATAAGCAGTACGTCACACCTTCCGTATTACGCCCAGATAAACATAACGCCCATATAAACGCTAGTATCTGTGCTGATGGACAGACTTGCCGACCTTCACCACGACTTCCTCACTCGCATTTTCGACCCCCTCGTCCCCCCTTCTTTACATCAATTGACGGTCCGCTATAATATCCCGTCCAGGTTATGGCAGAACGGCTTTCATCTCCTCCTCGAACGTCTTCGGCATTCATGGATGACCGGACATCCCGCCGCCCTCGACCTTCTCACCGACTTTGTGTACGATGGCTACAAGTTCTACACAGACTTGCTTGAAGATGTCGCCCTTGGCGGTTTCCGGACAGCATGGATCGAGGCGCTCGGAGATTTGGCACGCTACAGGATGGCAATTGCCCGTCAGCTCGCCTTGTCCTCTACTTCTTCCAGTCATGGGAAGGGTAAAGGCCGGGAAAGGGATGAGAGGGGACGACTAGACGGCGCAGAATCGCCTGCGCTGGACGGGGCCAGTATCGGCGCTGAGGTGGCCGAGAGGTGGGATGTGGAGGATACCGATACGT
Source organism: Dioszegia crocea (assembly GCA_001600615.1). Classification (NCBI taxonomy): domain Eukaryota; kingdom Fungi; phylum Basidiomycota; class Tremellomycetes; order Tremellales; family Bulleribasidiaceae; genus Dioszegia; species Dioszegia crocea. The sequence continues at coordinate 987,727 of BCKK01000003.1, forward strand.
GGCGTCAGACGGCGAGCGATTGGTATAGCATGGGCATCACTGAGAAGCCTGGTGAGGGTCGATTGCATCACCATTTGGCGCTACTGGCGCGGGACATGCCAGATGGAGAGGGAAGAGCATTGCACCACTTTACGCGGAGTCTTGTGGTCACGCATGAGTTCCCCACTGCTCGAGAATCCATACTGGGTCTCTTTGACCTGGCGGGTCAGAGGCGGTCGGAGCGGATAAAGAGCTGGGATAAGGAAGGGGCGATGGAGCTGTTCATTCGGCTTCATGGGATGCTCTTCACCCGGATTGAGCTGGATCGGTTTGACGAGACACTCAAGGCTTTCTTGGGGCGGGTGGAGGAGTGTGGGGAGGAGGTGGGGCAGGTGGAATGGATGATCATGGCTTCAGTGGGTATTGCGGGGATGATGCAGTACGGCATGAGCGATGGGGTATTGCGGAAGGGGTTGGCGCAGGAAAGTGTCGAGCGGCGGAAGACACAGGCTTCGCCGGGAGATGATGAGCGTGAGGTGGAGATTGAGGATGAGGCCGGTGTAAAGGCTGGAGAAGGGGAAGAGAGCGGACTGAAGGGTTCAGATTCCGATACCTGGCCATTGCCACTTACATGCGCTTTCCGACTCGCCTTTACGATACTCGGCCACACCCTTCGACACCCCATGATTGCTCAGGGCGTACATCATATTCTAAATCCATACCTGGCGACTTTCCTCACCTTTCTAGCTACACTCGCTCGACAACCCGCCACAGCAGCCATCATCATCCCCTGGATCCCATGGTCCGGCCTTACCTCTTTCAGCGAGACGATATCCCCTCCACTCGACATCAAGCCCGAGACTAAACTGGTTACTGGTCAACCTGTCCCCGAGGACTGGCTGTTGCGAGGAGCTGAATGGGTCGGTCGGAGAGTGTACGAGCGGGGGTTTTGGAAAGTCAAACCAGTTTCCGGTCGGGGATCGGGGGCGATGGCTCAGCCGACTCAGAGGACCGGCGAGAGATTCGGGAGTGAGATGGATGTCCTCCTTGCTCATTTTGAGCCGGGGGCGGATGTGAGCCAGGGCGTAGTGGACGCACCGGAGGGAATGGAGGAGGTGGATGGTGCGGTTGAAGTCGGAAGGCGGCGGTGGAGGCGTGTCGGATGGGCTTTGGGCGTCATGTCTAAGCATATCCAGGGATTGGAGGTGGTGGATGGTGTGCGATTGATCATTGAGGATCCGCTGAGGGGTGTGGTGGATACCCTGGAGAGGGAGAGGGCTGAGGATGAGAGGGCGCGGAGTGAAGTGAAGAAGAGGAATGGATGGAGAGATGAAGAGGAGATGGAGGAAGAGTGGGAAATCGAGGATGACAACGACCCGGAACTGGCTGTTCTCCGAGACCGATTCAAACACCTTCAATCCCTCATCTCGACCCCTCTTACCAAATCTTCCACCGCTAAATCCACTCGTCCATCCAAACATCACCGCTCACCCGCTCTTCGGGTCGTTCAGGGCTACACGACACTCGTATTCGATACCAACGTCCTTCTCTCCTCCCTCACTCTTATTTCACGCCTAATCGAATCTGGCAAATGGACAGTCGTCATCCCCCTCCCTGTCCTTACAGAGCTTGACGGTCTGGCCAGAGAAGCTCCACCACTCGGTATCGAAGCTGTCAAGGCTATATCCTACCTCGAAGCCAACGTCAGGACCCGTTCCATGGTGCTTCGGATTCAAACTACTAAGGGATCTTATCTCTCCGACCTTCGACTCCGGACGGAAGCGGCCGAAATCCCCGAGGCGGACCGAGACCGAAAGACGATGGATGATAAGATTTTGGATGTTGCTAGGTGGCAATTGGATCACTTTACGGATCGGTCGTTGATGCTTGGCGGAGCTGGACCGGGACAAGGTGGGAGGGAAGCAAGCAAGGCAGTCTTGATTACTTTCGATAGGAATTTGAGGTTGAGAGCAAGGGCCGCAGGGGTGGATGCGGTTGATGAGCGGGAAATGGCGGATATCTTGGGGAAGTGAGGGAGTATCTAGGAATTATCTCATTGGGTATTGCACTGTATCTATAACTTGAAGTCACTGCACAGTGACACACAACACCAAGTCCCTGCACATGACTACCCTCACCTCTCTCCCGGCGCCCTCTTCTCTCTGCTCTTTTGTTCGGAGATGGCCGAAAGGAGGGAAGCTGAAACAGCCATGAAACGCGCTCAAATTACCGCTAGTAGCAAGATCCGGAGGTATAAAATCAGGTTGTTTGCAGGAATGGGGTCGGGGGGCGCTCGGAGGCGTTTGTGTGAAAACCTTAACTTGCAGACATCTGGATTGTTGAGTAAGGCCTCGGAAATCTCTGCCTCCCACACGCGCTTTTTGATCCACTTGGCACCACTGATCATACATACGTCTCACTGCAGGATCAGATCTTCTTACCGCAAATCACCCTTTGGCAGCTGACGCGCGACGCGCAACAGGCTTCTCCTACGAAAACCAAATTTCGGGGCCAGATTGCGGCGTGCGCGCCCGAGGCCCGAGCGGCGAGAAAATCTGATTCCAGCTGCTTCTCTACGCAGTCCTTTCACACAACCTATCGCCACCCCCTCGTCCCCTTTTCTGCTGTCTTGATTGCAGTCACATCGGCATGCTCATCTACCTACAATTAACACCAACCAACACTCGGCGTCCTACCCGGGATGGTCTTGACCTTGACCGAACCTAATGCGAAGCATTGGTGTGAGTTTCTTTCTGGTGGATTGAGACCGGTTCTGAGTTAGAAGTTTCGAGAGGTTCTGTACAGAGGGCAATGAGCACGCAGCTGATGTATCACAGGGGTCACCGACTCGCAGAACACGCTGCGATGGACGGGCACACAGCCCACCCACTTCTCGGTCTATATCAGCCACCCGGATCCAAAGGTGCTCGTGAGTTCTACCTTCTCTTTCATGTGATGGCTAAGCCGGATCTTGGATGAACCGATGCTGATACAATACTCAGGTCGGTAAACTCATTTTGATGAGACAGCGTGAGTGGCATTAGGTCTATATGCCATTGTCAAAAGTGCTGACATATCAGAACCCCTCTACACCTACTGCAAAATCATCACGCCGTATGTCTACATTCCCTGAATGAAGCAATGGTCTGCAACATTTTGAATCATGCTGATGCCTCCAGGTATGGATTCAAAGCAACCGCTGGATACATCCTTGAGTTTACGAGAATTGATGACCCGAAAAGTGAGTATCCCCCCTCTTCATTCTCTGTACGGTTCATGAATTTCAAAGTCGTCCTTCTTCGACCCCTACCACTGCATGGACGCCTGCTGACTTTGAGCAGAGATATATGCCACCTCCGAACCATTCGAAATCCACCGTCAAGGCTCTCACCGATGTCAACCCCCAGCCTCGGTCCGACCAAGTCTCTCATCCCAAGAACAAGGCTCGAGCCTCTCCCGCTTGTCGAACGGCAGCACCACCTCGGTCGCCTCAGCCAGCGTATCCGCCAGCCGCATCTCCGACGGCCATGTCACGCATCTGACGTTCGAATATGGCGGGGCGTACGTCGCGGGCGTGCATGCGGCGGGATTACTATGCGAGGGATTCAGGAATGTGTCTTTGCAGGAGGTGGAACAGGGGATGGTGGAGGGCTGGATCAAGCTTGGGACACCGCCGAAGAAACGCAAGGGTCCGACATTCGTCATTGGAGGAGGATCAGCGGATGGCGGATCGATTGACGGAAGTCCGCCGCTCGGCGAGCCAATGTTCACCGATGATGAGACTGTCGTCATTCGATCGGGAACGGGTACGCCGGAGCTGCTTACTGTTGCGATTGTCGGCGGGCACGATATCGAGACGGGAACAGGGATGGCGGATATAGAGACGATGAGTACGGTGCCGGAGGAGGATTAGATGTCGGGGTTGTCAGGTTTTTCATTCCGGGTTTTTATTTGTTCTGTACCATACGTTGTATATAGCTTTCGATGTGTTCAGTCGAGGCTCTTTACCTCTGCAGTGGCAAGGCTTGAGATGCCTCAGTGCCTTGAACCTGAAACCAAGCGTCAAGTGAGGCAAAATAGATCCGGGGACCTGAAACGCGGATACAAATCGGTGCCGTCTTTTCTTGAATGGACGATGCGCGACCCTGTAGATCTTCCGCGGGTATGTCAGGCCTGGCAGGACGCTATGCGAGATAAGCGGTTCGGGCGCTCAGGAGTCAGAAGGAATGCGCACTTGACGCGACTCTCATCTGCGATTAAAAGACTATAGCCTGCGCTGGCGTCAATTATTCTTCCCCCTTCGAGTCTGAGGTGAGTCTGGGCGATCGAGCTTCGAGCTCGCGAACACGTAGTAGGGATTCCCTCTGACAGAGTGTACAGTAGTGAGACATCATCCTAGAGGACGGCATTTGAGCTGGCTCTTGCCTTCTGGACATATACCTCGTATGTCTTAGCATTGCTAGATATCAGATGATACTTTCCAAGCGATCTAAGTCCGTGCCATTGCGAACAATAGCTGACATCGCGTAGCTTTTTCACCCTTCCGAGCCACACATCCCACCTCGTCGCCCTGATGTCATCTCCTACTCCCTCTATGTCCTATTCGGGACGTGCTTCCCTATCCTTCCGCTCTTCCTCTTCCCGTCGTTCCTCCCGCGTGCACGCCCTCTCTACCAAGCTATACCTGGCAACCATCACCGTCACTCGCCTCCTTGATGGACAAACCACATATATCACATTCAGCTACGGCGGGGCCTTCACGGCGGGAGTCAAAGCGGCGAGTATGCTTATATCTGACAAGTTTTCCAGACTGTCGGTGATGGAGGTTGAAGAAGGGCTGGCGGATGGGTGGATCAGGTTAGACTCATTAAGAGCGCGTTTGGCCTGTGGGGATGGCGAGGGGAGATTGAACACAGCGGGTCCGGTGATACCTGCTGTCAGGCCGGTCGAGAGGTCTGAGACAATGGAAATTGCGCCGGTAGGGAAGATTGTTCCTCTTGACGAGTCGGTCGGAGAAGGCCAAAAGTGAGAGGTAGAAGGGAACCTTCGACATCCGGGGATCGAGAGCAATTGATAGATGTACTGGTTGTAGACTAGTTGACGTTGTATTTGTTTTGGATCAAGAGATCGTGACCTATTCGAACTGTGACCAGATGCTGAATCCAACAGAATCGCCGCAAGACTATCCCATTCAGCAACGCGCGCTGAAGCTGAAACTGACGCATGACTAATGATTGGGGTCTCTTGGCGATATTGCCAACTTGGTAAGCCGTCCTTTTGCATGGTGCTAGCCTCTTCAGTCCACTGTGAAGATACGCTCGACGTCCATCCATCCCGCACATTGCACCACTACACAGTTCAGCAGCTGCGTATAACACCTAGTCATCCGCCCAGAGCGAGCGCTTGAAGTTCACTCTTTAGCTCTGCGAGTCTTTAGCCTCTTCAGGCAAGTCATCATCGCGCGTCAGTAATGCCATCTCTATACGCAAAAACACATACGCTGATGCAACTAGCAGAATCCTCAAATATCGCGGCGATGGCTTCTCTCAAATCCTTGACGGTCCCCCCAACAAACCTTGTCGTCAGTGTCACTCCCTCGGTAACTGCCACCTCCACACCCTATCCATATCGCCATCCCAGTATCGCGCCCACAGCATCAGCCACCGTACTAGCCAGCCGGACGAACGACGGCGCCACCACTCACCTCCTCTTTCAATATGGCGGGGAGCTAGTGGCGGGGATATACGCGGCGGAATTTTTTTGCCGAGATCAAGGACCTTTCCATTGAACAGCTGGAAGGAGGACATGCGGATGGTGTTGTAATCGCTGTATAGAATGCATCAAAGAGAGAGGAACTAAGGTCGAAACTGGCTAAGGCGGAATCTAGGAACGAGGAATGTTACGGCACTACAACGTACAAGTGGCACCTTTCAACAGATGGATGGGTTAGTCTTAGTCGAGACTTAGCTAAGACGAAGGAGGCAGTAGTATCTCTCGGAAGCAGGAAAGAGAGTCGCGGGGCCGATGGGAAGAAGGTAGTGGATGAAACGGAAGGTCGAGGTGATTTTGGGAATCGGCCTGGGTCTGCAAGGGCGTAGATCCGCAGAAATTATAAGTAGTGCATCTCATAGACTTTGTCGCAGGATGGTGCATTAATGTCGGCTCCCGTTGTACTATGACAGTCATGTCGACCTCCATGCATACAACACCACAACCTCACATCAGCTGCAACACCTCATTCCTTGTGGCACCTACGCGGGGTCGACTGAGCAGCCTTGCAATTGTTGGCACCCGCATTACCAAACATTTCCAAGAGAGGAGACACGAGTCAGAATGAAAGCAATCTAAATGAGTCTGAGCATGCGTCGAGGTGGGTATCTGAGACTCAGCTGTCGGACCTGTATGGACAGGTGAGCAATTCGGTCCATTGAAACCTGAAACAGAGGTGAAACAGGCACGGAAGATTGATTACGGCACTCATTTCCGAAGGATCGCCTGACGTGGAGTGCTGTGTCCCCAACGTCGGCGTCGATCAATCATGCACGAGGTCTGAGTCTTGATGGAATTTCCGAGAGTCTGATATAGGCGTCGCTCAGCGATGCTGATATGCTTGCATCTCCTGCTGGTAGATACTTGAAGCTAGTCGATCTCAGAACGGAACCTTCGTGGCGAATAAGTCAGCGATCTCCACAACGAGACTTATCAGAATGGGAGAACTGACCATCAATGCTACAGCCTACATAAAGAACCGTCTTAGAGTCGATCCAGCCATCCCCCTCTTGCAAGTACCCGCATCGTAGAAGCAGCTCCTCATTCTGCGGAGACGGAGCATTTTCAGGCACCATCTGAAACAGGCCACAGAACACGTTACAAATTGCCCTCGTTCCCGAGATACAGACAACACGCCCGGAAGCGAAAATGGATCCGGTTGACTGAATACGAATAGACCAGAGCTCTGGCCAGGAAACACATCTACCTTGGCCCCCACTTTCATATCTTTCCACCTCGACCTCCCTTTCGAACCAATTGTCATCCTTTGAAGAAAGCACGCTAGCTAGGGCTCAATCACCCATATCGACTCTACGTGACAGACTGCCTACGCGCGGGCCGCCGGGTCCCCAATTAATTGATATCCGGGCTGGCTCACACGCCGGTATTTGTAAGTGATCATCTTTCATAATGCAGATCAAACAGCTTGGCGGGGTTGCAGAATACTCCTTATCTTCGCATAAGCTAGGACTGCCGGCAATAGGGCTGACTGATTGGGCGGTAACTAGCGCTCGATAGTGCTATCGTGCGAAGGGCAGGATTGGAAGGTGTACCAGCTGGTCTCGTGATCACATCTACACCCTGTGACTGGCCGTGTGGTCTCCACCTTGAAAGGTGGCTTGGCCGTCGCTTTGGGCACTGAGGCAATGTGCATTTGTGAGTCTATGTCTACAATCATGGACTCTGATGCTCGGCTGTTGCGGGCTCGGTGTCGAGCTCAAGCTTGAAGGTCCTTTGCTGACTGCAATGTAGGATCCCACTATCTTCTTTCCATTCTAAATCAAGGAGAGACGCCCCCATGGTGGATCTGCCTGCCTCGACCGACGCTCCTCCTCCGAGCACCCCTACAACCTCTTCTTCACCACAGCTCCCTTTTTATACTCCTTCTACTCCAAGCACCAACAAAAGCCGGACAGCGCCCTCCACACCTAACCCCTCCTCATCGCCATACTCTACTCCAATGTCCCCTACTTACTCCACACGGACGTTCGACCGCGGAGCAAGTGCCCGACCCCGTCTTTCCCGGAGCTCGACAATCAGCTCGAGCTGTAGTTCCCGTCCCAGCTTCGCTTCCAGACAAAGCTTCACATCCAGCTCTGGCGTCAGCGAGGCATCGAGCTCTACCATCACTTCCACCTCCACCCGCAGTTCTACCAACAGTGTGACCGTCAGCCGCATGATCGACGGGAAGGGCCACGACGTCACCATACATTACAGCAACACGCTCGTAGCGGGAATCCAGGCGGCCGGAATGCTGCGTGACGATTTCTGGCATTTGTCTTTGAAGCAGGCTGAGGACGGTACCGCAGATGGGTGGATCAAACTTCCTCCGCTTCCGCTTGATACGAGTGCGAAGATGGACAGAAGCGAAGAATCGAAGGCGGTAGGGGGAGGCATAGGGACAGGAGGGGATGTCGATGTGTTTGAAGCGATGTTCTCGGGTGGTGAGGGAACAAGGGAGCATCTTGACGATCTATCCGTCACAATATTAGGGAGTGGATCAAATGTCGTACGACACCCGCGAGCGTAGGCGATGCAATCATGTTTTGATAGCTGCAGCTGATTCGCGCCTGTCAATGGGATATGTCTGAAACACGATGAAACACCTATGAAACAGGGTAGTTTACCTCAAACTCTAATTGATTCCGGCCTAAACACAGCCACCTTTGAAAAGCACATCTTGGCATCCGCATCTCTTACTTCTACAGTTGAATCTCATATCGTCTACTGTATTTGCCTGCTATAATCACACTCACCGGCAAAAGATACCCGCCTTCCCAAAATGCTCTCATCGATCTTCTACCCCATCACTCTCTTCGCCGCTGTTGCTAGTGTGGTCAATGCGCAAGCGGTGACTGTCCTCGAGCCCACTTCTCAGCGATGGTGTGAGTTCCGAACATCTACCTTCGGTAAGATCCAAGACGGCTGACATGGATCAGGGGTTGCCAACTCGCAAAACACTCTGAAGTGGACTGGCACTACCCCAAACGAATTCTCAGTCTTCATTAGCCACCCCGATGTGACCGTGCTTGTGAGTATTCCACTTCCCGCAAACATCTGCGTAAATACTGACAGTCACAGACCAGCAAGCTCGCCTTAATCTCAGTCCGTGAGTCCGACGATCGGCATTATGGTGGAAATCGGCGCATTTGTCGATCGGGGCAAGACGGGTGGCAAAGGAGGGACGTGCTGATTCTTCAGAACCACTGTACGAGTATTCAAAGACCGTCACCCCGTAAGCTATCTCTCATGAAGAAAAACGTCTACACCAATCAGTGCTAATGGCGAAAGATCTGGCCTCAAGCCCGCTGCTGGATACGTTATGGAGCTCACCAACATCCTTAACTCGACCGGTATGTTCACCCCTCACCTCAATCAGCCTTTATTTACTACCATCCCTTTGACCTTCCCTCTTGCATCTACGAGGTGCTAGAGCTGATTCGAATAGACATCTACGTCAAATCAGAATCCTTCGAGATCAAGGCCGCGGGCTCCACCTACCCTCCCCAAACCACTGCCGGCGCGTCGGGCTCGGCCACTGGTTCTGCAACGGGCTCTGCCTCGGGATCTGCAGCCGCTGCGTCCGCATCGGGCTCCAAGGCAGCTGGCGACAAGACTGCCTACGTTGGACTGAGCGGAGTCTTTGGTGCGGCAATGGCGTTAGTCGGTCTGGCGGGTCTCTAGAGTGGAGGTATCGCAGAGATACAAGGAATGTCAAGAACAAGGTGGGGGAAGTGAGAAGCGAGCGGCGCTGTACCAGCACTCGATACGCGGTCTTGGGGATGTGCAGAGGGACGACAAGTAATGAGCGGGAGAAGGGGCGTAATCGCCGTTTAAGGACACTTTCTATAGCTAGTCTGCTTTTGTCTATAATTTCACGAGGTAATTCATGTGTTGGCGCTGTTCACACACGCCATCTTCTTACCTTAGCCACAGACAAGGCTACCCCTGGGCTTCCTATCGACAGCAGATCATATATAGCCAGCGGCCATACCATGTCCGTGCGCGCGGAATGCGCGTGCCTGGCTTTTGGCCCTGGCCTTAGGCTGGTCGAGTCCAGGAACCATACCTCGTCTGCTCTGTCCTTCTTGCCTGCTCTCAATCGACATTACTGCGCCCCATCAGTCTCTCTCAGTGCTGTGTAGACTACACTGTATCAGCAGGATCGATCAGCATGTCTACCGTCAGTTCCCAAGGCTCAAATTACCGGCCCCTGAACACGCTCGTGAGTCCCATTCCTCCACCGCTTATCGGATAGACGGCACTCCTTCTGGGGTCCTTGTCGATCCTCACACAGCTAATGACCGCTTCACGATCAAAGGCAATAGCTGACCCCGCAGCGCGATGTCGTAACCGAATATCTCAATACCCAGGCGTACGCATCGACCGCCAGAGCCCTTGCTCGACCGCGGGTATGGAAGCGTGCCTCCGCCACTGCCACCCCAATCACTGCCGACATGGCTGACGATGATGGCGAAGCAGACAACAACATCGCGGAAGGGAGTGGGGAAGGTAGCGAAGGCGTCGATGCGAGTGGGGATGTAGCGATGGGTGGTGATGCTGATGGGGAAGCTGTCGAGGAAACGGATTGTGGAGGATTTCTCAGTGCGAAGGAATTGATAGCTATGGAAAGACGACGAGGTAGGTCCCTTATGCTCTCCCGCTCAAACACAGCTCGTCCACCCCTGATGAGACTGTGAGTGGACCAGCTGACCACCCAGCAATTCTCGACTACATCCTGAATGGAGCACTCCTCCGCGCCGTCGATTTGCTCAACACGCACTTCCCCTCGGTGCTAGCTGAATCTGACGGGTCAGCCCCAGTGGACACAGCCGGAACCCACACAGCCAGTATGACTGGCAGTGGTAGGCGTGGACAAACCCAACCCAGCCCCGGATCCGGATCCGTAGGGGGCATGCCACGCCCCCACCCAGTCGGCTACCCTCATATGTCATTCTCAGCCTTCCAACCTTCCTCCTCCTTCGCCCACGCCCCAGCCCTAAACATCCCGCCTCCACCACCTATGACGGAGGCGCATGCAATGCCCACCCTTCCTCAATCCCTCTTACCAGCGCATGTCCACCTGAACCTGTCCATACAGGCCTTTATCGAATTGGTCCGACAGCTCAATCCCGCCTCCGTCCCTTCCTCCCCTTCCTCCTCGATCGGTTCACTGTCATCCTCTATGCACCTCCCATCTGCGTCCGGCGTGGCATTGACAAATGCCCTCAGCTGCCTTCAGGGATTACATCAACAGGCAAAGAAGCTCCTTCCGGCCGATCGGGCGCTGTATCTGAAGGAGCTAAATGATGTGAATGGTCTCTTGGCCTATACGTCGCCAGAGACCAGTATAGTCAGGGGGTTTCTGGAACAGTCAAGGAGGATAGTATTGGCTGAGCAAGTCAACAAGGCTATTCTGTGTAAGTCTGTCTACTCCTGCAATCTTGCCTTTCGCTAATGCTGTCCAGACTCTCAGGGCCGAGCGACGTACTCTAAGCTTGAAGAAACAGCACGAAAGGTCACGGCGATGTGGGCCACGATGATGGAGCGGAATATTGATTCAACGCCCACCTGGACAGCGGCGGACGGGGCGAGTAAAGAAGAGCTGGCAATGGTGAGTTTGAATTACTGCTTTCACAGCGAGATCGAATTCGTCATCCATGAAGGCGCATCGTTGTTCAGGGTCCTCGACAATGAAGTGGGCGGGGCGGGGTCGCTTGATCGACAAGCTCAGATATCAGAAACGAGGAGATCAGAGACTGACTCGGCTACAGTACTTGAAGAGCCACACGGGTCGGACCTTCAACCTACGCGAATTCATAGGGCGGTCCTCCTCATAATGCAATACACACGAGTCGGCGACGATCTCATTCCATCCCGCTGGCGACCGATTATAGCTTGATCTCGATCATCGACCGTTGCAGCACTTTTACTCCACCGGCACCACAAGCTGCATGCTCCTCGATTAATCTCGTCCGGTCCCACGCTACAACATTGTCCCCAGCCCAGGCCCGCATTCCCCTCATCCCTTACATCACAGCCATACTACAGTCTCATGCATATTGATAATACATTGTACGCGTATAATGTTCACAAAAGAATCGTAGTGTCCTCAAGATTCTGAAACTCGGTCAATCATCCAAGACTCAAGAATGTTTGTCGTCACATAGCCTACAGCCCCGCCTGCATCCTGCCTCATATTCCTTCCCTCCCACCCCATACCCTACTCATCTTCTTCCTCATCATCCACCTCCTCACCATTCGCAGCTACCGTCGCCCGCACCGCACCTTCCAATTTAGGCTGCAGCTCGCGCGCATTCGTCAGCGCCACCATGGCCTCTGCACGGCGGTTGGTTCGGAGGTAGCATTTACCGAGGAGGAATTGGACTTGAGCTTCGTCTGGCGCTGTCCGGGAGAGGGGCTCTAGGAGGCCGATAGCGTCCTGCCGGTCAGTCAGGGATGTCTCGCAGGAAAAAGATGAACTTACGTCGATCTGGTTGAGAGCTACCAATACTCTAACCCGCTTGAAAGCGACCATTGGGCTTTCAGGCGCGAATCGACATGCTTGCTCGTAGTACGTCAATGCTTGGCGATTGTCTCCTTGTTGCTCAAGTACCTGGCTGTGTCAGCTTGACCGTTCCGACTCTTAGGAAGGTAAGCTCACGGTCCCGATACAGCTCAATAAGATTGCGTTTGTGGGATTTATCTCTGCCGCTCGGCGATAGTGATGCTCCGCGTGCCTCACTTTGCCCATTTTAAGATACACAGCGCCCATCCCGTACCTGTACCATCAGCTTTAAACCCTCCAGCCCAGCCTTTGGAGACATACCACGCATTATAATGCCTCTGATCAGACCGGATCGCACTCCTATAAAACCCAATCGCCCGCTCGTACTCTTCCATCTCGACAGCCTCATACCCACACAGCGTCCACGCATACGCGCAACCCGGATCCACCTGCGTCGCCCGTCTAAAACACCTCATAGCCTCATCATGATCCTTCTCCAAGGAAAAACAGTTGCCCGCTGCAATCCACGGCTCGGGCCGTTCCCTATCGACAGCCACGAGCTCCTGGGCTAATGCAGACAACGCCGGCGAATCGGCCAAATGCCACAAGAGCGTCGAATGCAGGTGGGTCGATTCAAGATTGTAAGGTTCGAGAGTGTGTAGCGAGGTAAAGGCTCGTAGAGCCGGAATATAATTGGCAAGCTCGTAAGATGCGCGGGCATAGATCGAGCGGGCAAAAGAGGAATTTTGGAGGTCGGTAGGTAATGTGTCTATCTCTCGAATGGCTTCTTGGCATTTATACAGACTGAGAAATCTGTATGCCCGCGCACATCTCCGTACGATATCGCGTAACCAATCATCTGCGTGTGATTGTAATTGGGTGTCTTGGGAAGGGGAAGAATGGTGCTCAGTGGTCGTGGTGGCCGTAGCTCCTGATGCAGACGACGTGGTACTCCTTGACCGAGTCGTTCGGACTTTATCCCTCCCTAATCCAGAAATATCTTTGGGTAATTTCTTCGAAGGGACAGTGGTCGTCTTCAATCGAGAGCTCCGACGAACGGGCGCATCCGTCTCGCCATTCGGTTCAATCGATTTAAGATCGCGCTGAGAACGTCGGATCTCCGCCTCCGTCTGTCCCGACCCGGCTGGTAGACGAGCGATGTGGTGGTATGGCGATTCGGAGGGAGTGTGGTGGGTTCGTGATGTCTGACCCCGTGGCCGTTTCATGCCCGGGGGTTTTAGTTGGGTGGAGGTGGATGTATCGGCAGATATGGGAGTTTGAGTGGATGTATACGAAGGGCGGAGTGAAGCGGGGATGAGAGAGGATGCGGCGGATATGAGGCTTGGTAAGGGTTTACGATTGGGTGCAGGGAGTGGCAGGTGAGATACTGGTATTGTAGGGAACGTCGTGTCGCCCATGATTGAAGGGGTACTATCAGGTCAGCTGCTGTTGTTGTCTTGCCGCTTAGACAAATAAGAAGAAGAGGTGACAGCTTACTCCCAGGTGTTCATCCCACCCATACCACCCATCCGTCCGCCGAATCCAGTCCCGCCCACATCGGGAGTGAAGAACCCTCCACCCGCACCTGCCGCAGGTCCGGGACCGAGGGGACTCAATTGCGCCCGTTTGGGCAAGAACGGCATCTCTGACGTCGAGCTTCGCGGCATGGGATTTGGAGAGAGAGTTGGCGGACGCGATGCCCGAACAGAAGCGGGACGAGACGATGTTGCGGCTGGAGGTGGGTCGGGAAAGACGAATTCGGGTAACGGTGCTTGGCCTGTGATTTCAGATACAATCCCCTGTCCTGACCAAAGGGAGATTGAAAAGCAGCTCACCTATATCGCATAGTCCCGTGAATGCTTCCCAGAGCCATGGCTCGTCCACCAGAGCCTTCTGATAGTACTCCGTTGCAGTCTCCGTATGTTTCGCTTTCCTGCTAAGACGAGCGAGCATGAGATTACTGCTGATGCCCTCTGAGCCTGCTAGGGTTGGTAGATCTGTAGTCTATCAGTTTGTCCGACTTGGGTACGAAGTCGTCAACTGACCATATCCCCCACCGCGCTTCAGTGCCCGTTCAAGCACCGCAGCCCCCTCTCCAACCCTTCCAACAGCCTCACAGCACCTCGCAACAATCACGCCGCAACCTGCACATCCAGCTCGGCGGCCATCATCATCTGCCAATTCGCGCACTAGGTGTAGAGCCGAATAAGGCTCTTTGGCAGCTAAGAAAGCTAGGGCAAGGGCATGTAGCGCTTCGTGGTCTGTTTGAGTCACGGGCGAGAGGGCCAGCCAGATCCGGGCGTAGAATAGGGCCGAAGCCGTCGGTGAGGCCAGCGAGAGTTTGCGTAGGCGGTGTATCAGGTGAGTCTGTGATGGAGGGGCCATACTGCTGCCACTCTATACACTGATGGGTAGGTATGATGTGTGAGAATCCAACTTTTGGCTCTAGGGCATGCTTTGGGTGGTGTCAACATGCTTACGTTATGACTTCAGGGATTCCCCCTCCCGGCCATCGCCGCCGTCGCGTCCTCTGCCACGCTCTCACCCAAAAAGACGGCACACACCTCACTCCATACAATACATACATCTGCTCACTACTAAAGAGGGAGCTGCATCATGAACGTGAGCTACCCCGGCTCCAGTTGATAAATCACTCAGCTGACTAACAGGTCCCGCCACAACAGCCACAATCACAGCCGGACGGCCAATCGCAGTCCTATCCTTCCGTCTCCCCCTATCCCGCATCGGCTCCTCCACCCGCATCAAAGCCCTCTGGCGGTCCCGGCTCTGGCTTCCCCCAGAAATCAGGATTGGCAGGTATGCAAGCTCACGCACCGCAGATGGGTCCCGGAGGATACTCAAATGGAATGATGGGCGGTGGAGGAGGGGGCGGTATGGGCGGATCTCAAATGAACATGAACCCCGGTTCGGGTTCGGGTGTTCGTGGTGGATTGCCCGAGGAGAAGAATGTTGCGCAAATGGTGCAGGAGCACACCAACAAGTACGCCCGGAGATTTCAGATGATTCTGGATAGGAGTACGCCGATGGTTGTTGAGCGGTGGTTGGGGACTTTGGGCGTATTTTTGCTGTTTGCCCTCAATGTCATTTTGAGGCAAGGAGTGAGTACCTGAAAAAGGCTTCGTTGCCGTACACCCTTGCTGTTGCTAATTGCTCAGTGGTATATCGTCTGCTACGCCCTGGCCATCTACATCCTGAATCTCTTCCTCGCATTCCTGCAACCCCGTTTCGACCCGTCCGTCGCCGCCGATCTCGCCGCAGACGACGTGGAGGAAGGTGCACCCGGCTTGCCAGGAGGAAGTAGCACGCCCAAGAGTCCGGGGGGTATCAAGGGGCTTATGGCGGGCTTCAAGCCCGAAGGCGATGAAGAAGAGTTCAGGCCATTCATCAGGAGATTGCCAGGTGAGTCGGACTTTCAGACCGCAACAACAAAGGAGGATGTGTGCTGATGTTGGCAGAATTCAAATTCTGGTACTCTGCGACTAAAGCCAACCTTATTGCCCTTGCCTGTACAATCACCCGCGCGACTGACGTCCCTGTCTACTGGCCCATTTTGCTCATCTACTTCTTCACCCTGTTTGGTATTACCATGCGCAGACAAATTCAGTGAGTTTTCCGCTCACCTTTCGAGACCAAGGGGCCGTAGCTGATATATACAGACACATGATCAAGTACAAATACGTACCGTTCAACATGGGGAAGAGCAAGTACGGCCGGGGCAAGTAGAGGCCAAGTGGAAAATGCGGGGTTTAGCGATGGATAAAAAATGGGGGAAGGGTTACATGGGGGCGTCTTCGTCACGGAAGGACAAGAGCCGTGCAGGTGTGTGGTACAACTGCAGTGGGGAGCGTGGGCGAGTGGCCTGTCCGTGGGCCTGATGGGTATACTATTCTAGACACGGCCGTATTTTGTTCTTCTTTTGGTTCTGGGTGATGCGATAGATCATTGATTGCGATCCTGAACACGGACTAGTATGCCATGTCCAAGCCGCACGTCCACCCCCGGGCACACCCCCTCTTGGGTGACCCAATCCTGCTACAACAGATACATCTCCCCCATACTGCGTTCTTCATAACTTCGCACATTGCCCGTCTCATCTATTCCCTCATAGCGTCCGACGATCCGTCATGACGCGCACAATACACCCAACACCTGCGACTTCGGTCAACTAGAGAGATCAGCTTGAATCCTGGATCAAGACTCGTCCCTCTCTGACCGTCCAACTCCAAGAGCCAAGACTCCAAGTCGCAACTCACCTTCTCATGCCACGTCAACAACACACTTCCGCTGACTTCCCCACCTGCTCCACCTCCAGCACGTCCACCCAGACCCGCCATACCCTTATACAGATAACTCATCAGGTGGTCTTGCTGCTCTGGTGTGAGGTTCTTGAGGGTGGCTGAGATATCGTTTGAGCGGGTAGAGTTGAGGATAAGTTGCAAGGCCGCAATGGTCAGACTCTGCCATAGTCAGTATCCTAATCTCTCCACACCAAACATCCACGGAGGTGGAACTAAGGACAGGTCATCAAACGCACCCTCGCTTCATCAACATCTGAGCC
The DNA here is from genome assembly GCA_001600615.1 of Dioszegia crocea. Classification (NCBI taxonomy): domain Eukaryota; kingdom Fungi; phylum Basidiomycota; class Tremellomycetes; order Tremellales; family Bulleribasidiaceae; genus Dioszegia; species Dioszegia crocea. The sequence goes on from BCKK01000003.1 coordinate 1,004,562, forward strand.
ATATGGCGGGTCCGACAAGATGATGGCTAATGCCCCGGCAATATCATTTCTGCCCATCAGCCCATGCCCCATGAACATCCGAGGGCCTTCCGAAGAGCTTGATGAACATACTGCGCAACTGCACTCCGAACTTCTCCAGACTTGCGCTTCGCATCCGCCAGCACACCGTCCGGACCCCTTGGGTCCGGGTCGACGAGATCAGAGCGCAGGAGCGTGTCCTCGTCTAGCGCGTCAATGTCGATTTTGCGGAAGGCGTATTCTGACATGTTGCGTGATGGGGCTGGCTAGTGGGCGGCAGGTATGTATGGATGGGATGCGATGGCGGCTTGCGCGTATGCGATAGAGCGTTGACAGCAGGCGATGCATGACACTATATATGGGGTGAGATGGGGGGACCGATTAAGCCCCGGCAAGGTGGAGGTTCTGCCATGGGCCAAAGTTCCTACAACCTGCAACAACAACCCATAATTATTACGTGCACAGCCTAGTCGCTTCACCGTATCCAGGCTTCTTCGTATAGCGGACTGGAACGACCTAGGAATCTTTCATAATATGGCGAAAAATTACAACCCAGCTGATGCCTACCGTATGTCTTGTGAGGATGTTCACCTTCACCCAGTGACTAACCCATCAGGAAAGGCTCAACGTGCCAAAGAAGTCAAGAAGAACAAGGAGGTCAGGAAGAAAGTCCGAGATGTACAGACTGTAAAGAGGGATACGCGGGGTGAGCACACACTCCTCGTTAATGACGATGCTAGAGCCAGTCTGCCGTTGCACAAAGCTGATTTTGGCCAGACCTCGAATCGGAGATCCGCTCACTGCGGGACAAAAAGGACAATGCGTCCAAATCTCGAATAGCAGAGCTGGAATCTGAATTAGCATACATTGTCAAGACCAAAGAGGCGTATGTGAAGGAACATCCAGATGCGAAGGATAAGGTGTTTAAGCCGAGAGGAGCCGGAGGAGGGGGTAGGGGTGGGGACGGTCAGGGTCAAGGGGAGGAGGAGGGAGATGAGAATGGTGCGAGTGGTAGTGGGGCCGAATGGAAGGGGAGGGAAAGGCTGTATGATGAGACAACGGGAAGATTGAGAGATCCAACGAGGAGTGCGTATTATGATCCGGTTTACAATCCTTGGGGTGCGCCACCGCCTGGTATGCCTTATAAAGAGCGACGTGAGTCTTCTGCTTCTGCCTTGTCTTTCGTATCTTAGGAGTGGGAAACTGATAGCGTAGCTGGATTGACACCACTCTATGGCGCGGAAGGCAACGATGATTCAGACGAAGACGCCGACGAGTCAGACGAGGAAATTGTCATGCCCGATGGACCACCGCCTGCAGATCTGGACGATAATGGAGATGATAGCGATGAAGAAGAAGAAGAAGACGACGATATCCCTCTGCCGACTGGGCCACCACCACCAAAGCCTGTCGCTATACCGCCCAGTGGACCCGCAGCATGGGGTGGACGGGCACCTCCACTACCCGTTCCGTTCCACCAGCCGCCTATACATATGGGCGGACCATCCGGTATGCCGTACCCTCCATTCCCACCACCTCAACAACAAGCCTTCTTCCCACCACAACCACCACCTCAACAGCCCATGCGTCAATTCCGACCATCGCGGAATGGACCCCCAAGATCAGTCCAAGATCCGCTCGATGACGCCCCGACACAGACATATCAGGGCTATCATGCCAGTCTACCTGCTCGGCCACCTCCTTCAGACCCTAGTGCTCCAGGACCTATAACGGGATTTCCTGGTTCTGTTCCCGTCCGACCTGCACCAGCCACGGCTACCTCACGCGCAGCCCCAGTGGAGATATCTGCAGCTCCAGTGTTGCGCGATTTGCGGAAAGAAGCAACAGTCTTTGTTCCGCGGAACCTTAAGCGGAAAGCACCGCCAGGTAGCGGGGGCGGAGGCGGAGGTGGAAGTGGTCGGATTAACGCAGCGCCGGGCGGTGGAGTGGTTGATGAGGAAGGGGACGAGCGGGTGGTCAGGAGGTCAGAGACGGGGCTTATGGGGAAGTTGAAGGGTGTCCTGGGGCCTGATCTGGGTACGGGAGGGGCGGGAGCAGGAAGCAGGCGGAGCGTCAAGGATAGTGCGGATGAGGATTATGAGCGATTTTTGGCGGGTTTGGGGGATATCTCATGAGCTGAGCTTCAACCACGCGCGACAGACATGTTGTATAGTACTGCCGATGTAATGATGTATCGTCGGCGGGTACTTAGCCTCTACACTAGGTTGTGCAAGGGGCAGGCGCGTCAAGCTTGCAATCTACCTTGATCCATAGACAGCCCAGCCAAACCGCCACTTTGGCCGATGACGGCATCCCGCGAACGTCATACAGTGCCGGTCGTCCACCTGCTGTCCCTCACAGCGACCTATCTTCCCCATCACCATATATAGCAACCATGCCGTCCAAGTGGGTCCCCTTAGAAGCGTCTCCAGAAGTGAGCACAAAATTCAAAAAGCAGGTGCGGGATCCAAGCTGACCAAAATCTAGGTGTTCAACGAGGTCAGTCAACCGCTCCAATCCTGCGGCCTATCGTCCGGCATGCCCGAGGCTGACAAGATCAGTGGGCTCGACCTCTGGGTTTACCCGAGCACCCACTCTCATTCCAAGATCTATTCTCTCTCGACTCAGATTTCCTGTCATACATCCCTCTACCGGTCAAAGCCGTCTTGCTCCTTTTTCCCAGTCGAGGCGAGCTGCACGATGCGAGGGAGAAGGAAGAGGCCGAAGCTCCCAAGTGGGATGGCGACGATGTGTGGTGGATTAAACAGACTGTACGTCGTTACCTCTAGACAAAATGATTATCCTGACGGCCAGATCCCTAATGCTTGCGGCTCGATCGGTCTTCTGCACGCCCTGTTGAATCTGCCTGCTGAGGGTGAATTTGCTCTAAAGGCTGATTCACCATTGATGAAGTTCAAAAAGGAGTCTTTGAAGTTGGATCGTGAGTTTACAACCTCTGTAGCTTGGACGGTCCAAACTCACGACCTTAGCCGAAGCGCGCGCCAAATTGCTAGATGACGCTGATTTCTTCCAAGCCGCACATACCTCTGCGGCTCAGCATGGCCAATCTGCAGTACCTGAAGATCTTGATGTGGATACGCACTTCATCGCATTTATCGAGGGTATCAATGCCGAGGGGTAAGCTATCCCGCAAGGCATTATTGGAGCACGGATGTGGCTGACTCATGCCAGCGAGAAGAGGGTGGTGGAGCTTGATGGAGGTAGAAAGGGTCCGTTTGATCGAGGAGAATGTACATCTCTCTTACACGTACGTATCTTTGCCTCTGGTCGGCTAGATCTAGGCTGATTGTTACAGGACGTGGCGGACATTGTGCGAGACAAGTATATTGCTCGAGCAGGTGGGGACATCAACTTCAACATGATTGTACTTGCGGGCGAGAGGCAGGATTAGGGCTGCGTGATTATGAAGATACTGAACACTGTTACGGATTGACATACTAGAGCTCTCTCAAGATAGACTGCCACACCTCTCCGAGGACAGCATACCTCAGACCCCCTGCCCGGAAGCAACATGAAACACTGCACCGAAGCTCGGAGGCCGAAGTGCAAGCGGATAGCTTACGAGCCTCCCGCCGCTATCACTTGCCTTCTGATTCTCAGACATAATCTCATCTCATATACACGGCAGCGCCCAGTATGTCTGTTAAATGGGTTCCGCTCGAGTCCAACCCAGACGTAAGCGCTCTTCAAGCCCAAATATGAACTCTAGCTGACTCAACCATCAGGTATTCAACACAGTCCGTTCACATCGCTGATCCTGACGACTAATTTATTGACTGCATACTGAAACACCAGTGGGCTAGATCTCTAGGACTACCTGACCACCCGCTGTCCTTTCAAGATGTACTTTCTCTCGATTCAGACTTCCTGTCTTTGATACCTCTACCGGTCAAAGCGGTCCTGTTTCTCTTCCCGGACAGCCCGGAGATTACTGCCGCGCGTGAAAAGGAAGAAGAGGAAGCACCGAAGTGGGAAGGGGATAGTGTGTGGTGGATCAAGCAGACTGTAAGAGGAGTTATCATGCGGCTGAGCTTGGTCTGACGCTATAGATCCGGAATGTCTGCGGCTCAATCGCAATCCTCCATGCATTGATGAATCTCCCTTCCTCAGGCCAATACGCACTGAAGCCCGACTCGCCATTGGTCAAGTTCAAACAAGAGACTTTGAGTATGGATGGTAAGTCTCGATCCTCACCGCGCAGCTAGCAGGTGTAAAAGCTAAAATCTCAGCTGAAGGCCGGGCGAAGCATCTCGAATCTGCCAAATTCTTTGAGATTGCGCATAAGGCCGGAGCACATACGGGACAATCTGCCGAGACGGTTGATCCGGAGGGACACTTTATCGCCTTTGTCGAGGGAGTCAATTCGAAAGGGTGAGTAAGGGCCCCGAGTGCTCAAAACAGCGATCGACCACTGCTAAAGGGTACTTAGTGAGAAACGAGTCGTTGAGTTATCAGGCGGTCGGAGTGGACCGTTTGACCATGGGGAATGCACTTCTCTGTTACACGTACGTTTAACCTACAAGACCCAATGATTAATCCAGCAGGACGTGGCGGATGTCATACGTACCAAATACATCCCTTTGGCCAAAGGAGATCTCGGGTTCAGCGTCATTGTGCTGGCTGGGGAGAGGCAGGAGTAGGTCAGATCGAAGCTCTAGTCGATGAGTACAAAAATCACATGTATGATATACAATCGCAAATATACAACTTTACAGAATCTTTCTCGCCTTACGAAATGTACACCTTGCGCAATCTTGAGAACGCGCATGTCTCCCTTGTTCTGGGACAAGTAACCATGTCAGAGCTGTTCTTGGCCATCTCTGCGAGAGCCTGAGCATGTCAACATCGGCCTATTGCTTCCCACAGAACAGAAAGCTACTTACCTTGCTAGAGTATACATAGCCATTCGGGAACGCCAGTGGTTCATTGTTGCTGTCCATCACTTCCCCGCTTATCCTGCAGACAATCGTCGAGTTGACATGATGACTCATGGGGACTTCCTTCGCCAGGATCTTCATGTCCAATCCGCAAGTTGGACAGTCGACATTACCCGTAGGCTGTTCTGGGTGATGGTTTAGATCCTCGTTCAGCCTAGCTCTGATTCCGCCGATAGGAGCGGTAAGATGCGGGAATGATGAGCCGAGTGCGGGCAGGATGGCCTCTTCGAAGTTATGCAGTGGTGGAGCTGCAGGAAGGAGGGGGACGGTTGGGGAGCTCGGAGCAAGGTGACGAGCGCAGGAAGGAAGGCGGAGGGCGGATAGACCGGCTACTAGCGAGAGTGAAAGTAGAGGCTGAGAGGGGAGGGCGTATAGGTTGAGGAACGTCTCCCGAAACTGAGCTCGGACATCTTGCCATCGAGATCTATCGTACAATTTCTGATCGTTAGCAGATTCCGGCAAGGTTGCTCACTCGATAGGACCCAACTCCGGTCTTTTCACCAAATGCCAACAACGTCATTCCTTGCTGTATCTCCACCATGTGGGTGGGCGCCCAGACCGCTAGATTCTTCCTGGAGTAGGCTATCGCCCCAATTATGTCCCTCTTCCGACACAGCTCGATAAAGTCTTGTAGGCGAAGAGTGAACTCTAGGTTGTTCTGCGATGCATCAGCTTTCTGACCGAGATGACAAAAGGTATTGCGGCTGACTTTGGTCTTCTTTAAAGTACCCCTGTTCTCGCCACACCACGCCAATGCCTCAGTGACGCTCTGCTTATCCACCAAGGCCGCCTCAATTTTGATCAGCTCGGCGAATAGCTTCAGATCCACCAGTTGCTGCTTCCGTTAGTGGTGTGGCTGCATACGCAAGAGCAGGATACACGCACTTCCAAGCCCTGTCGGTCCGACAGAGCTTTTGCTGTCTTCAGTCGTCCCGTTCGGAGTAGATAATCTACGATGTATCGGTCCAGCGTGAGATCGCTCTTTGGCGATTTGAAGAGTCTGGTCATGTTTCAGCTGCGCTCGAAATCGCCATGAATGGCATTTGGAGTGCACTCACGCGTCACCCTCGGCTGTGGTCTCCATGGAGACATCTTCCGTCACTGGTTGAAGAGCTGCCCCCGCATCCGCCTCCATCTCAACGTCCAATTCAGGCTCGACTCCATTACCATTCGAAACGACACCAGGATTGATGATTTGGCTGAGATACTCCACTCGACGTTTCAGAGGATTAGGTACAGCTGGGCCGGGCTGTATATCATCCAGCTAGACCAACGTTAGCACAGGTCCGATCTTCCAAGATGCACACGGCTTACCTTCCGCTTGAGACCTCGAGCGCGCTCAGCGATCTGATCCAGCTTGGATAGAGCTAAGGTTCGGGACTCTTCCGCACTGCCTTTCGACGTGAGAGACTTCAATAAGCTCTGTAGCGTTGTCTGACCACTTTAGTCTTGTATCCCAATGTGAATGGCTGACAGACTCACCTGAACGGCTGTGAAGTCCTTCTCGACCTGACGTTGAGCCGAACGGTGTGATCTTCGGAGAAGCTCGTAAGGAGTCTGTTGCCATCAGCTCTTGCGCGCTTGACCGCTTTCTAAGGCACTTACCCGGATGAGCGGCTCCTCGAGGATCATCCCGCTGCTAGCTGTGATTGGGGGAGGCATGGTCGAGCAGATGGTACTGAGTACTGATGTGTTATGGGCCATCCACAAGGCTAGGTTGACTCTGGCACAAGCTGGAACGTCCCCCGGAACCTTCACGCCACCAGCCGACGCACGGGCCTGATCCTGCGGACTTCCAACACCTCTCCGCGCATGCCGGCATCCCCCCTAACCGGCAAGGCGGGCCGAAATACCCGAAGCGTCCCGGAGGATTTGCTGTGCCGGCGGACGGTTGCCATTTGGCCTCAACCCCGTCCACGATGCAGACTTCACATACGATACAAATGGGTGGACAACAGCATGTGGAGCGGCCATTGCGCACAGACACAGAGCCCGACCACAAACGTTAAGCTTCAAGATCTGCTGTGGTGTTCCCGCTCATGCAGCTCAATCCACAGTCATCACCGTACAGTCACAGCCCCGTCGACTGTTTCAGCTGGTTTCAGCCTTCGTTCTTATCTCGGGGGAAGGTCGGCGAATTCGCCGCAGTGAAACCGCCCGAAGGGTCTGACCCCGAAAAGTGCGGCCAAGCCGACCGGGATTCGGAGCCGGTAACTTCCGGTTATGGTTCAGTGCGGGCCTCCGAGTGTATTCTTGGCCATTAGGCTTGGGAGCTTGCTTGACTGATCTGAGATCCTTCGGAATTCGGGTGGCGGCATATGGTACTGTTTGTGAGGAAATCAGGGACATGTATGGGGTGCAAGGTTTGGTGGGTGGATGCATGCTTGAGTCAGAGTCAATGACAGGAAGACTGCAAAGTTCTGGACTCAAGCAAATGGCCACTGCCCACTGGCCAGAAGCTCAGAGTTATGCCTAAGGCAGGTTATGCAGATGAACAGTGCTTGCAGCGACGCTTACTATAAAGGCTTAAAGCGGATAAAATCAATAGCCTTATCCCCGGACCGTCGCCACCGCGCAGATCCCTCTCTAACCCCTTTGTGGAGCCCAACAAAGCGGAAGAGCGGGCCGCTCTGACGAGTTCCCACAAAGGTTACTGCCTTCAAAAACCGCACTGAGTCCGAGATCGGAAAACCCGGTTCCAGATCGGAGACGTTTTTTGCGGGACGTTACCAAAGCCACATGAGCATACAGGGTTTGAGAAACTTGTTAAGCATAATTGCTACCGGTAAAACAAAGGGGTTTACGGCCGTCACGTCGCGACGTGGTTCGGATTACGGAGTTGTCGATTCCTTTTGCCCGAGGCGATGGCTGGGACAGCGCGATGTGATCCCGCTGCTCGGCGTGGGCGGTGTCATCAATTCTGGCCACTGGGAGTTAGCCGGACCCAGTTGGTGGGGTTGGTGACATGGACGGTACGAGTAAAGCGGGGTAAATGCGTAGTTTACCAAAACCCATGCTATCACCCTTGCCGCACCCTCAAAACCGACTCATCTTCTTCTCATCCGCCTCTTCCCCTCTCTCGCTTGTGTATATCATCCCACCCCATTCTCTAATAGCGCCAAACCCCCTCTCGAATCGCATCTACGACCCGCTCTAGAACTCGGCGGCTCATCTTTGTCAGAAAGATCTGGTCTTGGCTCGGCACTTATAGCCTCCGGAATAGACACATACATAAAGGACACTGGGAAGATCGCACTTCCAATCGCCCACCATACCACCAACTACACGACAAAACCCTCATCGGGAACGCATCGCTCGTCAGATCGATGCTCATAGGATAGGAGGAGGTTACAAAAATGTGAGCTTTTGATCTGGGTTCGAGGCCATGGCGGGTATGGTGTCATGCCTGGTATGTGCTTGGTAGCTTGGGCGGAGATCCACGGTGGATGATGGACAAAAGGAATGTGCAGCCGAGAAGGGACGGGGTGTCCTTTGTGCTTTCGAGGGTGCTAGTCCGTGTTTCGTTGCTGTGCCTTGTTTCATCGGAATTGAGGGCCCGGCGGGCCAGTCCCATCGGTCGGGATCAGCTGAGATGGGACTCGCCTGTGAGCATGTGGAATGATCGTCGTCTGGCTCATTCGGTGGAGATGTGGACCGGTCCGGGCAAGACCGAGAGAAGGGAGGGAGGAGGGAGGGAAGGAAGCACAATCCTCCTTTAGGTTTGAGCCATTGAGGGGGGGGGGGGGGGGGGGGGCTACTTTGGGTGGTTCTAATTCCAACACACACACGCACACACCGCTTTTGGTTGCCCAACCCTTTTGTCCTCGCATCCTTCCAACCCCCTTCATCTCCGGTTCTTGCCAGAATCTTCTCACCCTCATCTTGCTCTTTCAATCCTTACCTCGTTGTGCGATTCGTACCTTCAATTGCCGCTCCGCGATCCCGAACCCGAGACATCCGGCCAAGGGTTCCAGCGACACATCCTTCTCCTCAATTTCTTTGCCACCCTCACCCCGCACCTGTCCCCCGGACCCGTCGTTTACCTTGCTATCCCTTCGCCGAGGATGGCACCCCTCAGACTGGTAGTTCCGGTGGCCGTTCGTTTGGCTTGGTCTCTTTGGCTCTTGATATAACTACCCTTTCAAGGTCTGTGCTGACTATCTTCAGCCCACTCGCCTTCCGCCACCACCAACAGCCATCACTACCACTCGCACTACTCGTAATCGACCTCAACATACCCTTGTCTACCCCTCCATCCAACCCAAGATGTCCACCGTTCGAGCATCTTCCGCCTCTCCCTCTACATCCCGCAAAGCCGTCAAGGCTTCAGCCTCCGCATCTGCCCCTTCATCACGGCCACCAACGCGCGGCTCAGATCCCTATCACGGACATGAAGAGACTTCAGTGATGAGCGCCCGCTTTGTAAGCTTTTCCTCCATCCTTTACGATTCCCGATGCTGATCAAGGCAGATTACATCCCTCTTCTCATGTCCGAACATCCCCACAGCCGTCGCTCCCGGCGCTCCCACCCCTACCCTAGCCCACTTCATCGCCTATGCCCTACATCGTACGCGTCTACCTTCCATCGTCACCTTCGCCGCCCTCCTCCTCCTACACCGGCTAAAAACCCGCTTTCCCGCCGCTCGCGGTTCATCAGGCCACCGCCTCTTCATTTCAGCATTCATGATCGCCAGCAAGGTCATATGCGATGACACCTACTCGAACCAATCATGGGGCATCGTGGCGCAAAAGATGTTTGCGCTGAAGGAGATCAACCAGATGGAGCGGGAGATGTGCGGTTACCTGGAATGGAATCTGAACGTGGGCGGATCGGAGGTGTTGGACTTTGAGTCAAGGGTCAGGATAGAGCATGGAGCAGGCGCTGTCGCTCGCGAGGCATCATCATCTTCCTCATCGTCGTCGAGCGGATCATCACGTATCGCATCGGTCCCAACACACTCTTACCCCACCCCCGAGTCCACTCCCGATCCGTCTCGCCCCATCCGCCCCGTCCCTTCCCCTTACAAATCCCGACCCTCATACCGCGAGACCGTTCCAGCTCCAGCACCGGCCATACTCCCTTCCCCACCTCCATCCCCACCACATCACCACCACTCATACCACCTTTCCCCACCGCAGTTCGCATCGGCCAACTCATCCCTTGTCTCATCACCTGCATCAGATGATTGCAAGACACCGTCGCCCGTCGCTGTCTCTCAGCCTGCCTCAGCACCACGGGGTAAAGGTGGACTCGATCAGGCATACAGGCGGCATCCGCATTATTCACTGGCGGGCGTGTGGTAGGCGCCGAAGTTGATCTTTGGGTACTCATAACCCCCCTTCTTGGACTCTAGTTGTATATAATCCCATTGTAGGAAACCATCTCAATCTGCCACAATATCTAGTCAAGCACCCATCATACTGTTCATAATACGTAGACAAGGATTCTCCAAATGTATGACAAAGTGTAGAATCTCATTGTCTCCTTGACTGCATGCTCAGCGCGGAAGCTCCTTGTCTCCTTGACTGAGTCCAGCTTGCAATGTCCAAGCCAAGACGTCCAGCTTCGTCTTGCGGTCATGAGGTATGGTACGAGGCGGCTAAAGACGGTAAAGGGCCCGGGACAATTTCCCACGTTGATGCTCGACCGAATACCCCCGAGTGCCTTGACCCCCAGTCTGTCGACTTGCGATCTCTTGCGATCGGTTGTGTTTGCACGTCATCTTGCGCGATCGATCCACCCGAACCGAAGTACTGAAACTAGATCCGATGCATCTGATGCGGAGTTGTCTCAGATCCCGGTTGGATCTTGGGCCCGCTATTCGGCTCAAGTTACCGATAACTGCGACTGCAACTGGCGGATACTCTCATCCGCCAACTGCAGTGGGGACTAGCTGTAGATAGTTACCGTCGAGTGGTCGACTTGCAAGCTCCGCTTGGTAAGCCGGTAGCTCCATGTCGTGGCGATTGGGGGCTTGCCGCGATCTAGCGGGCTCCACTGCATCATGCCAGCTCGTCTCTTGCTTTCTTGCGTCGGTCTTCTCGCTGTGGGGCGGCGTTCGGTAACTCTTACCGACGCTCCTGTCCGGGCAGATCTTTGAAGGCGCGCTAAGCAAGGCTCCAATTGTCCTCCCAGGCCTTCCCAGGCCACTACAATTATCCGACGATGAACCGAAGCTATTTATCGCAGGATTCCAAAGTAGTTAGTCTAGGAACAGACTGATGGGGCACGTTCGCCGCGGCCAACTGACCGATGCCGATATGCTGACGGCAAGTATCCACCTGCTGAAATAGCTTCAAACCGAGGTGCAGCGGTTCTGACAAGTGGGACAATGGTGGGATCAAGTCGGCATGGAGCCCGACCCGCGACGCGACTTGGGCTGACAGTTTACCCTCGCGTCGGCTGAGCTTGCGATGGGTGTCGATATGCAGGCATGAACGCGTCGGCCGTACTGGGGAAGCGAAGACCTATCAATATTCAATAGCTACGGAGAGTCAGCACTTAGCTTTAGGCTTAACGTCAACACGCTTCGAGCTTACATTGTTTATGATGAGCCAAGACCTTGGCCGGCATCGCTCGCGAATACACGTACAGTGATCGATCAAGGGTAGAAGATCGAGTCTGCAGCACAGTCCCAAGGGGGAGAGAGTCTGGACGGAACCGAGGTGCAGCGCGGCTGACGACCTAGTACTCCTTGGTCGAGATGCGATCGCATCTGCACGACTCCTGCAGATCCATTTACCAGAGTACTATAGACACTGAGCGTACAGATGTGAATGTGACATGAGTGCCGTCAGCCACCAGCAATGCCCACCCATGCCTTCATTGCGATCTGGCGCTTAGCGGGTCAGCAGCAGCGGCAGCTAAGCCGTAGAGTGTGGGTGAGACATGATTGATTTGACATCGAGATGATATTATCAGCTTGCAGATAGTAGACGCTGTGACGACAATCTACATGCACAGTTAGGACCAAAAGTGAACCCCCTCAGTGATAGCTAGTAGCTTGGCTGGATCCTCCATCTCAAGCATTCTATCCAATGGGTGACGGCCAGCGTCTACCATCCGGCTTGTACGGGTGATTGAAGATTGCCGCCTGTTGGAGCTGGAACGCCCTCCTTTGGTGGATCTGGACGGCGGTATTCCACTTTATCGACCTTGACCTGAGGGGTCAGCGGAGAAGCCTGACTTGGTCAGGGCTATATGCGACAGACCTCCCCTTCGATCAGCTGGTAGACGTAGGTGACGATGACTGGTCCTTGGACGTCGAGTAGGGCGAAAGATGGTGTTGCGTCGCTATCAGAGTCAGCGGTGTTCCTACGACATCCGAATCCCTGAACGTCCAGAATACTTCAGGTCCCGCTAAATTTCCTCCATCCTACCCTTCTAGCAATTTGAAGGAAGATGAGCCATACCCAATGCACTCACCCAGTCCACAAACCACTCCAAGCTCCCGTCGCACTTCCAGGGTTGATGAAGAATCGCCCCTCCGACTCGAACGCCTCAAAGCGGTGCGTTCCCCCACTTATCAAAACGTCGACATCCATCTGTCGAGCTAGAGCAGCGAGCATATCCGTGTCACCTGCCGGTACTATTTGTTGGCCGTGTATCGCGCCTATCCGGAGAGATTGGTGGGGGATGATGAGTGACATTGGGAAGTGAGTGTTCTGTAAATCAGCTTCAGCCAAGCATCAACATCAGACTTCGAAGATTGGCAGCAGTTCTAAACCGTGCCCTCGCAGCAAAGTGAAGCTGAACTTACATCGTCAAACTCGCCGCGGACAACATGGACTTCCGGCGCGATTGTCCGTAGATAATCATACGTTTCTCTATCGTCGACATTTCCGGTACATATTATTTGCCCAATCTTTCCTGGTACCTACGCGATATGTCAGGTCATTTCACACCCTGTCATCGATACCAACTTACTAATAGCTTCTTAAACTTCGCTGGGAGGTCATGTGTGAGAGTCGGGATATGGAGGTCGCCAATGACGAGAACAAGGACCATGTTGATAAGCGATATGCGATTGATTCTCCCGCTGAAAATTCGAGGGTATCCCTGAGTTCCGGATCTGTCAGCGCTTGCGATTCGGGGTAATTGATGTGAAGGCTACGATGCTGGCTTGGTCAAGGGGGATGAATGGATGTTGCCGCAGTCATAGCGCGAGGCCGGACGGGTTGATGCGGTGACGCACTTACGTCATTCCCTCGGCGGCGGCGACGCACCAGCCAACTTTTTGACTTTCACTGCTTTGTCTTTTGTCATCTACCTGCTACTCACTCATAGGATCAAGCACATCATGTCAGTAGTAACGAAGAAAGTGAAAGATACGGCGTACTATGACGTTCTTGGCGTCTCACCCGAGGCGACGGACATTGAGTGAGTTAAGCTATCAGCCATGGATCCCTTTGTGCTGGAGCTTTCAGAGCTGATATTGTTCAGATTGAAGAAGGCTTACCGCAAGAAAGCCATACAGGTGAGCTAGCAGATACCCCTTTATTCTATGCATGACCGGGATAGGAGCTTATCTGTAGTTTCACCCGGACAAGAACTCGTCTCCCGAGGCCGAAGAGAAATTCAAAGAAGTCGGGTACGTCGAGGAGGGCTGTGCTCGGTGACTAGTGCTCACTTTTGCAGAGAAGCCTACCAAGTCCTGTCCAATGCTGATTCCCGAGCCTTCTACGACAAGGTCGGTAAGAAGGGGATGGACAAGGTCGAGGGTGGGGAGATTGATCCCCAAGAGGTCTTCTCAAAGATCTTTGGTGGCGGTAAGTTCGCCCTCTATCGTGTTGGTGTCAGAGCTGAGACGTTCCAGAGGCTTTCTACGATTACATCGGCGAGATATCGCTGGTGAAAGACTTCACGAGCACGATGGAGGCCACTATGTCGCCTGAAGAGAAGGCGGAAATGGAAGCTGCTGCTGCTGGAGAGGCGACAGCCGCCGAAGGTGTGGCGCCTACTACTACGACCGATGCCCCTGGTTCCGCCTTTGCAGACGAGAAGGCGGACTCCGCGCCTCCCGCCTACACAGCAGGAGCTACCGTTCCTCCGTCCACATCCGAGCAATCCAACTCTTCTCTCGCACACCACTCTTCCTTCTCGACCAACACCGCTTCGGGCTCATCTACACCTACACCATCAGGCAGTACGAGCCACATGTCGAAGAAGGACGAAGCCAGTGGAGCTGCTGCTGCAAAGAAGGGAAAGCCAAAGATGACACCGGAGCAGCGAGCGAAGTTGGATGAGTTGGAGAATAAGCGGGATGAGGAGAAGAAACGAAGGCGAGTTTCGCAGGCTCGGTCATTGGATGTGGAGGCTAACTTTCGCAGAGTCAAGGAGTTGCAGGATAAGCTCATACAACGTATACGGCCCTTTGTCGACGCCAAAAACCCGGGGGACATAAATGATTCGGAAACCAAGGCCTTTGAGGCTAGAATCCGAGTGGAAGCAGAGGATCTCAAGTTGGAATCTTTCGGTATCGAGGTCAGCTTCGTTCTCTGCATCCAGATTTGGCAAGTCATAAGCTGACGCGTCCGCAGCTACTTCACACTATCTCCAGCGTGTACATTACAAAAGCAGGGAACTTTGTCAAATCACGGAAGTTCTTCGGTGGTGGATTCCTTGGTCGCCTGAAGGAGAAGGGAGGGATGGTCAAGGAAGGCTGGGGATTGCTTGGCTCAGCGTAAGTCTTGCTGTATCAAAAGAAGGCTCGAAGCTGACCTGTGCAGAATCGGTGTACAGGCTGCAATGGCAGAGATGGAGCGAATAGAAACTAAGGGTGGAGCTACACCTGAGGAGATTGAAGCGCTAGCTCAGGAGCTGAGCAGTAAGATGTTGTTGACTACTTGGAAAGCGACTCGGTGGGAAGTGACTTCTGTGAGTTGAGATGCTAGTTCACACGAGGTGAATGACAGCTGAGACGTCAGATCGTCGGTGCTGCGGTCGACGGTGTGCTGTACGAGCCTGGAATCTCCAAAGATGTCAGCTATAGGCGGGCGAAGGCGATTATGACTATCGGAGGGATCTTCAAGACTGTTCAGCCGGATGAGGGGGATGATGAGCGTAGAGAGTTGGAACGGTGAGTCACCTGTCTGCCACGGCTGTCTGGGAGGTATTGGAGCTGATATGGTAGATTGGTGATGGAGGCTGGTAACAAGAAGAAGAAGGCAGAGAAGGAGAAGGAGAAGGTTGAGGGAGAGAAGAAGGGTAGTGGCTGGGGATGGGGCGGAGGGCATTCGGCGCCCGCTGCTACAGCGGCACCTGCGGCGGCGACTGCGACTACGACACCCGCGCCTGCCGAGAAGACGGCGTGAGCGTGATCGGATTACTGAGATAGATGGGTAGACGTTTGATTTGCTTCTGACTTGTATATAATGACAGCGCATCTCCTCTACCGCCTTATCAGTACGCGAGATGCCGATATCGATAGCGATATCGATAGCTGCTGGTGGGGATCGCGTGAGGTATGGCTCACGCTCCCTGTAGGATGACCGATCGACTGAACTTACAATGACGAAGCTGATCCTCATCAATGGAACTGAACAGACTCCCCTCAAATCAATTCACTACTCTCAAAGGGTCCCTCCACGTCTGCAATCAAACGTCTTTATACATCTCCAGGCCACATGCTTAGCTACCTATCTGCCTGATCTGCTGCTCGTGGAGTAACCCCATAAATCTTCATGCTCACGGCGAGCTGGTCTTCCGCCTTTTTCGCGAGGTCCTCGTTCACTTTCGCTGTCATGGCTAAGGCTTTGTCTTCCGTGACAATTGATTGAGCCTCATTGTCCTCCCTAGCTTTCCTATTTCTTCTCCTTCGGATGAACCACCAGATCAAAAGGCCTATGATCAATATTCCGCCCATGGCGAGGATAACTGACTTGTGTCAGCTTACAGGGCAGTATGAAATCTGGCATGCAAAAGACAGACGAAGTAACGAAGTACCACGTACCTATGCCTACAGTACAGTCGGACAGTGTCCCAGAGCCGCAAGACTTTGCTCCTTCTAATGTGACGCCATCCATGATTCCCGCGGGAGGGATAGTTGATTCATCCGGGACGCTCATGACTGCTGCGCTGACAGGAAGGGGGGCTAGCCCGAGGCTGGAGTGGTCGAGTTACTTCGTGCGAGTGATGTTATACTTGCTTGGAAATCACTTCACAGTGGCTGATTGAAATTCGTTGGGACAACCCTGTGAGCTGAATAGTCCGGGAGGCATTGTAGGAAAGCTTTGCAGGGGCTGAAGCACGTCAGTCATCCCTCGGATGGTCAAAGGAGACCCTGAAAGGTTTGGAGATGAAACAAAGTCTAGGACGTTGAAACGTGTTTGAAGTTGAACGGTATCCTGTTCTCTCGAAGTGCCTGGTCAGTGCCATCAGCCGAAACCATTGATTTGACAGGTAACCATGTCTGGGCGACGAGCAATTGAGCATTGCCCAAGTCAACGTCAAGACAGCTAGAAAGACTGATCGATTGTGCGGTATCCATGCAACAGCAAGTATGGGCTTGTCGCCATGAACAGATGTAGCTGCATGATGATAGCGATAGAAATACACTAAAGCCATTAAATTACACTGTGTCAACCGAATCTGGTAGATCAAGCC
This sequence comes from Dioszegia crocea, assembly GCA_001600615.1. NCBI lineage: Eukaryota > Fungi > Basidiomycota > Tremellomycetes > Tremellales > Bulleribasidiaceae > Dioszegia > Dioszegia crocea. Next base: position 1,021,143 of record BCKK01000003.1, read on the forward strand.
GTGCGCCTGGTCTTATCTAGGGTATCCCTGTGCTTTTGGGTCCTTCAAGGCTTTCATCTTTGCTTTCAGCCCAGTGGGCCCTCCGTTGGGTGATTCGTCCCTGCCCCCGCGCATGCACCGCACAAGAAGCCAGGCAATGGCGCCTCCAAGCAAAACGCCAACAACGAGCACTGTTCGAATCAGCTCTGGACCGGATCACATGTCTCACTCGGCTTGGGTAGGCGATAACCTCCACTTGCACCCTCAGAATGGAAATACACTTACTGCACGGCACGATGATGTTACAATAGGCGAATGTCGCCCCAAGACATGCTTTCGACAGTGCATTTGGCTGAATCGCCGTACCGGGCGAATCTGCGTCGCGAGGAGTGATCATCTTGCGAAGGGCAGGCGCGAATGTAAGAGGGCTGGCGCGGATGTAGATAGGTCGTGTTGCTGTTGAAAAGGCAAGGGACAAGTAGACTAATCAGAGTCTGTTTGACTTCTTGTTGTTCGATATTTGCAGTACGATGTCGACCGTCAGGAAACAACCGTGGCTCTGATGTTGTATAGGAGGAGATGACTTGCCTGCTATGATCAGTGACGGGGCACAGGCACACACGTTAAAGGTATTAGCAAACCCCTGGAGGAGCGAATATGTAAAGGGATGTCGTCGGTGAGTTAGATATGGGCCTCATGAGTTGAACTTTCCGACCTGAAGGTCGAAAAAGCTGTTGGCGCCTAGTCAGCGCGCAACGCAAATGATTATATGTCCATACTTGTACAACATTGTGGACTGGCTGTGCGAGCTCTATCGGGAGGATGTCGTGGTGCTTGTCGTAGTCGTGCCAGCGGGAACTGCAGCGTTGTTTTCTCCAGAATAAGGTAATCGTACCAGCTGTGGGAGGGGTTCTTCCGGCTCGTCGGGTGCTCGTGATGATGTATCTCCAGGTGTTGGTCTATCTGCAGCAGAGTCAGCTCAGCTCCCCTGATCATCCCGCCATGTCCAACTGGGGGTTAACAAAAGCTCACCGAAGAGGTTCAAGACAGAAAACACATGTGGCCAATTCCGCATAACCTGCCCAATCGCTATGGCGTTATCAGTATGTTGGATACTCAATGACGATGACCAAGACAAATGCTCACCCTCGCCTCCATCAGCCATGACATTGCTCATCTCCCCTAGCTTCTCGACCCTCTCGAGGAGCTGTGCTGATGCCGCCTTCAGTGCCTGCAGCCCAGCGTGCTCCTGCTGCTTCTGATACAGCATAAGCTGTGATGGCGTGAAGTCGTTCAGCTCGAATGAGTCTGCCATGCTGGGTCAGGCGATGGTCTGGGTTGTACACTGGTCCAGTACAGGCAAGGAAGGGGTGGCCAGTCGCGTCGTCGCGTCCTCTCGAGAGGTTTCCCACGGTTGTTCCTGACATAGCCACGTGAAGAGGTGACGGTGTGGTGGAGGCAGGCAGGCCTGACTTTGGGTGTGTATCTTGCATTTGTTACGACTTGCAAACAGCATAGAGACCCGGTACAACCCCAGGGCCAGGTCACAGCAGGCCGGATAGCCGCTTCGGCTCTCATCCATACCTCGAAAAATCTCCGTCACAGCAAGGAGATTCCCTCAAGATGGGTGTTAAAGGCCTATGGTCTCTTCTCAATCCGGTGGCTCGACCGGTACAGTGCGTCTTACCATCCGAAAGCTGAAGAACGAGCTGACATGACAGGATCGAAAGTATGGAGGGGAAACGACTGGCTATCGATAGCTCCATCTGGCTATATCAGGTGTGTCATAATCACAGGACAATGAGCGGCGAGCTTAGGGCTGACTCTTGTGCAGTTTCAAGCTACAATGAGAGATAAGGATGGACGAGTCTTGGTTAATGCGCATGTGCTTGGTGAGCTGGGAATAGCATGTCGCATTCGCGTCTGGTCTAAGCTCACATCACAGGGTTTCTTAGGCGCATCAACAAACTCCTCTTTCATGGAATCAAGCCTGTATTCGTTTTCGATGGCGGAGCGCCAGTATTGAAGCGGGCCACTATCGTAAGTTGCTCATGGACCTCGCTCTTGCAGCTTGTTCGAATCACATAGCTGACCATCCTAGGCGGAGCGTAAGCGCAAGAGACAAGGTGCTGTCGTCAACCATGCCCGGACGGCCGAGAAGCTTTTCGCGGCTCAAATGCGTAGAGAAGCCGTCAAAGCGGCGCAAACGTGAGCTACCTTGTCCCCAGTAGTATTCGCGAGTAAGCTGTAGCTGACGGGTTATAGGCAAAGGGATCAAGCTGCCGCTCGACAAGCTGCTGCCTCATCCACTACTTTGACGAATTACGAAGACGACGAAGGTGACCAGATCGCTGCGGACGCTTTATATCTCGAAGATCTAGAGAACGCCCAAGCTGGTCCCTCCCGCCCCCGTCCACCGCCATCTACTCGACCATCACTCGACAATACCCCTTCAGCACCCGCAGCACCCGAAGAACCCCTAGATCCAGCCGAAGAACGACGAAAGAAGTTCCGAAAACACGACCCTTACCGTCTACCCGAAACGAGCATGCCAACCGTCTCGACTGACGAAAAGCCCGATGCACGTCTCGCCACAGAAGAAGAGTTGAAGCAATTTATCGACGATATGAAACCGTCAGATATCGATATTGAATCTGCCGAATTTCGCGCTTTACCTACCGAGGTGCAATATGAAATCATTGGTGATCTTCGGATCCGATCTCGACAGCAGAGTCATCAGAGGCTTGCGACGATGTTAAGGGGTGCACCTACTGCGCTTGATTTCTCAATGCAGCAGATTAAACATCTCAGTCAGCGTAATGCGCTCACGCAGCAATTGTTGACGGTGACGGATATGGTTGGGAAGGCGCATTTGACGATTCCGATCAGAATTGCGGCGGAGCGGAATAGGGAGTATGTGTTGTTGAAGCGAGGGGAGGATGTGGGTGGGGGTTGGGCATTAGGAATCAGGGAGGGCACGAAGCAGAAGCCGATTGAGATCGTGGAGGATAAAGAGGACGGAAGGAGCAGTAGCAGTAGTGAAGAGAGCGACGATGAGATTGTCGAAGTCAAAAAGTACGTACCAGTCTTCTCATACGAGGCTGATACTGACCATTCAGACCTGTCGTTGACCCAGATCTTGCAGAACATCGCCGACGACAAATTCTCGATGCAATCACATCTCGATACGCTTCTGCCCGAACTGCACCTCGGAAATCGCTCGATGTCCCCGTCGTCCCCTTTGGCGCTTCCCATGCACCATCCCAGCCTCAGCTATTCGATGATCCGGACATGTTTGCAGAGATGGAAACGGACTCAGCTGTCATTGTGCCTACTGCGAATGACGAGGCGCTTGCTTTGGCGCTACAGCAGGAAGAATTGGGATCGGATGAGGAAGAGGCAGATCCGGATCTGGCTAGGGCGTTGGCGATGAGTCGGAGGGAGAAGGAAGAGGGGGGAGATGCGGCGAGTCGGGGATCTGAGATGGGCGATGCGATAGCAAGTGGGAGTGGAGGCGGTGGTGAGGAAGAGGGAATGTCGGATGATAGTATGGAGGAAGTGGAGCTTGTTCCTTCCGAGAGGAGTACTCCGGCTTTGGTCGATACGCCAAGGACAGGGAATAGGGACGAGGAGGACGAAGATGAAGATGACTTTGAAGAAGTTGCGGCGCCCGCAGCTGCTCCTCCAACGAGAGTCGTACCTCCTCCTCCTCGACCTGAGCCTGTCACAAGCTCTACACATGCACCTCGCCGGGGTCCGAGCGTCGATCAACCCATCCCCGGACCATCTCGCCCATCCAGGCCAACTCCTATCGTCACCAAACCTACACCGCCCGGACGTCCCATCGCTCTCTCCCCAGAGGTGATCGAGATCAAAGACGATGACGGCGATGGAGATGATCCGATATTTGCTGGTATGAAGGCTTCATCCCCTTCGGCTGCCGCCTCTGGATCGACACGACGGCCCGACGATTCCGGCGCAAGGTACACAGTCACTACTGCACCTGCCGGCCCATCCCGCTCGAATAGCTCAGCGGAGGAAAGGCCTTCACTATCCACTACATCCGTCAACAATGCTCGGCTATCTCGTTCTTCTTCCCTACTCAACCGTCCAAATATCCCCTCACCCCTCAGTCGATCCCCGTCTTTCGCGCCGATGAGGCATGATTCCTCTGATAGCATGATTCCTGATCGACTACCCCGTGCGGGCCCCTCTCCGCCTCCTCCGGCTATGCACCTGGGCCTTGTTGCGCCTGAGCCCGAACGACTGATTGATGAGGCGCTTGCGGGGGTGTCGGGGGTATGGAGAGTGGGGTCGACCACGCCGTCAGTCCATGAAGAAGCGGGCGGAGAGGAGGATGACGGAGAAGATGAAGGTGAGGATGGCGAGGGAGAAGGAGAAGGGGAAGATCCAGACGAATCAGGTTCTATAGCCTGGTCTCGATCCCCTTCTCCTGCTCTTCGAAATAAACGGCCGCCCTTACAAACTGGTCGTCCGTCTACCGACACGATACCCTCGGAGGCCGAAGAGGAAGATGTGGATATGAATGCGGAAGATATGGTGGAGGAGCAAGACGACTATGCGAGGTTTATCGCCCAGATCAAGAATCGGGATTTGAACGAGGTACGGACGGAGATTGATGATGAGATTAGAGTGCTGCATGGGCAGAATAAGGTGGCGCAGAGGGATAGTGATGAGATTACCATGCCGATGATTGCTCAGATCCAGGTGAGTTTCTCCACCACTCGATCGTCATGAGTGAAAGCTGACACAACCAGACGCTTCTCCGACATTTCGGTATACCCTACATTACAGCCCCCATGGAGGCCGAAGCGCAATGTGCCAAACTTGCCGAACTGGGTCTTGTCGACGGGATCATTACAGACGATTCCGATGTCTTCCTCTTTGGCGGCACCCAGTGCTTCAAGAACATCTTCAACGACAACAAGTATGCTGAATGTTTCTTGGCGACGGATATCAATCGAGAATTATCACTCTCGCGCGAGAGGTTGATTTCACTTGCGTACCTACTCGGAAGTGACTATACGATTGGATTACCGGGTGTGGGACCTGTCGTCGCGCTTGAATTACTTGCGAATTTCCCTGGAGAGAGGGGAATTGAAGATTTTAAAGAGTGGTGGTCTAAAGTCCAAAAGGGCCAGGATGGGGCTGAGACTGATACTAAGTGGAAGAGCAGTTTTGTGAGTTGTGGTTCAATCATCTGAATATGGGATTTGCCGGACGCTGACTTGGGTTAGAAGAAGAGACATTCGGGTGGGATCTTCATCACTGCCGAATGGCCAAATCCGCTTGTGGTATGTCGAAATTCTGATGTTGTGCTCTGAAGGGTGACTGCTAATATTACAGCGCGAGGCCTACAAGTACCCGGTCGTGGACGAATCGGAAGAAGCTTTTCATTGGGGATTCCCAAAATTGTCCGCTTTGCGATCGTCAGTTGCCCGTTTCTCCTCCAGTTCTGGGCGAGTCACGTTGAACTGACCTCCTCAGGTTCCTCCACGAAGAGCTCTCCTGGTCGATCTCAAAAGTCGACGACGAGCTTACGCCCATCGTGCAGCGCATTGCTCGCCGAGGCAAGGCCGGCTCATTGAACAAGCAATCCACTCTCGACCCATTCTTTGACCTCTCCGCTGGCGCTTTGGCCAACTATGCCCCGCGGCGACGAACCACGGCGAATGTCAGCAAGAGGCTCTTATCTGTCATTAAGCAATTCCGGGAGGCCGAGGCGCGGGCGCAGGGGATGGAAGAAGGTGTGGAATGGGGAGCGATGATGCAGGGTTTGGACGAAGGGGATCCAAAGGGACGAGGATCGGGAAAGAAGCGGAGTGTGAGAGCTAGTGAATTTGGGGATGAGGATGGGGACGCAGAAGAAGAAGTGAGACCGCCACCTAAGAAGCGGAAACCTAGAAAGGCGAAGAGTGTGACGGAGGCCTCGACGGATGTTGGGGATGATGAGCTTGGAACGGAGATGGGGACTCCGGAACCTGTCCCTGTTAAGAAGCCCACAAAGAGGAAGGCTGCAGTGAAGAAGAAGGCGGTGGTCAAGGCGGCAGTGGCAGCGGCAGCGTCAGTGGTGGATGACGACGATGATGGAGTGGAGGTGGAGGAGATCACGGATATTTCGCAAGTACCCTTGGACGAGAGGAAGAAGTGGAAGAAGGCGCAGAGTAAGACGTGGAGGAGAGCTGTTGTAGCGAATAGTCTCAAGCCGAATTGAGTATTGTAGTCGGATTAGTCAGTTGTAGCTATATCGTCTATGCTTGCTTGCGGGTTCAGTTCAAGGTCGATTGAAGATGAGGGTGTGCAGTTCAAGAGTCCAAATTCAAACGATACATAACCCTCACAAGGCCCTTCCCCATCCTCTGACTCCACAATCTACTCGGCATCACCCTCCCACTCCGGTCGAGCAGCTACATGTCCGCCCAGCTCCTTCTCTAGACCGCCATATGGGTATTCTCGGGCCGCTACGGGTCTGTGAATTCGAGTCGCGGTGAGGAAGTAGGCGAACGCGCCAACGGCTGAGAAGGCAGCAATGAGCTATGTGGTCAGCTATCGGAATTCACATACAACTAAGAGGCTTTGCGAAGGTGACTTACAGAAAGAACAGCCGTACCGCCGCTGATCTTGTGTACGTCTGGACCCCACATACCGAGGACATCTTCCTCCTCGTGAAACTGAAAACGTCAGTTTCTGTGCGAAGACTGTCGGCTGTTCGGGGCTTGCGCAGTAAGTAGCTTACCACTTCGCCAAAGTTTTTCCGCTCCTGTCGGTCCCACCATCCAAATGGTTCTCGGGTCTGAAGCGAGACGTAGGGTAATTGGGGGTAGCCGTTTACTGCAAAGTTTAGCACATCTCTCTTGATGCCACTTTTGGCTATTCTGATTCGAAACAGAGCCACCGGTGGATAGAAGAGGACACAGCCCTCCATGCGCTATACTTACATTGCGGGTCAATCTCTTCTCCGGGCTGTAATCGCACCTCGGGCGAGATCTCTGTTGCCGGCGCGGAACTTGTTGTGGGGGCGTGAGTCGTCGCCCATCGCCTAGAAAACGCTGCTGAGCGGGACACTATCCGTGTAGCTGGTGCGGCTGCCCGCAGGAGTGAATGTGGGCGGATCATGTTGGAGCTATGAGGATGGTGTATTAGAGGTGTCGCTATAGGTAAGCGGTTGGTAGGAGGAGATTCAGGGCGGGACCAAAGTAGGCGCGCCGGAAAGGCTGACAGAACCCGGATTTCGAGCTTGATAGGCGTGAAAGTGTTGATGTTTTGCCACCCGGACGCAGGTAGTTTCTTTTGGCTCGCACCCTTTCGCGTACCCTATCTATATCTTGCTCTTGCTATAACAGCTGGCGACTTCCCGGCCACACAAGTGCCGCTGCAGCATGTCTTTCAGGCTCCGTAAGCTTTCTGTTTCACGATCATGTTGAGCTGAGAAGAAGCTGACGCCCATAGCGTCGCAGAAGAAGTTCGCTCCGGGCAAGCCGAAGCTGGGAAGTCGACCAGGCGGGCCTACGACAGGCGGACCTCCCAAAGCTCCATCTGCAGCTTTTGCCAAGCCGCTGCCGCCTGTAGCTGCACCGGCAGCTCCTGCGCAGAAGGTCGCGGATCCGAAGACCGCCGAACTAGCGGGAGCTGATGGGAATGCCGTCGCTGGACCTTCATCGCGGCCTGATGTACCCCCAGGACTTGGCTCGGGATCTGCGTTACCTGCAAACCAAAACAGGCGGTCACCATCGCCAGTAACACGTCCGAGCGGTTTACCGGAAACCACAGGATTATCTGGCAGTGCTGGTCCATCCGGAAGCTCTCGACAACGGACTCGGTCACCATCAACGAGCAATCCTACTGGATCCACTGCTCGGGCGTCTTCGTCAGCTCCACCTCCTACAGAATCCGCCCTCACCCAGACATCCCCAATTACACAATCGACCATTCCCAAGGGCACCGTCGACCCCAGCCGACCCCCTCTTTCTGTGCCACATAGGCGCCGAACTCCATCTGAATCACCCGCACCGTCCAGCCGCGGTAAGGCGGTCCCCATCTCCCGAGCCTCATCTCGTGTGTCAGCCTCCCCAGCACCGTCCATCCGCCAGCGGTCCATGTCGCGCCAGCCCAGTCTTACCCCATCAATGAGGTCGGGAGGTCGGCCTGCCCTCATCGCTGCAGCCGAAAATCGGTCATCACCACTGAACATCCCCCCCTCGGCAAAAGCAAGGCGGAAAGCAGAGAAGGCGCGCGAGGCGGAGGCGGAACGGGAGAGCGAAAGGGGAACACCGGCTCCAACTTCAATAGCCATCCCCGGTCTGCCGCCAACGTTAGCTGCCGCGCCGACGGATGACGAGGATGTGGATATGGAAGATACGGATCGGCCAAGGGCCGGAAGCCACATTGCTGGGCAGAGTGGAGAGGATGATAGGGGAGGGGTGCCTAGATCCAGAGAAGAGACGGCGGCTATAGCCGCGCGCCTGGTTGATCAGATGAGGGCATCTGCTACCCCTGCACCGAGCGTGCCCGGAGATAGGGCCAGAACACCACTGTTTCTGCCCGGTGTGGCTGAGGATGATGAGGAGCACGGATCCGAGTATGGGCGTGGTAATAACGGGACGCAAGGAGGTGAGGAGTGTGATTCTGGGGAAGAGGAGTATGATGAGGAGACCGGTCAGATCATCAGGAAGGGGGGAGTAGCTGTCAGTCAGACGCGGAAGAAGGCAACAAAGGCGCCGCCCAAGTCCAAAGTGCTTGGGCGTCCTATCGCGCCTCAGCGAAAGAAGTACACGCGGAAACCCAGGCCAAAGACGCCACGGGCGGAGGAGGACGAGGAAGAAGAAGGGGATGATGATGATGATGGTGATGGTGCGGAGTTGAATGAGCTGGATATTTCGGATAACGATGATTTATCATTATCAACTCAGGCGGGGAGAAAGAAAAGTCTTAAGCGGAAACGAAAGGCGTGAGTCTTTTGGTCAATACTGCTCAGGACAACAAAAGCTGACTTTCAGACCGCGATCACCTGTATTCCAGCCTGTAAATCTTGACGAAGCTGAGGTTGGAGAATTGATCGGCGAAGAGGTGGATGAGGACAGTATGCGGATGGCGGAAATTGCCACGAAGCGATCGGGCGAGGGCAAAGTGTCTGCTCGAGCCAAGGAGCTCTCGGTCTATCTTCGGGACTTCAATCAACGAAACAGGAGTCGACTCGATGAGGAGATCAACGAGCGATACGAACGGCGTCAGATCCTGCGCCGACAGATCCGGGCGTTGCGGAATGGGAAGCGGGCTGAAAGACGAGAGGTTATTAGGGAGAGAGGGGGAGATCCGGATGTGGAGATTAGCGAGGATGATCCAGATTCCGAGACGGAATTTGACCTCAAGCCTGAGAGATTGACGCCGGAGACTACGCCGGAGCCTGGTGGTGCGAGACCTCAAGCTGAGCTTGACGATGATGAGATTGAGGAGGAGGAGTTTGTTGAGCCGCCAGAGGGTACGATACCTGCTGGGTTGGGCGATGAGGATGATGAGGATGAGGATGGGGCGGGAGCAGAGGAAGAACCGGAGGAAGAGATCTTCAATCCAAATGCGTTGATGGATGAGCGACATGAGGATGAACCGATGGGTCATGATCCCGAGCTTGCAGCCATGGGCTTTGGGCTGAGAGAGGGTGATGATGAGATGTACGATGAGAATGCGGGGGAAACGATGGATGATCTTCTTGATCAGGTACATCAGAATCGAAGGACGGCGCAGAGGTATAATGATACAAGGGAGGTGGTGGAAGAGGAGCAGACGGGCAAGATGCCGAATAGCAGGAGTTACGCCAAGAAGATGAATAATGAGCGGTGGAGTCCTGAGGAGACTGAATTCTTCTACCAGGTGAGTGGGGAGTTTCGGGGTCGTAATGAGGATCCAGCTGACGGTATAGGTGCTTGGAGAGACAGGCGAGAACTATACACTCATGTCATTCTACTTCCCCAGTCGGACACCTCGACAATTGAAGAACAAAGGTCGAAAAGAGAATATGCTGCATCCTGATCGGGTTAATGAAGCCATCAGAGCCCGGAGACCTATTGGTGAGCTATCTGACACCTTGTGATCCACATGATAAGGATTGAGCTGAATATGTAGATCCCGAGTATCTTCAAAAGACAGTTGGTTACGATCCAAGGGGACCCACAGACGATGCCGATCAACTACTGGAAGAAACTCGAGATTTACCCGCTAGGTGGACGAGAGAAGATACCGATCGGGTTCTGGCGGATGTTGCGGAGGAAGACGAAGATGGGAATCGGGTTGAAGAGGTCAATTATGATGAGGCCGCGGCCGCTGCTGCGGGGGCCGAGGAGGCGGATGGGGAAGGGGAGGATGGGAAGGGTGATGAGGAAGATGGGGATAAGGGCGACGAGGATGAGGATGAAGATGGGGATGAAGAGGAAGAGGAACAAGGGGATTATGCTCAGGAGCTGGAATATTGATAAGGATGCTGGGGTACTTGGGAAGGGTTTTGGGTGCATGTTATCGTTGTACAGTCTCGAGTGACTGCCCGGGGTCGACCTCAGTGCTGGCTCCAGTTGAACTCATACCGATACCGCGGGCACTTGAGCATTGGCACATATTTCCTGATCTGGGCTTGTGGATATCCAGCTGAGGTGCGGACGACATGCGCACAAGCTCCTTGTTGATGCAATCTGCAATGTGGGAAATTTATGGAGCAATACATCCAACGCATGTGGTGTCCTCATATCCATACCCATACCATCCTGGACATACTCGAATCACATCTTAGTAGGCTACGTGTATGTGCCACAAACCGGACCAGGAACCAGCAAGTCAGGCCCATACCCAAGAATAAATCATCACCTCCTCAATATGTACGAACCACAAATCGCATCCCTTCTCCAGCTCCGCCTTCGCAAGGACCTTTCAGCCTCCTTGTCTTGTCGTCTGAGATCGGAAACAGCCTAGGAGCTCTGTCTGGGAGGAATTCCAGGGGTGTAGGAGGATCCCATTGTTGCCTTCAACCACTCGATTTGTCCGCGCAGGTTCGCCGTGCCGTGGTCTGCCACTCTTTCGTCTGATCAACGAGAGCGATGCTGTCTCCTGCCGCGGTGATGTGGGTCTCTCTGTCTTGGACAGCCTCGAGCATGTCGTCGATAAGGTAGCCGAAATGTCTGGCAAGCAGGGCCTGTGAGACGAAAGCCACTGTTCGCTTGACTGTCTCCTCCGGCCTCTCATCGTCTGCCGTCTTGCTGTTTGAAGCTCTGCTCTTGAGCGCCTCGAATTCCCCATGCGATTTGTGCAGATGCGTTTGGAGGATGGGGTGGATCTTGATGAAGGAGGCTGTGTTGTGGCCTTCCACATCCGGCAAGATAACTGAGAAATTGCGCTTCACGCCCTTCTCTTTGCCTCTGGCAAGCATTGTGTCCTCGGTGCCCATGTAAAGCAGGCGCTGCGCGTGGGCGACGAAATCAGGATCGCTGGGCCGACCATCGCGTTCGGACACTGTGTCTTGTGATTCCCCTTCACCAAACTTCGTGAAGTACTGAATGAGGGAATGCCGAGTGTTTGTGCCGATCCCGTCAGGCCGAACACCACTCCGGCTGTTTGTCTTGACGGTAGTGAAGTACGGTCGGCGAGTATCTGCATGCTGCTTGATCTTCGCACACAATGTGGGGATGAGAGAGGTGTTCGTGATGGCGTTCGATAGCTCCAGACAGCCTTCGGTGGTGAGTTCGTCCTTGTACGACATGATAGTGCAGCTCTTGAAGATGAGGACTGTGGTATGTGTCGGTGGTAGAGCTGATTTAGCTCTGGTGGAGTGTGTGTGAGTTGGCTCCGGGGTGTGTCTTGATCCTTGACTGGGAGGGAGGAGAGGGAATGGGTAGAGGGGGAAAAGGGCAGGCGAATTGCTCTGGCTTATATCGCTAGAGGGAGTGGCGGTCGGCTTGAGAGCTCTTCCTTTGTGAAGTTTCGAATCCGTTGTCCAGATCAAACGCAGGAAAGTCAGGAGACACGGCGATGCAGGGCTCTAGTACATTCTGGGAGGTACCAAAAGCAGGGTATAGCGGTGAAGGAGCCCATATAGTAAGGTGATCAGAAACGTTGGGGTTATCGACCCGTAAGTGAGTATACCTGTCAGTGTGACATCATTCAACCTATGCATGTGATGTATGTGACTTACAATCCTATCATACAGAATGACCTCCACGGCAATGATAGTATACTTTGTTCACACTGACTCGCCGCCCCAACCTGACTTTCATCTTCATTGCCACTGACCAACCCATCGACTGGTCCGCAGCGATGATCCGGATCTATACACACTCCGCGCCTTGGAATCTTGCCGGTACAGCCGATGCTGTTCATTCGGACGGCAGCATATCGATATCTTCCACCTCACCCTCCTCCACCTCCTCCTCTTTGATGGCCCAACCGCCAGCGAGAGTTGCCGCTGCCCGCCTAGCAATCTCGAGCTTCTCTGCGAAGGAAGGTTTCGGCACCGATCTCAATGCTCCAGACGAGGACGGAGGCTGACAAGACCGGTCCTGTACCGGAGTGATGAGATCTTGCCAGTAGGCCAGCTCCTGGGGCTGATCAGGGACAGGGAATGGCCGAGTAGGGAGCAATAGGGGATGAGAGGGGATCGTAAAGATCCTCTGAGCGTTGTGACGATCAAATCGGACTTCCCGCCTCGACTCCCGCTTCGTCGGAGCATCCGCCACTTTCCGAATCCGCTCCGCCTCATCCTGCCACCATTGCGCCTCGCCCTCCTTCTTATGGTATTGCGCCTTGTACCATTCCGCCCGATCATGCGAGACGACGAGGTTGGCTTCGAGCTGAACTATGCGTGCGTAGTGATTTTCGCACAGTTGCTGCCTGATTGCCTTTTCCCTTCCCATCGCGTCGACATCCGTACTGAACTTGGTCACAGCCTCGAGCAGAGCTCTGAGCTCTACCAATTGACCCTCGCACTCTTTGTCTAGAGTGACGATCCGAGCGTTCGATTCCGCCAGGTCAATCTCGCGCCTCTCCGCAATGGTGGTAAGGGCGCGAATGGACGCATCACGCATGATGATTGTCTTTTCTTTACCCGAGATTTCGACTCCCGATTTGAAGAGTTTACCTCGGAGGTCTTGGGTAAGGAGTCGCTCCTGTGCCAATCCCGATTTGGCAGAGAGGAGGTTCTGTCGGAGAGGGGTACCGGAAAGCGCCGTGTCCGCTGATAGCATCTCGAGCTGATCTTCCGCCTCTTCCGCCCTCTTCCGCTGGACATCCGTATCCTTCTTCTTCTCCCCAAGCTGTACCTCGAACTCCTCTGATCTCGTCACCCATTTCTTCCCCCGGTCGACTGCAGTTTTGACCTGCTGCGCCAGTGCCCGGCATTTGATCTCGGCCTCGACGAGTCGGGTCGACTGTCCCCGCCCTTCCTCCTTCATGGTACTCATCGAGATTTCAAGAGCGTCCTTCTCCTCCCTCAACCCACCCAACATGATCTCCAGACCCTGGATCACACTGCGTTCCGCCCCTGATACCTGTACGCCCTGATTACCCGAGGCGGAACATTGGCCTGGCAATGAGGACTTCTGACGAAGCTGGCCCTCGGCCAAAGCAGCCCGTTTCGTCATCCTAGCCAGATCTGCCTCTCGCTTGACAAGCTTCTGGCGCAAGCCGCGGATGATTTGATCCTTTTGCCATGCGGCTGACTGGGCCGGCTTGATTGGGGGAAGCTGTGTCAACGCAAGTTGTGGCGTTGGAAGGGTAGGAAGTTTGGTTGCCTGGTTACGGGAGTTCGAAAGGATGGCGGGAGAGCTGTGGCTGATGTGATGGGGTTGAAAATGGGAAGGGTTACTGATGGCTCGCTGAAGTTGTCGAGCGGGCTGGACTAGACGGATAGTAGCGATGGGGCTGACGGGAGTGAGAGGGGAGCGAGAGAGGTCGCGTGATGGGCCCGAGCCGGAGATGGAGCTAGAGGGGGTTCTGGTAGGGTGTGGGGGCAGGGGATGATGGACGTCCGGGCGGTTTCGAGGGCCAGTTGGCGGGGCCATATATTTGCGAGGTGGTTCTCCTACTCGAGATTAGGATCTTCGCGCGTGGTGCATGGGAACGATACTCACCATTGACCACGGCTGCCTGATTGCTCTCTTGCCGCTTCCGCTTCTTCTCTTTCTTCTTTCCTCCTCCTTGCTTGACAACTGGCGCGAGATTCAAGGGTTCGATACTAACCTTGAGTGGTGGGAGGGGGACGGTGGAGTCTGCCATATTGCAGACTAGTGTTTGGGTATATGAGATGAAAGAGAGAGGAGAGAGTAAGTACGAGCGCAAGAGGGGAGACCGAAGGGGAAATTTGATGGGGGATAGGTTTTTAGTAAAGGGGGGAAGGAAGGACAAGATTGCGTTAGTCTGTGTGTGTTTCAGGGGTACAAACATGAAACAACCGGGGGCGGTATATCCTACTCATCATTGCGATATCCATGTACAGCTCACCCTCCATAGATCACTGATGAGTGGGATCAGCGAGACTGCAGGTCCATCGGCCAGATGGCTTCGGCCCACACGACAAACGGCCCACACGACAAATGCCCAGACTTCACGACATCGTAACTCAGTTCAGAGGTATCATTTGGGCATCGTGTTGCGTGTTCCTCCGCATCGAGTGGTCTGGTCGCTGTAGCAGCCAAGTGGGTTATATATCGATCATTCGAGAGTGATAGAGGACTAATCCATGGTGAGCTTGGGGAGCAGGCGAGGTGATGATCGATGTCGGTCAGCCAAGGTATGACTGGATCTCACGGCGAATCATCGACCTGTTCACCCTCAAAATTCTCCAGTCAGATAGAAGAGATACGCAAGATCGATGAACAGGTTCTGGATGGGGCTAAAGCTCTGATCGAGAGCGAGCAATACTTGCAGTCAAAGTCTTTGGACTCCCTTTGTTGCGCGCTTCTGGGCCAGTGACTAGTCTTCCGTCGGAAGCGCGGAAGCAGCAGTGCGGGGCTCCAACCGGGCATCTCCGACCAGTGGGGTGGAGCGCATGTGGGCGCGCTATATCAGCTTTCCTTTCTCGCTCTTGCCTTGCATCCATCAATCAAGATGGATAAACATCAACAGCTTCTCGCTGAAGAGAAGGGAGCTGGGCTTGACGACAGGCCGCCCATCAAGTCGCAGACACAGCCGCCATCGCAACGCTCTGCTCGATTCAGAAAGATTATCGCTGGATTTCTGTTCGCCTATGCCGGCTCGCTTCTCTATAGCGGGGTGAACACTCTATACCGAAAGAATGAGTTGGAGATCTCTCCGATGGAGTTTGGGACGGACGAAATGAGCTCCTACTGGTCGGGCATCACTCAGAAGGGCTGGAAATATGCAGTCAAACCCGGCAAGCACCATTCTGATCATCATCATGGAGGCCATCACCATCAGCACAAAGGAGATGGACACGGACACCACGACAAGCATGGGAAGCATGGGAAACACCATAAGCACGGGAAACACGGGAAACATGGCAAACATGGTAAAGGCGGCAAGCACGGAGATCACCCACCATTCATGACGCCTAGTCACGCTGAGAAGGTGTTCCTAGGCGTACCGAATAACGCCAGTGTACGAGCGTAGGTCTGACCTATATGGAGATGGGCTGTCATACGCTGATGTTGCAGGGCATCCATGCGTTACACTGATCACGCCCATATTGCCGGATCGGGCTGGGACTTCCTGGACGCAGTGAATCTCAAGTCTGAATGGGAGACGGCACTGGGTCTCCCCGTGTCTGGACCCGAAGACTTTATCTTTGAGGCTGGAAGTGCCGAGTCACAAGATCGGATTCTTGGCTCAAAAGGCAAGATTGGAGTCTGGGTAGATACCGTATGCCAATTCACTTTAAGGTTCGAGAAATGAGCTCATCAGCAGTACTACCCAACCATGAACACTCCCGTATCGTCCTTTGTCACTCTTCACTCTGATCCCCCTTTCCACGCCAAACTTCGAGAAGACATTGTAGAGGGTGATCCGACATCGGTATTGAGAGATGAAGTCCGGGTCTTCCATGGGTTGAGCGTGTCAGGGCATGTAAAGGGCCAGTATGTTTATGTTGGGTATGGCCGGAAGAAGGATTTCGAGCTACTGGAGGAACGAGGTATGTCCTGTGCTAAATGCTCCATTTGTAATAAGCTCACAAAGATAGGTGTCGACTTGGAAGGGAAGATCGTGATTGCCAAGTACGGCGGGGTCTTCCGAGGTCTTAAGGTCAAGGGTGGGTGGACGGCGTCTGGATCTGGACTTTGTCGACCTGCTGATGGACTCAGCTGCTCAAGAAGCCGGCGCAGTAGGCGTTTTGATCTACAGCGACCCAGGAGATGATGGAGAGTACACTGAGGAACACGGATTCAAGGCCTACCCCGACGGACCTGCTCGACAGGTGAGTTTCTTTCATTCTCAACTCGCTGAGCAAATAAACCAAGCTGATCGACGTAGCCCAGTAGCGTACAACGCGGAAGTGTCCAATTCGTAACTCATCTCCTTCTCGCCTAGTCCACCGCCTCAGACTCTAGACTGACCATCAGCTATCCAAATACCCCGGTGACCCCGCCACCCCTGGTCTTCCCGCCTACCGCAATGCCTCTCGATCAGAAGGCGGCAATTTCCCCGATATCCCTTCTTTACCAATGTCATTCGAAGATGCCATCCCCCTCCTTGCTGCGCTCAACGGGAAGGGTTCAAAGGTTTCTGATTTCGGCCAAGAATGGGTCGGCGGGCTGGGCTATAAGGGCGTCGAGTACTGGTCGGGACCAAGCGAGGTCGAATTGGAAATGAAGAATGAGGTCAATACTCGGGTTATGCCGATCTGGAGTGAGTCGCAATTCTGGGTGAAGGGTGAATATAGGCTGATGGGTTAGATACTATGGCTACTATCCCCGGACACATTTCGGACGAAGTCGTCGTTGTAGGAAACCATCGTGATGGTAAGTCTGCTCTTGACTCACAAGGCGGAATAGGAAAGCTGACCCACACAGCTTGGGTCCTAGGAGCTGCCGACCCGTCGTCCGGTACAGCGTCAATGTACGAGATGATTCGCGGTCTGGGCGCCTTGGTACAACAAGGATGGAAGCCTCTGCGAACTATCGTACTGGCCAGCTGGGACGCAGAGGAATATGGTTTGATCGGCAGTACCGAATGGACCGAAGACTTTGGGGATTGGCTCTCTGCGCATGGTACGTCTTTCCAGCCACATTGTCAGACGTAGGACTGATGATCAGCTGTGGCATATCTTAATATGGACGAGTCTGTAGGTGGAAGTCGCTTCACGGCCGGAGCATCTCCCGTATGTCCTCCCTATTCGAAAAGTTGGAAAAGTAGCTGACACACAGTCTTTATCGTGGTTGGTCCGTAAAGCCGCTGAGGAAGTCATTGCATCTTCAAACTCCTCAAAGTCAGTCTGGGATCACAGACTCGATGGCGACGACTGGGAAGAATGGCGAGCGGAGAAACAAGGTCTGAAGCGGGATTTAGCGGAAGTGGGGACGAAGGGTTGGGATGATAATTGGGTTAAACCGCTCGGGAGTGGATCGGACTTTACATCTTTCCTTCAGCGCTTCGGGGTGAGTTTGCCGGGTGTCGATTGAGGGATGTGTATGAGGCTGATGTTGATAGATTGCTTCTACCAATACTGGATTCTCGGCCGGTCCTAAAGATCCTGTGTATCACTATCACAGTATCTTTGATTCCTTCACATGGCAAGACAAGTCAGTTATCATGGCCAGAAGGATAGTCTGGATGTTGAACTTATACCTCAGATTCGCCGATCCAGGTTTCCACAAGCACGTTGACGCTGCGAAAGTGTTTGGCCTTATGAGTGAGCTATGAAGACTCTACTTGGATTGGATGTCTTGAGCTGATACGCTAGCTCTGCGCATCGCCGACAGTCTGGTTCTGCCTATCAATACCACGCAGTATTCTCTCGAGCTCATCGACTATCTCGCAAAGTAGGACTTTCTCCCTTGGCTTACCCTACCCATGTCCTCAGTGCTGACTCCTCCAGTGTCCAACACATCGCCGACATATCCAACTATTCCTCCAGCGTCGACTTCACATCACTCAATCAGTCCATCCACAGCCTTATAAACTCCTCCGTCATTCTAGACGCACACAAAGCCAGCACGTTGAATAAATTGGGCAAACTCCTCCCAAAGCCTCACAAAGCGAAACATGGCGCCTTTGCCCGCCTTTCAGCCTTCTTCAGAGGTCGATCGGGCTGTTGTCACGGTTCTCCTACTGGCGATTTGGAGTCAATGGGGATATGGGCTCCAGTGTCTGGTGAAGAGGTGGATAAGACTGGATGGCCTGAAATTCCCAAAATTCCTAAAATCCCTGGGTTACCACATTCGCCTCAACCTGAACCGCCCAAAGAGCCCAATCATCCTCATCCCCCTCCGCCACCGCATGGTCCACATGAACCCCCTTCTCCGCCTCATCACCCTCACCACCCGCACCACCCGCCTCCCCCATCTTTGCCCAAACACAAGATCGAAGAAATCAAGCGGCTTTTGGAAGAGGTCCGAGCGATCAATGGTCTGCTTCAAGCCTTCGAAGGTGGCTTCATCAGTCAAGCCGGTATAAGGGACAGGGAGTGGTATCGCCACAAGGGTGTTGCTCCTGGTAAATGGCTCGGATATGGAGCCACTACGGTGAGTTTTGATTACCGTCCAGGGAAAACATACAAGCTTACCCCCTATTTAGTTCCCAGCATTAACAGAAGGTTTGTTTCCCGCGTGTTCTTAGACCGATCCCATCAGCTGACGAAGTAGCGCTGACTATTGAACATTCGGCCAAGATGGCACAACAAGAGGCAGACGAGCTGGCTGAGATGATCAGTAAGATGGCGCAAAAGCTCAACGGCTCGAAGAAGCACTAGTCGGCGCTCCACGAGGTGTCGCGGTGTAGAACAGCCAATAGCTTTAGATACTGTAGCAAGACAGCCATATAAATGCATTTGTATCTCTGTTCTTGATTGTTACGCTAGCGAAAGTGTGAAGTGCATCATCTAGAACATCATTATAATTCGTCTATAGTGTATGTATACAAATTAGATCATCATACCACCTCTCAGTTCCCCAATCGTCATCATCGCATCCCTTTATCATAACCCATCTTGATCCACCTCTCCTCCGTCAGCGCAGGATTAGGCATCCTTCTTTCTGGCTCGACGACTTTCCACGCCTGCACCCAACTTGGGAATTGCGGTCGACCCAATGTCGACAAGAGGATATTGCTCAATATTGAGTTTGACGCAAATGGGTTATCGGGCCTTTTTGTCGCTTTGAGTAGGTTGGAAGAGGCTGATGCGCGGATTTGCTCGACTGTCGTTAGGTTATATAAGAGTAACTGCAAGTATCAGTCAAAGCTACATACGGCATATCGCCTGAGGACTTACTCGGAAATGATATACCAACAAAAACCCAATACCGGGCAAAACGATGACTCCAATCAAGAAACTGACTGCTGCGCCGGGACTTTGCCGGAGTGCCGTCCCGAACCCTGTTGAATCCACATGGCAGAGCAACGCAAAATGGAGAGCTGAAAAGACGACTTGATATATCGCCGCGATGCCCTGTTGAGATGATCAGCACTTGGACATTCATAGATCCTTGAGTGCAAAGAGAGGACTTACGGCTGAGCCCAGCAGTACAAGGAAAGAGAGGTATGTCCGTTTACCCACGCAGGTGTGGAGATATGAGCAGTGGTGATCTATCCCATCTACACAATTGCCACACTATCCATCAGCTTAAAGTTTTGCCGCGGAAATGTCGTATAATCTGGACTTACCAGACGACAATGACTAGCTCGAGGCGGGCGATAACTCCGACATGTCTCGCAGTACCGCACTACGACTCTGCCTTGTTTGACGGCAAATTCTCGGTCTAAAGGTTGACGCCAGCTATCGGTCTCGCCCTGAGTCATGGGTGGGTGCGGATCCAGATCGCGGGGGATGATTCCTGAGAGTCAGTTTTTGTCGTTGCTGATTGGCACTGATAAACTGACCTGGTTCTCTGAGGGATGCAGCAATGAGCGAAGATAAGGTCAGGCCGAATAGGTATCTGGCCAAGTCAGCTCACAGGATGCGGAAGGGTACGACGGCCCCACTTACACAAATATGATGTCAATTGCGATTCCACCCCCACTCGCCAGCCCATACCGCCCCGCACTCTGCCAATACCACACGCCCGTGGTCCCGAACCACACACCCGTGATACCGAACAGCAGCACGATTATGAGCGCGACCGACAGGTAATTGTCACCGCCCGTCATTGCATGTCCCTTGAACAGAAATGTCGATAGGGGATTTTCAAACAGCTGATATCGACGCTGGGGAGTATCGGGATGACGAGCCGAGCGTCTGGAGGATGATTGCCGCTCATGATATGATGGCCGACGAGAGATGGACGAGTTCTTCACCCTCAATTGTCCCTTTTCCGCATCGACGCCATTGGGAGGGTACTGGTTATTTTTAGTCGCCACCAAATCGTCCGAGCTGTAATCTGCACCCGTGGCGTGTTGGGATGAACCCTCGCCTAGGCTATGTCGAAAATGTGGTGCTCGACCCTGACCCGCTTCTGCAAATCCATTGATGGGTCCTGTATTCCCACTTGACTTGCTGCCAAATGTCGAGGGATCATGACCGACATCAAGAGCCGTGCCCATTTCCTCCGAGATCCTTTCCCCTTTCTCTGAATGGATGACGAGTACGGCAGCTTCTTCTTCCGCCTCGGAATGTCCGTCCCCGTTCCGCTGCTCCTTCATCAGACTCTCCTGTCGCTGTCGCGCCTCTAGCTGGATAGCAGCTTTTGGTTTCTTGGGCGAAAGGAATCCGCGATGAAGAGGTAAGGGGATGGTAGAGCGGATGGTCGCGCCTGAAAGACGCCGACTGGCTTCGGGCGATGTTGGCCTCGAAGCGGCAGAATGGCGAGATGTGGCATTGGATAGTGAACGTGATTGACGAGTTGAAGGGGATTTGGATCGGTGCGGTCCGGATAGGGTTTGGGAGTGCGATGGACCGGCAATGGGAGTCAGGCCATACTGTGCAGAGTCAGCCCGGGTCCTTCTGCATCTTCAAAGCGAAGAGTCTCACGTAGTCTCGCGTGCTGTGCAGACTGTCCCTGTTATGTCCAAGCCTGCCGTCTTCAGAGACGGGACTGCTGACCCTGATGCTCGAGGTCCTTTGAGCTCCAACATCGATGGGAGCCACGGTGACCGGGTGTTCATCAACGGCATTTTGATTCGGAAAGGTCGTCATCTTGTGTGGATGCGAGAGCGCATAATTGCCTGTCATGAGATGTTGTTGACAAGCAAAGGTTTGAAAGGACCACCATAGCTGGGAATGTCTCAATTTTGGCTCGCGTGAGATGAAACGCACGGGTGCCTGTCACAACAGCCCGAAGAGGACGTTGCAACTGGCCGAGATGGTCTCAACGTGATATAACGAGCGGGATCAAAGGTTCTGATACATGACGATTGGGCCGCATGAGGCCAAAGTCACTGGTACAACTGGTATCTCCATCTCACAATCACTCACTACTATAACACCAGTACATACTCTCTAGCACAATGGGTAAGTACTGCACTCATCAGAGAAACAGAGCTGCACTGACCAAAAATAGGCCTCTTCACACACGACGCAGCAGACGACGTCTCGGTCACTGCCACATTCCCCGAATCCAACCCGTTCGGACGTGAGCTACTGCCTTCGAGTCACACGAGGTTGAAGCTGAATATGCAGAACTCGTCAATGGCGAGAAGAACAACATCCTGATCCACCTTGCAAACAGCGGCAAGAGGAACTACACCCTCGTTTCTGCCGGTGCCAGCTACCACGACCCTCTACGAAACTGGGCCTTGGTGAGTGAGGTCCCTGGACACTAAAGAGCATCACTAATGTTTGACAGGTGAAGAACCAGACCATCACTCGATTTGGCGTACCTCTTGTATCCGGCTCCAACTACTCTGCTCCTTTCAATGTTTACTCCGAGTAAGTCTTATCTTTGCCTACCCACCCCATTGCTGACTTCCAGACACCGCCCATCCGAAGTTGGTCTGACAGTGTGGGTCAATCTCGCAGATGGCACAACCAAAGAGATACTCCCCATCACCGCCTTCAACCAGACCGTCACCGTCGTCGAGCCCCCAGCGAGCTGGCTCGACCCCTCGCTCCTCCTCGTCTACACCATGCTGCTTGCTGCGCTCGGCGCGGGTGCTTGGTTGGCTTACCAGGCCTTTGCCGGCGAGACAACCAAGAAGGGATCAAAGAAAGTCGTGAAGCGAACTGTCGTGGTGGCCAAGCAGGAGAACCAGGTGTACCCCGACGTCAAGCCGTACGAGGAGGAATGGATCCCGGCCCATCACCTGAAGAGCGGAAGCTCAAAGCTTAAGCGCAGGCCTGGAGGTGTACCGGGTGCCAGCTCGGGAGGGGAAGAGTTGACCAGCGGCGGAGAGGTGACTAGCGGGGCGGAAACTAGTGGGGCTGAGGGCAAGAAGAGCAAGAGCAAGGGAAAGGCTAAGAGCAAGAAGGCGTAGTTGTGTGAGCAATGCAAAATCAGTCAACTGGGCAATGAGCTTGGAGTCTGTGCGAGCTTTACGTCCGTCAGCGACTTAGGGTCAGCTGTGAGCGGCCTGAGAGGCTGACCATCACCGCGCAGCATGAGAAGGTTCCAGCCACAGGAAGAGCCAACTGCCACACCTCCACATTCCTGTCAACGGAAGCAAATTTGGGTGCATCTCGACCGCCACCCAAAAGTTGGATCTCCTGTCAATCTCTCACTCAAGTCTCCCATACGATCTAGCAAAATGTCAATCAGAGTCGTTCAACCCGCCGCCCGAGCTGTGCTCCGCTCCCGCGCAATCAGCGTCGCCCGAGGATCGGTCGTCACCGCTCGTGCAGCGCCGACGGCAGTCCGGAACTTCTCCATCTCTCAACGAAGATGTGGTAACGGCGAGAGTAGGTTTCTTCTATGATTACATCTATAGGACATACGAAGTGGATCGATCGTTCTGTCTGGCAAGCTGCGGTGGAAATGGCTATCAGGGGACGATGTCGCATCGTCATATGTGCTGACGTCTGCAGGCGATTCAGCCCTTTCAGCCGCTATTACAGCTGAGCACTCGTTTGAAGTCGAGACTGCAGCGGGCCAGCCTGAGATCCCTGAGTTCCTCGATGCGTTCAAGGCACAGCGGACATGGGAAATCCAGGATATCCCAGGAGCGGACGATGTGATTTTAACCCGGAAATTCGGGAATGAGAGGTGATTTTCACTCTCCACTTATTCTGGGGATCTGTACTAACGCACATCAGCCTCAAACTCACTTTCCAAATATCCGACCTTGACCCTCTGCCCGAATCTGCCGATGCGGAGACATCCCCTTCATCCCCCTCTGCCCCTGCCGATGTTGAAGATGCAGAGGAGATCGAGACGCCACCATACATTACCGTCTCGCTCGTGATTTCTAAACCGGCCCATCCGAATGCTATGAGTGTGGATATGGAGGCTGGGGAGGAAGGTATGGTGGTTACGAATGTGGCGATGTTTGAACGGGGTGTGGCGCTACAAGAGGGCAGCGAGGGAGATTGGGTTCGCGGTGGGAGATATATGGGGCCTCGTAAGTCTACGTTACTATCTGGCGGGAGCCATGTTCTCGAGGACAGGATGAGAAGAATATGCTGATTGGAATCAGAATTCGAGCATCTCGATGGAGGTGTCCAAGAGGCTTTCCAGCTGTTTTTGGCCGAACGCGGAGTCGACGACAGCCTCGGTGAGTGTCTGACCTCACGAGTGATCTCGGCAAAGATAGGTCAAAGCTGATATTCCACAGCCCAATTCATCCTCTCATACGCAGAACACAAAGAACAGCGGGTAAGTCTCAGGCCATTCCTACTTTGACCCGCATCCCAACGAATCCCCTACCCACAGGCTGTCCTTCCTGCGGAGCGAATTGTGCGGATTGCTGACATCGCAGGACTACGTCAGCTGGTTAGAGCAAGTAAAGGGATTCGTTGAGCAGTAGAGGGAAGGAAGTGTCGGGGCAGCTGAGGTGGATGAACTAGGAATGTACAACACCTATCCCATCTCAGCCTGCTGTGTATAGTACCCTGGATAAGGGCGGCTTTACTTCACTCGGTACGGCCGCCGCAGCAAGAGCTCGGAACCGGCTGCGATATACGCAGCTATGCTGCAGAGCCTGTAAGGTATATGGTGTCGACCGCTGTCGACCGAGGATGCCCGAGCACAGCCTCGGCTATCGCCCGGTGGCTGGACCCGAACGTCGAGCCCGAATACATCTTGAACAACTCCGCGTGAATCCAAACTTCTACATCTTGATATCGGAGGCCGATGGTGCTGTCTATGGCCCGCCGACCATACCATGCATCTGTCCCGGATTGTCGTTGTATAGCAGGACGCATCAGTATTCCGCGGATGTTCCGCGGGGGCCGATCTGACATTCCTCGGAGAGGCTACAGATCTCCATACTGCCACGTTTGTGCCCCTATTGCAGCCTCTCTGATCTCAGCCCTGACCTTCCGCCCCCGCTTCTTATTGCTGATCAGCGCGAAGTGTGGAGCAGATCAAGCCTTGATGCAGTTATCAAGCAAGCTCCACTGTGGCATACCAGAGATCCAGGAGACAAGCTAAGAGATCTCTTCCCCTGCCGAGTCTTGCTAAGCCTGGAAAGCCTCGGCATTACGTTACGGCCGTACAAAAGCCAATCAAGCCAAGCTCGGCCTTCGGTCATGTGTTCCACACCAAGATTTGAATGAGGTTCTCGTATGACAAAGCAGCTTATGCATGCATCGTATAGCTGCGGGCCCGACGCGATTAGCGCTTGGTATTTCGACTCGGCAACGCGGAGAACCCGCGGGGACCGAGGATCGACAGGAAATGTCTGTCGATGTCCGCTCTCTACTGCGGGTGCGAGTTCGGACGGCCGACGGGGTTACGAAGCCTGACCAAGATAGATGGGACGTGGAGGCTTTGGGCCAAGATATATAGGTGTCTATGGTTGACGGCTGCCCTTCCCCTCTCAAAACACCAATCCAACTACAAAGCAAGTTCTAACAACAACCATACTACCCATAACCAACCACTCTAACAGACTCGATCCTCATCCGAAATGTCTGCCTCCACCTCCACTTCTGCCCGACCTGGCACACCATTCCCAGGCAGCCACCCTTCCATGCCTCCCTTCACCCACCGTCGGTCTTCGCACCCTATAAACTTCGCGATCCCTTCCCTACCCATCCTCACACCGCCAAGCCTCCTGAAGCGGTCGGCATCAGTCACCTCCTCCGCGTCCGCAGCCAAGTACGCCCGGTACGCGAGCAGCAGTAGCAGCGGGAGTACCAGCTCTGGCTCTCCACGACTGTCCCACAGTCCCATCCTCTCCTCTCATGTCGAGCGACGCGAATCTACCTCATCCTCCTCTTCCTCATGCTCGTCATCCCGTCTATCCCCTATCCTATCCACACCCGTCCTCCACCCCGAAATGGCCGATGACGCCGATGTCGATGTCGAGATCCATCTTGATACTCCTCTCGGACACTACTTCCCCTCCATGGCCACCTATCAAATTGAGACAACGGCCAAGTCTTCTACCCCCTCCTCCCCCGCCCGCCCTCCGCTCGTGAGAGGCGCAGCAGTTCCCCTCGCACCCACCTCCGCACCCCTCTTCACTCGTCCAAAGTTGACACGGCGGGACACTCCACGACCTAATTCGGAGCTCGAGGCGTTCAGCATGCGAAGTTCGGAGAGGAAGATTGAGAGGCAGGGGAGTTACACTTCAGCGATGGATGGGGGGAAGTGGGTGGTAGTGTAGGGTCGGATCACAGGGGTTATTATGAGGGATGAAGGGCTGCCATGACACGACAATTTTGTATCACTAGATAGCGAGCTTTAGGGTTGTAATAGTACTGTAGTGACGAGGCCATAGTAGATTTAATGAAATTCAAGATACTACTCTTTGCGATCTGTGGTGGAGACAATGCACTTCAGGAAGTGCGACCAGGCAGCTCAGCCGGAATTAGCTGATGCTCAAGATTGCATTCAGCGCATAAGCTATGATGACGATGTCACTGGTGATGTCGAAGGCAAGGCTCGAAGACCCCACTGTACCGGATCCCACTCTTCCAAAGATGACAAGACCTGCGCCGATCCGTAGTCCTCATCAGGAGCGAGCGCCCGCAAATTTTCATCGGGTATCCAAATTACTGGCGGTGTCAACTCATGACTCCCGACAGGGCTGTGACCAGATCTGGACTCACCGTTCATACCTGCCGCCACACCAGATTTGACACCCTTTTCTAGTCAGCCATGACTGCAGAGACATCAATAGGTCTGATGAGTCACTCACCGGTATAGCATCCTCAAAGACCACACCTTTCCGCCTTTCTTCCCGCTGCGCATCGGTACATTCGTCCGCAGTTCCCACGTCTCGTCCTGGTACGTCAGCCGAGCGGGGACCCTGTTTCGGAGTTCGAGTCAAGACGTACCGAGAGTTTGCGCCGCCGCAAGGAAGATATCTGGGAATGGTTTGCCCCTGCCTGGTTTGACGGATGGTGAGTTTGCAGTAACGATGCTATCGGCTGGAAAGAGTGAGAAGATATCTTGCAGATGACCCTGCGATATCAGTCCCGATGGATACCGCATGACCAGAGGTTGGTCACTCACAGTCTTGAATAAGAAGTTTTCGTATGTTGACCCAGTAGCTAAAGCGATAGGGACGCCAGCGGCATGCTACATCTGTTCAGCGCATTCCTCATCTTGTCTGAAGATCGAGGGGTCTGAAGCTCACCAGACCTTTGACTAGGTGCGCCGCGCCAGGCATAAGCGGCACCTTCTTGAACAGCTCTTCTTGCATGACATTCCGCTCAGCCAAATAATCGTCCACCGACATATGTTCGAGCACGTCAGGGTAGTGCGACAGGATGTACTCTCCAGCCTGACGTTGGACTTATGATCTTAGCTTCTTTCGAGCTGGAAAGATGACCGTAAGATGGCGCACCTTTTCCCATTACGCCAGACTTGATCTCCCAAGTAAGAGTATGTCCATAACGGCCCAAGATGATATCTGACAGAGGACCCGGTCAGACGGAGCTCATTGCCAGATTGAAGGGGTTCTCACTGGTGACATCGGTATAGATTCGCTGGGTACGTCAGTAGCTGTCCAGTATATCAGCACTCACTTCAGATTCTCTGCATGAAGAGTAATCAGTGTTGGCACCTGGCTGCACGAGGCTGGATTTCGGGTGCGAGCTTACACTTCATGGTCAGCAAAAGTCAGTCTTACACGCGTGTCTCCGCCGCGAACGCACTTAACAATCCATCCATGTCAAAAATAGCATATTCGACTGCTGGGAAGGCAGTTGCACCGTCGATCTTGGATGTCATAGCGTATATCTGTAGATCCGAGTGTGATACAACAGCGAAGGCATGGACTGCAACGGGCAAGCCTGCTGGGCCTCATGGAGGCCTAGGCGAAGGAGAGTGAGCGTTCTTAAATATGCCCCCCACCTTTCACCCAATGATCTCATCCGACCTCCAAGCACCATTCTACAACTCTCCTCCTATACTTCAATACTAGATTCCCTTCCAACCATCTGCTCTACCCGCGGAAAACACGCGCCATAATGCGCTTCACACCACTAGCCAATTTTCTCCTCCCCTTCACCATCTCACTCGCCGCCCAAGCTCGCTCACACCATTCCCATTCCGAGCAAATTCAAGTCTACCTCCATCCCTCACCTTCATCGCCCCATGCTGCGGCCCCGACGCTGAGTGCCGATCAGGCCAAAGCCGTATTGGCACATCATCTAGGCGAGCACATTGGTGATTTTGAGGAGATACCGGCAGATGAGGGCTTGTGGGGCCATCTAGTGGGTATGTGGGGTACGCAAGGTGTGAAGGGCGCTAGGGTCGTCATTGTGGATGGAGGAGCTTCATCTCAGGGTATGTCTTCGTGTGGTAATTCAATCGAGTGATTGGGCCAATTGCTGAACATCTGTAGCCGTCTTGCCGTCAAGTCTGCGAAATGAGCCATCGTTTTATCTACAAAACAATGACGATTCCGAATCGCTTTTCGCACCATACTTCGAACGTGCCCAATCATTCTTCAGCGAGATAATGGCAAAGATGCCCGACTATGTCAAAGATTTCGTCGACGGATTGGAGATGACTGGAACAAGTAAGTCTTTGATGTCTTTGCCACTCAGTCTCGACACTCGACCCAACAATCCTTTGAACATCCTGCCTGAGCCCTTCAAGCTTTGGGGTGACATTTGGCGATCAGTCCCCAATACCCTGTCTTCTAGGAGCTGATCGTCCCTCCCTGCACCTTACATGCGGTGCTTTACCAGGCCGACTCGACTGCTATCATGTCGATCTCCATTTTTCAAAAGCACGTGCTGACCAAAAACCAGAAGCTGCAGCAGCACTGCACCAGGAGCTATCCGCTCTGATCGCCATGTCCGAGCAGGAGCTTATCCCCTTCTTGGCCAACCTGCGGACGAGCACGTGGGAAGCTGTGAGAGTCAGCGGGCTTGTCAACGTTAAGGAGGGGAGCGATGAATGGGAGGAAGGGACAAAGAGCGTCAAAGCTGGCCTCCAGGCGGTAAGTTTGCATTGCGCAATCTCGAACAGCTGAAGTGCACACAAAGCCTTCACCAGTGTGAGCAATAGCTGATCATTTCTCAGATGACCCAGCCCGACTCTCCACCTCTTATGCTCGTCATCATGCCCGCCCAGGCGCACTATCACGCCAAGCGCTCGCCTGCAACTTCTCCTATGGTCGAATCGCGCGGATTTAACGACTCGACGCCCATTTGCTACTCATCCAAGTCGAAATGCTCAGACGGAACCGCCTGCTCGGACCGGGGATCATGCTCTCTCTTATCCAAGATTGGCGATAAGGAGTGCTGGGGATGTCGATGTAACTCGGGCTTTGCTGGTTCAGAGTGCCAGAAGACGGATTACACTGTGTAAGCTGATCACTGCATGAGACCTGTCAAACGGGGATAAGCTGACCCATCGCAGCCCTTTCGTCATCCTCGTTTTCTCGGCGGTAACGCTTATTGCCCTCGTCATGGGCAGTATCGCCCTGCTGTGGACGGTAGGGGAGACCAAGCTACCTAGTACCTTGACATTAGCAGTGGGTCACGCCAAACGGGACTAGGTATGCGTGCTGGATTCTGCCATGTTATACGTGTTGCTAGATGTTCTGTCTTCAAGCTCATCGTCGCCGGCCCGTTCTGAGTCTTCGACTTGCTTGTCTGGTCATGATGGTATCCAATACCTCCTACAGCTGCAATCGTCATGGAAGAAGACGAGACCCAGTTATACACCTACAGATCCCGTCCGAGATCTCGTCCGGAGCACGGAGAGTGAGCGGCAGTTGTGCCGGTAATTACCGCGGATACCCATTTTGTGCCGAAGGTATAAATGAGGTGTGGTTGTCCTCCTGCTTCTCGCCCCTCTCCTTCAACGGTTTAACCTAGGAGCATCCCTGCATAGTCCCAGGCAAGATCTATCAGCACAAGAAGGAGTCAATCCATCAATTACAACACTTCCAGAATGTCAGCGCGTACGTCTTGCCCGCTTCTTCGGCCCGTTTTGGAGTTGCTTCGCTTACTACAACAGACAAGCACGTCCTCAATACCCCTGCGACCCTTGTAGTCGACTCACTCAAGGGCCTCGTCGCGCTCAACCCGAACGTGAAGCTTGATGAAGCTCAACGAGGTATGTCCAACTTCCTTCGAACCGGCCTCACAGTTTCATCCAGCTGACGCTTGGCAGTGATCTACCGGACTGGGGCCGACTCACGGGTCACCCTGCTCTCCGGCGGTGGGTCGGGACACGAGCCCGCCCATGCTGGCTTTGTCGGTGCGGGTCTACTCGACGCCGCCATCTGTGGCAACATCTTCGCTTCACCCAATGTCGCCCAGATCAGGCGGGGTATCGACCTCGTCACTGGCGCCAGAGGCAGCTTGATTGTGGTCATGAACTACACTGGAGATGCGCTGCACTTCGGTCTGGCAGCGGAGCAGACTCGAGCGGGCGGTAAGGGGGACGTACGGGTTGTCATGGTCGGCGACGATGTCGCTGTCGGCAAGAAGCAGGGGAGCATTGTCGGGAGGCGGTAAGTCTTTCAGTTCCTGTTCTGATGGTTGGTCAGCAAGCTGATGTTAAAGTGGTCTTGCCGGGACTGTGCTCGTCTATAAGCTTGCCTCTGCTTTATCAGATGAGGGATCCGACCTGGACGCATGTGAGAAGATCGCCAGGTACGCTTGCACCAGGCTCGGTACGCTCGGTATCGGACTTGACCACTGCCACGTAGGTCCAACCTCGAGATGTCCGCTGTATTGAAAGATGATCTGGGCTGACTTTCAGGTACCCGGTACCCGATCTGGGGAGTCCCACCTGGGGGAGAACGAATTCGAGCTCGGGATGGGTATCCACAACGAGCCTGGAACGTCCAAGCACACCCTACCCAGCACCGCCGAGCTGGTCGATCAGATGCTGAGCAAGATTGTCGATACCTCCGACTCGGACCGCTCGTTTGTTCCTTTCAAGAACGACGGGTCTGACGAGGTTGTCTTGATGGTGAACGGTCTGGGAGCTGTGTCAGAGTTGGAGATGGGCGGTATTGTCAACGAGGGTATGTCCTTATCTACGTCCTTGTTCACATTGAAGATCTTACTGATGAAGCAGCCAACAAGTGGCTTGGTGGCAAGAAGATCAAAGTCCGCCGAATCCTTTCTGGAGCATTCATGACTTCCCTGAGCATGCCAGGATTCTCCCTCACCCTCCTCCTCTTGCCCCGGGATGGCGACTCGGAGGGCTACTCGTCCAAGCAGATTCTGTCGCTCCTCGACGCACCCGCCAGCGCGCCAGGATGGAAGTTCTACGCTGCTGCCGAGCCCGGACAGCTTTCAGCTGAGAAAGAGCAGGCGGTGGAGACCAAGGCGACCAAGGAGGTGGATCTTGCTCGTATGTCAAGCACTTCCATTCCGTGAGGGCATGCAAGCTGACCAAGACAGCTACCGACTCGAACGAGTTCCTCGCTGCCATTACTCGCGCATGTCACGCGCTCATCGAGGCTGAACCCGAGCTCACGAAGCAAGACCAGATTGCAGGTGACGGTGATGCTGGTTTGACTCTTGAGGCCGGGGCGAAGGGTATCCTCAAAGCCATAAAGGAGGGCAAGATCAAGGGCCAGAATGTCATTGAGGACATTCACGTCATTGCCGAGGTTGTCGAGGAGGACATGGGCGGTACTTCTGGCGCTCTCTACTCGTAAGTCATTCCCCCCCGGATTTCACCTAAAATCGGCTAATTGAGCAGTATCTTCTTCGCTGGCCTTGGGCGATCGTTGAGGGAAGCCGCAACATCTGGCGCCAAGTCTACCACTCCGGAAGTATGGGCTAAAGCAGCATCAGACGCTCAAGACACATTATACAAGTGTAAGTGATCTCTATCTGTAGTCGACAAAAGAGCAGGGGCTGATCGTACCACAGACACTCGTGCCCGACCCCCATCCCGAACCCTTGTCGACCCCCTCGACGCATTCACCGCCTCCCTTCCATCCAAGGGCCTCTCTGCGTCAGCCGACGATGCCTACGCCGCCGCTGAGAAGACCAAAGAGCTCGTTGCTAAGGCCGGACGAGGCGCGTACGTCAACCAGGAAGACCTCAAGAAGCGAGAGGTACCTGATCCAGGAGCGTGGGGTGTGTGGAGGATCTTGGATGGCTTGCGGGGTTACCAAGCAAAGTAGGGTAGATGATTTTGGGAGGTGTCCTTTTCCCGGATCTTGATGCAGAATTTTATCACTTGACTCCTATTCCAGTCTGTTAGCTCTTCGTACCTGTTTACGCAAATGTTGAGCGGCCATGCTTTCATATCTACAACGTGACTGATTATATACAACGCTAATTCTCAACTCCGATGATGCTGTCCCAAAAGATGTTTATACTGCCTCGTTAGCGACATAGAGACCGCTTTAGTCGATTGATCAACTTACTATACAGATTCGAATTGTCAGGTAGCAGAGGACTCGCACAGCGAGCCGTCCAAGTGAAACATGAAGGCGTCGACACGCCACAACAAGGCGATGAAAGGGCCGGGCATGAACGCGCAGCATACAGGTGCCATGAATAGCGGCAAAACGCATGGCGGTGGAAAGAGTGGTGACAAAAGAGGGATTTCGTGGAGATTGTGTATTCACAACGATGAAGAGTTGAGACAATCGATGCAGAGTTGAGACAATCGATGCGAGGCCTGGGACGTTAGCCATGACTTGGCTAGGAACCGAGATACTCACGCCCATTGTGAGGTCGACAGACTGAGGTGGACAAGCGGGTATCGGAGAAAGGGGAATGTGGTTCGTGGGAGTGGCGAGATGATTCTTTATGCTTGACTTATAGCCATCGCTAGGACATCAGCTGTCATTCGAGCGGAGTGGGCAGGGATGCGCCACTTACCATGGGAACTAGGGCCAGCCATTGCACCTTGGTTCATACCACCGCTAGAGCCGGTGAGGGGTGTGGGAGGGACGGCAGGGGCAGAAGTAGGGTAGTCTGGAAGGATAAGCTGAATTCTCTTCTCATCTGACCGTCTGGACTACTCACCCGGGAATCTGGAACTTAAGAACGCATCAACCTTCTCCAGATTATCCTTGAGCATATTATTCTCCTGTTCCAACTTCAAGGCAGCGCCGAGTAACGCTTCCTCCTCCTCTCTGGCTTTTCGTAATTCCGCCTCCATTCCCTTGAACTTAACCACCACTTCCGTCATCCATGCATCTGGCTCACATGCCATTTCTGGATCCACCTCATCATCATCCGCCATTGCCACATCTGGGAATAGCTCCGAGCAAAGTTTCACAGCTGTGAACCGGCGATGAGCCCTAAGGCGTAACTCTCTGACCTCCCCCTCAAGAGCATCTCTGGCCGTGTCTAGCTCTTCCGCCCAAATGCTGAGTCGAAGCATCTCTGTCTCAGACTCGTCCGATAGGAAGCGTTGGCCAACAGTCGCCACATGAGCATCGTTCACCGCCGTCTCCAGCTCAGATCGCAGCCGGGCAATCTGGTCTTGGAGGGTATCGATGTTGATCTCTCGACCCAGCTCCTTCAGAGCCCAATCGTCCAGATCCTGTTTCTGCTTGATCACAGTGGCATTCGCCGCCGATAGCTCCGCCGCCAGCCGCTCACTCTCCGCCCCTGACCTCTCCATCTGGGACCTCAGCGCTGCCAAGTCCCGCGATAGTCCCGCTGACTTCTCCTCCGCCACGGCAAGCTCCCGCTTGAGAGTCTCAATACTGCTCCGTTGAGCTGCATCGATCGGTCTCGCCTTTAGAGTGTGTTGATGGGCTAGATCGATTCTGACCTGCAGTCCAGCGCTGTCGGTGTTGAGTTTATCGATCGAAGACTGCTTCTGTGCTAATTCGGCTGTCTTAGCGTCGAGAGCACTCTGGGCGGCCGCGATTTCCTGCTCAGAGTTCCGGCGCAAGTCGGTGATATCTGCCGATAGCTTGGAAATCGTCTCCTCGAGCTTCACGGCCCCGTCCCTGGCCGTTCCCGCCGCTTCCTTCTCTTCGCCGAGCTCAGTGGACAGCTTGTCGACCAAGCTTTGCTTTCCGTCCAGCTCCATCCGAAGGGCGTCGATTGTAGAATTCTGGGCCGAGATGGAGGATTCAGCAGATTTGACTTCCTCCTTGAAGCCAGCGATCTGACCCGACAGAGTTGTCTTTGCGACCGACAAGTCGTCGACCTGCTTTTGCGCGGCGTGTGCTCGCGCACAAGCACGGACCAGATCCTGCCGTAGCCGATCGACCGTGATTTGGGGTGTGTGCGTTTTGAGCGTTTCGAGATGCTGCGAAGTCTCCGCCTTAGCCGCTGCCAGCTTCTTCTCCAGCCTGGCCAAATGATCGGCCAGATTCTGGCGCACAACTCTCACTCTATCCGCCTCCTTTTGCGCAGCCTCCATGTCCGCCGTCGCCTTCTTTAGATCTTTCGATAACGCCGAGATCTTCTCCTCCTTTCCAGCTAATGATAACGCATTCGCTTCGAGTGCCTTGCTCTGCTCGGCGATGGTCGCTTCCGCCTTGGCCAGTGCCTCCCCTAGCCTTGCCAGATCGTCCAGAGTAGATTGACGCTTCTTCTGCGCCTCCCCAGCTTGCTTCTGTGCCTTCTGCGCCTCCTCCACCTCAGTTTCGAGCTTTGTGATAAGCAACCGTTTCTCGGTTATGATGCCCATGTGGGTCTCGATAACGATTCTCTGAGTTGAATTGGCCGTTGACAGGGTTTGGATCTTTTCTCGCAGTTCATCCACTGTGCTGGAATGTTCGCGCACCAGTTTCTCCACCCCCTCTCGATGAGACTCTGCTGCCGCAAGTCCCGCCGCTTTCGCCTCGTCCAGCTCTGTCTTCAGCTTCCGCGCCTCCGTCTGCGACTTCGACAACTCCTGATCCCGCTTAATGCCCTCGGTCAAAGACGCCGCCGCTCTCGCCATAGACGCCTGAAGGCTTGTGTGGACAAGTGCGAGCTCGCCATTCCGAGTCTGCACCAAGCCGTTCAGGTCCCGGACCTGTTTGGTCAAGGATCTGAGATCGGCTCGTGCTGTGTTCAGCTGCGCCTGGTACTGCGGCGCCGCCTTGATCTCGGCTTCCCGAGTCTTCACGAGCTCGGTAAGGTCCCGGACCTGTGTGACCAATGATTTGACTTCGCTTCGCGCGGCGTCTCGTTGCGTCTGGTACTGCCGGGCAGTGGCGAGGTCTGTTTGCAGTTGTGTGATGTCTGGTCGAAGTTTGGATGTCTCGGCAAGGTGTGATTCGACGGTCTGCTCCTGCGCAGTTGCAGCCGATTTCTTCTCGAGCTTGACGGCTTCCGCAACTAGGGTTTCCTTCTCAGCACGCAGCGCGTCTCGCTCGACCGTGGCCTGGCTCGCAATCACGGCCTCGGCCTCGAGTCGAGTGACAGTCGCATTCAGGGTAGTGATGAGACCCTGCAGCGGTGTTTGCTCGGCGACGTATGTACCGACCGTTCTTTCGTGTGTAGCAAGTAATGCTTGGACTCTCGCCAATTCCTCAGCCACCCGCTTGACCTCCGCATCGAGACTGTCCGCCCTTTTCCGATCCTCTGCACTCTTCTCGGCGAGATGTTGGTTCAGGGCAGTGAGCCTAATCGCCTCCGCTTTCGCTTCCTTCGCCGTTGTCTCCGCTTTCTCTTTCGCCTCTTTCGCTGTCGTCTCCGCCTTTTCAGCCCGAAGACGTGCCTGATGCGCACGTCTGACATCGGCATCGAGACCGTCCGACCGTTTCCGATCCTCCGCACTCTTCTCTGCCAAGCTCTGGTTCAGGATAGTGAGCATGCTCGCCTCCGCTTGCGCGTCCTTCGCCGTTGTCTCCGCTTTCGCTTTCGCCTCTTCCGCTGTTGTCTCCGCCTTTCCAGCCTGGAGACGTGTCGATTCCAGTTCCCGACCTCGAGCAGAGTCCCACTTGCGCTCCTGCTCCTGGATACTGCCAGTAAGAGAGACAAGCTTCTGTAGCAGTTCGTTACGCTCCGTCTTGTGATTGGCGACCGCAGTACCGAGTTCCGTTTGAACTCGAGCGACGTCAGACTCAAGGGATGTGACGAGAGCCTGCTGCTGCTGGAGCTCTCGGGCGCGAGCTTGGATGGTTCGCTCGTGGGTTCGATTGGTAGCATTCGCAGCTTCCAACTCCGCGGTCGACTTCGTCAACTTGGCTTTCAGATCTGTAATCTGGTCGCCGAGCTGATTAGCCCGCTGGCTCGCCGCAGCCACTTGGCGGGATTGAAGATCCGTAAGACGAGTGACGTCCGATCTGAGTGATCCGACGAGGGTTTGAGCCGTCGACAGATCGGACCGAGCGGCTTCAAGTTCTCTGGCGTGCGCTGCGGATGTGGTCTCGATATCCCTCAACGTCGCCTTCTTATCCTCCAGCATGCGCTCAACTTCGGCGCTCTTAGCATCAAGTGACGTCCGTGCTGCCTTGACGTCGACCTCCAATTTAGAGTAATCGGACGCCGACTTCTTCAGCTTCTTATCGGCAGCCTCGGCAGCCGACATGAGCTCAGCGATCCGTTCCTTCGCCTCCGTCGCCTCCCCCTCGAGCTCCCGGATTCGAGCCTCGAGAGAAGTGACATTGTCGATCAACGCATGGCGTGTGCCGTTCAGCCAGGTGACTTGCGCTTCGAGCTGTTCCTGCGAGGGTTGCTTTTGGGCTCGCTGTGGCGCACGAGCGTCGACGATCTGCGGTCGAGCTTCTTCTGCGTCCGTCACCTCCCCTTCCTCCCTTTCTTCACTTCCCTCACTCTCCTCCACACCCTCCAGCATTCCCTCGCGTTCAAGCTTCAAGATGGATAGCTCGGCGCTGATAATTTCCGCCGCTCCCCTCATCCCGACGATGATGGAGTTCAACCTGACAACCTCATCCTTCAGCCTGCCCGCCTCCAGCTCGTATTCGTCCGCCTTTTGTGCCGCAGCGGGTAGTAAGGTCCGGAGATTCGCAAGCTCTCTGTCCTGATTTTCGACTTTTTCAGATAGCGCATACATTTCGTCCGCGCTTTCCGCCCGTTTCTCGTCCACGGCCGCATTGTAATTTTGGGCGGCAGAATCGATTTCCGATTGGAGACGGGTTATTTCCGATGTGGATGTGTCGATCGTGATCTGCTTTTGGGCAAGCTCGGCTCGGAGGCTATCGATAGCCGCTCGGTCAGCCGACTCCGCGGTGTTCTGGGATGCAAGATTGTTGAGTTTAGATCTGAGGTCCGCAATGTCCGTCCGAGCAGTCTCCAGCGACATGATAAGAGCGTTGCGATCTGCCTCAAGATTGGCAGCCGCGTCCACCTTGGTTTGAAGACTGTTGCGTTCCGCCTGCAGCTCGCTGATCTTGGCCTGCTGAGTAGATAACTTGGCAGCCTGAGCTTCAATGTCTACTTGCTGCTGGATCAGCATTTGCCTCCTACTAGATAGGCTCTGGTTGAGCCAACTCACAGATTGCGCATACAGCACTGCATCCGATCCCGGTACATCCCTCTCCCGTTTCAATGAAGACATGTCGAGGCTCTCCCTCAGCTTCTCCAACTCAGTCTCAAGCTTTTTGATTTGACTGTTGGCTTCGTCTCGCCCGCCCCGCATCCCGTCCCGCTCCGCCCTGTACCGACTACCATTCGACCGAGCCTCCTTGAGCTTCGCCTCGAGCTCCTTCACCTTACGCGCCGATTCCTCGCTGGGGGGCTCAGAATAGAGCATGTTGTCCTCCAGCTCCTGGACCTTGTCCGAAAGCGAGCCCTTTTCGAGGGTGAGCCGTTTATTTAAGGAAGCGTAAGTGTCCCGCTCGTCCCGGAGCTGTACGAGTTCCGTCTCCATCCTCTGTGACTTGGAGGTGTGCTCCTCCAAAGCCTGGCGGTATCCAGCCCTGACGACTTCGGCCGCAGATACATCCTGTAGGTGTGTGATCTCCAATCTGACTTTAGCGGCCGTGGCGGCACCAGAAAGTGTACCGAGTCGAGCGATCTCGCGATCTTTCTCGGCAATTTGCTTTTTGAGGGCTAGAAGGGGCTCCGATCCGCTCGATGTCGATGGGGTCGAGCGCTTCTTTGACGATGACGCTTGCTTTTGAAGCTGTGAAAAAGTGGGTGGGAACATTACGAAACCATCTGGGTCTCGTCAGCTGTCTACCGGTCAGAAAATAGGGGAGAGACATACCGTCCCATGTCGAAGAGGCCATCTCCGAATCATCTGCCTCCACACCCTCAACCGCCTTTGGTTCAGCAACAATTGGATCCTCCGCAGAGTTCTGAGGGGTCGAGGTTCCGTGTGTCAAAGTGGGGGTTGCAGATAGACGCGACTCAAGCTCGGTGATCCTCGCCAGATCCTTCTGTCCCCCTTCGTACAGATCATCATACTGTGAGGCGAGTGTAGAATTCTCCGACTTGAGCTGGCTATTCTCCTGCTTCAATGCCGGCACCTCGCTCGCAATGGTCTGACTAGCCGCCAACTGTTTGGACAGGTCGTCTTTGGCGGATGTGAGGTTTTCGACCTTTTGCTGCGCCGCAGCTAAGACTTCGGCTTCCTCCGCCCGCTTGACTTTAAGCCCGTTAAGGAGATCGTTGGTCTCGGTTTCAAGTTCGGAGACCGTGGTACGAGCCTCCTTCAGCTCTGACCTCGCCGTCGACAGCTGCTGCAGGTAGCCATCTCGCTCCTCTTCTAGCGCTCGATTGGCCTCAGTTAATCGCTGCGACTCGGCCGTTGCAGCATTTAGCCGGCCGACGAGGTTGGTGTTTTCGAGTGTCGTTCGGCGGTTGGTCTCGGCGATCTGATCGTGACAGCCGTCAACCTCCTTCTTCGCCTCATCCCTCTCCATAGCCAGGAATCTTGTTTTATTCCCCAGCTCCGGCACCTCGTTCTCCGATTTCTCCGCCCTCTCCTTTGCACTCTCCAAATCCTGCAAGATGCCTCTCTTGTCCGCGCGCAACTCCTCCAACGCGCGCGGGTCATTACCCCTCGCCAACGACAACTCCCGATTCTCTTCATGCAGCCCCTCCAGCTGCTGATCCTTCTCCAGCGAAGCCTTTGCTGCCTCCGCCTTGGTATTCTCCATCCGCTGTTCCAATTCAGCTTTCGAAGCGGATAAGGTGATGATTGTTTGGCGAAGTGCAGGCGCATTATTTTCTTGCTCCTGGGCATCCGTCAAATTCTTGAGGCAAGCAGTGTACTCTTTGGTCAAGTTATCGTTCACACTACGCAAGCGCGCAAGTTCGACACCATCGCCTGACCCCTCGTCCTCCGCCTGTGTCCTCCCAGCCGCAAGGTCTTTTACTCTTGCTTCGGCCTTGGCCGCCCGATCCTCCGCCGCCTCGATTTGGGTATTTGCCGCCTTCAACGACCGCTGAGCATCCTCGAGTTGAGATCGGGTTTGCTGTAGGTCCTGATCGCGGGCTGCTCGTTGTGCCGCGACCACGGCGACATGTGCAATGGGATTGATTTTAGGACGTTGCCGCAAACCGCCATCTTCGTGATCTTTGTCGTCAAGGTTCGGGCCATAAAGCTGTTCGGCCTGAAGGGAATGCAGCTCCCCTCTCAGCTTCGAAAGCTCCTCCTTGTAGGCTGAGCGTCTGTCCTCGTAGCGCTGCTCCCGCCTTTTCTCCTCGGCCGTCTTTTCCGCCAAGTCTCGTTCAAGACTCGCGGTCTTCTTCTTCTCCTCTTTCAGACGCCGAAGCGCGTCTTTTGCGTCTTCTCTGGGGTCCTCCGTCTCCCTGTCTGATTCATCGCGCCTTCTCCGCTTGGACCTGTCATCCGTTCGATCCGCCTCTTCATTCCTCTGGCGATCGATCGTTTCGCGACTTCGATGACGATCACTCGACTCCGGGCTGGATCGCCTTCGTCTATGAGCAGGCGCAAGGGCCTGGCTGGAGAGCTCGCCGTCCTCTACAGTACGGGATGGACCGGCGACAGATGCAGCGACGTGATTGGCGTTGTGAAGGGAGGTGTCTGCCGCGGAGTTGGTCATGGGAGTGGGCAAGAGGATTGAAGAAGGCTCATCTCTGGGCCGACGTACGAGCGCCCGAGGCACGAAGCTTGGAGGAGGTCGAGAAGGGAGAGGGCGAGAAGGGAGACTGATGGGGCCTATATGGAGTGAAGGTTGTAGGATAGGTTGTAGGGGAGCGGAAGCCTGTGATGTGGGCTTTGCGGGGAGCGCATGGGCTACAGCTGCATTGTTCAGCTCCATAGGGGGGCGATTACCTAGAGCATCGCCCAGAACTCACGTGAAACTAGTACACCTGGCGCCGAGGTGTTTCTTGAGTGTGGGCGGTATCCCATCAGGGGAGACCCATCTAGATTTTCGCCTGATGGAGCGGGCATGATGTGGATTTGCAAACGCGAGCGGCCCTTGAAGCTTGGTGTACCGGAAAACAATGGCGTTCGGCCCAGATACCGACGCCTGACTCAGTCATACTGGACCAGTATCGGTCTGTTATTGTGTTGTAGTCAGGGAGTATCGCGTGCAGCCGCAAAGCCGGACCAGCAGCGGCTGCTTTCAAATTTACGACATCAGGAAATCTCACGTAAGCAACTTATCGTGTACCAGTAGTCTGATCTTGGATGAACTTGGAGGGGCCTGGACATCTAGTCTGCATCTAAACGGCCCGTCAGCCTCTACTAGGCAGCGAGTCGGTGAAGACGAGAAAGGCTGTCTATTCTATGAATCATAGCCGCCTGGAGATTCCCTACCGCGAGCTGATGAAGCTGCACTGACCAGGATCCGGTCGGCATGCCATGCTTGTGCACCTGTACGACACATGCTTGCAAATGACTTACAGCTACTATGCATGAAAGAAGTAGACTTATAATCTAAAGGGCTGGGAGGAGTACGCTAATAAGACGAAGAGGGAGTATGAAGTGCCAGCTGATTATATCGAATGCCCTAATGTGCTCAAAATGCCTGAAATGTCAGTTGGACAAATCAAGCTTTCGCCACCCTCAGTGATTGTCGACTCACTTTGCTTCAACTGACAGTACTTCAATTCACCTCCATTCTTTTCCTCCATTATAGCCACTATCCGAGCATGTAGTAAAGAGTTTTGAATCTTCATCACATCACGCTCGAGAAGGGCGCTCTTTGCCACTTCGGCCAAAAGCTTAGCTGACGCCAGCTCATCCGCCTGCTCCCTCATTTGCTCCTCTCGCATTCTCAGAGTCTCTTCCATTTCCGCCTTCGCCTTCTGCCACTCCTTCTCTCGGTGGATCAGCCGCAGATTGTGCTGCTTATATCGCTTCCTGTCCTCTTTGGCGTGACTTAGGTCGCTCCTGGATTGTTCTGATGGGGGAAAATGGGCATATGGGTTGGGTGTGGAGTGATGAAGCTGAGGATTTTGCGATGAAGAGGAGGATGAAGAGGAGGCGGATGTTGGAGGCCGACACCACTCGTCGTTGAGAGTGGCAGGTGATGCTGGTCCGACGGGACCCGTCCAGGCTGGCCAGGAGGGTTGTTCGGGGGTGGAGCTTCTCGTTTCCGATGGGGTACGGGGTGATGCTGAAAATCTCATGACAGCAGGCTGCGCAGGTGATCCTGTGGATGAGTCAGCATGTGTCGCGTGTCCAAGCATTTAGAAGATAGACTTACGCCGGATAGGCTGAAGCTTCAAATTTCGGTTTGATTTGGCTTTGCGGTCGCTCGAGCAGCTCTTTGAGCAGCTTTCGGTGTGATTTTCGGTCCTCATCGGATTTATATAGCTGCTTGTTGAGTTGTAGTAGAGTGCGGTAAGTATGTAGTGCGGATAAGAGGAGAAGAGGGTGGGGATCAAAAACTTCGCCCTGTCATAAGTA
Organism: Dioszegia crocea; assembly: GCA_001600615.1. Classification (NCBI taxonomy): domain Eukaryota; kingdom Fungi; phylum Basidiomycota; class Tremellomycetes; order Tremellales; family Bulleribasidiaceae; genus Dioszegia; species Dioszegia crocea. The sequence goes on from BCKK01000003.1 coordinate 1,062,509, forward strand.
GTCGAATCTTTGATCAACCTGTTGAGTCCCCTTGGCCGCCTTTTGTTCCGGTAGCATCGGACAATCATGAAACACCTACCCCTTGAAAAGAACAAAAAGATGAAACAGTACCTTCGTTTCGGAACGCGTTCAAGTCCGTGCGTAGGTCGTCCCCCTTTCGCCCCTGCGAAGCCTCTCACAGCGGGTCAAGCCTAGTAGCACAGGGCAGTACGCACATCTAAGTCCGTGATACATACCTTGCACCATTTACAACTCATCTCGAGAGAATTGCACGGCCAAACTATCGTCCTTGCTCTCCCTCTTCTCATCTTTGCCCTTGAAGAACCGTAACTGGAGTGGATTCTTCGCGCCTGCATCTGACTTCTCAGGAGAGGGTGGGTTGTATACCCTCGATTCGTCGTGCGGCTTCGTGATGGCTCGGGGTTGGGGTCGGAAGATTGGATCCCACTTTTCACTCGGTTTAGGGGCAGGAGCATGGACGGATGACGGATATCTAATGTAGTGTCAGCCAAATGCTTTGGCAAGGACTGAATCGAGGCTCACTTTATGCCCTCTGCAGGGCAGTTTGATTCCTTCATAGAGGACGTAAGGTCGGCGTATGGCAGGAACTCGCCGCTCTGGAATTTCCCTTTGACGATGAGGGGCCATGATATGGTAGTTATCGATCCGTCTTTGCAAGATACCTGCATTCCGTTAGAATACAGACCATCGTCTTTGCATGTAGATGAAAGACTTACGATGGGATGACTTTCATTGAAGCCTATGGCATCTTGGATCTCGGACAACGAGTAGGTAGTATCGGAAGAAGGAATGATCTGCAGCTGTAAGCTTCGAGCTCGGTCCGCGCTACGCCATCCGCGAGCTTCAACTTACATCGGCATCTGCCAGTAGTTTCGAGATAGCGTGGCTGGTCTGGAGGTCATGTAAGACGCGGAAAAAGAGCGGAACCTGTCGTCATCAGCATCTGGAGCGAGGAGATGAGATTGCGGAAGCGAAACTCACCCCAGCCCGCTGCTCGCTCTCCATGCACCTAGGACTGAGTGTGCTGATGTATCGTCCGGATATGCTCCACTAGAGGTGTCAGCTCTGAGTGTGACTTGATAGCATGGATGACATACAGCTCTTTCCCACAACTCCTCAACACCCTCGCCAGCCTCAGACTGTGCCCACTCCTGCTCCGCCTCAGCAAACCCCTTTTCTCCTTGGAAGAGCTGTGATTTCAAGCAAAAGGACGCAATTTCCTCTTGAGAATAAGAAGGTGATGAGGCGTTGGCAGCTTGGGGCTTTTGGGTATCACAGCTAAAATGTCAGCCATTGCCGGGATTCCCAGGTCAAGTGTCACGCACTCCAATAGATCCAGTCCGTCTATCCCCCAATTTCCCATCTCATCGGCTTCATCGAGCTGCAATCTTTGGCGAAAGATGAAAAGACCGCCTGGTGATGGCGTGCAGCAGGGGTCGATTCGACGATGCTCCGAGTTTGTGGAACAAGAAGAAACGATTGGGCATTTCAGGGGTGATGCCGATGCTGTGAGGAAAAGGCGGGCTAGCACGATGGCCAGCACGGTCGAGCTTCGCATGCTGTACGGTTTTGTCAAAAGCCACTGAGTCTAATGATTTCTTGCTGTATACTCCGTATGTAGTGCGGTTGCAGCTGAGGGGGGCGAATGAGGGCGAATGGCGGAATGAATGCAGGATTCATTTGGCGAGTTAAACGAGGTCAACAGAAGAGGTGCTCGCTCGCGACTATATCTTGCCTTCGCCCTTGCATCTCGATGACACTCGAATGATCATATCATCGACACGTTCAGCGCACCTCGCGCTACTGCTACTGCCATATGTGTCGGCAGTATGGCCATTTCAGCAGAAACAATTCACGCCAGAGGCGTTAATCGACGCTGGACCACTTGGACTGGACGGGGTAGATGGAAGAGTGGTAGCTGTCGGGGATTGGAACGGAGACAAGCAGTACGTCTGTGCGACTAGGTCAACCATGGAGTCCCTGAACGCTGAACAGGCAGCACTGATCTCTTTGTCGTTTCGTCCGACTCGAAATTGCTACAGGTGTACACCTGGAACCGAGGTATGCCTACTCCTAGGCTCCTGCCTCACCAGTCAGCCTGATTGCCTTAGATCTCTTCCGTTACTTTCCTGCCGCCGAACATAGAGCCGCGTCCCACATAGTAAATGTCATTCCCGGAGACTTCAACCAGGATGGCCGGCTGGATGTATTGCTCATGTACGGCGGAGAGAAGAATGGGTGGTGGGGAGGAGAGGCGGATACATTGGGGATGGAGGTGCTGCTTGGGGAAGAGGGCGGAGACTTTGGTGCGTCGTCTCCTACTTCCTTTTCGCACTCTGACTGATCTACCTAGGGGAGAAGTGGCAGGTACCTGCATCTTCAGCCCAGCAGCCGTTAGTATTTGACGCCAATGGATCATTGAGGCCATCGCTCCTCGGACACGCTCACCCAGATGGCGCCAGCAAGTCGACAGGATGGAAAGCATGGCTGAATGATGGGGCAGGCCTGCAATTGTGAGCATGCTCGATGACCAGGATGACAACTGACAGATAGATCAACTCCACCGTTTGAGCATCCTGAGCAGGCCTGTGTGTTGGCCAACCCGCACTCCAGCGCATTCATCGACATCGATGGCGATTGCGTGCCTGACCTCGTCCTCCATTGCTCAAAGCCCAAATCTGGGAGACATATGATTCAAATATGGCTGAATAAGGGGTCGAAGGGGTATCAACTCTCCAACTCGTATGACCTACCAAAAGGCGCTGGACCGCTCAGCTTTGCCGATATGAGTGAGTATTTTAGCTTCAAAACTCTTTCGGTAAGCTAATCTTCTAGATCGAGATGGGACGATCGACATCATCTTCCCTGTGTGCTCTAAAGTTTCGTCAAGCGGGCAAGGGTCCGATTGTATCATCAATATCGCCTACAACCGACAAATACCAGTCTGTTCGTCGGAAGGGTCAGACATGAACAAAGACGGGAGTCTTAGATGTCGAGGATGGGGAGAGCTGTGTAGCTCAGATCCAAATTATTCTCTGAAATTCGATGGTGGTTCCTCTCCAGTAAGTTCCGGTATCAGACCTTGTTACAAGATTCGCTGACACGACCAGGAACTCTACTCTACAGCTCTATCAAGCATCTTCGGCCGAGAAGTTTCGCTTCTGCTTCATCCACCATCTCAACCTCACCTCCCCTTGCCTCTGCGTGCAGGCGATTATAATGTCGACGGATACCCCGATCTTCTCATTACTGTCGTTGATCCTACAGCGAAAGCCTCCAGTGGCGTATTTGGGTCGAAAGAGGGCAGCCAAGCCCATATACTTCGAAATGTACCCTGCGCGCGAGGTCTGCCTGGTTGCGACGATGGGAACCAAGAGCGAACATTTGTCGTTGGTGAAGGTAAAGGATGGGAGGCACTGGATGATGTTTGGGACGTTACAGGAGCTAGTTGGATTGACGTGGATGATGAAGTGAGTCTTGCGATGATTTTAGTCCGGCCCCCTTTCACTCAACTCGGACTGACATTTAGGGCTCTCTTGATATCCTCGTTCAACGATCAGGCAGCCAAGGAGCAGGTACAGTCACCTTTGTCCAGAATAACTTCTACAATGACGCGTTCTTCCTCAAGGCTCAAGGTGAGCTATGGTAATATCAGAGCGCTAGCAGTGCTAATATCCAGTACTCAATGGAGCTTGTGATGGGGATTGCGTCCCTTCAAGCGGTGGGGCAAAATACAGCGTGAGCCCCCTTTGCTTGATCCCGGATTCCGACTTACGCGCAGCCTACTGGTGCCAGCTACTCTGGGGCAACTTACAAACTCACCGTGCTCGACACCCTAGGAAGGCGACGGGCACAGGCAGGTGAGTTTGACATCCATCCATAATCGCTGGACGCAAGCTCATTCAACCAGTCGGTCAGCTCCCTCAGTCTACATATCAAACTCTAGACCTGCCCTACGCCTATATCGGTCTAGGGCGAACCAATAATTACATCGAGGTGAGTCTACAAACCGCCCGCAAGCTGACTTGTAGCGCCTTACAGTCGGTGCGTCTCTATCTATCAACAACATCACAGATCTCGACTCAATTATCCCCAATTCGCACCTCATCATCAATCCTCCTCATCCCGTATCCAAACCAGATACAGGCCCCGTCCAGAATCGGCCGTTGGAATGGAGGACCGAGCTGTATCTCCACCCTGGCGATTGGGTACCCTATGTCGCTGCTGCTGTTCTGGGAACTGTGATTATTCTGGCAGGGGTAGTGATGGGTCTGAATGAGCGGGAAAAGGTGAGTTATCAAAGCAGGTGAAAGAGAGTCGAGGACTGGAAGCTGACACACCCAGAAAGAAGATGAAATGGAGAGAAGAAGAGCTTTGCACGCTATCAACTTCCAAGCTTTGTAACACAGTAGATGCATTGTCTGGTTCGGCGGGGCTGCTAGTGGCTGGCCAAGTGCTTAAATGTCCTGGCCTGACGGGGATGCATTGTCATGCTCGATGATGTTGCAGAGTGCAAGCTTCGGGTAAATTTCCGGCTTTGAATTGGGTCCGAATTCGACTTCAACCCATCGCTCATTCCACTATCCTGCGCCTCCAGGCTTCAACCCCAATCTCAGCGTGATGATGAATATCGACGACGAAGAGGAGGGCCAGCATGCCGTGGCCGAACTTCAAGTGGAAATAGGCAGTACATGGGATGTACGCTACTGTTCTTCCTCCCTCCCCTTCAGCGATATCTGGTTCGAGAGTCAGTGCCAAAGTCTGATGCTGAAGACATTTAGGTTGTTGGCCCTTTCCCAAGGTGAGAAAAGAGTCCCGTAACTCCTCGCAAGGAGCTGAAGGCTATAGTGGAATGCGAGAACACCCCTTCATCGCTTCTCCAATTCACGCCTTTCCGCCCAGAACATTCGTCGACGACCCAGACGTGGATTTCGCCCGACGTCCATATGCTCCAACTGAGACATGGCCGAGTGAATTGGCTGAGGGCGGGAGGGTAGGATGGAGCAAGTTTAAGGCGGACAAGAATGGATGGTTGGAGGTGTTCTATCCTGATATCCGGTATGTCTCCTCACCTCTGGCCGAGGGAAGTCACGAGCTTATCAGGGCAGATGGGACCAGCTTCGTTCAGATCGTGGATGGGCTTCACTCCAGTACCAAGTACTTCTACGCACGACCATCACTATCCCTCTACAAGCAGACCACGCCGAGACACCCGTCCTTATCGATGTTATCCAGGGCACAGAATATGCGTTCATCCCTATCCATCGCCCGCCTCAAATCCCTACCAAATGGTTCAACGGCGATGTGTACGACTTTGCCTCCTCTAGAACAGGACAGGCATACTCTACGGGTCAGACATCCAATCTGGCACGCACTGTATGCCTACCGCCTGGCCAGTACACCATGATTTTGCGAGCGCACTACGAAACTCGGCTGTTCGGTGATCCCAAATCCGCGCCTAAACCAGCGCGGGGACCTGTCATTCGGATGAAGGTGCAAGCTGTCACGGGCGGAAGGGTGGCAGAGGCTGTGCAGGGTCTGAGAGTCGTGCCGGATGTGATGGATGGGTGGTTTATGGGGGATTGGATATCAGTGGGGTTGCGCGCTGGGATGGAGGATGTGAAGGTGAAGTCTGTCTCTATTCAAGGGAGGGCAGGGGTGCGCTTAGGACTGTCGGGGGGCCCTATTTTGGTCCGAGCGGGCCAGACTCGATCCATCGCCTTGCGAGTCATCCAGGACGAGCCTATGGACCAAGCTATCCAAAAGCTCGAAATCAGCCTCTCAATCACCGAAGGAGCTCAGCTGCAACAACAGCAGGAACTGCACTGGCAGGTACAGCTTCAACAGCGCTACTCCAATACACCTTCGGGTCCATGTACGATAACTTTCGCTTCGCCCAGCGTACCGAAGTATGGGTCACCGGCGTCCATTTCTTACGCTACACTCATACTACCCATATCGTTACAGGATGCCCGAACGGATGGTACGCTGCCGCCTGTTATACTTGCGCTGCATGGTGCCGGAGTGGACGCCTCAAGCGTGTTTTGGAGCGACGCTATCCCTAAGCGCCGTACGGGTTGGGCCGTATTGCCGACTGGGCGGAATGAATGGAGCGAGGATTGGCATGGCGGAAGTATGGCAGACGCTTGGAGAGCAAGAGAGACTGTCTCCTATATTGCCGACAGGATGAATTGTTGCGTTTCGACGGATACCTTGTGCGTGATCTCGTCCGTCAGGCTGGACCCATTCTGATTCTCGCAGATTGATGGGTCACTCAAACGGCGGGCAGGGAGCGTGGCACTTAGCTGCCCGATATCCTGATCGCGTAGTCGGAGGTGAGTCCTAGCCAAGGTCTCAGCTGAATATAGTAATTGCGGCGTCTGGATGGCTGACAATCCACGACTACGTGCCGTATATCGAGCAGTGAGGCTCTCTCGATCAATACAGCCGGATCTTTGTCGCTGATACCAATAGGACTGCCAACCACTTTGCGGACCCAGCGTTGATGGGCATCCTGCGCTCCAGCTTGACTCCATACGACAACGATCTACACGCGTCTAACCTCGTTGGTATCCCGATACTTGCTATCCACGGCAGCGACGATGACAACGTCACACCTCGGCATTCCCGGGCCCACCTCGCAGCCATAGCAGCCTGGGCAGGGAACGACAATCTACTCACTCTCCTCGAAATACCGAAAAAGGGGCATTTCTGGGCAGAGATTTTCAATCAGCCGAAAGTCATCCAATGGATGGATAGGCTTCCTCACGAAGATGATTCCAGAGTAAAGCGGAACAAGAGCTTCACTCTGACTTGCGCCAATCCACTGGAATGCGGTGGCCGAGCCGGAGTGAAGATACTGGAGTTGGAAGTGCCCGGACGGTAAGTTCTCATCAAAACATCAAGCATGCATGCACAGGCTGACTCACAAGTCTCGCGAGACTGCGTGGTCTCGGCATGGATGAGTATACAGCACACAGTAGAGTCATGAACCCGCAGACTTATCAAGGACTGAACGTGCGCAAGTTCAGTGTCTCTTATGATGGCAAACATTGGGAGTACATGAAAAAGAATAATGGATACGAGGTGAGTTGATCTTCGTGACTGGGGTTAATGGCTTCAGGGGCACGAAGTAGGCGTCCCTGCCAGGACCCACAGAGCTTATGGTCCAATGATTAGGCTTCTTGCGACTGAGGCATTGTTCACCATTGTGTACGGCAATACGCCAGCATTGAGACTGCTTGCGCTTCGCCTCGCTCATGACCTGATGGTGTATCACCGGATCGATACCGAGATCCTTAATGATTCAGAAGGTCGAGAGAAGGTGGCGGAGGGTCTGATTCCGGGCAGTCTCGTCTGTCTGGGCCGGCCTGAGGAGAATGAGCTCGTTGACTGGATGGCGGGCGAGAAGAAGGTCCCAGGTGAGTTCGACATCCGACTCCTGGCTGACCAATAGTTGCTTTCCCTTTGTGCGACGCTTTTGAGATTGACGGGAATTGCATCAGAGGCTCTGGGACGGGTGAGCCAACGTGATCACGTCGAGACAGACATGTTCACTGATCAAAATTCAGGCATCATCACTCTTCACCCACATCCTTGTCGACCTCTTGCTTTGGCTGCCATCATTGCCGGTAACGATGTGATTGGTACAGAACTGGCGGCTAGGCTCTTCCCTATCAGGACTGGAGTTACGGTATGTCGGGGCATGCTTAACTAAAACAACGCACGAACTAATCCTTGCAGGTCCCGGACTGGGCAATTGTCTCACCCACCATGCGATCTCAGGGAGCTGGAGGACTCGTCGGTGCCGGGTGAGCGACCCTCATATGAGAATACCGCTCATATCGCTAATCAAGCAGGTTCTACGGCCACGACTGGAAGTACAACAGTGTCATGTCCTGGTTAGACACGTCAGCTTGCGTGGAGACGGCTCAAACTTGTGGGCCCGACAGACGCAAACGGCCACGCCAGTCTTGAAGTTTCGGATCTTTCCATATGCTTGTAATGTGTAGATCTTAGTGCTCTATTTGCGGGATGTCGGCCTCACGACCTTCCAAGGGCCTCGAAAGGTCACTGAGGACCCCTGACACCAGGGGCCTTTTTACTTCCGCGCCGCTCGGGCCTGGCTAGCCTGTGCCTGAACTGCGCTATGGCCCAAGTGATAGATGCTCTCTCTGCATACATCTACCATCTCACGCATACACTCTCATTGACATCTCGACCCTCACCCTCCGGTGACATCATACAGGCACCGCCCAAAATATCTTAAGCCATCAAAGTCTCAGCCCGCCCCGTTTCAGCCCCGCCCTATAAAGCTCCGAATCCACTTCAACAGGTCTTGCCCTGCCCCGCTTGGACCGTATCTGACTCCGCCCCGACCTTTACTTGACCCAACATGTCCAGGGTGAGCAGGTTGTCATCTCTGCTAGACAGTGACAATGGCTGACGTACCCCAGGGACAATTTTTGAGAGAGTACAAGCTCGTCGTGGTTGGCGGTGGTGGTGCGTTGATTGACTCCGCTTGGATGCTGTGGCACCCCTTTGGGCTATCGATATGGTTATTAGGGGCTGCAAAGGAAGGGTGGTGGCTGATCTGCTTTAGGTGTCGGGAAGTCTGCCCTGACTATTCAATTCATCCAGTCTCATGTGAGTTGCTCGGACGGTGAAGGGAATTAAGGTTCAATGCTGACCCTGACAGTTCGTTGATGAGTAAGTCCACCGCTGCCTCTGCTGTTGTAGAGGGGGAAACTACTGATGCTATCTAGATATGACCCAACGATCGGTGAGCTCGCTTCTGTCTGTGGATGCGGACTGAAGCAGAGCTAATGATGTACAGAGGACTCATACAGGAAGCAATGCGTGATTGATGAGGAGGTGGCGCTGCTTGATGTCCTGGATACGGCCGGACAGGAAGAGTATGGAGCTATGCGAGAGCAATATATGCGGACTGGTGAGTCAGGGTCACATTGTGCCCCCGAAGCTGAGCTGACATTCGTCAGGGGAGGGGTTCTTGCTTGTCTACTCGATAACATCTAGGAGCAGCTTTGAGGAGGTGTCTACTTTCCATCAACAGATTCTGAGGGTGAGCTACCGGAGGCTGTAAAGACGGCGCAGAAAGCTCATCAAGTTAGGTCAAGGATAAAGATTACTTCCCCGTTGTCGTCGTTGCGAACAAGTGTGATTTGGAGTATGAACGTCAGGTCCAGCCTCATGGTACGTCTACCCGGTCTTCGCACATGCCAAGGGCTTCACTGATGCTGTACAGAAGGTCGAGACCTGGCCAAGCGATTCGTGGCTCTATGTATCGAGACCTCAGCCAAGCAGCGGGTCAACGTGGACGAGGCGTTCATTGCGGTTGTGAGAGCCATCAGGCGGTATCAAAAGGTATGCCATGATCCTAAGACTCAGACCCTAGGACACAGAGCTGATAATCAGGAATCCGGCCCACCTTTAGACGCCGTCGCGCCCGGCAGAGCACCCGCGAACGACGCTGGCGGAAGGCCTGCAAAGAGGGCGGACGATCACGTCGACAAGGGATGCTGCGGTAGCTGTGTCATCCTCTAGGCGCTGATCGTGGAGTGTAGTGGAACAAACTTGAGAGAAGGGCTGGGAAGAAACGTGTTGGTTGTTTGGGTAAAGGGAGGGGGATCTTTGGAATGCTCGCTCGTATTTGCATCACATTGCGCATTTTTGGCTTTATTCTCATCTTGGGTAAAGTTACTCGTTTATAGCATGTATAGTTCCTTGACGATGTAATGTGGTAGAAACATGCTGCAGGTGTGGTCATGATGGGGATAATACAGGCGGTATATACATTCCAGGGTCACTATCGAGCAGTGGGCCCGACAAAGACGCTACAAGGGCGCTATCTTCAAGACATCCACCACCTTTTGCTCCACATTGACCCGTCTATCAGGTATCAGCCCAGCGACTAGATTGCGACAGCTCTCACTCACCTCCGCCATACGGCGTTGTCAAGTTTCGCCACTCTTGAGTTGCAAAAGAATCAATGACAGCTTGGCTATTGGGAAGCGGTTGGCCCCTTGCTGCGTTAGCGACAGGCTCGTGCTCATCGTAAGGCCGGCATGCTCACTTTGGAAGACCGTGTGGTGGATCCGTTGACGACCGACCTGGAGTGGGTGGAGTGGACGGGCGAGTCCCAGGCTGTGAGTGATCATATGGCGTGGTCTTTGCCATCTGGCTCGATGAAGCGACTGGTGGATGTCGCCTTCCTGAAGGATTCGGCCCAGCGGTGAGCGCGGAGGCTGTCGCGAGTCTCTGTATGTACATAGACCCGAAGTTCTCAATCATGGATACTATATCCCGCCAATCTGTCATTTTGCCCACTCCTGCTTGGTCAGCTATACTGTGATCATCCTCGGCGGCATCAAGAGAGAAGTGGTTGCCGGAATACCAACTCACCCTCATCTCCACAAGCCAGTATACCCGCTCCCTGTGGTCCACTAATCATGTACCCCAGCTTCTCCTGGACAGCCTTGAGATGGTCGGCGGTGAATGGGTGTTGATACATATGAGTGTTCATGGCTGGACAGAGGATCACAGGAGTATCAGGAGTGAGCGCGCGCATCATCGATAGCTGCTGAATCAGCATGAAATTGACATGTCGCATAGCAGTAGCACTTACAGCTAGGTTGTCTGAGAACCCAGCTGCGAGTTTTGCTAAGAAGTCGGCAGAGCATGGAGCTATGACGACAAGGTCTGCCCATCGCCGAAGCTCGATATGCAGTATTGGATCTCCAAGCTTGTTCCAATCCTAGTTTCTATCAGCTTCGACCTAGACATGAAGCCTTGGGAGAGGGATAACGCTCCGACCATTCGTCTTCGTCTTTCCATATTCTCACACCTTTCATCTCTTTTCTCTCTGGGCCATCTACAGCCATCTCACTGTCTGGGTGCAAACCACTTCGAATGGCCTCGTCTATGCGCGGCTGGTCATAGAAGTGTAGGCTGGCTTTGGTAGCTACAATCTGTAACTTGATCTCACGACTCTGAGCAAATCAACACACACTCAAAAATGCAATTGGACTGCACGGCCTTCCACTGAAGAGACATCACGCACCCTGCTAAGAGCTCCGACAATGTCAGGTATTTTGACACTGGCAACGCTGCCTGTAGAAACTAGCACGACCCGAAATTTCCCATCGGGTCGAGCGGGCTTATGGTCGGCCGCCACAAATGGTCCTTTCAGCTGTCGTGGACGAGACGGACCGGCTTCTGCTGATTGTTGATCCATCGTATAGCTAGAGGAGGTTATGGTGCAACTGAAACGTTCCTCAAAAACGATCCGGACCTCTCATTTCGGCGCCGTCGGACATGGCCGAAACACATTCAGGCGGCGTTTTCCGCTGACCGTATGTCTGCCTTTTACGCATGTATATGCAGCCTGTGCTGCTGTATGTTACCCCAGAGTATTAGTGGGATAGCCTATGCATACGATGTATGCCTGAGAGTCGTTTTGGTAAGACGAAATCAGATGTAAGGCTCCAGTTGTCTCTGGGGAATTCCGGTACATTCCGGAAAGTTCCAGAAGATTCCGGGTCATTCTCGTACGGATGCCGTAACCGACGTCACTCACCTCCACCCATCACCTGCCAGCTATATAAACGCTTACATTCCCACATTCCTCTCACTCTTCCCATACTCAGATTAGCACACAAGCACCCCTTGCCCATATATACACCCGCAAATCACACACACACAAATATCACTTCAACCAACCTAAACAACCCCATCCACCATCATGGACAACTTCACCGATAAGTCCAGCGAAATCATCAAGGCGTCTTTCGAGAAGGCCGAGGAGCTGGGTAACTCGCAAGTCTCTCCCCTCCATCTTATCGCTGTCCTCTGGGACGACCCTACTCCCTCTGGCACAGGCGACACCCAGCCCACCCTTCTCAAAAGCGCTTTCGAACGCCTCAATGGCAACCCCACCCTATTTAACCGAACCCTCATGTCTAAACTCAACAAACTCCCCTCTGTCCACCCTCCCCCTTCACCACCACTCCCACTCACACAATCTTACCACAACACCCTACGCGAAGCTCAGAAATGTCAAAAAGAGCAAAATGACCAGTTTGTCGCTATCGATCACCTCATCCTCGCGTTACTCCGGGTCGACGCTGCCGAGCTGAAGGAGCTCTTGAAGGGCGCTGGAGTGGACGCGAAGGCACTGGAGGCGGAGATAAGGCGGAAGAGAGGAGGGCGGAAGGTGGACAGTAAAAGTGCCGAAGCGCAGTTCGAGGCCTTGACCAAGTACTGTACCGACTTGACTGCGCTGGCGGAGCAGGGAAAGCTAGATCCTGTCATTGGGAGGGACAACGAGATCCGGAGGGTCATCAGGTGTCTTAGCAGAAGGACGAAGGGTAACCCTGTTCTAATTGGTAAGTAAATCTACGTCCAACATATAGTATAGCATGCTGACATTCCAGGTGAACCAGGAGTAGGCAAAACAGCCATCGCCGAGGGTCTAGCCCAACGTATCGTCGACCGAGACGTCCCCCCATCCCTTATCTGTCGACTCCTCTCCCTTGACATGGGCGCTCTCATGGCCGGCGCCAAGTACAAGGGCGAGTACGAAGAACGAGTCAAAGCCGTTCTTTCCGAAATCGAAAAATCCGGCGACGAAGGTACAGCCATCATCCTCTTCGTCGACGAGATGCACCTCCTCTGCTCCGGCAAGGACTCGAGTGGCGGTATGGACGCTGCCAATCTCCTTAAACCCATGCTGGCCCGTGGCAAGCTCCGGGTCATTGGCGCCACCACACTCAACGAGTACCGCGAGTACATCGAGAAGGATTCGGCGCTCGAACGGCGGTTCGCCCAAGTCATCGTTGACGAACCGACCGTTGTCGATACTGTTGCCATCATGCGCGGTATCCGGGAGAAGTACGAAACCCACCACGGTGTAAGGATTATGGACTCTGCCCTGGTCCTTGCTGCCCAACTCGCCAAGCAATACCTCACCGCTCGGCGATTACCCGATTCTGCCATCGATCTTCTTGACGAAGCGTCGGCGGCAGTCAAGATTGCCCGTGAGACGCGACCCGAGGCGCTTGACGAGTTGGAGAGGAAGAAGTTGGGATTGGAGGTGGAGGTACATGCGCTAGAGAGGGAGAAGGACGAGGCCAGTAAGGAGCGGCTCGAGGCGGCCAAAAAGGCAATTGCGGATGTGGAGGATCAGCTGGGGCCGATGAAGCGGGAGTACGAAAATGAGAAGCACCTGGGTGATGAGATTCAGGAAGTCAGGCGGCGGATCGATGAGTTGCGAGCCAAGGCGGACGAAGCGGAACGTCGCTATGACCTAGCAACAGCTGCAGATATCCGATACCACTCTATCCCGCAGCGCGAGGCGAAATTGAAGGAATTGGCGGAAAGGGAGGCGGAAAGGGGGACAGGTCAACAAGTCACACCTGAAATGATCGCCGAGGTCGTCGCTCGATGGACAGGTGTTCCCGTCTCGCGCCTGGTCGAAACCGAAAAGGCCAAACTCCTCCGACTTGAAAAACTCCTCTCCCGAAAAGTCGTCGGTCAGCCCGAGGCCGTGCGAGCAGTCGCCAATGCCATCCGTCTCAACCGGTCTGGTCTTTCCAACCAGAATCGGCCCATCGCATCATTCATGCTCGTCGGACCCTCCGGAACCGGTAAAACCCTGCTTGCCAAAACCCTCGCGGAAGTCATGTTCAATTCGGCAGACGCGATGGTCCGAATCGACGCTTCAGAGTATTCTGAAAAGCACACGGTGTCGAGGCTCATCGGAGCCGCACCCGGTTACATTGGACACGATCAAGGTGGACAGCTTACCGAAGCTGTTCGCCGAAAGCCCTACACCCTCATCCTCATTGACGAGATCGAAAAGGCTGCGAGAGAGTTCCACCAGCTCTTCTTGCAAGTCCTTGACGACGGCCGGTTGACGGACAGTAAAGGCCGAGTCGTCGATTTCCGGAATTGCATCATCATGATGACTTCCAACACGGGTTCTGCCTACCTCAACGAGAACCCTTCTGAAGGTGCCGTCCTCCCCGAGATCCGCGAGAAGGTCATGGCCGCCATCTCTGCCACTTTCCCCCCCGAATTCCTCAATCGTATCGACGACATCATCCTCTATCGCTCATTGTCCCGCTCGGATATCAGGCGCGTGGTGGATATCAGATTGAGGGAGGTGCAGAAGCGGCTAGATGATAATGGGCGGAAGATTGCGCTGAATGTGGATGAGGTGGCGTTGGACTGGTTGGGATCAGCGGGCTACTCTCCGAACTATGGGGCGAGACCGATGGCTCGACTCATCCAGTCTGAAATCCTCAATCCACTCAGTAGGCTGCTGCTTCAGGCGCGAGTGAGGGATGGGGAGGAGGTACGGGTGACGGCGGATCTGAAGCGGAACAAGATTGTCGTCTTGCCGAACCACGAGCAGGATGTCAGTATGACGGGGGATAGTGAGGATGAGGAGGATGACGATGAGATGGAGCTGGATGTCGAGCCTCTGGATTAGGTAGTCTCTAGATATTGGTAGTCATTGGTAGTAGTACATATTAACTTTTGGGATACAGCTGTAGATAGCATTATGAAGCAGATTACAAGCAATTTACAACCGCAGTGGCGCCCCCATAGTCTCCTCACAACGCTTACTAACGCTCCCCACGAACCCTCTCCAAGTATCCCACCATTCCCTCCCAGCCATCCTGTCCTTCTCCAGCACCATATACTCATCCACATCCTCTCCACCCTTCTCATCCTTCCACTTCTCCCCTAAAATGACCTTCATCCACTTCAAACATTCAATCGCCGCTTCAACCCCTCCCACCCCTACACCCGGCTCCATCAACCTCACAAGATATCCCTCGACCTTCTTGGCATCCCGCTCAGCAGGTCCTTTCCTACCTCTCGATTCAACCCATTTCGTTATGGTATCCAAGACATCCGGCAATTTCGTCGCATTGAGCATAGACGGCCGACGACTTTCTGGCCGAACGATTGCTGGCCGAGCAATAATCGGCACGCTGCCCGCTCTAGACCCTCTCGGACTAGTAGAGACATTCCGATCTTGTCCTATCCCCTTAGACTTATCCGCCTCCCGCTCTTTCGCTCGGATCCGGGATGTATCGGCCGGTCGATGTAGAGCTAGGCGCTGACGCTGCTTTCGGCGTTCCTCCGTGATGATCTCCTTTTGCATGTCGAGGGGAAGTTCGGCAAAGAAGGATGGATCGATACCGAGTTCGACAAGGTCTTTGACCAAGTATAGCCCTATCTTTACCGACGGATCGGCATCGGGTTTGTCATCTTCGTCCGAGATGTCAATCATCTCAACAGCCTTCACCGGTGGTAGTGCTGGGGTTGACGCTCCCGTACTTTCCCTTCGCGTTCGGTCCTTCTCTTTCTCCTTGCCCTTGCCCTTGGGCGAAATCGTCATGTCCACCACATCCACCACCTCGGTCGCCGGTGTTCTGCCCCTTGACGCCGACCTCTTTCTTTCTCTCGCCTCCATTCCTCCCCCAGACCCATCTCCCTTCCCAGCCTTACTCCACGCAGAGTACAGAGCCAGATCGGCAATCTGCCCCGCCTTAAGCTGAGTCTTCATTTTCGGTCTTAGCTGCTTTGTGATGTGCGCAGCAGAATGTCGTCCGTCCTTGTTGATCGTATGATCAAGTTTGGACCAGAAGGGCACGGTGGATCCGACGGTATCTTTCAGTCGGGTAGGCGGGTGGGAGGTGACTTTACCCGGAGCAAGGCGTGATGCAGCTTCTGCAGGGGCAGGAATGGCGGGTTTGGAAGTATTGGCGGAGGAAGAACCAAGGGCGGGAACGACAGACTTCTTTGCTGCTCGTGTTCGGGCATGCTCTTCCCGTACCTCTCGCTGCAAGTCGGCAGGTAGAGCAGCGAGGAAATCAGGGTCGATACCATCTGACGAAGCGGCCGCGGCGAGGCGCGAGGGGCCGGCGCTGGCATTGAGTTGCGGTTGGCGTTTTTGGGCGGGTTCCGATAGTTGCGCGAGAGGTTGTACGGCCGGTGTCTCCTCCATCTCCGCCTCGGCCAGATTCCCTGCCCATTCTTCTCTTTCCTCCTCCATCTGCTCGTCCTTAGCTGCCGCCTTGCCCTTCGTACCACTCGTCCCAAAGCTCAATACCGCCTGACCAGCCTCACGTTCCGCCTTCTCTCCATCGAGCTTCGTCATCTGTATCCCGACACCTCTGAGCTCCACCGGATCCAAACCCAGAGTCCGGAGAAGCTTTACAGCCTCCACCCCCAAAATCTCAGGATCGTCCGTCGATGCCCCGCCCTTCGTGCCGACAGACGAAGACTTGTTGAACGTCTCACACCATCCATGACCCAAAAACTGCCCATTAGCCACTGGTAAGCCCCAAAGATGGAAGAAAGACCCACTTTGGGCGGTTCAACAGGAGCTTCAGGATGCCTCTTCATGATTTTCAACGTCAAAAGTCGTCCCTTCGCATTGACCTGTTTCATCCGCTTAGCCACTTCTGCCGCCAAATCCCTGACGCAGATTTCCGCCTGCTCATCATTCCTAAATCGGATTCCATACTACATCATCAGCCACTATCCCATGCGTGTGCTCACATTCATTTCGGCTGAAATACTTTTCCGCTCTTTATGAGGTTCCAATTTTCGCTCGTCAATTCCTCTCAGATAGCCCCAGACCATCTCTCCAGTCTTGGGCCCCAACAATCCCCTAAACGCGCCCTTGGGATGATCCATCAATTCCCCAGCGATAGTCGTGCCGAACTTCTCCTCGATTTTGCTTTTGATTGAGTATCCGACAGAGGGGAAGTCATCGACATCGAGCGGGGCGAGAAAGGTCGGGATCTCGACCGTAGTCAGGTGGTACACCCCCGCAGGCTTGGCCCGGCGAGTAGCTAGTTTTGAGAGGAGGACATTGTGCGAGATACCAATGCTGACTGCCCCAATTAGCCAAACAGTATCACTGGAATGCAATTTACATACCTTCACATCCAGTCTCTCTTCGTATATCATCTCTGATCTTCTGTGCAATTTCCACAGCGGCATCTCTGGGTTTGAGTGGAGGTCGCTCCGCTAACAGATCCATTCCCTCCTCATCGACAAGTCCATCTGCTTCGACCATACCCTCCGCCACGCCCTCTTCATCCGCCTCTTCCGGCGCGGCTTCCCTCGCCGCAACTGCGCTCGTGACATCGATCAACGCTTCGTCGACACTGACCGCCTGCAACTCATCCGCATACCCCATCAACACGGTGTAGAACGCCAAGGAGAACTTCTTGTATGTCTCAAATTCATACCTGTTGTGTGAGCTGGGTGACACCAGAAAAGCGCACGTCTTAGCTCACGGTATAGTCTGCAACTCCTCGCCGACCAAAGTCCTTGCCCTACCCAGACTCATCCCATTCTTGACCCCCTTTGCTCTCGCCTCATAGCTCGCCGACGCGATCTCACTGGTACTCCCCTCCATCCTAGTTCCGCCAGTAGAATGACAAACCACCGAAGGCTTGCCACGGAGATGCGGCCGAGTAGCCAATCCGCACGAAACGAAAAAGCAATCAAAATCGACGTGAAAAATCATCTTTTGGCCTGTTGACCCGGTCGGTTGAGCCCGAGTCGGGAGGACAGACTGAGCGAGGGAAAGATGAGAAATGGTGGATGTTGATGGAGCTTTAAGCGAATTTTCTTCCGATTGTCGTTGAGCCGCAGCTACCAAGACCCGAAGCTCAGTTTTCCACGTTGAGAGATGGTGTAACCTGATATCAGTCAGAATCTTGGCAGAATCACATACCTGCTGTTCTGGTAGTAGCCGTCAATGAATCCGCCTTCATTCCCCCGCTCAGCCGTATTCTTCAATCGCCACTCCTGATCTTTGAGCAATCTGGCTGCGTCTTCGTTACTCTCCTTCGACGCATAGAATTCCCACGATCCTTCGCTCTTCCTGGGAGTGGTTTCGGTTTTCCGCGATACCGGGGATTTGATAGGTGATTGACCTAAAGAAGGGGCGATGAGGGGTTTGACGGAAGGGAGGGGTGTTGGACGGGGTTTGCCGGGTGTGGACAGAGGAGGGTCGGGTTTTGTCTCGACTCGCGAAGCGCTCTCGGGTTGAGCCATGAAATTGTTACTCACGGACTCATCCGTGGTTCGTTTGACTCGTTCCGGGCTGGTCGAGATGGTACTATCGACAGGCTTTATTGCTACTGAAGCGATAGCCGCGGCTCGATCGACATTGGGCCTTTTTGTGCTCGGCTCTATCGCCTCCTCTTCCTCATTGCCACTTTCCCCCTCCCTTTCCCTCTTCGGCCGCTGTGTGGGCTCACCCTTGAAGAACCCCTCAAGCCCCTTCCGCCCATCCTCTTCCCATCCCCCTTGCACAGTCAACTTCCACCTCGTCCAATCCAGCAACTTCCCCGCCTTACAGCTCTCCAGTATCCACGCCTCGCGAACTACTTTGTAATTCACAAATTGCTTGAATTTCATCTGAGTCAACATTGGCGCGATGATGTATTTCACCATCCCTTTGCTCCTCAGGACCGGCCTTACCTCCCCTCCCCTTTGCAAAATCATCTTGCGCAGTTCTTCCATCGGTGGTTGTGTGTTTCCGTTGATGTAGAACGATAAATCTCGGAAGATCTGGGGCAGTCCGGCAGCTGCCGGATCTGCCATTGCAATCTCGCGATTCTGCGTTTGGACCTTGATTTCCTTTTTCCGCATGTAATCGCCAATGTCGCCGAATTTGTTCGGTGCATATTCTGCACCGGTGAGGTAGGTGTGGGCCGCCATGTCGGCGAATGGATCGGATCGATTGGGGAGGTAGGATAGGGTGGTGCCAGACCGGTCCTCCTCGTATGGCTTGGGGACTTCATAGAGGGGTTCCGGCTTTGCGACTAGCGGGAGGGAAGGAGATTCCGGAGAAGATCTCAACTTCCGACGTTTGGCTGAGTGACCCTCCCCTTTCTGACCTGGGATTGTAGTAGACAGCTCATTGTCTGGAGCTACTAGCTTCGCCGCCTCGTTCCAGAATGTCGGAGACGACGTCGGGAAAGAGGACGACGGGTGATCATCCTGCTTTCCAGCGCCTGGCACGGCGTTTGGCATGCTCAGGAGAGAGTATGGCTTTGGTTTAGGTCATTACTGGAGGTGTATGTACTGAAGGTGTCTTCTATGGTCCAGTCAGCTCAGATTTCCACCGTTGGTTCCGGGGGACTTTCGGCGATGCCCGATAGGGCCGAATGTGGACCTTATGCCTCGAGAATAGCCGCTGGGTAAGTACTCTTTGTACATCTACTTTACTCGACATCTTGGAGCACAATGGGTGCCATAGAACTACAGAACAGCGAGTCCGAGCTCCCAATCACATCCTGGCCCCGCAAAACAATCAGGAAAAATAAGCATGTGGCGACCCTCCTCGCTACGTTCCTCATCGCCTTCCCGCTCTGCCTCTATCAATCCTCCTTACCCCTCCCGAAATTCCTTCCGGGATGCCACCATCGTCGACCCCATATCTCAGATACGGTCGCTCTGGAGGCTGCTAAATGTCCCGCCCAGCCCGCCGCGCTGAATGTCGGCACTGACTGGGACCCGCTCCATGACGACTTGTACGCCGAGCTTGCTGCAAGGCGCCTCTCCCAGGCAGTCCAGCACGAAACTATATCATACGATGACTTCGGTTCCATCGCGGCGAATGACACTGCTCTCGACAAGCACTACGTCTTTGCCGATTGGATGTATAATGAATACCCCAAGGTGTTCAATACCCTCAAGCATGAGGTGGTGAATTTCCACGGTCAGCTGTTGACGTGGGAAGGGAGCAACAAGGCTTTGCAGCCTATCATCCTCATGGCGCATACGGATGTAGTTCCTGTGGCCGGTGATACGCTTGATCAGTGGACTTTCCCGCCATTCGAAGGGAAGATCGCAGTGAATGCCACGAAGGAAACGCCTGGCACGTGGGTATGGGGCAGAGGCGCAAGTGATTGCAAGAACCAATTGATGGGGATTTTGGGAGCCACCGAGAGGCTAGTGTCTGAGGGATTCGTGCCAGAACGAACCATCATCATCGCCAGTGGATTCGACGAAGAGGTGAGTTCAGCGTCGTGAAGAGGGCTAATTATAGATTGGGGGCAAGAAGGGTGCAGGTGAATTGGCTAGTGTGATCACCTCACGATATGGCGATGACTCGATTGCTTTCGTCGTGGATGAAGGATTCGACGGTGTGACTGAGCAGTACGGCGCTCAAGTTGCCAGTTTTGGGATGTCAGAGAAGGGCGCGTTGGATGTTAAAATCACGGTCGAGACACCCGGAGGTCACTCTAGCGTGCCGCCAAAACACACCGGCAGTACGTCCTTCCCCCTCTACTCTTCTTGGTCTTGTCCACTGTTTTGGAGGGCGACCTATTATTGTTGTACCATCCAGAGCATGATCTAAATTCTGCGATCCGGTGAAACCACACATGCTCAAATCAAATTCCATAATCCCCACTCAAAACTATTGGACAAAAGGCTGACGCAAACAGTCGGAATCATGTCACTTCTCATCACACACCTCGAATCTCACCCATTCCACCCTTCCCTCCAAGCCGAATCGCCCTACCTCAAATGGCTCACTTGCATGTCGGACCTCGCCCCTGATTTTCCCAAAGGGTTGAAACGCCAGGTCAAGCATCCTCGAGCTTGGCCTAAATTAGCCCATCAGCTTGCTGGGCGCGACAGGCGGCTCAACAGTTTCCTAGCTACGACACAGGCGGTAGATCTCATCAGGGGCGGTGTGAAGGTCAATGCTTTGCCTGAAGTAGTTGAAGGTGAGCTAGGTTTAGGAGATGACCTGGAATCAATAGCTGACAAGTATAGCTACTGTGAACCACCGAATTGCCTTGTACGTCATCTATCCTCTGCTCTATAAACCAAGCTGATAAGCAGTACCTCATCCGTCAACGCGACCCTTAAACACATGACTGACCTCCTCATCCCACTCGCCAAAAAGCTAGAATTCACCATCACCCCATTCGATCACGACTCTCACTCTAAAACCAAGAAATCCTCGCACCACATCACCCTGGCAATCTCCAACGACCGCGCTTTGGAGCCTGCCCCAATCACTTCGGGAGACACCAAGTCATTTGCGTTGATGGCTGGAACGGCTAAGCATGTGTTTGGAAAAGAGACCATTGTGGCTCCTAGTGGGATGTACGGTGAGCTATACTCTCCCGCTGTTGTACCAATTCCGACTGTGCCGGGAATATCAGCTTATTGTTCAGCTAACACCGACACCAAGTGGTTCTGGAACCTCACTAAGAACATCTATCGGTTCACACCTGCTTTGATCTCTGCCAATTTCAATGTGCACACTGTTGACGAGGTGAGTATCTTACCGGCCAGTGAGCACCTCAATGGCAATTGGCAGAATGCTGATATGTCAGAAAATGCCCCTGGCCGGACACCTCAACACGACTCGATTCTTCTATAAGCTTATCCGTAACTCAGAAGGTTGGAACACGGACGAGTAGGGCTTGGAAATTGGACACTCTGAAAAGGTCGAATAAGGGATCATTTAGTATTGTGCCGATGCAGATTGCAAGAACCATTCCTTTCAAAAGGCCTGATCAAGTCCTGGACACTGACCGTTGATTGAAGAAGCTCGAATAGAGCACAGTTGGATGAGGTGATCATGATATGAATTCATGGATGACTATGAAGAAGCTACTTCCTCGGAAACCACATCGCCCGTCATCGCCTCAGAGTTGACTACTGGGACCTCTTCTTCTGCTCTCCCTACCTCACCCACCACCTGGACCTCCATCTTGACCCTCTTCCGCTCCTCCTCTGCGTCTTCCTCCGCTTTCCGCTTCCCACTCCCCACGTTTTCTCCTTCTGCGCCACCCGGGTTTCCATCAACTACCGGCCCACTCAAGCCAGGCACCTCAATCTCAATAGGCACAACCTCCTCCACTAGCTCAGGTTTGACTTCTACCTTCTCGGCAATCACCCCCTCCGGGTCCGCCCCAACTTCCGCTCCCACCGGTCCTTCGGATGCAGCTGTAGATCCAGACCCCGACCCAGCTGTGATTTCCACTGATAAAGGATGCGGTTCTGCCTTGGCTCCTGGAGCCTCAGGATCCGGCGTCATACCGGGACTCTTGCTCGTCGTCCCCGCACTTCCTCCTCTACCCTTGGCCACTCTCGCTAATCGATTCGCCGTCAATTGTTGTTGTCGGCATGTAGCATGCATAATCTGTCATTTGTCAGCTTGCGTTCACATCATCCGTCGAGCACAGGACAACTAACCTTTCCATTGATGTCGATCGCATTTCGCCACACCCACTCTTCCTCACTCTCCGACCATTCCCTCTTGAATCCCTCTTTACAAACTGGACAGACCGCCGCTGCTGCTCCAGCCGGACCAGTCGGCACTCTGACCCATTTCTGCTGCAATTCCTCTGTCGTCTTGACAGGTTTTGCCGGACTCCCATTTGCACCGCCCGACACCGCCGCCGTTCCAGATGCCGAGTTGGCCCCAGTCGTTCCGGCAATCGTATCAGGGGCGGTAGATGATCCTGCGATGGGGATATCATTCACCCATTCCTCGGCGCGTGGAAGCCACCGCCGGTGCGCGCCCCGACCAGACGAGTTTCGCTCGTCCTTGTTTCTCCGGGCGTGCCAGTCCATATGTGCGTTAAGCTGGTCACCATCTGATGGGAATCGGGCGGCACATTGGGAGCATTGAATAGGGAGGTGTTCTAGTGGTAAGGCATTCATTCTGGAATTTAGTATGTGTCTATTTAGGCAAAGGAGGGAGACGCACCGATTCATATCGAGATTTCCTAGGGACAGATTCAGGCTCAGTACCATATCTTCGTAATCGTCAAGCCTTGTCCTTTCTTTGGGTTTGACTGTAGCCGGTGCGAGGTCAGGAGTGCGAGGAGTGGATGAGACGCCCGAGCCAGTGAGGCTGTTGAGGATGCTGAGCATGTTGGCGTCGAATAGGGGCGCGGCGGGCATTGGGGCCGGGGCGGGAGTAGGCGTGGAAGAAGATGGGAAGGGGGGCATGGAGTGAGGGGGTTGGTCATACGAGTTATGAAGAGTGGGCGCGAAGGGAGGAAGGGACGGTGCAGGGTTTGGGGGTGGGTATTGCTGAGCCAAGGTCGGTGTAGGTGGGAAAGGGGGAAGAGCCGGGCGAGAGTACCCACCGGGCGGGCCCATAGATTGCTGTCCCGAGTAACCCATACCCCTCAACTGATCCATAATCTGCTGCAGTTCCGCCGGTTGAACATGGCGGGTATTAAGCATCTCGCTCAACCCCATCAACGCCGTCAATTGCGTTTGGACACTCCGATCCCAGGCCCGCTGCGCCGCTTCGCCCTGCTTCACACCGATCGTAGCGTGGATAGCAGCCAGTACCGACTCCCGCGTAACGACATCGCGAGCTGGCACAGGAGGTCCAGGCAGACCAGGATGCATCCTCTGGCCAACACCGCCAAAGATCTCACGCTCGACAGCTTCGCGCGCTGCGGGTCCGTATAGCTCGCTTCCCTCCGGTCCCGATCTGCGCCATAGAGAAATCATCTCTTCCATCTTCACTCGGGTGACTCCGTCCACCTCGCGGTGCGTCCGTATGTACAGTCGCGGTACCATCTGCTGTAACAGATGCGTCGTATATGGCGGACCGACATTTTTGGATATTGAATCGAGCAGGTACAGCTTGGGTAGCTTTTCGTGTGCGGGAGACTGATGATTAGCTGAGAACTCATCATTGCTGCGTTAGGGTTAGAGGCCGGATTGGACATCGGGATCATGCATAGACTACGATTCCGGCAGAGAAAACATACCCGATAAACAGCACCTTCAATCTCTTCAACTACCGCCGTCATGTTCCCCCACTGATTCTGATCACGCATCTGCATCGCCAAGATCGACAACTCCTGGATTAAAGGCCGGGAGTTGAAGGTGAGTTCTTTGAGACGGTCTGCATAGTATGACCTGAATGGATCGACTGGCGGGCCAGGTTGATAGTGGTGGGCTGCTGGCGGTGCGGGTGGGTAATAGCCGTGAGTTGGGGCGAGGGAGGTTGGGGGTGGGCCATAAGAGGGAGCTGGATTGGGTTGGTAGGGATAGGACTGGTACGCCATTGTTTAGAGTCGAAAAGTCGATGTATTCCGTATGACTGGATCTAGGCCCTCGCTCAACCGCTCGCGCAGCGCTGTATGCCAATCTTGACTGACGGATCAATCAAGCTTAGTTAGACTAGTATCCTGCGTTAGACAGTAGGTAGAGGGACGGGAGGGGGGATGTGTAAGCGCTCGCTGGAGGATATCCTGGAAACTTGTTTACACTTCTGTACGCTACTACTACAGACAGTGATGGGCTCTGTCTCACGCCCTAGACTGTGTTGGGTTGCAGTGAATGGATACTACTATAGCAATGTGATGTAGATTGGGAAGATAAACGATAAACAATGCAGGTGGAGGGTCAGAATTGCAAAGGCGCACCAAATATAACTCCGAGCGGCGTTACGAGAGTGGCGTTTTGCCACCCAAAGATGTGGAGAAGCAACTTACGAAATCTAGACCACCCTCCTTCTACTTTCTTTACTAAGCGTTTTGCGTCGTTCAAGTCGGCTTTCCCAAGAACTGACAATACCTCCAGCGATCTGTGCCTTTGGATCGTTGCAAAATCTCATGCATGGCATACATGGGGCACATCACAAAATTGCCCCCCTAACCGGTAGCTTTCCCACGGCTGCATCTCTCGGCAGTCCTCGGCGCATCGACCATCGGTGACGACATGGCGACGACCTGTACAAACCCTGTACGAGTACATCCTCCCGCCTATCTCCAATCCACCTTGAATCCACCACACCACTCACACCATGTCCAAAGCCCGCGAATATGCTCTCCACTGCAACACCACCTACTCTGTCTCCCCCTCAGGCCCGGTCCAGTCCAGCGCCATGAAGCCCAACCCCGGTCCCCCTCCTACCGCCCGAACAGCCATCGTCACATGTATGGACGCTCGCATTGACCCTTTTTCCATGTTCAACCTTTCCCTCGGCGAAGCGCACGTCATTCGCGTCGGAGGGGGCCGAGCGCCAGACGCCCTCCGTTCCTTGATAGCCAGCGAGCACGTTCTCGGAACCACGGAAATCATGGTCGTCCACCATACAGACTGCGGCTTTTCCAAGGCGCCTAGCGAAGATGCGGCG
Organism: Dioszegia crocea; assembly: GCA_001600615.1. Taxonomy (NCBI): domain Eukaryota; kingdom Fungi; phylum Basidiomycota; class Tremellomycetes; order Tremellales; family Bulleribasidiaceae; genus Dioszegia; species Dioszegia crocea. The sequence goes on from BCKK01000003.1 coordinate 1,087,722, forward strand.
CGGGCGGAAGTACGGGCGAGTCTCGGAGGAAGGTCCGTGGACTGGATGAGCTTCATGTTGCTGAAAAAAGACCTGAAGGATAGTGTGCGGGATGACGTGAGGTTTCTGAGGGAGAGCCCGTACATCAAGAAGGGGGCGACGATCTCGGGGTGGGTGTATGACACGACGAAAGGGACGATGGAGGAGGTGATTATGGAGGGAGAGGGGGAGGAAGCGGTTGGGAGTAAGGAGGAGGGAGGGCTGGTTTCGGGGACTAGTACGGTTGTGCACCAGGTCATTTAGCCGGGGCAAGTTGAGTTACCCAGTATTTTAGGGGTGATTAAGCTGCATATGTGCTATGTAGTAGGTATGTGCTTTTGCTCCAAGTTAGGCTCTCTCACCCACGGTACCCAAACCTCCCGCAAAGTCACCTGGGTCGAATGAAGAAACCGACCTCCTTTGGTCATCATCTGGCCAATATGTCGCTGACTTCTTGCGCTTTCTTCACATTACAGCAATCTGAGTCGGACAATCATCATCTGGCACGACTGTAGAGACGCCTCTCGCCAGGATGTCGTACATACCCTGCGAACGTATCCGCTCAATGCTCAAGTAGGCGCTTCGCAGGGGGTGGCTCCATAGCCCCCTCAAATTTCAGAGCGACTGCACACACAGGACGATATGGACTCCTTGTATAGGCCCTATCCTCCATGGCATCTGGGCGCTAAGTAAGACCTGGAGATATTTCTATCATATCCTACTTGAGATCAGCGTGCAGCAAATATCGTCTAGCTTTAGCCTCAGGCAGCTCCTCAGACGCCCATCTCGTCTCAGCAGCAACAGCGTCCATGAAGTCTTTCCAGGCCCGTTTCCCCCTCCCATCTCTGTTGCGCCTCCTCTTCTCGCGCATGCTAAACCTACTAGAGCGCCCTCCCAGCGTCTTTAGACAGGTAAAGTCTAGATCAGAGCCGTTTCATAATTTGGTTCCGCATTCCTCCTCGCGTTTCAAATTTTAGGGTCAAGGCATGTGCGCCTAGATAGAAACGTGCGTGTCCAACGACCGATAACAGGGGGCTCCTTTTGGTATCTCTGCGCTTTGACCTTATATTGAGAGTATAGCGGCTCGAGTTGAGGCTGTGCCACAGCATCGCAACAGCAGTGAAGCAAGCGCACCGCCGAGCTGTCATGGGGCGAGGGGGAGGCGGAGATGGCGGGAATCCGAAACGCCAAGACAATCCGGGCCGCGGGGTGTCTCGGAAGTGACGGAAGCCGAGCGTTGCCTCGATTTTGAATGTCCTTTCGTCGTTGTGAGTGTGCTTATTGTTCACTCCAGTCATCGCCTCTCTTCTCACACTCGCACAGCACACCGCTTTGCAGCTGTGGAAACGGATCGAATCTCTTAAAAGATCGAAGCGGGCAGTTCCCCTTCGATCCCCCCGTCCGCACAGACCGCATTCCTCCAACTTCGCCACCACCGCACGTCCCGACACTCTCCACCGATAATGCTCCTGTCAGTCATTGGCCTGCTCGGTTTGGTAGCGGCCGGACCGGTCGTCGAGCGCTCTGTTCACCTACTGGAAGAGCGTCAGTCTGCGGGAGGAGATCCATGCGGTCGATTTGTCGGGTCAACCTCCGGTAAGCTCTGTGTCCTTTGGATAGGTATGCGCTGACAATGTAGCATTTACACCCCGAACTATGCTTGCCTGCGTGCAGTCAATATCGTTCAAGCCGGAGGTGCGGAACAATATCATGGGCGTTGCCAATGCAATGTACAATCAATTGGATGTGCTGGCGGCGAATCAGCTGGGCGATTCGGAGGAGCCTGTCAACCAGGGTATCGATATTCAGGCTGAGTGTGAGCTCTTGCTACTAGGACTTAAGTCTCTAGAACCAAGCTGACAAGCAGTCAATCGTATCAACAGCACGACCTACACTTCAGATTTCGATTTCCAATTCGACCTCTCCCGAACCTTAACTCTGCTCAACGACGGCCATCACGCCTGGTCAAGCTGTTATCGTTCCCTATTCGTCACCACCCACGCTATTCCTATCGTCTCTCTCTCCTCCTCTGCAGAAAGCACCGACCCCAACATCTTCATTGTCCCCGATGTAGCCCGATTCGTTAGCGGTGCGGGATTTACATCTCTGTACGCCAATGCCGGACTCAACGTGGCTAGTCTGGCAGGTGCACAGGTGCTTCAGATTGAAGGAAAGGCGGCATGGGATTACATCGAGCAGGACAAATTGCCAGTTACTGGGGTGTATACCGATAAGCAGCAACGGCTCAATTCGGTATTTGCGAGTTATGCTGCCGAGGGAGGGGTTTGGGCCAGGGTTCCGGGACGCTTCACATCGACAAGGGACTGGACGAAGAACAACCTTACGATGGTGGTTAAGACTACTGCTGGAGCGACGCAGGAAGTGGTCATTCCCTGGGTGGTCAGATATGCCAGTACCTCAGCTTGGAATTATACCAGTGGCGAGAGCTTGTAAGTGACATCTCACCTAATGATCTCTTGCTCCCTACTGACGTATCAGCTGGAACGCAAACTGCGGGACCGCTCGTCCCATCACGGTCCGAGAAACCACCGGCTCCCCTTCCCCTGCCCCAGTCGGCACCACTCGAGCGCCAACCGAAGCCGACCTCGCCTCATTGGCTCGAACCGCTTACAGGACTTGCCCCAATACTCGGAACACCCTCGGTATCCCCGTATCGACCAGCGAAGACCCTACCAAATCCCGAAACTACCTCGGAGGGCGAGATGTTATGTTCTTCTCTATCCCCAATACAAAGACTGGAGTCATCTTTATGCCCACTTTCCTCCCCGATCCTGCTACCAATAATTGCGTCGTCCGATACTTCGTCGATATAGTGTTTGGCTTGAGGAACTTCACTTCTGCTGGAATTGAGAATGTCCTCATCGACACGAGCAACAACGGAGGTGGGGCCGTAGTCTTGTCTCAGGTGGCGCAGGTCCTCTTTACGGGTCAGCGGTTCCAAAACGAGGCGAATTTTGAGAGCGTACTCCGTCGATCTCCTCTGTCTGAAGCGTGAGTGATAGCTTCGGTTATCAGTGCAAGGCTGACGACTACCAGATTCCTCCAGCGCTTCATCGACAATCCCAGCCTGGCAAACGTCTTCAGCACGTTCAATCCCACAACCTACAGGAGCGGCAACTCCAATCTCGCACGGAACAACAATTACTTCTCCCCAGGTCGAGAGTACAAGATCAACGAAAAGACCCTTCGCACCTCCAACCTCCTGCGCGACACCCTAGAGCAAATTGAAATGCTCGATATGCTCTTCAATATCCCTGATGCCGCCCCCTTCCCTCCCAAAAACATCGTCATCACCGGTAATGGTCTCTGCGGGTCCGCCTGCGCATCCCTCACCTCTTTCCTCGTCGAATACTATAACGGTACTGGCTTCATCCAAGCTGCTCAACCTTCCAAACCGATCGAGTTCTCGGCCTTTTTAGCTGGCCAGGCGTTCACTTCCGATGCGGTATATGAAGAAGCTGCCCGGATCGGATTCAACAACACTGCCCTTCTCCCCCGTCTGAACCATGCTGGTTCGTTCGGGTTTGCCATTCGGGCAGCCATTAGCCCAAATGTCGCCCCGGGGGAGTTCCTCCAGTATGTCTCGAATCCTGCCAAGCAGAGATTCGCCTTGACACAGGAGAGGTATCTTGATCAAATGGCGTCGTGGACTTACATTGCGAGTAAGGCGTTCCCGCGGTCTGGGAACTTTGAAGGGGCTACGAATACGGGAGGAGGCTCAGGGTCACCTCGGAGTGCTGGTCGGGCGACTATTGGGGAAGTGAGGTATGGTCATGTTGTATCTATAGTTCTGGTCGTGTTTCTGTACTGTATAGTTTAGGTGAAGGCTGGTGTCGAAGAGGGCTGGCTAAAAAGCAATATCTGTAGACAACGATGTCATGTCCATATGCAATGACTCGTGGGGCCTGGAATAGAGAGTGGGGGAAAGTGGGGAAGACGCCAATTTCGATACACAATAAAGTTTTTCGCCCGTTCGGTCAACATGCGCGAAGCTACTATACATCGACTATCAACTCACATCTACACCCTCACAAGTCGTGCTATCTGTGAGATAGCTTGGTCTCCAGTCTCAGATCAGCCGAGACAACGATGTTGAGCTCGAACCAGTTCGATCTTGGGGTTTCTTGACGACCGCGCTGCGCGCTCTATTCGCATCCTCGGACCTGAGGTCATCACCTATGCCCGCCGTCACGCTTGCCTTATGGCATAGTGAAAGCATCGCTGGTCTGGTCTCGACTCACCATGCACATCCAAGCACCAATGGCTACATACCGTCAATGCAGCTTGAGATCTGAGATCTGAGAAGCGGACAGTAGAAAGGGGTTGAAACGACCTTTGAAACGGTCACCCCAGGCTGTGCCGCCGTCCTTTGCCTAGCATGTTGACTGGGAGGAGGTCCCTGTCTCCCAGATCCGCTTCAGTACGACACGGTATCTTCCCTCGCCAATCATCTCGATTACGACTGTACGACCTGTCGATCTCGGCCCCACCGCCCCAGCGCTTCACCTCGTGATGTTTCTATTCTCCCTCTCGATCTTTGGTCTACTGGCATCTGCCCAATCGTCCGAGCGCGCGATATACCCGCTCGAGAACCGTCAGGCGCCTGCAGTCACTCCGTGTAGCCGTCTTATGGATGGCTCAAACAGTACGCCTTTCCCTCTTTGGCAATTGACATTTGCTGACGTCGTAGGATATGCTCCTTCGACAGTCCTTGCCTGCCTCCAGACCATACCTTTTGACCCTGCCGTACGGGACAATATCATGGGCGTCGCCGATGTGATGTATGGCCAACTGGACACCATGTCGGCCAATAAGGGCGTTGACCTTCAAGCAGAATGTGAGTTACAGGAATCTGAACTTGGGCTTATTTTAGTCAAGCGCATCAACACAACATCCTACGCGTCAGATTTCGATTTCCAATCTGATCTCTCCCGAACTATGGCATCACTCAACCACGCCGCCTACTCCTGGTCTAGCTGTTACGATACCCACTTCTACCCTTCCCACGCCATCCCCCTCGTCGCCCTCTCCCCCTCGGGCAACAGCACCGATACCAACATTCTCATTATTCGCGATGTCGACAAATTCATAGCCTCGGCAGGCTTGACTCGCTATTATATCGATTTGAAGATCAATCTAAACAATCTTGCGGGAGCGGAGGTGCTAGGCATTGATGAGAAGGCTCCATGGGTGTGGATAAAGGAAAACAAGCTATCAACCATCGGGACTTGGTCGGACAAACAGCAACGGCTGAACTCGGTCTTTTCGACCTATTCGGCAGGGGGTGGGATTTGGTCTAGGCTGCCGGGGACGTTCACGTATGCCTCTATGAGGGATCTGAAGAAGGATAACATTACAATGGTGGTGAAGGCGGCGGCTGGTAATGAAACGGTGGTCATTCCCTGGCGGGTCTTTTACTCCTCGCCATCCGGCCAGTCATCTTGGAATTACACCTCTGGCGAAGCCTTGTAAGTCCTATCAGGGTAATGATGTCAATCAAGCTGACCCCATAGTTGGAAGGCAGAGTGCGCTGTACCTTTCCCCCTTCCAGCCGGCAAAACCTCCTACACTAGCCAACGGCACCAACCCCTCCCAAGCAAAGCCCACCGAGACAGACCTCGCTGCGCTGGCTCAGGCAGCTTATCTGGCCTGTCCCATCGAGCAGCTCCCCGCTGGCAAACCTACGATCGACTCCGACCCAACCAAAACCCCATCATATCTTGGCGGACGGGATGTCATGTTCTTTTCTCTGCCTAATCTCACCAAAGCGGGCGTAATCCTCATCCCTTCCTTCGGTCCCTACCCTTCTTCGCAGAGCTGCACCGACCGCTTCGTTTTTGACCTCATCTACGGTCTTCGGAACTTCACGGCGGCGGGCATCGAGAATGTTCTTGTCGACACGAGCAATAATAGGGGTGGATCAGCGCTCATAGCCCATGTTGCGCAGGCGTTGTTGACCGGCAAGCCATTGACCAAGGAGGCGGATCTTGAGAGTGTTCTGCGACGGTCGCCCCTTTCGGAAGCGTGAGTCCATCTTTGTCACCGTATCTTGAAGTTTGACTGACGATCAGACTTCTTCAGCGATTCCAAGACCCCAGCCTAGTCAATGTCTCCACCATCTTCAATCCCGCTAAACACCAAAAAGGCGATGTGCCCAGTGCGCAGGACGCCAACTACTACTCCCCAGGTCGTGATTTCGTACTCAACGGTACGACAATACGAACGTCCAACCTATTGCGCGAAAAGATGGAACGAAGTACCCTCATCGATACACTCCTGAACCTCCCCAACGTCATACCCTTCCCTCCGAAACATATCGTCATTACGGGCAACCGTCTGTGCGCGCGAGAATGCGCCTCATTCACCTCATACCTCATAGACAACACCAACGGGTCGGCCCTAATCCAAAGCGCCCAGCCGGACAGACCGATCGCATATACGGCGTCTCTGGGTGCGGAGATGTATACCTCTAGGTGGATCTACGAATAGGCCGCCTGGATCGGGTTCAACAATACGACATTGCTCCCCAGGCTCAACTCTGCTGGCTCGTTCGGCTGTGCGGTCCGCGCAGACATCGACCCAGAATCTCCTGACAAGTTGCTGTCGAATCGAACCTATATCTCGGCGAGTAGCTTCAGTCTCACGCAGGAGATGTTCACGGATCAGCTGGTCTCATGGAGCTATATCGCGAGCAAGGCGTTCCCAGGATCGGAGAACACGGGCGGTAAGGCGAATGGTGCGGGGAAGCCTGGAAGTGCTGGCTGGGTCTCAGTAGAGGCACTGGGCTATGCTCATATCTTTACAGTGCTCATCGTCTGCTCACTCTGTGTTACCGAATTGTAAAGAGACCACACTTGTGTAAATAGTAATCCTTCAAAGCAGCTGTTGATGTCACTGGTGCGTGGCTCAATTCGCAGGGATGGATGAATTTTGTTCGATGCCTCTGTGCGAAACGATAGACAAGCGCTCTTTGGTTACTTCTTCTCGGCTACATTGTACACGGAAATAAACACTGAACACCGGTGGAGTTGGGTAGCTGGTGGGAGCTAGGACTCGGGTGGGGAAGGGAGTGGGGAGGTTACGTTACCCAATCACGTTATCGCAACAAAGTTCGTCAAAGCTAAGCTGAGCTTCTGCTTGCAAAGACGCTAAGTACATGCTCTCATCTCTTACTCACGCATTCAGATACACCATGGCCGTCGAGCAAAAAGGTGAGGTGTCTCAATAATAAAGCTCATGGAAAGTCCTTGTAGGGTGCATCGGAGGGAGCGGGTTGTATCATCTCGATAACCTGACTTTTGTGTGAGTTTTCTCTCTTCGGTCCACGCACGAGGTGGCTGAATTTAACTGATGATCCTAGCAAGACTGTTGATGTTGACACTGTACGTCTCATCTAATTGTATGCCATGACGAGCTGAATCTAGTAGCCATGGGGCAAGCCCTCATCTCCCATCACCATCTCTTCCCTCCCCTCCGGCGCCCTTGTTGCCTTCATCTCTCGCCACGGTCTTAAGCACACCATCTCGCCCTCCGAGGTCCCTGCCCGAGCCAACATCGCCGCTCTTAAGCACATAGGCTGCGAGGCTATTGTTGCCTTCTCAGCTGTCGGATCGCTCCGCGAAGACATTGCCCCGGGCCACTTTGTCATCCCGGACCAAATCATCGACCGGACCAAAGGGATCAGGGAGGACACATTCTTCCGTGGCGAGGGACTGGTCGGGCATGCGATGTTCGGCGAGCCTTTCTCTGTGCAGTTGAGCCAGATGGTCGGGCCTGTCGTCAGGGAGATTTTGGGCAAGGAGGGCGTGGAGCTGCACGAGGGCAAAACGGTGGTGTGCATGGAGGGTGAGTCCCGCTCGAGCTCGGATAGCCTGACCATTTAGGACCTGCTTTCTCTACTCGTGCTGAGAGTCTGATGTACAGGCAGTGGGGCGGAGACATCATCAACATGTCTGTCATTCCTGAAGCCAAGCTCGCCCGTGAAGCTGAGCTAGAGTGAGTTGGAAAACAGCCAGTGACTCGATCTGGAATACAAAGCTGATGCTCTCAGCTACACCCTCATCTGCACTTCTACCGACTACGATGCGTGGCGCGTCGGAGAGGCCCCCGTCACCGTTGCCGAAGTCGTCAAGACCCTACACACCAATGCAGCGCACGCACGTGCGGTCGCTGAAGGTCTGCTACAGAAGGTTCACGACCACGTCGCTGCTGGCAAGCTGGACCAGGTCAAGGGCAGCATGCAGTGGTCGTGCGTCACGTCGAAGGAGGTAAGCTTTTCGTACCTGTTTGTGGACGGATGTCGATAGGGGCTGACATTCTTAAAGGCGCAGCCAGTCGAATCGAGGAAGAGGCTGGCGTTCATCTTGCCCTACTACAAGGACTAGATGTCACATCAGCGTATGTATAGATGACCTAGAGATTGAAGTCCCGCAGAGATTGCTACGGCTTGCGTTCATGCTCTCGGATTTCTCGGTATTGGACTGCCGCCCTAGGCACAACACGTGTCAGCTCATCAACTTCAGAACTGAATTCTGATCTTCAAATATCCCTCAATCCTGCACCGACTTGGGTAACGATAGACCAGCGACACCGCATACGCAGCCGCGCATCAGCTACGTACTGCCTATTTGCATCCGGAGCCCTCGGCCGTACTGATCGCATAATAGGCAGCTGAAACACAGGGTTGCACCCCCCCAGATACCTTTGAAACACACTCTGAAACGTCCTTGTCCTCTTTCAAACCTTGCCTTCACACAGCCCCGTCTACCTCCGTGCACCCAACCCCGCTTTTTACCACAGCTCCACCGCCTCGGCTTTCCCTTGCTGTGCCTATCTGCATAGCAGAAAGGAGAGGGTGGGGTGGTCGATGAGATATAAGACGGCGACAACTACACGGTCATTCGCTCAGTACCGCAACCAAATCATTCACACTCAAAACGCTTCTAGCAAACAACCCTCCATTTCGGACTCAAATCGCAGTCACTCTTGACCATGTCACCTGTCCCCATCCCCATCCCCATCCCTGCCCACTTGGCGCAAATCCAACCTTCAGTTCTAGTCCAGGCGCTAGACGTGTGTCTGCAGGGCCTAGTCAGGCGCTCAACCCAGCTAGATACCTTCATCTTCCTTGGTGAGTACTCTCAAAACGTCATGATCTTACTGGTGTGCCGAGCTGATCAGTCAATTGGGGCCGTAATAGGTATACTCATATGTCCCGTATTCGACCTGCTTGTCACCGGAATCACAAATTCCACCTCCACTACTGAGTCACGTGCACCGGGCACGATTTCTCTCGCCGATGAAGAGAAGGCTGGAAGGGGGGAAGGATGGGAGTCAGATAATGAGGATCAGCGGTCAGAATCTGAAAACGAGGATGAAGATGAGAAGAGGGCGATAGTTGTGGGACGTCCGAAGAAGACAACCAAGAAGCGGGTTTCTATATAGTACATAGATCCTGGTGTAGAAGTTTAGAATTACGTAGAAGACTAGAGGACGATATGATAAGACCATCGCAAGCTTATGGACCAGATCCAGCCAGATCCTTGTATGAACACTGAGCCATGTTTCACACACTCCCATATGTATGGGTGAAGCACACGTACAGTGAGACCTTCTGAAACGCCGATCAACGCGTGTAACTAGGACATGCCAGCCTCATTAGCCTTTGAAACAACTTGGCCATTCTTCATTGACTATACAATATGGAAGCCAAACAGCTTGCTGAGCCCGACGCTAACTTCATCGCGACATCATCTTCATCACTGGTCATCTTTGCCACAACGCCAAACCAAGTCTCCAATATCAAAGATACCACCTCACCATGACACCAGTTCCAAACGTGCACCTCGTCCGCGTACAAGACCTCCATCTCCCACCTTGGGCATACGATCAAGGCTTCCAGAGCTGTCACGTCATCATACACCGTCGTCCGCTAGCGGGAGACATCGAGCTATGCCTCAGTGAGTTCGTAGCCCTTGCCCTGCCCTGCTTCACCATCTCTACTGCGCAGAGTAAGAACGGATCGGCTGACCTTGATAGTCGGTGTCTTGATTGGCTTGCTGCTTTACACCATCCTCCTCCGTTTTACCTCCAATCCCCTTGCTGTCCAAGATCAGTCCACGGCGCCTAACGCCAGCTCGAGTCTCATGACGGGTTCAGTGGCCAGTGAGATTTTGACCGATGTTGAGAAGGGGGTGGTCAGAGTAGTAGAGGCGAAAGCAGTCTCGAGAGCGGAGAAGGGGGATGGCGGTGTGGTGGTGAGGGGCGTATAATTCACGTTGACAATAGAAGAGGTCGCAAAGGACTCAACTGTCACTGTGTCAGACTCGGCCCCGCGAATGTCAGCTGTCTCATTGGTGATTAAAGGTAGCAAGTCGTCGTGTAGCAACGCTAGCGCATTCATTATTCCGGCGCACTTCTCGATGCGTCTCAGTACTAGCGGCCGTAACCATTCGATGAGCGGTGAGTATGTGGAAATTACCCAGCTGTTGCATACCGAGACGATAGAAATCAGCTTGTAGCTAGACTAAGCTGCCGCATCCCTTTTGGCCCGCTTGATAGCTTTAGCTTTATTGGTAGCCTGTCGTTCGCCAAAGCCAGAGTCGTGCATTTCCTGACGTCGTTAGTTGGGACACCATGACCGAGCGGAACAAACTTACCATGGTCGCCATTCTCCTCGCCAGACTGACTGCATTCAACGCCTCCAGTACCTCCTCCTCTGGCAATTCCATCTCCGTCATGCTCACCCCTATGTCCTTCTCTATCTGCTGGACAAGCTCCACATCCCTTTCCGTCACGACAGTGACCGCCACACCTCCTCTTCCCGCACGGGCCGTTCGACCCACTCGATGGATATAGTCATCTGACCGCCGTGGACAATCCCAATTGATCACCATGGCGACTGAGGGAATATCAAGACCTCTCGATCCGACATCCGTCGTCACAAGCACTGGCACTTCTCTCGCTCGGAAGCGCGCGAGTGAAAGCAGGCGTTGTGGTTGTGTCAGATGAGAATGAAGGGGAACCGAGGGTATTTCGAGGTTGGTCAAAAGGAGGTGGAGGAGGTGGGCAGTGGCGCAGCGCTGGGTGAAGATGATCGTGGAGGGAATGGATGGTTTTGGCTCATCGTCATCGGATACTGGAGATGGTCGGCGGCGTTTCCGGTTGGATTTAGGTTTTGGTTCTTTTGGTTTGGGTGGGACGGCGCGGAGTGCTACGTCAATCTCTGATGGGGGATGTTGTAGGAGGTATACGAGGTAAGGGTCACGGATTTGTGAGGGGATGAAGAGATACTTCTGCTTTAATTTACCGACTGTTAATGTCCTACAAGTGTCAGCGTGCCCCACCGGCATGACTGCAGGACTTACTCTGACTCGACGCGGTACACGAATGGCTTCTGCTTTCCCGGTGCAGGAGGTTTGTTGGCCAATTCCATAATGGCGTCAGATACTGTAGCTGTGAATAGACAAGTCTGGCGATTTGGCGGGATCTGCGAGAAGATGAAAGAAAGATCGGGAGCAAACGTAGGGGTGAGAAGTCGATCTGCTTCATCCAAAACCTGAATAATCAGCAAGAGAGTCTGGTTTGTTGAATGACTATCACTTACTAGTGTTCTGACCCGGCCCAACTTGCCCGACTGCATCCCATCGCTTCTGATCAAATCGCACAAGCGACCAGGAGTAGCAACAATGATGTGTGGTCTCGCCTCTAGCTCTTTGGCTTGCTGGATGCTGTCCATCCCGCCAACGATGGTGATTGTCGTTAGACCGAGTGGTCGGCCTACAGCCAAGAATTGCTCAGTAAGCTGGTACGCCAATTCCCTAAATGGTCAATTATCAGTACACCTGGAGAAAAAGGGCGCTGTAGCTCACCTTGTCGGCGTCAGAACAACGGCCCAAACCCCAAACGGATCCCTCGCTATTCTCTCAACGATCGGCAAGGCAAACGCGAGCGTCTTTCCACTACCCGTCTTCGCACCGCCTATACAGTCCCTCCCACTCATTATAGCCTTGACACACGCTGACTGGATCTCAGTAGGGCGTGAGATATTGATACTGCCCAGAGCTGAAATAAGAGGGGCGGACAAGCCGAGTGATTCGAATGTCGTCGATGGGGCTGGTTTGGGCTCGGATGAAAATGCCGAAGGAGGGGGAGCAGTAGGTGCGGAAGATGATTTTGAGATGTTTACTCGTGACATCGAGGGTACAGCAGTAGGCTGAGGGATGATAGGCCGGGGGGAGGATGGCCCGGCTTCGGAATTCGAATCATCGTCGGAATCGCCCAAGCCGTCGCCAGCTCTGGTAAGTGCGCCTCCCTTCTCAATCTCATCCTCGCCTTCATCATCCGAGCCTTCGTCTGAGCTTGTACCAGACTCGTCCTCCGATTCTTCATCCCTTCCGCCCGCCTTGCCTTTGCTTTTGCCCTCACCCGCCGCCGCCAGCATAGCCTTCATCACTTCGTTTTGGTCGAGCACAAGGCTCAAATCGGCTGATTCGGGGGCGGGAGCGATTGACGACCGCTTCGGCGCTTTGCCCTTCTTCTTGGTGCTGCTGGACATGGTCCAGATGATAGGATCCACAGGATGTATGTTGATGGAAGACCCCAAGCAAGGTTGACAGGCATGTTCAAGAGAAATTTGCTGCTGTGGGGACCCCGTATTGACAATTTACGTAACCCCCCTCTGCGGCGTCATCATGGCGCCGAGCTGGCTGAGAAGAACATCTATCATCACATCTATATAGTCTAACTAATCCTAATACTCAAGCGAGAGGCTCAAACAGTAGATTATACCGCGAACTTGCGGGGATAATAATCGACTGTAGAAGTATGGCCAAGATCGAAAGATAGTGTCCTTCAGTATGAGTCCATCCGCTGCCACCACTTCTTCGGCTATAGCCAAGGCTACCGACCCGCCTCATCCACCACCCTCCGATATCGTCTCATCTCTCCCTGCACCTATAGTAAGACTTCTGATAGTGCTCGGCCCGCCAATCGCCTGGCTCCGAATAGCCATCGAGGTACTCTCATGGAAAGCTGGACGGCGTGTCGAAAGCTGGATGGTGGTTGGGGCTTGGTGGGGGATTTGCCTAGGCGCAGGGCATGCTTTCAAGTGAGCATCCAAGCCCTCTAGAGCTCATAGTATAGGTACCTTCTACCCGTGGCGATCTTTCTACCTCTCTTCCCAATTGATCGCCTTCGTCTGCCACAAGTATCGCAAAATACTAAAACACCTCCTCCGCCAATCTCCACACCTGCCCAGCCGTCAACCCAGGACACGCTCCTCCACACCCTATCCGACATCCATACCGTTATCGCACTCTTACCTCCTTCACCCGCCAAGCAGGTCGAAGGGCTATACGAGCGATTTGCAGGTCTAGGCCACGCACGCTTGACACGGGGATTCGTCATCCTATGGTCCACATGGCTTGCTCTAGGCTGGATAGTGGGCTATCGAGCCCTGCTAGCCATACTGGGCAGCATCATCCTTCTACTCCCCTCACCATCATTTGCACAACTTATTCACCTACTTTCGAAATCCCTCGTCGTTCGGCGGACCGTCGCTTTGCTCTTCCTGCTCACGTTCGGGTCACCCCCTGAACAGAGCATCAACTTTGATCTTTCCTTCTCAGTCTCGAGCTGGGTTCGAGGCAAGTGGGCTGCGAGTCGAAGACCCAGTCTAGCTTTGGCGTTCAAGCCCAAGGTCGATGTCTCGTCAGAGAATGCGGGAGCGTCAGCGATTGTCGATGATGAGGAAGCGGAGCAGGCCGGAGAGCCCATCTACTTCAAATTTGAGGTGCACGAGAATCAGAGATGGTGGATGGGGCTTGACTGGACGAGCGCTTTGCTCCCGCAAGAACGGCCAAGCTGGTAAGTTTACCGCCGACCTCTTGAATGTGTCAGAAGCTGATTTTGCAGGTGTGATTCTCACTTGCTTCCAGCATCACCTCCTCCAAGCTTCCCCTTACCCCCTTCCTCTTCCATCACACTTCCCGCTCCTACCGCGTCCGATCCCAATGCAACTGTCGAACGCACCGCGACGTGGAAATGGCTAGATGATGATTGGTCTATAACACGCGCAGGGCCTGGGCAGACATCATCACCTGCGATCCCTGCCCCAAATACCATACCCAGCCACTCCACAGGCCAATCGGAGGGATACGCTCTCCCACAAAGTCCCGTCAGATCGACCACGGCCCATTCAGCGACAAATCCAGCAGACGACACCAGTCTCAGCGCCACTGCTCGAGCCCATGCCATAGCCGAGCAGGCATTTACGAAGGGTCTTGAGCGCTTCAAGGCGCGGACAACTGCAGCTCCGGCAACTGGTGGGAGTCCAAGAGGAAGTGTGGAGATCAGTCGGGATCGGAGTGCGAGTCAGGCGAGCGATGATTTCCAGGGTGGGGTCGAAGGGTTGCCAGCGAGTGTGTCAGCTGGAGTGTTGAATAGCGGAGAGACGATATGTGAGAAGGACGATGCGACTGATGTGGATGGGTGGGTGTATGGAGATAATAAATGGGAGAGTACAGGACCGAAGGGTGGGCTTGGTAGAGTGAGTTTTCCACCTCGGACATAGGGAGAAAGCTTATCGTCTAGTTCACGAGACGACGGAGATGGCAGCGAAGAGCTATTTGCACCGAGACAATCGAGCGAATACCTTCCGCCCCCAATTCCACCGCTCCGTCACACCCGGCTCCAGTCACTTCACTGGTCGAAAAGCTGGCAGGCCTTCCCATACCACTGCCCATCACGCCTCTGAAAGCCTTGCCGACACTTTCCACCGAGCCTGAAATAGCCACTGCAAGGCGGAACTCGTCACTCAGTCCCACGAGGGATAGACGGCCGTCATCATCCCTTAGCGTCGACAGGAGTTCTGTCGGAGAGAAGGAGGGGGTATTGATGCCGGGATCCCCGGGCTCGGCGGGGAGGGATGATGTGCTGAGACAGCGATTGAAGAAGGCGATGGGGAATGCAGGAGGGTAGATGTAGCTCGATGCAATACAAAAGAAACCTCTTGATGTCGTACGGAACTACCAGAGTCTCCATTGAGAGTATACTAAATATAAGGCCAGCCTATGCCCAGAAAACAAATAAGCGAGTTCTACAACATCCCCACAAAGCTTCAAGCTTGCGGGACCTGCGTCGTCATTCTCCCATACACCCTCATATGCCTCAATTTCGTTCCCTCATGAGTGGCTCCCGCTGCGCCAGAGACTCCACGTCTGGCAGGTCGCTTCTTTCGCCGGCACCGTCCAGCAGTGGTAGACGTCGGAATAGACGCGACTCGAGCGTTGGTGTTGCCCGCTGCAGCCGCGC
This sequence comes from Dioszegia crocea, assembly GCA_001600615.1. Lineage (NCBI taxonomy): Eukaryota > Fungi > Basidiomycota > Tremellomycetes > Tremellales > Bulleribasidiaceae > Dioszegia > Dioszegia crocea. Next base: position 1,103,073 of record BCKK01000003.1, read on the forward strand.
TGCTCGTGGTTGAGACGGGGGCCGGAAGGGGATGAGACATATTCGTAGTCGGACCTCCAGGTCCGACGCCCGCCCACAGATCGGTCTGTGCACCATTCATATACCCGTAATCCCCGTTATCTGCCGCTGTCAGTGACTGTATACGTTGAGAAATGACGAAGCTTACAGAAAGGAGGATCCATATACGCCTGATGATTGTTGTTCCTCTCCGCCTGTAACCAGTAGTGGGGCTGCTTGGCACCGACAGTACAATTGCTGATGTCTTGGGGGTAATGGCACTTGTTGGCAGTTTTGGCTGGGAGGATCAGCGATACTCTAATTCGCTCTCTAAACCTGGACTTACGAGGAGGAATCGCTCTTGTCCCCGTCGCGCCCGTGACATTACACCGGTAATTCAAGACGTAGTTCTGCTCGCTGCCTGCCAGCGTACTATGGATCCAACCCCACTGACAATGACACCCGCCAGGCGGACACGGTGGTAGATCCGCCGGGATCTGGAAATCGACATGCTTGAACCAAGGGCAAGTGTAATTGGTACTAATGACCGCAAAGTCCTCAGGGACAAGATCATGCGGATCCGACTTGTAGGCAATGGAAAGACCACACCCCTTGACGTCCTTGACTTGAGGTAAGGGTGTGTTCCATTTATCGTCCGTGTGCATCGCGCCGATCCCGCCGGTATTGGGATCATCGCCGTCGCATGCGAAAATACCGGTTTGTTGAGACGGGACGACTCCGTATGATGTCAATGCCTTGTTACAGGCTACTTGGCCGTGGTAGGTCCCGCCAGCGGGGAGATTCATGTATTTGCCGGGGGCGGGGGGACGGTTGATGTATCCGTGGAACCACCATGAGGAGAAGGGGAGATTTTCGAGGGGTGTTACAGGCTCGTTCTGGTTGACGTCTTTCGGATCGAAGCTGAGGGTTATCAGCGTCGTGTGTGAGTATCACAGAGTCCTTTCGACGAGAGGGTGGACTCACCCATACATAGCCTCGTCCCACAGTGCGATATGCGCGCTGGCTTGGATAGCAAGCAGAGCCAGGGCCAACCCTGTCGTCTTCATACCGGAAAGCATCTCTTTGAAGCTTCCGTAGCTGAGAGGTACTCCAAGGGAGTGAGGGTGGGGGCGATTGTGCTGGATTTAGACGTTGGGGTATGTCTCGAACCAGTCGAGTTGGGTATATTCAAATGAGTGTGATGCCGAGTCCGATAAGAAGACCAGTGAAGTACGATCGCAGATAGAGATCTCTACTACTCATCCTTCGTCCTCTTTGTTGTCCCACGTACGTCCTTTTGTCAATCAACCAAAGAGCCGCCTGGTCGAACATGAAACACCTCCCAAAGACAGGGGTAGATCCGGAAGGTTTGAACGGTTTGGCAATCCGCCTCTCTCTCCTTTGGAGACTTCAATGACCGGATTTCGACTGTGTGCCTCGCATGACTATCTCATCGAGTCTGAGCAGCTTGAACGACGCGTGTATTATGCTAGATGGTGGAGATGGGTGTAGGTCAAACATGACTGGAGGGTTGTTGTCCTTTCAAATTCCCTCATTTGGCAATTATCAATGTCCGTGCGATGCGTTTCATGTAACGCGTCCTCGTACGTAACGCTCGCTCGCCCTTGGAAATTCTCGCGATGTCAGATGGGACCATACCAACTCCCCTAGACGTCCCGAACATGCCTCCTCGGCCTCCTCACGATGCCCAACCTCCCCCAAACTGGCCCGAGACCGTCCAATACCTCATAAAACCCCGTCTTTCGGCTTCATTCCCTGCTCAACTGATTCCACTCATCACCTCCCCCTCATCTCCGAAATTCACACCCCATCCTTCGACCCACCCCGCTCACGTCACCATCAAGCGAATCACTACCGTTGGACATCCAGCCTGTGGTCAAAATGGACTATTCGCTCGATCAAAGATTCCAGGCGGGAGTCTAGTCGTGCCGTATTTGGGGATAATACACGCTTCCTACAATCCTGAAGCTTCGGTATCTCCGCCTACACTTCCGGCGGGACTATTAGACGCAGGCGCAGAGCACGCAAAGAGTGACTATGACCTATCGCTTCTTCGGATCTCAGCATCCGATCCTCGCAATCCATTTCCAGGCGTCCATGTCTCAATTGGAGTAGACGCGGATAAGAGCGGGAATGCGGGGCGGATGGTTAATGATTATCGGGGCGTAGCGGGTCAGCCCAATGCGGAGTTCAGAGTGGGAAGAGGTGAAGGAGGTGATATGCGTATGGAATTGTGGAGCTTGAAAGAAGGGGTAAAGAAGGGGGATGAGGTGTTGGTCAGTTATGGTAAGGGGTGGTGGGCGGACAGAAGAGCTGGAGGCGGTTGATGACGAGATCCGAAAGCTACAACTGTCTACCTGGACACAAGTGTTACGGCCGTCTTGGCGGACATTCAGCACCACTCCCATCGCCATCCTCCGTGATCCCCCTCGGTATCGCCCTCCTTGAAGGCTGGGCGCGCCCATTCTCCCCGCCCGCATCGCCTCCGCTTCATATAAGACACCAGTTCCGGGTTGGCATCGAAGACGAGTTGGAAATCCGGAGAGTGTATATCGTCCTCGGATCGCTCTACTCATGGTCAGCTTCTTCACGTCACCGATACTTGGGAGGGTGTGATAACTGACCGTATTCAGAGACAACTCCTATCGCTTCTGCACCTAACATCCAGCTCAGCCCATCTATCAACTTGATTCGTTTTTGGCGGGACTGCGACGGTACGAAGCTATCTGTTGAAGGGACAGTGTCAGTGTTTGGGGGAGGTAGGACGGGGAGAGAGCTGGTCGCGTCTAGGCTTGGCTCGAGGAGGATTAGCTGGGTTTTGGGTCTGTGGGATTAGCGGGAGTTGCGGACTCGGCAAGGGTGCCAGGAGAATTTACCTTGACGCATCCGTTGCAGAGAAATGATCCACCGCTGAGCGACCAGCCGCTAGCAAATCCAAATAATCAGACAGCTTGGTACTACGGACTTGAGTTCAGGCTAATAACCCTTCATCAGACTCGCGATTGGAGCTTACCACTTCTTGAATCGCAATCGTGGTTCCGCCGTTTGACCCATGCCTCCCATAAAGTCTCCCATATCATCATCAGGCACGATGTTCTCGTCCGCCCCTTCCCATTCCATCAACAGCGCCGCCATGTCCCAGAGAATGACGAGTCCTGGTGGACTATCCAGACTGAACGAGCTGTCCATCCCTGGCGTGTGGTCTGTAGCCTTCTTTGAGGTCAGAAGGGACAGGAGTAGCGTGAGGTGGGCGGGCGAAGGGCAATACCTAGACATGGACTCAGCATCTCATGTCCCGCATCACAAAAGAGGGACATACCGCACGTCCACCCGTTTTAGCCGCTCGACAACATTATAGTCCGACCCATGATCTCTCATCCAGTCCTCATCTTCATCCTGAAGTGCCTGGTAGGACTCGTCTTTCCGCCCAGTGATAAGTAAGACTCGTTCAGGCCGACTTCGCTTCCTTCTTCCAGGCCCAAATCCGCTTGGAGGCTCTTCCACGCTTGCTACCTGCCGCGATGCCTCGGACAAGCGATCACGACCTCCAATAGCCGATAGGATAGATTCGTACTCGGGTAGATCAGACAGAGCTAGCCAATTGAGCGCGAGGTGTAGAGGGGTGGTTGGGGGCAGGGGACCAAGGATGGCTGCTGATGGCGATGGCAGGGCGTGGGAGGGGCCGAGTTGCGGCTCGATTTGCGGAGCCAGAAGGGCCGAAGTGGGGATATAGATGGGACTCGGGGTGACTGGGACCGGCATCCTCGGTTTTGGGACTGGGTATATGAGGTGGAAGAGTGAAGATGACTTTGGCGGGCGAGGTTCGAGAGGTGTCTCAGGTGGTCACGTGACGACCGGCCCGTCTATCCGCGAAAAGCCGGCTGGACCAACTTCTGAGCTTCGCGATTGACCATATCATCGCAAAGACTCATTATCCTGATATCTGCCTGAACAAGATGGGAAGTGAGTATCTGGACCCTGGCTGATGGTTTGGCACAATCATCAAGCGCTAACTCCTGGGCAGAAATCGTACATATCGTCCTGTGGAAACTCCGCAAAGCAGCCAACGAGGAGGCCCTCGTCCAGGCTAAACAGTCCATTGCAGCGTTAAAGACCGTTCCTGGGCCTGAAACTGTATGTATCTCAACTCCATACAATCCAAATATCAACTGGGAAATTCCTTTCCTTCGCGGGCGCCAGCTGATCGCAATAGATGCAACTTGGTCCCCCATTGATCGACGCCCGCGCCAAGGGATACGACTGGGGTGAGCTGCCTGCTGAGCTCCCTTTCTGCAATTACAAGCTGATCAGCCCGCAGGACTGTACTCCGTCTTCTCTTCTGCCAAGGCTCTACAGGAGTATGCCGTCTCCGAGGCCCACGTCAAGGTGGTCAAGGAGAACGTGGGGCCAAATGTCGAAGGTGCGTCTAACAGCGGATTACCGTATTGTAATTGTCAAGAGATCAAGCTGACAAGGCAGAGGTCTTGGCGTACGACTTTGAAATTGAGGCTTAGACAGCTAGATTGGGCATGCAGAAACATCAAGCAGACCCTATGTTTCCACCTCGTCAACCATCCCCGCTTCGGAAAGCGGCTTCTCTTTTGCAGGCTCCGCTCCAACGCGCCAAGCCTTACTGACGTTCCCACCGCACCTCAGACACTCCCACGTTTCTTGCTCAGCCCCCTTGGGTACCTTGTCATCCGAGCTCCCTTCTACATTTCCCATTCCACCCTTCTCCTTGCGTCGCCTGTTGACGGCTTCATGGTGCTTGAACAGCTCCTCCCCAATGCAATAATAGCACCACCTGCACCCGCCCCAACAGTCCGTCTGGCCAGGGACGAAGATCCTCGTCTCTTCCTGACCCGCACTGAGCCCTGGATCTTCCTGCCCCGAACCTGAGATGGGCGGGAGTGATATCCCAGATCCAGCTCCAACGGAGTCCAATGGCCGAGGAACGGCAGTTTGGCGAAGATGACAGATGGGGCATGTCACAAGTGGGAGATTCGCCAGAGGGCCGATGTGAGCTGTGCTATTGGATTGAGTGGGATCAGACTTGGATTGTTGGGATGGAAGGAGGGGAATAGAAGCGTAGTCTATCTTCTGAGGGCGGATGAGGAGGGCAGAAATGGGATTGAGGATTGTTGACGGGGACAAAAAGGCAGGCACGGGCGGTAAGCGTGGGATTGAGAACATCATGAACTCCTGTATCTGGTCAATTTCTTCGTCCCGATAATACCTAACGGAGATGACTGACCGTAAACGCGCTCCAAACCAGTTGACGATTCATGAACTCGTACGATACCAGCTTTTGCAAATGTGCCGAAGCTGGAACAAGCCTTAGTCGGAGGATCCTCATGAGAAGAGAGGGATACCTGTGGGCTCAGCTCCTGTCCGCTTCTGTTTGCGTTC